>CM057457.1:370462500-371117500 GCA_016271365.2 Neoceratodus forsteri
GGCAACACAGTATTACAAGGCATCTGGCAGAGTAGCTAGTTAGGCCATGCCATAATAAAAATAGTCAGATGATTACAGCAAACACCTGTAATCACTGTAAGCAGGCACCAAATGTATCTGGGACATTTGAAAAGCCTAAGCTGCACACTACAGGGCATCCCTCACCCCTCGTGGAGCTCTGGACACAAGTTTTGGGATAACCTGAAGGAACTCAATGGGAACTCAGTGTCTGCACCCCCCCCCCCATCTCAACATCAACGGCAGTGTCTCCACTGACCCGAAACTCATTGCAGATACCCTCAACTCCACTTTCTCAGACCACAGCAGTGTACTCCCCCAATATTTTTGATCACCATGTCACTCCCCTCTGCCTACTCACTACCTCCCCCACTTTCATCTCAAAACCCACTCCCAGAGGGAGGCAAAGCCCCATCTCCTAAAAGCCTTAAGCAAGTTTCACCACAGCAGTGATACCCTGGACCTCCTGCACATGGTCCTGGATGAAGTTCTGTCCCCCTATCCAGCATTCTAAAATCACTCTTTCTGCCTTGATGACTTACCAGCCAAATAGAAAGTTCTGGTCATTACCCCCATCCACAAAAGTGGCGACTGTATCACTCTGGGGAATTACCACCCCATCTTGATACTTACTCCCTCTCTAAGGCCCTGGAAAAAGTCATCTCTGACCAACTCACTGACCAACTCATTAAGCATGACCTGCTCTGCAGGGAGCGACATGGTTTTCGTAAAGGGCACAGCACCACCTCGGCACTCTTGGAATTCATTAGTGTTATCCACGCGGCTCTTGACAAAGGATGCCTGGCTGGCTCAGTCTTTGCTGACCTGTCAACAGGCTTTAACACAGATAACCACTCCCTCCTTCTATCTGAACTTGCCCGGACTGGTCTCTCCCAGGAAGCCATCAAGTGGTTTGCTGACTACCTAACAAGTAGGTCTCAGCAAATCAAGACAGACACGCTCTCCACCTGCCTGCCGGTTAAACCTAGGGTGCCCCAGGGATCCATACTGGGACCCCTTCTTTTTAGTCTATTTCTTAACACCCTACATAAGACCTGCTCTGTGCAATTGCTCCTATATGCCGATGATGCGGTTCTCTTCGTCATCCACTCAGACCCCCACTCGCTATAGCTATCCCTCCAAAATTCATTCAAAGAGGCAGAATCCTGGTTTGATAACCACCAGTTGGTGCAAAATTTTAAAAAAGTTATGGTGTTTGCGCATACCCAGAGCAAACACAAAGGCCTCCCTTTGCAAATCCTCAATTCCCAGTTACCACCCATTGAGCAAGTAAACATGTTTAAATATCTCAGGTCACCCTTGACTCTACACTAATCTACCATGAGCATATTCACCTCCTTAGCTCTGTTGTGTATCAGAACTGGCTTGCTGCACCAGTACAAACACTGTTTCCCCTGAGGCCCTCCATCTAGCTGTCTCTTCTCTCACCCAGTCCCTTACTGACTATGGTCTACAGGTCAGCTGATAACTCAGCACTCCACAGAATCAGAGTATCCAAAAATAAAACCTATCGGCTGGTCCTGGGTGGTGATCGAATGACACACACTTGCTCCTTGTATAGCCGCACCAACTGGCTTGATTTTGATGGGAGACTCAGGTACCAGACTTGCCTCCTTGCCAAAAAGATCACCAACGGACTTGCTCCCCCTGGCCTCACCTCCCTTTTGCAACTGGCACCCACTGTGAAAGCCACCCACAGTTCCCTCAAGTCCCCCTTCCTGATTCCCCACTGCAGAAGTACCCTGGGCCAGAGAACCTTTCGCTACAGGCCCCCCCTATGGATGAACACCCTTCCCATAGACATCACCTCTGAAAACAAGCTTGGTCACTTCAAAACCCTCCTCAAGGATCACCTTAGCTCTTCTGGAGCCTGTGACTGTTACTAGCCCTCCCCTGCATATTCAGCCCTAACTATCACATATTCAGACAAAGGACCTCTGTCCTGCCATTATACTACATATTATGTATCTTGCTTATATAGTACCTAGCACATATTTTGCTGACAAAGGACCCTATCCTGCCTATATAGCATAGTATAGCTGTGCACCCTCTCTAGTTGTAAACTCTTAAGTTCTGCATAGCCCCACCAAAGTATTAGTCTCACGCCTGTAATCCTATGTCTAACCCCGCTCTGCTTGCTCTGTATCCCCTATACATCATGTATACTGCCTTGTTATATATACTTTGTATTCCCTACGCATTATGTATACTGCCTTGTTATATGTACTTTGTATCCCTTATGCATCATGTACACTGTCTTGTTATATGTACTTTGTATCCTCTATGCATTATATACACTTTCCTTTTATATATTTCATACACTGTATCCTGCACTTTGTATTCTGTTTGTACCTGATGTGGAGCCTTTGTAAAGGATTCTCTGACTCAAAGGTTTATAATTCTGATGTTTCTTAAATAAACAAAAAAAGTAGGAGCAGAAAGCCCAGGATACACCTCTACCACCAGGCATGAAACTAACCTGAACTGCATGCTCTGCCACTTGGCACGGCTATATGGGAGCTCATAAGGAACAGAAGTCCCAAACTAAACCTCTGCTACCAGGCATGTCTATCTACAATCACCTTGTCTGCCAATAGGCATGGCTATATGGGGGCTCATGTGGAACAGGAAACCCCAGAGTAAACCTCTGCTGTCAGGCATGCCTCTACCTGAAATCACATTATCTGCCACAGACTGTGGCTATATGGAGGCTCCCAAGGAGCAAGGCCCTACCAAACCCCTGCCACCAGATGAGTCTCTACCCCCCCAGTCACATCATCTGCTGCTGGACATGGCTATATTGGGGGCTCCCTGGAGCTGATGCACCAATCCAAACCTCTGCTGGCAGATGAGTCACTACCCCCAGTCACATCATATACTACTGGACATGGTTATATTGGGGGCTCCCTGGAGCTGATGCACCAATCCAAACCTCTGTTGGCAGAAGTGTCTGTACCCCCAAGTACACTGTCTGCCACTGGGTACAGCTATATTTCGGTTCGCACATGAAAATGAGCTTCAGTTCAGTGTGCCTTTCTTGGTCATCAACTTTTAAATAAATAAATACAGGGACTCCCATACTGAAGATCCAAGCCAAATCTCTGCTGCCAGGTGCATCTTTATCCAAAATCACAACATCTGTTAATGGGCATGGCTATCCGGGACTCCCAAGCAGCAGAAGCCCCCACCCAAACCTTTGCTTCCAGGGATATCACAACCCCCAATTACATTATCTGCCACAGAGCTGGGCTAGAGGGGGTTTACAAGACACAGAAGCTGCCTCTGCCACCAGCTGCCTCCCTACACCCATTCACATCACCGTCCACTCAGTAGGCCTTTATGGGGGCTCCCAAGTAGCAAAAGGCCCTGTCCAAACCTCTGTCAACAGGTGTGTTTCTACTTGAAATAACACCTTTTGCCTCTCAAGGTGGCTCTATTGGGGCTCCCAAGGAGTAGAACCCCAACCTTAACCTCTGCTCTCAGGTGTCTCTCTACACACAGTTACACTGTCTGCCATTGGCTGTGGCACTCTGGGGGCTCACAAAGAGCAGAAGCTGCAATCCAAACATTTGCTGCCTGGCTTGTCGCTACCCCTGATTACATTGTGTGCCACAGGGCCTGACTATATAGAGGCCCCCATGGAGCAGAAGACTCTACTCAAACCTCTGCAGCCAGGCATGTCTCTACACCCAATCACATGGTCTTCCTCTAAGTGGGCTTAAACCTCTGCCACTAGGCATGCCTCTACTTGCAATCAGATCTGCCATTGGGAGAGGCTGTACTGAGGCTCCCAGGGAGCAGAAAACCCAAGCTAAACCTCAGCTGCAAGGCATGATATACCTCTCAATCACACTGTCTGCCACTGGACGTGGCTATATAGGGGCTCACATGCAGCAGAGGCCCCAACCTTAAACTCTGCCACCAAGCATGTCTCTAGCTACAATGATATTGTCTGCCAGTGGACTCGGATATATGAGGGCTTCCAAGGAGTAGAAGCCCCAACCCAAACCTTTCCAGCTAGCCATGTCTCTACCCACAATCACAGCTATATACGGGTTCCCAAACTCAAACCTCTGCTACCAGGTGTGAAATTCTCCCCCCCACCCCCCAAAAAAATGCATCCTATGCCACTGACTAGGGCTTTAAGTGTTTACCAAGGAGCAGAAGGCCCAGCATATAACTCTACTGGCAGGTGAGAACATACCCTAAATCATACCCTCTGTCAATCTCTGTCAATGACTGTGCCTATATGGAGGCTCCCAAGGAGCAGAAGCCCCAACCCAAATCTCTGTGAGCAGGCATGTTTCTACCCAGAATCACATCATCTGCTAATGGGCACAGCTACACGGGGTGCCCAAGTAACACAAGCCCCAATCCAAACATCTGCTGCCAGACGTGTCTCTACCCACAAAACACATCATCTGCTACTGGGCATGGCTATATGGGTCTTCCAAGAACAGAAACCACTACCCAAAACCACTGCAGCCAAGTGTGTCTCTAGCTGCAGTTACATATGACAATGAGTGTGGCAATATGAGGGATCCCAAGGAACTGAAACCCCAACCCAAACCTCTACCAGGAGGTACATCTTTACCCACAAATCGCATTGCCTGACATGGAGTGTAACAATGTGGGGGAATAGAAGGAATAGAAGATGTAACCCCAAATCTCTACTGCCTGCAAGTCTCTACACCCAGTCTCATGGTATGCCACTCATCAGGGCTATATTGAGGCCCCCAAGGAGCACAATACTCAAACCTCTGCAGCCAGGTGTGTGTCTACCCCCAATAACATTGTCTGCCACTAGGCATGACTATATGGGGAGTTTCAAAGAGCGGAGGCCCCACCCCAAGCCTCTGTTTCAAGGTGTGTCTGTCACCTGTAGTCACACTGTCTGCTTCTGGACATGAATATATAGGGGGCTCCCAAGCAGCACAAGCCTGAACCCAAACTTTTGCGCCAGATGAGTGTCTACCCCTCAATCACACTGTCAACCACTGGGAGTGGCCTTACAGGTGATCCCATGAAGCAGAAGCCTGAACCCAAACCTCAGCTGCCAGGTGTTTGTCTACCTAGTCTCATCATCTGCCACTGAGCGCACCTATATGTGGGCTCCGAAGGGGTAGAAGCCCTAACCCAAACCTCCGTCACCAGGCGTGTCTCTATACCTTGACACTGTCTGCCAACATTGTTCCCCTACTATGTCACACACCTACCATTCCACCTTGTTTTCTGTACAACTGCACCCTGTACCCATTCCTGCATGAGGACCCTACAGCAGGAGGGCATTCTTGGGGGGGGGGGGGTCATACTGGAGGGATTTACAGGTGACTGTCTCCAGTTGTAGTTTTGTAATCATTACAATTGTTTATTATTTCCATTTGGCACAGCTTCAGATTTGAAATGTCCCTACCAGTGAAACAAGGTAAGCCTCTTATCTCACCTCCTGCTATTTGCCTGTAATCATTTTCAGTATTACTCTCATTCATTAATATATCCTCTTCTGCATGTTCACCTGCTTTGGTCATTGGCTGATTTGGTCCTGCTTTCTTTGATCGCTGCTCCTCTTCCCCCAGCTTGTCTAGTGAGGGACTGGTGGAAGTGGCCTCTTTTGCTGCATATCCTTTCCCGTGCTAAAAATTCACGGAAACACTTCTCCCTCTCACTCATGCTATTCTCCTGTATATATTTTCAATATTACCCTCAGTTGATAAGATTTGCTACATGTGCTACTGCTACTTGGGGACGCAAAGAAACTGCACCTGGTGTGCACCTATAATCCTCCAAGAGGTGGGCTACCTGGATTAACTCACCTCATGGACAAAATTGGTCCCAGAGTTGGGGATAACGAACTCATAATCCTGGGGGATGTAAGCCTTAACTGGGATAGTGGTAATGTTAAGCAGTTTGAGCCTCTGCTTGCTAACCTTGCCCTGACCTAGCTCATCCAGGAACCAACTAGGCAGACAGCAAATGAATCCTCCAGCACCTTACTGGACTGGATCATGTCTAACCGTCCTGACAGGATCTCATCAGCGGGTACATTATCTGACTCCATCTCTGACCACTCACTGGTTTTCTGTGTATGGAAAATCTGCACCCCCAAAATTCCACACAAAATTATGTATGTCAGAAACTACTCTAGATTAGATACTGAGGAGTTCCTGGAAGACCTAAGAGTTACTGACTGGTCTGGGGTGTATGGTGTCACTAACCCCTCGGCAGCAACCTCTTTCTTCCTCTCCACCTTTGGGGCCTTGCAAGACAAGCATGCTCCCATGGTCACCCGTAGGGTGAGGGGGTCCGTTACTCTCTGGTAAAATGGGAATCTCCTAGCCCAGATGCGGGAGACAGATAAGTATTGGGCTCGTTCCAAAGGTACCAGTGATCCCATGATTATTCAAAGGTACAGACACCTCAGGAACAAGTGCAAAAAGGCCATCAGGGCAGCAAAGAGTGACTTTTGCAAGTCCACCCTACTAAGCTCTGCCAGTAATCCCAGGACGTTCTAGAGAGATATTAAATCCCTTGTCAGCGGACACTCCCATCCGGGGGTTACCGACATGGTCATAAATGGAGTCTCCTGCAATAATCCCCATACTAATGCCAACTCCATAAATAATCACTTCTCTGACCTCTCTGCCTTCACAACCCTCTTCTCACCTGATGAGGCTCTGTCCCACCCCCTTCCCTCCACTCTGCTGGAGGGTCACCCTCCTCGTCAAATGTTCCACCTCAGGGCTGTATCAGTTCAGGACTTGCAGAAACACCTAGCTGGCCTCTCCCAGTACTCCAGTCCTGGCCTAGACAACCTGGAGCCTAAACTCCTAAGCTTGGTGCTGCACACATTGCCTCACCAGTAGCCTTTATCTTCAACCTATCCCTTGGTCTGGGGACCATCCCAGACATCTGGAAAGAGGTGAGGATTGTCCCGGTACTGAAGCAAGAAAATCCCAAACTACCTGAAAATTATCGACCAATTGCCATTCTCCCAACCCTTAGCAAGCTCCTTGAAAGGGTAGTGGCTGAGCAGCTTTCGGAATATATCCACTCTCATGAACTTCTGTCCCCAGCCCAGCACGGCCTTTGTAAGGGACACAGCACCACCACAGCCTTAATCTCGGTTACATCAAGTATCCGGACAGCCATGGACCAGGGCAAACTCTCTGGTGCAATATTTATCGACCTCTCCAAAGCCTTTGACCTCGTTGACCACAAACTGCTTGGTGCACAGTTGTGGTCGCTTGGCCTCTCCCCCCATGCTATGAAATGACTAATGGGTTATCTACCGCGAAAGCAGCATACCTGCTTCAATAAAGTCCTCTCCGAGCCCCTACTGGTGACCTCCGGAGTGCCTCAAGGCTCGGTACTTGGGTCCCCTCTTCTTCTCCCTCTTCATCAATCAACTACCCATGGTTACTACCAGCTGTAGCGCCACCATGTATGCAGATGATCTGGTAATCCTGGCTCACTCCCAGAATGCCCTACCACCTAAACCAGAACCTGACTGATGACTTTAACAGGGTATTGTCATGGGTTACTAGTCACAAGCTGGTCCTGAACCTGAAAAGACACAGGCTATGCTCTTTGGCTCAATGGCTAAAATCAAAGCCTCATCGCCTGCTTACCGTCACCAGCGCAGATGGATCCTCACTACCCATAGTGCGCCATCAAATATCTGGGGTAACACTTGACCCCAACTTGACATGGGTAATCATATCCTTAACATCTGCAGGGCGGCAAACTGCAAACTGGGTCTGGCCTATAGGGCCAAATATAACCTTACACCGGCAGCCAGGCTTGCCCTAGCGAAGGGTGTGCTCCTTCCCTCCCTCAGCTATGGGCTGCACCTATTTGCTTGCTCTCCAAAGACACATCTCACCCGGTGGTACACTGCTTACAATAACATTTGTCGTTTTGCCTTGGCTGCCCCCCGACTCACCCACCGTTGTGAGCTATATGAGAAACTCTGCTGGCTCTCACCAGCTAGATATGTTGATTTTGGTTTGGGATGCCTCTCTGGGAAAGTGATCAGAACTAGCACCCCCCCCCCAGAGGCTGGCCCGGCTTCTGCCTAAACTGAATCCCACCCCCTACCAACTTAGGTCTCTCACATCAGGGATGCTCAAAGTCCCTTCTACCCGGACCCTCATGGGGGATCGGGACTTTCCATAAGTGTGCCCAGACTCTGGAATTGCTGCCTGTGGATATCTGAGCTGCCCCTCCTATCTGAATTTTGAAATTCCCTGTGGGGTTTCCTAAAACTAGCATCAGGTGTGACTGCCCCAAACCTCCCTAGAGTAAAGTGTCAAATTGATTTGTCTGAACCTCCCAGGGTGTCTCCATTGAATTCCTGGAGATATTTTCCACTGTATCAATGACTTCTGACTACTCCTGCCTAAAAGCCTTGGGCATTTTACACCCATTATTGCTCCACGGTCATAGGCTAACCATGACATATTACCTTGGTCACTTGGTAGAAACTTGTACTACCAAGTGTTTCTGTCTAACGTGCATATTTAGAAAAATGTGATGAGCTGTATATACCTGTCTACGATCCAACTAGCCTAGGGGGTGTCTACGACAATGTTATAAGTTATATTATGACCAATCCAGTCCTTGAGCTATGCTCCACTCCTATGTATGATGACCTGTATATATCTGTCAGTTGAACTAGCTAGTCTAGAATGTATAGTCTGAAATGTGCTTACTACTGTATGTTTCCCCTAGCGTCACATGATGTATTTCCCACGTTTGTTTACTGTGACAAAAAACTGTACTCTCTTTGCCAAGTCTCCTTGACTGTTGTTCCTCATGTTGTACTCTCCTGGGTCGTTCCTGAAAATAGGCATAATACTTGTCTAGTGTACTTACCCGGTAAACAAAAGCTAAATAAATAAATAAATATTCTCACCTGCTTTGACCTTCAGCTGCCTTGTCCCTGCTTTCTTCTTTGATCTCTGTTCCTCTTCCTCGACCTTGTCTGGCCTGTTGTCCAGTGGTTTGCCCACCTTTTGTCCCTTTGATGACATCTCCTTCTTACTACTTTTGGGCTTTCTTTTTCCCTTCCTTTCTTTCTTTTTCTCTGATGGCGGCTCACACGGGTCTTGGAACAAGAAAGAAAGTTGTCTGGCTAAAGTTAAAAAGGCACAGGGTTAAAAGATAGATTTCACAAAGCTTTGTTTTTTTGTTCACAACAAATACTGCATTAGCACATTTTAAACATACGTATAAAGGGAAAGACAGCATCATACTGTATATACCGTCAAAAAAAAAAAAATCAAGCCTTAACATCATTTCTGAAGTATTTGGTCCCATGAATTTAAATGGAGGCTCACAGCCAAGCTTTGCATCATGTCACTATATCTCTAGCAGTAACCTTAATGTAGCAGTGAATGTGACTATTTATTTATTTATAAAGAATTCATCTATCTAAAGACTCTTGAAATGACTTTTAGTTTCACATATTTTTAGTAAAGGACACACCAAAGATGCGTCGTGGCCTGTAACCAAAACCTATTGAATTTTCTGCTTTGCTTCACCAAATGCAAGACTTGCACCTACTTGCCGACTCCACTCTGTGGCTCACAGAACTCCTTTTGACTGCATCTACTGAAACGGAACTTCACACCAGTCCTCTAGGCTCATATATCTGCCATTCCTCCTTGCTTTGGTGTATGACTTCATCCTGCACGGGGGCCATGCAGAACAAACACATCTTCCAGGTGTCACACAGGAGGCCTTTACAGCTCTGCAGGCAACTCTATCCCGCTATAATTTATTTTTTTTTTGTCTTTGTTAGAGCCCACTAGGCACAAGTGCCTGTTTCCAGGGCCAACCTGGGAGCACTGGGCAGTTAAGTGACTTGCTCAGAGTCACACAGTATGCAAGCGGAAGTTGTGAGAATCAAACTCAGGTCTGGTCTGCTGGATGTACAGAGCTCGTTCACCCCTCATTCCTCTAACCTCTAGGCTATACTGCCAGCCCTTTTATTTTTTTGTAATTACTGCAACTGTAACTCAAGAAGAGTTCAATGAGTAGTTATGGAGATGGTGTTAAGAAAAAGGTTACCGCTTCATTGGTGCATCGGGAGACTTCTAGGAGAGGAGGTTCTTCAGGCACAATGGATTGTACCTAAAGAGGGAAGGAGTAAGAGCACTGGGACAAAAATGTGACATGTGCATTGGGCATTTAAACTAGGGAAGGTGAGCTGGAGGCAAAAGACCCTATCAAAGACACTCTAGGTGATAAGCTGTAACTCCCCCAAAATAGGAATTAATCATGAAATGCAAAAAGGGACTAGCAGGAACACAAAGGGAGGTAACAGAAATGGGACTTAGTAGTATGCCTACTGGGAAGAAACTAAAGATAAAATACAAGGTCCATGGAGGAAAAACTAAAAAGAGAGTTGACAGACTGTGGAAAGTCATGTGCATGAATGGTTGTAGCCTGGTCAATTAAATCTCAGACCTCATGGCCTTGTTGTCAGAGGCTGTCCTGGGCATTGTTGCTGTGACTGAGACATGGTACACAGGGAACCATGACTGGGATACAGCAGTGCCAGGGTGCACTCTGTTTCGAAAACATAGGATAGGATAGGAAAAGAAAGGAGGGGGAGTAATGGCTATCTATGTTAAGGAAGAAATAAAGCTACAGAAGTATAGGGCATAAGGGAGTTAGGAGAGGCATTGTGGGTCACACTGGAAATGGGGAACGTTACTGCCATTCGAATAGGTGTGAGCTACACATTTCCAGCACAGGGGGAAGAGTTGGACAATACGCTAGTGGAAATAATCCACAAAATGGCAGCAAAAATGGAGATATTGCTGATGGGAGACTGCAATCTGCCAGATGTCAATTGGGACACCCATACTGCAGTCACAGCAAGGAGCAGAAACATTCTGGAAGCTCTTCAGGGATGGGACTCAGACTGCGAATGGTAGGACACACCTTTGAGGGGGCAATGCTGGACCTGGTGCTCACCAACGGAGAAAGGGTAATGGATAGAGATGTGGGGAGCCACATGTGGCCAGTGATCACAGTAAGGTATGGTTTAACGTACGGGTGGTAGAGGAATACAGCCACACAAGGACAAGGGTCATGGATTTCAGAAGGGTTGATATTGCAAAAATGGATGTACACTATGTCTGAAGAAAGCACTAGGGGGTAGAGTGAGAAAAAGAGGATGTTGCGGAACAATGGGCACATCTTAAGGGAGCCATAACGGAAGCCACGAGCCTTTGGGTGAGGCAAATAAGTAAAACAAAGGGAAGGAAAAATCCACTCTGGTTCCCACAGGAGGTGGTAGGGAAGGTGAGGGGAAAAAAATCAACATTTAGAAAATACAAAGAAACAGAGAGAGAGAGGAAAACAGAAAATGTATCTGGAAAAGCTAAAGGAGGTGTGGAAAGCAGTCAGACAGGCCAAGGCACAGACAGAAGAAACAATAGCCAAGGCAATTAAAAAAGGAGAAAAGACTTTTTTAGATGCATTAGAGAGCAGAGGAAAAACCAGGGGTGGGATTGTAAGACTAAAAAGGGAAAGAAGGGGGCCGGTAAAAAGCAGAAATCCTGAACAAATATTTTTATTTGTTCATGGTAGAAGGGGACAGGGAAGGACCACAGCTAGATGTAAGAAAGGATGACAAGGGAAATTGATCAGAGAGGGGCAGTAGATGTGGCCTACCTGGAGTTTAGCACGGCCTTCGATATCGTCCTGCAGAAAAGACTAATAAACCAATTCAGCAGCCTGAGAGTCAGATCCATTGTTGTTAACTGGGTTAGAAATTGGACGAGCAGTAGGACACAAAGGCTGGCAGTGAACAGAGTTCAGCCTGTAGAAAGGGAGATGACCAGTGGGGTGCCTCAAGGATTGGTGCTGGATGTTGAGGTGCATGAGGAGAGGTATCACAAGCAAAAAGAAGAGGTGGTGATGCCACTATACAAATCATTACTGAGACTTCATCTGGAGTACAGTGTCCCATTTTGGAGGCCAAATCTTAGGAAAGACATAGGCATAGTGGAGGCAGTCCAAAGAAGGGTTACAAAAATGGTACAAGGGCTGCACCAGAAGTCATATGAGGAGAGGCTGAAAGACCTCAATATGTATTCTCTAGACATGTGAAGAGAGAAGGTGGGCATGATAGAGACATATAAATACCTTAAAGGGATCAATAAGGTACAGGAGGGAAGCCTCTTTCAGAAATGAAGCTGGACAAGAACTAGGGGACATGAGATGAAGTTGAAGGGAGGAAGAATCAGGGGTAATGTGAGGAAGTATTTCTTTACAGAGGGGTTGGTGGATGCATGGAACAGCCTCCTTGCAAAGGTGGTAGGGGCAAAAAAACAGTGCAGGAATTGAAAAATGCTTGGGACATATACATGGGAACCGGAGAAAAGGGGACGAGTAGGAAAGTCGCAGATCAACTACCATCTGCAGCATGAGTTAAAGGTAGAAGAAATGGGCAAACTAGATGAGCCAGGCTGTCCTTATCTGCCAACAAATTCTATAAATCTATGTATCTATGTAGCTATATATCTATGTTCCTATGCACCTATGTGTTTATCTATCTATCTATCTATCTGCCACACAGCAATTACCAGAACTCTTTTGCTACATTTCCTTTACCATACTGAAAATTCCTGGAAACACGTTTCCCTCTTACTCACGCAATTCTCCCATACACAGTTTCAATATTACCCTCAGTCATTATCACTGTATATCTATATTCTCACCTGCTCTGGTCTTTGGCTGCCATGTTCCTTCCTTCTTTGATCTCTGCTCTTCTTCCACAACCTTGTCTGGCTTACTGTCCTGTGGTTTGCCCACCTTTTGTCTCTTTGACGACATCTCCTTCTGACTACATTTGGGTTTTCTTTTTCCCTTCCTTTCGTTCTTCTTCTCCAACAGCTGCTTACATGGGTCTTGGAACACACAAGAAAGTTGAAGGGTTAAAGTTCAAAAATTCAAGGGATGAAAAAACAGATTTCACAAACTCTTTTTTTTTTTTTATTCACAGAAATACTGCATTAGCACATTTTAAATATAAACAAACAGAGAAAGACCTTACTATATTTACCCCCAAAAATCAAGCCTTGACATCATTTCTGGAGTCTCTGGTCCCGTGGATTTAAAGGGGAAGTCTCCCATAGTTTCACATCAATATTTTCCTAACTCCTTATGTGTAACTGTTGTGTGCCTCCTCCAGTTGCCAACAGTCCTATTGTTGTCCAAATCTAGGTTGTAAATAAAAATATACAGCACCTAGAAGTTATCAAAGTATTTGTCCTCCATTTTACCATCAGTGTTGCTGGAAGATGATGTCATCAAAGTAACAGATAATGGTGCTGCACTACATGCAGTTCCATCAGTGAACCAAACCCACAATGTTTGGTTCCCCACTTGAGTAATAGAGGAACCCTTTAAGTGTTGTGTGCATCTTGAAGTGCAGTTCTAATAGGGACTCGGACCATGTGAGTGTGATGCAACACTGATTTGACATGTATATACAGTATTCATATACGGGAGTGCCTGTATGTGTTGTGTTACTGTTTATGTTAGCAAAGACAGTTTACCCAATAAATGACTCTGGGTACAACAAGAGTTTTGAGCAGTATTACAAAGCAGTTGTATTATTTTCTATTTTTTAGCATTCTCTGTTTTGATTGACACCCATAGTGACAGACAATCTTGCAACTATGCTCCTTTCCCTTTGTAACTAGGCAGTCAGTAATTAGATGGCTGCTGTAAGGCAATAAAGAGTTCAGCTATAACAAGGAATAGGTTACCAGGAAAGCATCTGCTGCAGCATATGGAAGAAGTGAAATCTAGGGGTTAAAGCACGGGCACAAGAACTGGGAGACTCTGGTTCAAATCCTACTAGAGTCCCTTACTCTCAAACCCTTAAGACATTTCCGTAACCTACTTAGGAACTGTGATGGCCCCTCAGGTTCATGACTTAAAAAGTTCTCCCCATTCCCATTATAAATCATTAGCAGTGATATGAGAGCTACAGGACTTCACTTTGAAGGTACTGAGGACAAGCTGTGGCAGCCCCACTTTGTAATGCCAGCATTTGAAGTAGGATGTCCCTCACAAATCAGATGCTACACCTCAGCTGTTGAAGGTAAAGAAACTAATCAGTCTCAGTGTTTGTAGTGCTCTGTATTGCTTAGCTCACTCTTAGCATTCTTTCTCTTGGTATTTCAAGTCAAAAACTCAGATTAAAGGAGCATTTGAAATGTAAAACAATACACTGAAGTAAGTGATCTAGCTCTCCACTTTCAGGCTGCTGAAAGGGGGATGTGTATCATTTGTGCAAAGGAGGAATTCAGTCTTGTGTGATCCTTTGGGAACCTGCCCATGCCCACCTTGTAAATGAATCTTCTCAAGGGTGTTCACCTGGTTAAAGATTGACTGACTGCTTGCTTAATTGAATCAGTCTACTACTCTCCGTAACATGTTACAACTGTCTCACAGAGAGAAATGAGCAGTACAAAGAAAGATATTTTTTTCCTGTGAGTAAAATACTATTAGATGTTCTACATATATTAAGGCTACAAGTACTACTCTCTGTGTGAGTTGCATGACAGATCTGTCCTAAGCCATTTCAAATTTAAACTAAAATCAGGATAGACAGCACTGATACCCTTATGTTTTCTTCTGCACTGTTGCTGCTGTGACATCAAGGAATGGGAGGGGTTGTATTACAAATGACTCATTTGCATGTAAATGGAGGCTTGTTTGACACTTTACAACCTTGTGTCAGAGTCACAGACTATAGATAACCTTAATGTAGTGATGAACATGACCATTTATTTATGCTGAATTCATGAAACTAAAGACTCCAGAAATGACTTTTAGGTTCACATATGTTTAGTGAAGGACTCATAAAAGATACACCATGGCTTATAACCAAAATCTACTGAATTTTCTGCTTTGCTTCACTAATGCAAGTCTTTTACCTACTTACTGATTCCCCTCTGTGTCCAAAATAATGTTTTTTTGACTGCATCCACTGAAACTGAACTTCAAACAATTCCTCTAGGCTCATATGTCTGCCATTGCACCTTGCTTTGGTGTATGGTTTCATCCTGTATGAGGGCCATGCAGAAGAAAGGCATCTTCCAGGCATCATACAGAAGGCATTCACAGGTCTGCAATCAACTCTGTCTAGCTGTAATTTCTGTAATTACTGCAACTGTAAGTCAGCTGATGCACAGAGGTTACTTGAACACACGAGTATCCTGTGAATGGCAAAGACGTTGCAGATAGGATTCCTGTGGTGACTGGGAATGTGGCCTATATCAAGGGGCCTGTTTGTGTGAAGAAAGGGCAGGGCAGTTGGCACCAGAGATCTGAACACTGAAGGCAAGTGATGGACCCAGTTTGTTGGTAGACTACTGTTGCAGTGCTCATGCTTGATGCTGACTCCAACCCTCAAGGAGGCAAGGGGCAAGCTGAATGGGTAGCAATGCACATCAGTGACAGAGACAGAGAGTGACAATGAGTGTGTGTGTGTGTGTGTGTGTGTGTGTTTAGATGGGCAAATCCCTTTGATTAACTTCTGCTGGGTACACCATAATGACTTCTTTCTCACTTGCTACAACAAGAGGAAACATAAGATAACTGTTGATTCCCCTTAGTAAAGTCATTTTAAGAAATGATAGAAAGGGCCACCAAAGTGATGGGCCATATGGGAAAACTGCCACCGAACTGACTGACTGTATGGAAGAAGTGCCACTGAAGTAACTGACCATTTGATAAGGTACCACTGAAGTAATTAACCATATAGGGAAAAAAATCAAGAAAGTAACTGACCTTATAAGGAAAGTGTCACTGAGGTAACTGACCATGTGGGAAAGGGTCACCAAAGTAACAGAGCAGATTGAAAAAGTTTTACTTGGGTAACTGTCCATATAGGAAATGTTTCACTGAAGCAAGTGACCATACAGATAAGTATCACTGAGATAACTGATCATATAAAAAACAAACAATACCAAAGTAACAGATCATACAGTAAAAGTGTCCCTGAAAAAATTGACCACATAGGAAAAGTGTCACCGAAATAGCTAACCATATGGGGAAAGTGCCACTGTATTAACTTACATGGGAAACGAGTCAGTGAAGTAACTGATCATAAGGAAAGGTGTCACCTTAGTAACTAATTATATGGGAAAAGTGTCACTGAAGTAACGGGCCATATGGGAAAAATTCACCAAAGTAACTAACCATATATGAAAAGTATCACCCAAGTAACTGACCACATGGAAGAAGTGTCACAAAAGTAACAGACTGCATAGAAAAGTATCACAGAGGGAACTGACCATATGGAAAAGTGTCAGTGAAGGAAATGCCCACATAGGAAAAGTGTCAATGAAGAAACTAACTATGTAGAAAAAGTATTACTGAAATAGCTGACCACATGAAAAAGTGTCACTGAAGTAACTGACCATAAGGGAAAATTGCCACCAAAGTAACTGGCCGCATAGGAAAAGTGTCACTGAAGTAAATGACCATACGCATAAAATGCCCCCTAAGTAACTGACCATATGCAAAAAGTGTCACCAAATTAACTAACCATATGTGAAAAGTGTCATCGAAGAAACTAACCATATGGGAACTGCGTCATGATGCCAACTGTGAATATGCTGAGAGGTAATTATGCTGCTACTGAGAATCGAAGTCGTGATCAGCTGATCAATGGGATGTACATAACTGGGATTATGCCACATTATGCTGAATGTGATAACTGATTAAATGAGGACTGCTTCTGAACCCAAAATGGGAGTTGCAGTTGGGTGCTGGGTGCAGGCTCACCATTATTTCCTCAAGGTCCGTGCAGCTACCTGTAAATAAAGGTTTGGAATTTTTGCAAGAAACTTCTTGCCAAAAGGGTAAAGCCCTGTGTTTGAGTGATTTCCTGAATGGTACATGGTTTAATGCAATCCCAGCTGAATGAAATCATGATTTCACAGCTATAATAAATTAGACCCAGCCCAAGTTGTCACGTGGAATCAGTAAAGTGTGATGCAAACAACATTTATTTTTTAACCTACAAAGGTGGTGGCGTTCTCCCTCACAGTCAAAGAGTGCGATGGCGAACATCATGGACACAATGAACATGACTGCAGGGGGTTTGGAAGGAAATGGAAGAGGTGTCCATATCTATTCAGCATGGAGACCTCACAGAAGATGGAGGTAATTTGTCTGCCCCGGAAGGACATGGCAGTATAGCCACAGCAGTTCCTACCAGGGTGTACTGTAACTATATATTTAGGCACCTTAGAAGGTCATGCCTCCAGGGATGCGGGGACAGTGCCAGAATGGGTGAATCTGTACAATATATTGTGGGTGGGGGGCTTCCAGAAGAGATGTACCATCTTATTCCCCTAGACGGCTCTTCTCTCCTCTGGGCAATGGTGGTAGACCAGACATATGGTGGGGGTTGTGTTACACTACTGTACTTGATTATTTCTATTTGGAATTGCTACCAGTAGAACTGTTCTTTTTTGTTTGCTTGTTGTTTTGTTTTTGTTACTAAGCCTATGTAGCACAGTTTTATTTTCAGCAATACTTAACATAGAGCTAGAAGAAGATAACACTGCAAAAGAATTGTCATTTCTCCGATGCTATGCTCTATGGTAACTAACCCTCAACAATGGGAAACATGTCTTCAATGTGTAGGGTCAGTCTGCTGGCCCAGTGGCGCTGAGGGTTGAGGCACTGGACACCACACCTCATGCCACACAGGCGACCTGGGTTTGGGAATGAGCCTGGGGCATTAGGGAGGAGAGGATCAAGCATCTGTAGACTGCTCTCCTCTCTTGGGGGGGTAAGGGGACTGTCCCGCATACGTAGCGACACCCAGCGATGGCTGGGTGTACTACAGCCGCAGGACCCGGTGAAAGGGTTACAACATTGGGGGGCTGCCCTCTGGATGTGTGCCGGTGCGTGCACGTAACGGGCTGGGCGACACTGCACTGTCCTCATTGGGGGGAAATAAAGTAGAAAATCCCTCCCTCTCCAGTAGGTGAAGGTAGGGCCAGTGGCATCGGCCCCACATCCACCACCGGGCATAAGGACGCATGTTCTGGTCCCCCCCCCATGCCAGACTGCCCCAACAATCCTGCAGATAGGGCACCGGAGGTGATGGCAGTCCTTCACTGGAGGATACAGACCGGGGGGGGGTTGGGCATGCCGTGCAGGTGATGGGGGAGATGCACTTCAGGCAGGATGGGAGAAACCGATGACCGAGATGCCCAGGCTGGAGAGAGAGTCTGGAGGTAGGGAGTGCAGAAAACAGAGTTAAAAAAAATGTGTAGGGTCAATGTATAAATATATGAGTTTATACGCAGATTAATCCAGGCAGGAAAACGGCAAACAAATGAGCACTCACCATGCAAAATGAAGCTGCAGGTATGATTTATTTATCAAGTAGTGCATGGCAGCTAATGTCATTATATACAGAACAAAAAAAAGACTTATGGCCCATCCACTCTGCCCAGAGACCATAGCAAGTAGGTATGGCATACCCAAAAGCCCTGTTTACAAAGCAGCAACAATTTGCTTACTACTACGCTGCCTTCCTGCTCCACTGTGCCTGGAGTCTGCAATTAACTGTTCACACTCCCGAACCTGTTGCATCACAGATCACGCTGGGAGGAGTGTCTGTAGACTTCCTGACAAGGTTTGGAAAATTACATCTCCAGCTGGGAGTTAAGGAGATAGCAGCGGTTGAGTACATCGGCTGTTCACACCGCAGGGCAGTGCGCTTGATCCAGTATGCATTCCACTTTTCAGCTGGATCAGAAACTGGAGTGGGAGCATACTTGGAGCAATGCAGTGAGTGTCCACAAAGCAGGCTTTGCAGCGCATCAACCAGAGCACATGAGTTGCTGCACTGCAAAGACGGTAATGTAAACGGGGTAAAACTCAATGGAGCATCCTGTGGATGCACCATTCATGGGACCATGCTCCTCATTTAGGCCTGCCCATTTGCAGAGGACACCAAGATCTGCAACAGGGTGGATACGCCAGATGGGGTGAAAAGGTTGAGGAGGGACCTGGAAAAGCTTGAAAGATTGTCTGAGGTGTGACAGCTGAGGTTCAATTCCAAGAAGCGCAGAATAATGCACATGGGAAGAGGAAATCCTGAGGTATGCTACAAAATGGGGGGGGATAGCAGATGATCACCAAAGAGGAGAGGGATCCTAAAGATGTCTAAGCAGAGTACAAAGGCCGCTGGGAGGGCCGGTAAAATGCTGGGGTGTATAGGCAGAGGTATCACTAGCAGAAGGTGGAAGGAGGTGATTTCATTGTGTAAAATGATGGTCAAGCCTCACCTAGAGTACTGTGTACAGTTATGGGAGCCACACCTTTGTAAGGATATTGGCAGGCTGGAGGCAGTCCAGAGGAAAGTGACTAAGATGATGCAAGGACTGCAACATAAAACATATGAGGAGAGATTCAGGGACCTCAATATGTACTCACTGGAGGAGAGTGGGGGGGGCATGATAGAAACATTCAAGTACCTTAAAGGGGGGAGACATCTTCCGATACAAGAGTTGTAATGGACAAGGGACATGACATTAAACTGGAAGGAGGCAGATTAAGGGGAAATGTGAGGAAGGTTTCTTCACAGAGAGGGCGGTAGACCCATGGAACAGACTGCCACAGAAGGTTGTGGGAGTGAGCATAGTAGAGTGTTTTAAACATACCTGGGACAGACATAGGGGAACATTAGAGGTGGAAAGAAGGGGGAGTAGTCATAAACTAGAGTAGGGTTAGGGCAGACTAGATGGGCCTGGTGGTCTCTACCTGCTGACAATTTCTATGTTCCTCTGTGTCCCTCCCTCCAGCCATCAATACCTGTCCCTGAAACTGTCCCTTCTGGAATTGAACTCGGCTACAGAATTTGTGTTTCCCATACTGCAAACCGAACCATTCCAACTGTCCACCACCCATTTCATAAAGAATCCCAGAAAATGCACTGAAGGGAGGGACAGCCAAGGAGGGGCAGAGGTGCAGTGGAAAGGAATAAGAAAGTGCATTGTTAGGGCAATGACCCTCTGTCTGAAAGAGGTAAGAAATGGCCAGAAGAGGAGAAGACCATTATGGTTATCTAGGGAAGTGGCAAAAGCAGTAAAATAAAGAAAGGTCAGCTTTCAAAAGGTGCAAGGATACGTAAAGGGAAGAGGACAATAAAGTGTACCAGACTAGGCAAAAGGAAGCAGGAAAGGTGGCTAGGAGAGCTAAAGCACAGGCAGAGGAAAAGACTGCATGGGAAGTGAGGAAAGGAACAAGAAAATCTAGGGGGTGGGATAAGAAGGGTAGAAGGAGACCAAGAAAAACTGGTGTTTTGAATGGGTCCTTTTGCTCAGTCTTCACAGTAGTGGAAGGGGACAGGCCACCAGAGAGAAGAATAGAGGTTGGGAGGGGGCGGACACAAGATGTTTCAGAGAAGAGAGTACTGAAAGGACTTGCAGCCCTGAAAGGGGATAAGGCTATAGCATTGGATGAGATACACCCCAGGGTATTGAGGGAGCTTACAGAACTGCTAGCTGCTCCACTACCAGCCTCATTCACCAGCTCACTGAAAACAGGAGTGGTTCCTGAGGACTGGAGAAGGACAGACATGGTCCCTCTTCATATAAGTGGCAGTAGGGAGGAACCTACTGCAGTAACAAGAGGTCAGTCAGCTTAATTTCACTGGTGAGGAAACTAATGGAAACCCTACTAAAGGAGAATGGTTTATTACCCAGAAACCAATGAGCTGAAGGACCAGAGATAGCGCAAGTTCACTGGGGAAAAAGTCATACCAAATGAATCTAATAGATGTCTGACTGGGATACCAGGGAAATAGGGCAGGGGAGGGCTATAGATGTTGTCTATCTAGACTTCAGAAGGGCCATCAACAGTGTTTCACACAGACACCTGATTAGGAAGCCAACCTATATTGGGGAATAGGGGCCAAAATGGATGCGAGTTCACAACTGGCTAATGGACAGAAGGTAGAGTAGTAGTAGTAGTAAACAGCACACGCTTTAAGGACAAGGGCGTGACCAGCAGGGTACAGTAATGTTCAGTGTGAGGACCAGTCCACATCAATATCTTCATAGGGGGCATTACAGAAGAGCTGGAGGGGAAGATACGTCTTTTTGTAGACGACAACAAGATCTGCAATAGGGTGTACGACTGAGAGGTACTGAAAAAAATGTGCAGGGATATAGGGAAACAAGAAGAGTGGTTAAAGGCATGGCAGATGTGGTTCAATTCCTAGTATAGTAATGGGGGAGGTACTGGCAGTCATTTGTCAAGAATGGGACTTCTGTGCTATTATCACAGACGACCTCAAGATGACAGTGCAGTATGATGAGGTCATTGGTAGGGCTGGTGGGATTCTGGGGTGCACAGGGAGGGTCATCACCAGCAGGATGAGGGAGATGGTGCTGCTACTATACTACTCTCTGGTATGCCCCACCTGGAATACTGTGTCCAGCTCTGGAGACTGCACTTTAGGGAAGACATTGGCAGGGTGCAGGGCCAGATTAAGGTAACCTGGGGCACTAGGCCCAAGAGAAACCTGGGGCCCATTCTTACCATGACTATGCCCCTTTACCGCAAAGAAACCCTGTCTCAGACTGTAAGGCACCTTAGGAATCCATTTATATACAAACTGTATCTCACGTTAGGATACAGTTCGTAAGAAACAGGGGCAGCAGAATACAAATCAAAATTCCTACCCTTCTGCTCCTCTCTCTCATAGAAGTTGTCAGCAGATTAGGCCCACCTGGCCTACCTAGTCCACTCTGTTAATCCTGTCTATAGCCCCTCCTTAGCCTCCTGTAAGTCTTCAGATTTTCCCCGTGTTAGCCTTGGGGCTAGGATTCCTTGAAGCCTATCCCACACGCTTTTGAAGCCTGTGATCGTTTTAGCTTCCACCACTTCCATCGGGAGTCTGTTCCAAGCTCCCACCACCCTGTCCATATAGAAAAACTTCCTGACATTCCCCCTCAGTCCCCCACCCCCAGTTTCATTGTGTGACCCCTAGTTCTTGTGCAAGTGTTCCTCTGGAAAATACTCCCTTCCCATACCTTGTTCACACCCGTGAGATATTTATATGTCTCCCTCTCCCTCCTCCAGAAAGTACATGTTTAATCCCCGAGGCTGTCCTCATATGGCTTTAGGTGCAGACCCTGCACCACCTTGATTGCCTTCCTTTGAACCCCTTAAACCCTGTATATGCACTTTCTGAGGTAGGGCCTCCAGAACTGTGCACAGTACTCAAGGTCAGGTTTCAGCAAATTTATGACTCCCTTCTTCTGCTAGTGATCCCTCTATCTATGCACCCCAGCACCCTACTGGCTTTCCCCACGACCTTGTTACTGCTTAACCACCTTCAGGTCTTTGGAAAAAATTATCCCAGGTCCTGTTCCTCTCTTGTGAACATCAGCTCCCTGTCCCAGCAGATGGTACTTAGTCGTGGGGTTCCTGTGACATAGGTGCATGATCTTGCACTTCTTTGCATTACAGCCCAGTTCCAAGGCTCTTGACCACTCTTCCAGTTTGCTAAGATCCTCCCTCATTTGATCCACCCCGAGTGTCCACCCTGTTGCAAATTTTAGTATCATCCACAAACAGAAACACCTTCCCTACCAGCCCTTCAGCAATACTGCAGATAAATTTATTGAAGAGTACTGGACCTATCACTGACCCCTGTGCCACCCCACTAGTCACATTGCCTTCCGGGTGCATACCGTTTACCACAACCCTCTGACTTCTACCTTCCAGCCCATTTCTCACCCATGTAACTACCTTCAGTCCTACCCCAGGGCTATTTAGTTTGTTCAGTAGCCTTCTGTGAAAATTCTTAGAAAATTCAGCCCCATTTTTTCTTTGTTTCATAACTTTGATGATCATTTTCATGACACTCATTGCCCCAGCCCTAACTCAACCATGAACCTGCCTCCCTGATAGAAGAATTGCATTTAACAATAATTCAATTCCAGTCAAGGAGTGTAAAAATTAATTAAAACATTAGGTAGCATAGATTAGTAGTTACAGCTCCAAGCCAAGAACCTGGAAAACATGTAGACTCAGAATACCTGGATTTGTGAACCACAACCTCTATCTGCATATTACGCGACACGGGGCAATGGCATGTCACAGAACATCCATCTGGTAATGAGAGGCATCTGGAACTTGGAACAAGCTCTCCAATAAGCAGGCTCTACTGGCTCTCTGATCCTTCCAGCATGAATGATAGGGCCCCAAAATGCACAACAGATAAGACAAGTAGTGAACAAACTGTTGCAGGGGGTCCCCATTTAAGATTTTCATCAGTCACTCTCCCTATCAGGAACACCAACTGGAGGGGAGATCAGGGATCTTTCTAGCTACTTCTTCCCACTTGGGATACCAGGTGGTGGTGGACAAAGCAAAGGAAAACGGCCTGTTTTCACCTTAAAGGTCAGTCTGGCTGGAGCCCCACAAAGCTATCACCTGTACATAACACCTAATCAGGGAGGTGATTTTCATATTCAAACAGACAAAGTAAAGGAAAGGGGCCTTACAAATTAAAGGTTAGTCTGGTTGCAGCCCACTGAAGCTATCAGCTGTACTTACCACCTATTCAGGGAAGTGAGATTCCCATCACAGTTCAGCTCCTGCCTTGTTCATCTTATTCAGCAGTCAAGTCCATTGCAAAAAATTTCAGCACAAAGAAATTGGTATGTAGTAAATATATTTGAGGGCTTGTTAGGGGGCCCCCGGTAGGTGAGGACCCTAAGCTATTGCCTATGCTGCTTATGCCTTAATCCAGCCCTGGCAGGGTGAAGGCAATCAAGAGAAGAGTAACCATTCAGTGGGCTTCCCCATTTTTGTTTAAGTTTGCAGAGTGTACTGTAAGCTATCATTCACAAAGTTGTAAAATGGGGCTAATTCGGGGTCACGAGACTGACCCACTGCAGGCTGTAGCTGGTGCAGAATGCAGCGGCCCAGTTGCTGATGGGCCTACCCAGGTCCTGTCATGTGATCCCAGTCCTGCATGCTCTGCACTGGTTGTGGGTCAGATGGAGTGTCTTTTTCAAGGTGGGCTTGCTGACCTATAAAGCCCTATATGGGCTGGATCCTGGCTACCTGTCAGAGCTCCTGACACCTGTGACCTCTGCTCTCCCCCTCTGCTCCGATTTGAGGAGTCCCCTGTAGGTTCCCAGGGTTCAGCTCAAGACATCTGATGATCAAGCTTTCAGTGTCTCTGGGCCAACCCTGTGGAATGCACTTCCATCTGCAGTCTGGGAGGCCCCTTTGATTGGCGATTTCAAGCAGAGGCTAAAGGCCCACATCTTCAGTTTGGCCTTCACAGAGTAACCAGCACTATTATAGTGAATTTTATTCTGATTTTTCCTCATTTGTTATTTCTGGACTTTAATTAACTCTTATTTTGTAATACCTTGTTAGGCACCCAAAGACTCTGGAATTGGGCACCATAAAAATAAAATTTGTCTTGCCTCTCTGGAGCATCCAATACCACACATTCATGGATTCTTGGCAGAGAGGGTATGAATGGGTGCCACCCTGTTTGTTCAGGTAGTAAACTACCACTGTACCGTCTGACTGCACTTGAAGGCAACCCTGAGGAAGCAAGGTCTCGAATGCCTGCAAAGCATATAAGACAGCTGTCATTTCCAGGACGTTGATATGAAAACGATTTTCTACATTCATTCAAGAGCCCTGGTACTGAATCTCCCCGAGGTGGGCACCCCAGCCCATCAAGGAGGCATCTGTGGTCAGTGTAACATCAGGGACAGGTGAATGGAATGGCATGCCCTGCATCAAATCGTCCGTGCACTTCCACCATTGCAGGGTGCAAAGCGCTGGGGAAGACAACAGAACCAGGGCATCAAATTCATCCTCCTTCTGCTACTAGAGCTGATCTTGTTTTGTTGGTCAACCTGGCATACATCATGGAGACCTGGTAGGGAGATGCCTCTGTTCCTGTGCTCGAGGAATCTATTCCAGACTGTTTCTCTGTAGTACACTGTCTGATGAAGGATCACAGGGGTTGGGGTTTGCTATTTGTTTTAGGACCAAGCCTAACTTGACCCAGTGGAAGATACCAGTTCTTTCGAGTGCATGGCAGTGTGTGTGGGGGTCCTAGAGCCAGGTTTAGGGTGCTCCTGGTTTATTGCCCACTTGGGCAGGATGGGGGCTTCCTACAAGACCTGACTGCCTTAGTCACTGGGATGATGTTGGAGTCACTGAGGAGGCTTATTCTTGGTGACTTCAACACCTAGGTGGATGACTGGGCATCATCTGAGGCCAGAGAGTTTCTGTCTAGTATGGAGGCTCTTGAGCTCATTACAACTGGGACCCAGCTCTCTGGCCATGTGCTCAACTTGGTGTTCTCCCTGAGAATCGAGATCGATTCCATCGAGATTAGTCTGGTTGCTTGGTCTGACCACTCCATCATCAAGTTTGGCCACAGAGCCCCCCATTATTGTCTCTTCCCCTGTGGAAATAGTCCAGTTCTGTCCTTTAAAGGGTTTACAACCAGAGGGACTAATGGCAGAGCGGAATGTTTGGTCTGTGCTTGAAGCTTGTGCTGGTGGTCCTGAGAGCTCTGTGACTGCCTATAATGAGGCTGTCATAGAGACCCTGAACCACCTTGCACCAGTCCGTGTACACCCCCTGGTTTCACAACTGGGCTCGCTGTGGTTCAATGACAAGCTCAGAACACTGAAGACTTGGGGGTGGAGGTTGGAGAGGCATTGGAGGAAGACTGGCTCTAAAGGCAGCTTTTATGTCTGGCATGATTGCTGCCAGGGGGAACCAACTAGCACAGCTCAGGTGGTGAACAGGCTCTTACATCAGGCCTTGGAGCCCATTAGAGCTCCTTCAGTTCACAAATGTGAGGAGTTTGATCGGTTCTTCTCAGACAGAGTGTCCTCCATGAGAGCCAGAATTTCTCAGAGTGGTTTATCAACACATTCCAGTGGTGGTCCTCATGGTGGTGGACTTCCTCGAGCTTCCTGGGTAAAGTTCTGACCAGCGACAATGAAGGTGGCCTGTGGGGTGATCGCTGAGCTAAAGTCAACATTTTGAAACCTTGACCAATGCCTGACATCCCTACTTGTGGGCTGCATCTAGGTCCTGGGTCCGGTGTTCTCAGAGACTGTCAGCAGTTCTCTGTCATCAGGAGTTTTCCCAGAGTCTATGAAATGGGCTCTGGTTAAGACTCTGTTGAAAAAAAAATCTCTGGACCCTGATGTCTTGGCAAACTACCAGCAGATCTCCAACCTTCCCTTTTTGGGGAAGCTGCTCAAGACAGTGATTGTGGAACAGCTCCATGAACACCTCATGACCTTTTAAATTTTTGAGCTACTCCAACCTGGATTTATGGCCAGGCATATTATGGAAACATCTCTAGTTAGGGTGCTTAATGACCTGCTGAGGGCGAGGGACTGAAGACAGTGAATTATTCTCATCCTCCTCGATCTCTCTTTGGCATTTGACACTGTGGATCATAGGGTATTACTGGACTGGCTCAGGGAATATGCAGGACTCACTGGCAAGGTCATCAGCTGGTTTGAGTCCTTTCTCTGGGGCAGATCACAGAGAGCGATCTTTGGGCACTATTCCTCTGCCCAAATGGACCTGCCCTGTGGAGTTCTCCAGGGTTCTGGCCTGTCCCCCATGTTATTCGCAGTGTACATGTTGCCCCTTGGTGAGGTCATTAGATGGTATGGGCTGAGCTTTCATAGTTATTGCGGAGGGTTTATGAGACACAGATAGAACAGACACTGAACTTTAGGTTCAACACATAATCTCGGTGTGATGTTTATTCAAAATATAGGAAATCACCTTTAGCAATAGCATATTCCCTTTTCAGTACATAAGTTTGCAGCAACATATTATGTATGTCCTTCCTCTGTACTTACCCAGCACCTGCTGAATCACTGATCTCTGATCTAAACTTTTCAGTGAAAACCCTTCATCCCTATGGTTGCCTTGTTTGCTTGGGTGGTGAAGATTCAAAAAGAAAAAACCCAAACAAGCTAAAGACTAAGAAACTCGGTGCAGAAGCACTGAAACAAGGGTTACCCCCAAAGGACACTGACAATAAGCCATGTTTCAAAGAAACTCAACATCACACATACTCCCAAAATGCAAAGCATAATATGATATATGCAAATCACCATGACATTTTAGACTGGGTCAGTTTACAGGAATTTACATGCATTTTAAATGGCACAACTAACTTAATTTCTATAATATAGTCACCTAGTACGTTTTACCTTTATCAATAACACCTAGTGCCATGGCATTTGCAACATTTGCAGGTTTTATACACATAAAGTATATACATTAAAGTATTTTATGACATAGTGCCATTGCATACTAAATCCAACAATGAAAAACATAGCCTGTTTTACATAAGCTCAGAGGTCATCACAATAACCCCCCATACGAGGACCAGAGAGGGAAAAGGAAAATTAAAGAGGACATTATAGCACAGTCAAGAAAGGGGAGGGGGGTGCCCATAGGTGGCCAACCTTATGGACCAGAACTTGTAAAGAACAGATTATGCTAAGAAATAGAACTGTTGCAACAGATTTAAGAAAAGGTCAGTCATCAAGAGTGGCAGGAGCTCCCCGTCACACATCCCCCACCTTAAGAGGGAAGCAGTTATTGCAGACTGCTTACGACCTTCCTGTCCCAGGATGGGATGGAGCTTCCACCCACCCATCTTCAGAAGGCTCTGTCTTAGGGTTCCTGTTAATGATAAACAATATATCATGAACATTGTGGATATCATCATTCTCTGCCCTGAGGCATTAACACATTTCTCAACAGAGACTAACAGTATCTTCCCATCTCCTTTTACGGAAAGTCTATCATATTTCTTAACCAAAAATCTGGATGGCTGTAAAGTCCTGCACCACAGAAAGACTTTCTCTGGGGAGAGTAATTTCCTGCTCCAACCCCATCAGACATGTCAGTTTTAAGCAGGGGCCCAGTCCTAGGTTCAACCCCTCTACATAAACCCACTATGGTCTCTTGATTCATTCATTTTGATTGCTACTGATACAGACACCTGAGGGTAGACACTCTAGGCATTACCCCAACACAGGTTCCAGTCCATTTTCCACCCACCTCCTCCTCCTTTGTAGGTTTTCCATAAAATTAAAAAAAAACACATACCACCTCCTTGATCTTAACATATTGCAACATTTTGGCCACTTTAGCATCTTTAGCCTGTAGTATACCTGTCAATAATGTTAATAAATTTAGCTACATCAATACAAGAAAAAGTTCCTTCAGCCTCATAGGCTTCTTCTTGCTCGCTTGGAGTCTTCAACCTCAGCACAATATCACTAGGCACAGTCTTAACAGGAATCTCGCATTCAATTTCCATACTTGCATCTCCGACCTCCAACAGGTAACATCCTGGGAACAAAGGCAACAAAGGAATATCCTGCTTAGTGAGTGGGTCCTCCTCCAGCTGAGCCCATGAAACATCCTCCTCTGATTCTTTATCCAAACTCCCTGGCAGGGACCTCTCGAGCACCTGGCACCAGTGTTCCGGCTCTCTGTGTAGCTGGTCTGCCTCAACCCCATGGTAGTTCCTCATCCCTTTGCATCTCTTTGTCGTCTTCAGGCTTGGCCTTCCTCCGAGCTCCCAGGTCCAGTCCAGGCAGCAGTTTTTCTCCATCTGTCAGCCATGGTTCTGGTCAGAACTCCATGGACTTTCTTTTTCAGGTTCTCCTCTGGCAACTCCTGCTGCATCGGTCCACCTGGGATATTTGGGTGATATCCACCGGAAAACCTCCCTCTTCAGCCAGTCCAGATACTTCCAGCAAGTTATCCCACTTCTAAGACCAAGTCTGTGGAGGGGTTGTGGGACAACAGATGGACCAGACAACGAACTTCAGGTTCAAACACACAATCTCTGTGTGATGTTTATTCAAAATAAAAGGATATAACCTTTAGCAATAGCATATTCCTTTTGCAGCAACATACTATGTATGTCCTTCCTCTGTACTTACCCAGCATCTACTGAATCTCTGATCTAAACTTTTCGGTAAACAACCCTTCATCCATATAGTTGCCTTTTTTGTTTGGGTGGTAGTGACTCAAAAAAAAAAAAAAAAAAAAACACAAGCTAAAGACAAAGAACCTCAGTGCAGAAGCACTGAAAGAAGGGTTACCCCAAAGGACACTGACAATAAGCCAAGTTTAAAAAAAACACACAAAAAAAAACAACACATCACACATACTCCCAAAATGCAAAGCATCATAGGATATATGCAAATCACCATGACATTTTAAATTGGCTCAGTTTACAGCACATTACATGCATTTTTAAATAGCACAATTAATTTCTATAATATATAGTCACCTAGTACCCTTTACCTTTATCAAAAACACCTACTGCCATGGTATTTTCAACATTTACAGGTTTTATACACATAAGGTATATACATTAAAGTATTTTATGACATACTGCCATTGCATACTAAATCCAACATAGTAAATCCAACAATGAGGAACACAGCCTGTTGTTTTACATAAGCTCAGAGATCACCACAGTAACATCCCCTGTACGACGACCAGAGAGGGAAAAGGAAAGTTAAAGAGGACACTAGCGTAGTCAGTAAAGGGGGGGGGGGTGCCCATAAGTGGCCAACCTTATGGACTAGAAAGTGTAAAGAATAGATTAGGCTAAGAAATAGAAGAACTGTTGCAATAGATTTAAGGAAAGGTCAGTCCTCAAGACTCGCAGGAGCTCTCAGTCACAGTTATGCTGATAATCCTCAGCTCTACCTGTCTTTTGCACCCGAAAGATCTGATGTGGTTAACATGCTTAATAATTGCCTGTCCGAGATCCAAAAACTGGATGGCATTGAACTGGTTGAGACTAAACCCAGGGAAGACAGAGATGCTACTGGTTGAGCAGGGTTGAAGGGTGAGACTGGGAGCCTCCAGGAAGTGGTTCAGGACTGTTTCGTCCAGACTGAACTGGAGGCTTCCTTAAGGATAAAGAATTTGGGTTTTATTTTGGACTGCAAACTGACCCTGAATGCACAGGTGTCTGCTGTAGTCTGTATGGGTTCTTACCACCTCAGAAACATTGCCCGAATTAAGCCCTTTATCCCCCAGCTGATCTGCCTACTTTGGTACATGTGTTCATCACCTCGAGTCTGGACTACTGCAATGCCCTCTACCTTGGAGTCAAGGGTGGTTCGTTGCAGTGCTTGCAGCTTTTGCAGAACACTGCAGCATAACAGTCAACCAGTCATTCTAAAGTTAGTCATATTATGCCGGTTCTGCGCAAGCTACATGTGCTGCAGGTATGGTGGCGCATCACCTTTAAAGTTGGTCTCCTGGCCTATAAGGCCCTAAATGGTTTGGATCCAGATTACCTGAAAGAGCTCCTGCATACCTACCACCCTATCCATTCCCTTAGATTAGCTAATCATACCTTCCTGGAGGTACTGAGACCCAGGATGTAATCTTCAGGGACCAGGCTTTCGAAGTTGCAGCCCCAGTCCTCTGGAATTCGCTTCCTTTTTTTTTTTTTGTCAACTTTCTTTATTCGCTGCAGTGGATTGCTGCTGTCCTCTAGCCCCCTTACCTGCCTCTGAGTCTTTCGGGATCTTCCATGCACTGTGCGTGTCCCAGCAGATCTCCCAAGCCAGCCTGGAGGCTTCATCATGTGGTGAGCCCCAATTTTCCACTTTTGTTTTCTCCCCTCCACCCCTCAGTTAACCCGGGGCCCTGGAAGTAGCGTCACGTGTGCGTGGAGGTGCACAAGCATGCCACAGCTCCAGACCAGCCCCATCTACCCTCCCCATGTTCTAGCACCGAGCTTCTTGAAGGCGGCACTGCCACTCAACCTCCACTAGGTGGCAGCCAAGCACCAATAGGCCATCTTACACCCTCCCAAGGAGGAGAGCTGCCTGCCGGCAGTCCAGCCAACATCATTTCCCTCCCCCCCACAGACCCCGATGACCCAGGCTCATTCCCGAACTCAGGTCACTGGCACGGCACAACATGTGGTGTCTAGCACCTCAACCCTCTGCACCACCAGGCCAGCTGGAATTCGCTTCCCGAGTACCTCCGGGAGGCCCCATCTCTGGAGTTATTTAAAAAAACATTTTACAACTTTTCTCTTCCAATAGGCCTTTGGGAGTTAACTCTGTGGTTTATTGGTTTTAGTGTTTGGTTTTTTTTTTAACTTTATTGTATTGTTTTCTATATTGTATTGTTTTCTATTTTTATTGTAGTATTTGTTATGCCAATTGTCATGTTATGTCCTCACTGTCTGCATGTTTTTATCTTGTAAGGGTGCCCTGTGCCTCCGGGGAAGAGCGCCCAAACCCAAATAATATCTACTACTATTACTACTACTTCTGATCCCACTGGAACCTGAGGGAGCTCTAAAGGACCCTCATATTGAGTTTGGCATGGGGACAGTCGGGATGGGACCACTAAATGCCCCAGGAGATGGAGGCAGTCCCTCGTGGAGACATACCAAGAGGACTCCAGTCTCTGCACCTGGGCAAGAAGTGCGTCTGTCCAAGCCTTGGGCAGAAAGACCATACCCAGAGAGGTGCTGGAGACACTGGGAGGAAACCATTATTGATTTTGGATGACCATAATACTCACCAAGGAGAACATCTGTAGTTTGCAAGCTAGGGTGAACTTCAACTGGGGGTATGATGACACCTTTAGGAGCCAGACATCAGGAATGGAAAGACAAAGGCCTTCCCTGCAGAGGGCCACAGTCAATGCAACTAGGCATCTTGTAAACACCCTTGGGGTCAAGGAGAGGCCAAAGGGGAGGGCCCTGAACTGAAAGTGATGGCCCTGAAACCGGAAGCGTAGGAACTGTTGGTGAGTAGGATGCATCAGGATATGGAGGTATGCGTCCTTCATATCCCAGGAGCAGAGCCAATCCCTGGCATTCAGCAAGAGGAACAGAGTGGGGAAAGTCACCATCCAAAACTTCTGATATTTTATGTAGAGGTTGAGACCTCTCAGGTCCAGAATGGGATGCAAGTCTCCTGTCTATTTGGGAAGTAGAAAAAAAATCGGGAGTAGAACCCCGAGCCCCTCAGCTGAAGGAGAATGGGTTCGATGACATGCTTCATTAGCAGAGCATCTACCTCTGTCTGCAGAACTAAAGTGTGGTCTGGATGGTAATGAGAGACCTGAAGAGGCAAGGGAGGAGGTGGGTCTATAAGATCCAGTGTGTGACCATATTATATCAACTGGAAAAGCCACAGATCTGAAGTGTTCCCTTGCCATCCTACGAGGTGAGAAACAACTTCCCCCTAGTGGCCATGGGAAGGGCCTCTGTTCCTACAGTCAGAGACAAGCCTTCATGCAGACCCTGCTGAGGGGCAGCAGGAACATATTGGGACATTTGTGGGGTATTCTTAGGCCTGGGTAGGGCTAACCCAACATTTTGCTTGTTAGCAGGCTGCCATTGAGTAGCAGATCTACTATAATTGGCATGACCCCTAAAGGACTGCCCGTAAGCAGGCTTTGCTTGAGGGTGATAGAGGTTCCTAACCGACTGAAGGGTATGACTGGAGTCTTGTAAACCCTTCAGAATGTCCTAGGCCTGAGGCCCAAAGAGCCTATCCTCCTTAAAGGAAGCATTAAGGATGGATTGTTGTATAGCCTGTGAAAATCCTGATACTCTTTGCAATGCATGGCATCTGAGACAAATACCTGCAGATGAAGCCCGAGCTGAAGAATCACCACCATCGTAGGTGGCCTGGAGCAGCTGATGGCACAGCAGCAGCGGAAAGCTTTGCATAAAGGTACTCCTCAGGGGAGCCCTCCAGAAGGGTCTGAACTGTTTTCTGAGTGGCCTTAAGGATTTCCTCCCGATACTTAAGGAGGTGACCCATATAATTAAGGATGCGAAGAGACATTGTAGTAGATGCATAAACCCTCTTCCCCATGACATTGAACTTTCTGGATTCATTATCAGGGACTGGGCACACATGTACTGAGATCTAGCAGGCCTATCATGAACAGCGTTCTGAATCACTGAGTCTGTCTGAGGTGGGGAAGTGAACTAAGGATGATGCACTGTAGCCCGATAAAGGCAATCTGCCTTATGGGGATTAGAGGGGATCTTGAAGGGCTGCTGCCAAGCCACCCAAATGGCCTCCTCAAAAGTCTCTACAAGAGGTGGGACCACCAGGGTGGGGCTTTCCGAAACTCCCAGATATTCTATAGGCATGTTGTTCCATTGTCTGGAATCCAAAAGTTTTCTGGAGATGAACCAGAATGTTTGAGAAGGAAGAGTCATCCGGGAAGAACAGGGCAGTTCAAGTGAGGGCTCCCCTTGAAGGGAAGCAGCCATAGAAGAGGAATGTGGGGACTCAAGGTGATGGTACATTTCATCCTCATCCCCCTTGTCCCATTCTTGCAGGAACAGGTCATCCATGTCCTCATCCTGGGGATGAAACCTAGGAGAGGCAGGGGAGGAACTGGCCATCCATGAGGCTGATGAAAGCCTGGAGGGCACAGAGACTGGGATCAACACCTCACCAGACTGGTGAGAAGAGGACCTGGTAAGATCCATAATGGAGCTCACCAGATCTGACTGTCTATCATGGGCAACTGTCCCCCCGAAGAGCCAATGGCCAGAGACTGAATTGGCACCACTGAAGAAATGGCAGAAGGCAATGGGTTCAACTGACCCGTCATTGATGAGGGGTGATCATAAGACCCCAACACTGTCAATGATGGAGGAGCAATCACAGAGCTCCTAGAACTATGGCTGTCTGTCGATAAGAGAATCGGAGGGGCCAGAGGCACTCATCATCAAGAACATCGTCAACCAGAGAATGGTGGCTGGTAAAGAAGCCAGAGTCAATGGGAGAACCACTGGCGGTGCCGCAGCCATGGACAACGGATGAGGGCTACATAGGCAAGTGGGCAGAGGCAGCGGTGGCAGCTGCAACTTTAACCCAGAGCCCGTTGTTGATGGAGAAGCCATCAATGAAGGAAGACAGGGTCCCACAGCCATCAACTGAGGAGAAGACGGCAGAAGAATGGGATCCTTCCTAATACTTACCTTTCTGGCAGAACTTAGGGCCATTGTCAATGATAATGGAGGCATGGGAGAAACATGTTTGGACTTAGTGGCATGTTTCTCCATGGCTCCTTGGTTCATTGAAGAGGACGACTCACCCCCTGAGCAGCAAGACCCTGAAGAGGAGGTCAAAGACTCCATCAAGTGGAGCATTGCTGCTGATCCAGAAGTGCAACTTTTTGCTCCATTAAAAATCATGGAGCTGATGAAGCTTGTGATGCTTTGTGGCCTTAAGAAACCGCTTACAAAGGACACAGTCCCAGGTGTCGTGTTTAGGACCAAGGCACCGAACACAGACGTCGTGGAGGTCCTCTTTATTAGCGATTCGTTGATCACAGAAACACTTTCAGAATAAAAGATCTGAAGACATCAGTAGATGACCCAGTTGAAATTAAGTTTTAGTGGGTAGACCTTTTTGTCAACGACTGAAGAAAGCAGGACTCCCGAGGAAAACATGATGCTTGCACGGTCATGGTTGAAAAGAACTGCAGAGTATCAGGGACCTCCCCTTTTTATATGTGCCAGAAGACACCACATGGTAACAGGAAGGGAGGAGATTTTATTTATTTACATTGCGGACGTACCTTTGAGCTAAGGGATCATTTACAGAGATTCCACGTCAAACAATGACACATAGTTACAATAGGTTCAGACAGTTGAAACAAAATCATAGGAACAGGGACTACAGCCATTTGTGGGAGGACAACTGGAAACATTTTACAAGAGGGAGTTAGAACAATGGAATAAAACACAGGTAAGATCTGTAAATTATATGCAGATCTATTGCCTAAGTGTTAACAAAAAGTAGATAAAAATAAGAGGAGTTTTTTTTGTGTGGAGACCAGAGAGGGAAAGTTAGAGGGGGCAGGACATATTAGGGTAGAGAGAAGACAGGGAAGGTTAAGGGAAGAGTAGAAGGGGTATATGTTCAAGACATGTGCGCAGAAGGGGTGGGAGTGGAGATCAAGAGTGGGGAATCTGGTCATGGCATGAGAGAAGGAGGGTAGAGTACCTGGAGGTGGGAGTGCAGCACGGCAAAAGGTAGGTTACAGGGAGATCCCTGGGTCAACTGCTGAGAAGTCATCCGGAGGATAGGACTCCTGCGGCTGATATCCCATGTATTATGACCTGCTGTAAGAGACAGTCTCGAAGAAGATCTACTGTAGAGTAGCTGCGTTAGGTCTGGTCCCTCAATAAGTTACAACAGGTTATGAATTTGGCTTCTCACACTGTAACTGGAAGAACAACATTTGACCACAACTATCCTACTTTAGTAGAGCTTGACTAGCTCCTTGTAGGACAAAGAAGAAATAATTCTTAAATTCTCTCACAGCCATACACTTTTACGTGGCATAGGACTGGGTGATTTAAAGGAGTTATTGTTTGTTTATCTTTTTATTCATGGTCTTCATTCCAGAAATCATCATCTTTTTTGTTTTCAAAAGTAAAAATACAGATAGTAGGAGGTCGTTCCTTTAGTGTCAGGCCAGCTATATTATGGAACTCCTTACCAGAGTAAATGACATCAGCAGCCACAATAATTAAATGTTATTCTCAGCTGCAAACACTTTTTTTTTATTCAAAATTACTTATGATGACTCAATGTATGATGTGTTTTGTATATTTTCAAGCCCTGTACTTTGATGGTAGACTGTGCTGTATGAATATGCATGTATTATAATGTGATGCATCTGTCAGACACTGATGGTAGACTGTGCTGTATGAATACAGATGTATTATAATGTGATGCATCTGTCACTGATGGTAGACTGTGCTGTATGAATATATATGTATTATAATGTGATGCATCTGTTGGACTTTTATTGTATTTGAATATACTGTACAGTGACTTGAACATTTCTATGGAAAGTCACCATAAAGTGAATCGTTGCTTAACCGACTTACTATCATCCTTGCATACGTTGCTTGTATCATCACTCTCCTAAACCACCAAATGCTTAAAACCTTTTTTTTTTCCTTCCCTTCATCTTTTCTAATCATGACTGCAGTAATTCACTCCTTTCTGGATTTCCCAAGTCCTTCCTCTTTGAATAACAAAATATTTATAATGCAGATACCTGCCTGCTCACCGATCACTGGAATGAAGATCCACCAATCTCCCTTCAATTCCATATGCACTATGAAATTAATCAGTTTCTTATAAAATAATCTTCTTAACTTTACTTTTGTGTCTTTACTTATTACCTTCTTGTAATCCCATACTCCCTGCTCTTCCAGCTCTACACCCTTTCCATATTCCTCCTAACCCCTTCTCAACAACAGTTGGAAAAATCCCATATAAGTTCATTCTTTTGAATTAATCAAATTAGTAAATTGCTAATCCAGTCTGAAAAAATATGTTTATTGTTACATTTACCCTTTTTTTTTTTTTTTGGATGGGGGGGTCAGAGCGTACACAGACTTGTTTTTGTTTATGTACGCCATATGCCATAGCACCCCTCATTTAGAATCCCATTTATAGTTTGTGAATGAGCAAGGGTGAGCAGCTAACTTTGAATACAGTTTGGAATGCGGATACCGGGCAGTTGTCACTTCCATAGCCGCCACCTGAGACACCTACACCAGACTCCTTACTAGCAAGGTGCAGCATTGCCGATACCCAATCGGAAAGAGAGTGCTTTTCTGCTCTGGCGTCTGATTGGCTCCTGCAGTCTGCTCCTGTGTCTCTCTCAATACTAATCTAAAATCTGATTTTCTGTCTAAAACTTGCACAAAAAAGAGCTGTATTTACTTATTGCCTAACAGTTATGACCTCTATTTTTTCTTGTTTAGAGTGTCAAGAGTTGGGACTCTTGTTTGATTACACTCTTTTCTGAATTTCTGTGGCTGGGTCAGTCTTTAGGCATCAAGGAATATTCAGTTCTGTTGTCCTGCTGTTTTGGTCCTCCCGCTGGTTCAGATGTTCCATTGTCTGTGGCCCAGTACTTAATACCGACCCCTTCTTCCATCCCCTGCCAAGGATATGCTCTCCACGGGCTCCCTGTCCATAGGCATGGGAAAACCGGGCACCAGGCAGTCAGCGCTGCCTCAACTGCCACCTAAGAACCTAAGCTTGGACTCCCCATTAGCAAAGCATGGCATTAGCAGTCATCCAATCGGAACGTGAGTGCTCTTCGGCGTTGGCTTCCGATTGGTTCCTGCAGGCTGCTTCTGTGTCCATTCTAAACCAAGCATAAATCTGATTTCCATGCTGAAATTTGCCAAAAAAGAGTTGTAATTACTTTTCTCCTTGACTGTTGAGACTGTTAAGACCTTTATCCAAATACGATATTAGCAGCATTTCCTGTAAAACTAAGCCCAAGGAATATGAAATCATCACACTCAAACTTCACCTCCCATCCACAGAATGCATCACAATCATAGGTGGCTATAGACCCTCGACAGGAGGCACAGAAATTATTAACGAACTAAAATCCTTAACTCTGGCTGCTAATACGGAAACAATAATCTTAAGGGACTTTAATATGGACTGGCTAACTACTAAATCCCACCCACTAAAAGCCATCTGTGACGAGCTGGGTCTTACACAAATAGTAACAGAACCCACAAGAATCAATGCTTCTAACTCGGCCAACAGCTCTCTCTTAGATGTTATCCTAACTTCGCACCCCCATAAAATCTCACATTCTGCGGTTTTCCATAACAATATGAGCGACCACAATATTGTTGTTTGCACAAGATTCCAACCAAAACCAAGCACCACCCTAAATTCAGAATCAAATGCTCGTTCAGAATTCAATTCACTAAATTTCCTAACCGACCTAGCTACGATCAGGTAGCAAGATCTACATCTCACAACCAGAGATGCCGTCTCTGTTCTAAATGACAACCTCACCACCCTAATTAACAAGCATGCTCCCTCGTTAAAATGAGGGTGCGGAAAATCACGCATCCGTGGTTCACCTAAGAGCTCAACATAGCGCTTATCAATAGAGACAAGTTATGGCTAGGCCAGGCACAAAGACCCGCAGACTGGCAGGCATTTAGAATCAAGCAGAAATGCCTGCATGTTAAAAGTGTACAGACTACTAAAGCAAATTTCTATATCTCCACTCTGGAGCAGGCCAAAGGAACTCCCACAAATTTGGAAGACACTAAAATCTATTGAAATGCATCTGACTGCCCTCCCTTTCCACCAAGACTCTGGCCAAGGATGGATAGTTGAAAATAAACTCAAATCACAGAAGAACTTAACCTTCACTTTGCCACAGCCGGGTTGGCATTCAACTCCTCCCCATACGCTAGCCAAGCAAATAGCCACACTAAACCAGATTCTGTGCATGCTACTCCGACTCATCCCTTCCAGCTGTGTCAGATTAGCTATAAAGAAGTTGAAGACATAATTCTTAGCCTAGACACCAAGAAAAGTACAGGGGACGATGGCCTGGAGTAATTTTTCTTACAGTTAGGCTATGCCCAGCTCACAGCCCCCATCCTTCACATCTTCAACCTCTCTATTACCACAGCCACTGTTCCATCCTGCTGGAAATCCGACCATGTTCTTCCTCTCTTTAAATCAGGAGATCCCTGTGACCTAAACAATTACCGACCTATCTCTATCTTGCCTGTACTATCCAAAGTGTTGGAAAAACTTATATACAACCAATTAATAATCACCTCAAAGTACACTCGCTACTAAACCCAGCACAATCTGGTTTCAGGTCGAAGCACAGTATCATGGGAATTTAAACTAGGAGTGGGGGTGGCAGTTGGGGAAGAGATATGCGGAGACCACAGGTTGGGAAACCATATGAGCTTACCCCCCATAACAGTGACAAAGGACAAATGGCAAGTACTGTTGGTGATGCTAGGAAAGGAGGGCAGGATGGGAGGGGGAAAGGGTGGAAGGTGGTTACCCTTAATGTTAGAGCCTTGGGAGAAAAACTGCAGAGTTACAGGTTCTCATGGCAGAGGAGAGGTGGACATTGCAGCCATCACGAAACATGGGCCACCCAATACAAGTGACTGGGACCTGTCTGTACCAGGGTACAGGTTATTCGTGAGAGGACAGGGTGATTGGGAAAGGTAGAGAGGTGGCACTATATGTGAAGGAAGGACTGAAGGTGTAAGGGAGGAAGGGAGGAGGGAGTACTGAGTCACTTTGGATGCAATCCAGGATTCCAAAATAGGATTCTTAGAATGGGAATGGTGTACAGGCCACCATCTCAGACGGAGGTCAGACAGGAACTAGCGGGACAGATCAGGAGGACCTCATGTAGAAGGGTAGTGTGGTGATTGTGGGGACTTCAACATGCCAGGAGTGGACTGGAGCACCCCAACAACCAGGAACAGAAGGAGCAGGTACTGCTGGATGCCTTCCAGGACAGCTTCCTGCTGCAAATGGTCAGTGAACCAACCAGGTTAGGAAATACCCTTGACCTTGTGCTGGCAAATGGGGACTGTGAGAGAACTTACAGCGGAGGAACCGCTGTCAGGGAGTGACCACGCTCAGTATGGCTCACATTGGATATGGGCAAGGAAGGAGTGGAATCTGGCACAATAGTGCTGGACTTCAGGAGGCTGACTTTGGGAGGATGGGGAAATGGTAAAAGGGTACCTGGCCAGAATTCAATCTAGTATGGACACTAACCAGAGGTGGGAGCTCATAAAGCTGGGGATAGTGGAGCAACCAAAACCTGCTGCAAAGCCCAGAGCAAGAAGGCTAGGGCTAAGAAACCGATCTGGTTGAGCAAGGAGGTCATGGAAAAGGTAAGGAGGAAAAGAGCTGCCTTTAGGAAGTACAAAGAAAACAGGGAGGGGAGGACAGGAGGAGTACTTGACAGAATCGAAGGAGGTGACAAGGGCAGTAAGGAGCCAAAGCATCTATGGAACTCAGGCTAGCACAAGGCATTAAGAAGGGAAGGACTTCTTTAAGTACATCAGGAGAAAAGAGCTGTAAGGACCACATAGTAGGGATTAGGAAGGAGGGGTTGATGGAAGCAGGGTGCGATAAGGCGGAAGCACTAAATGAGTACTCTGTTCAGTATTTACTAAAGAGAAGAGGGGGGGACAACCAAGGTGGGAGAAATGCAGAAGCAGGGGGGAAGTGGTGACAGATGAGGAACTCATGGAGAGCAGAGTTCAAGAGGGTTTGAAGGCACTGAGGGTGGACAAGCCAGGCCCAGATGGCATCCACCCAGGGTACTGAAGGAGCTGGCAGAGGTCCTTGCAGGACCTTTGGCAGACCCTATTTAATGCCTCACTACATTGGGTGTGTACCTCAGGACTGGAGGATGGCTCATGTGGTGCCCCTCCACAAGAGCGGCCCCAAGGATGAACCGGGAAACTAGAACCAGTGAGCCCTCACATCCATCGTGGGTAAGCTAATGGAGACTGTCCTGAAGGAGAGGCTGGTGGCCCTCCTAGAGGCCAAAGGACTACAGGACAGCAGACAGCATGGCTTTCATCACATGGCAGATCCTGCCAAACCAACCTGGTCGAGTTCTATGACTGGGTAACTAGGCAACTGGACAGGGGCCATGCAGTGGATGTCCTGTATCTGGACTTCAGTAAGGCATTCGACTCAGTGCCACATGGAAGGCTGGGAAGGAAGTTAGTAGGCACAGGGGCGGGTGCAAAGCTGGTGAGATGGGTAGAAACAGCTGCAGGGGAAGGCAACAGAGGTGTTGGTGGGTGGGAGCTCTCACACCCAAGGGCAGTGACGAGGTGTTCACAGGGCTCAGTGTTGGGACCAGTGTTGTTTGGGATATTCATTGCAGACATATCATGGACATCAAGAGCAAGATCAGTCTGTTTGCTGATGATACCAAGGTAGGCGTGGTGGTGGATGACCTAGGGGATGGCAGGGGTTGCAGGATGATCTGGCAAAGCTTGAAACCTGGTCAGACACCTGGCAACTGGGCTTTAATGCCAAAAGTGCAAGGTGCTGCATTTTGGGATGAAGAACCCAAGGAGGAGTTACCAGCTAGGGGAGTGCAGCTAGCCCAGACAGAGGAGGAGAAGGATCTGGTGTGCTCATTACAGGGTCAATGAACAACTCGGCACAATGTAGGAGAGGCAGCTGCAAGGCCAACAAAATGCTGGGTTGTATTGCAAGGTATATCCTCGAGGAGGGAGGAGGTGATTCTGCCACTGTATACTGTAGGTCATTAGTTGGAGACGCACCTGGAGTACTGCATGCAGTACTAGCGTCCAGTATCTGAAGAGGACATTAAGTTACTGGAGGAATTTGACGCCCAGGCGACAAAGATGATCAAGGGGCTGGGGGACTTATCATACAGAGAGGAGGTTGAAGGAGTTGAACATGTACTCACTGGAGGAGAGGAGAGACAGGGGTGACATGATTGAAACCTTTAAATACATGAAAGGAATAAACAAGACGGGTACAGAGGGGCTGTTCAAAGTAAGGGAGGGGAGGGCCACCAGGGGCCATGATATGAGACCGGAGCGAGGAAGGTTCAGGAGGGAGAGGAGGAGACACTTTTTTACAGAGAGGGTGGTGGCTGGGTGGAATGCATTACCTGCTGAAGTGGTATGCAGTAGAACAGTGGACTGCTTCAAATGAGGATGGGACAGGACAAGGGGAGGGTTAATGAAGGGAAGGGTGGAAGGGAGGGCAGCTGCAGAGATAAGGGGTGCTAGCTGCACATTTGAGCAGACTTGATAGACCTCTAAGATTTTATCTGCTGGCAAATTTATTATGTTCGTATGTTCGTATCTCAGCCTTGGCTAAAGTCTCTAATGACTGGATCCATGCAATGGACACCAAGAGGTCACTAGGTGCAGTCTTTCTAGACCTCAGCAAGGCCTTCAACACTGTAGACCATTACCTCCTAATCACCTGTCTTACCCACAATGGTGCCACTCCAACCACCTTGCAGTGGCTTACCAGTTATCTCAATGGAAAGGATACAAAAAGTCAAGGCCGATGGCCTACTATCTGCCCCGCTTCCAATCACCAGAAGAGTCCCTCAAGGCTCCATCCTGGGACCAATCCTTTTCTCCCTCTACATTAACAACCTTGACTCCCACATAAAGAACTCCAGCATACATTTCTTTGCGGATAATACAGTTTTGTACACATGAGGCTCGTCCTTATCTAAAGTCAGAAAAACGCTCCAAGCCGACTTCATTTAGCTAGAATGTAACCTTATCAATGCCAAGTTGCTCCTAAATGCCAAAAAAACTAAAACAATGATTTTCTCGAGACTTGCTGTTACTGATGCCCTATCACAACTAAAAACTGTGTGGTAACCTCCCTAGGTGAACCCTTGGAAGTCGTAGACAAATTCAAATACCTAGGTATGTGGATAGACAACAAGTTCTCCTTCCATGACTACATCGAGGATCTATTAAAGAGGCTTAAAACATGCCTGGGTTTCTTCTACGGAAATAGGACCCTCTTTTCTCTCACAATCCGTAAAAGACTGGTCCAAGCAACTTTCCTTTCCCTGCTTGATTACGGAGACATTATCTTTATATCCTCCCCAACCTTGAGCCTATCAAAACTGGACGTATCTACCACCATGCTCTTCACTTCATTACCAACTCAGGACAGGACCCACCACTGTGATCTTTATGTAGTAGTTGGGTGGTCCTCCTGACCACCAGACGTCTCCTCCATGCTGGCATGTGGACCTCAAACTACACTTCACAAATTGCCAGCATATCTGACAACACTCATACATATCGCTTGACGCCTACTCTTAAGGAAATCTGACCTATCCTACTAGATATTCCTAGGACATGTATCACAGCTCGACAAAGGGCTGTCTCACACGCTACCAAATATCTGAAATCAACTCCAAAACCATGCTGAAGCTAACCAGCACTGTATCAACTAACTCCTTCAAAACATTAGCAATCTCTAAAATAAAAGACATATGTAGGTGCAACTAGGTCTAACGCCTAAACAGCTCCCCTCATGTACCCACTGGCCCTCTATTGTATAAACTGAAATGTGATGCATAATATAGGACTAGGCTAACTCTGAAATGTATAGCATACATAGTATAAGTACGTCCATTGTATATACCTCTTAATTGTATACAATTCTTCTCCTGTTGTCTTACATTGTATATCTCCCATCTATGTAATTGTGTATTCTATATGCATATGACTCAGGACCTCCTTGTGAATGAGCTTGCTCAACGGAGTCTTTCCTGCAATAAACTTGAACTTGTTCAGAGTGTTACATTTAGGGACGCTGTGTGATTACACTACTTTTGAAATTCTGTGCTTGCGTCAGTTCCCTCATCTTATGTCCTCCTTAAATACTACAGGAGCACTCTGAACTGATATGACTGATGTAACATTGAATACTTACTTGCATTAATTGCATTAATTGTTTTTTACTTGTGTGTTATTTGGCTCTATTGTAAATATCTCTGTATGCATTGTACCATTTGACCTGGAGCTAACCAGGTCCGTCTTATAAATGAGCTTGCTCAATGATGTTCGACTGGATAAATAAAGATTTTGATTGATTGAAAGGGAGAAACATGGCTTACTCATTAAAATTAGCTAGCTTCCCACCAGTTACCTGCAAATTGACTGGGGACCACACCTTAATTAAGCCAATTTTAGGCTGATGCACTCTATACAAAAGAAGCCAGTTGAGGCAGATGCAGTTTGGAGTAGGGATCTACCTCAGCTATGGTAGCTGAGCGATTTCACAGCTGGGCCCTGTAGTGAATACCAAGAGACCCCCACTCCTTTTGAAATCAAATTAGTAAGCTGCCAATCCAGGCTGAAAAATATGTTTATTATTACATTTACTCTTTTTTAAAGGCAGGATGTGCACTGACTTGTTATACATTTATCCCCTTCCACCTCCTTTGCTCCCACTACTATCAGCCAGCCCCCTATACCCGTCTCACTCCCACTTCAAATACCTGCACCATCTCTACCTCAACCACTTCCCTTGGCAACCTATTCCACTTGTCCTCTGCCTTCTTCATGAAGTATTTCCTCATACTGCTCCAGAACCAAATCCTGGACAATATGTATCTGTGTCCCTTCACTGAGTGTACAAAACTGTTGACAGCCCTCCCACTTGATCTCCTTAAGGTACTTAAATGTTTCTACCATTTCTTCCCTTTCTTCTCTAGACTTAAGTGAGTACATCAGCCTCCTCTGTCTTTCTTTATGAGGTCTGGCCTGCATAACTTGTATCATTTTGCTGGTGGTCTACTGTTTCCAGGTAAGCCCTGTATTATGTCTGTACTTTCCCCTCCTGGCCTAAAATGAGCACTTCAGCAGCCTCAGCCTTTCCTACATCATATGTTAACAATTTAGTAGTTTTGCTCTGTACTGTTTCCAGGCAATCTCTGTATCATTTCAGCATTTTCCCTTCTGGCCTCAAGTGACCAGATCAGCAGCCCCAGCCTTTCCTCATAAGGCCTGCTCTGCATACTATGTATCATTTTAGTGGCCTCCTCTGCACTGTTTCCAGATCTATGGCTCTCTTAAGAGGAGGTCCCCAACCAGCACAGAGTACTCCAGGTGAGGCCTTACCAGGGATCTGTAAAGAGGCATGATCACCCACCCCCCGCACCTTGCCCTCCTACTGGTGAATCCCCAGCCACTGCATTCTGCTGGCCTTAGCACATCACTTGTTGCTCTGGGATAATTCCTTCAGGATATTGGTTAAAGCTGTATATGTCCTTTGTGCCCGGACAGGTGGATGCAATCTCTGTGCTAAACAACTGCCTCTCCAAAATCAAAGACTGGATGAGCTCCAGTTGGCTGAAACTGAATCTGGATAAGACTGTGGTGCTGGTTGTGGACCTGGGTCACCCGGGGGTGGGTTTGGGGGCAGGGCACTCAGTGGGCTTGTGGCTTGATGGTGTTCAGCTCACCACCTCAGATCGGGTGCGGAACCTGGGCGTTATTTTTGATGACGGACTGTCCATGAAATCTCAGGTGTCAGCTGTGGTTAAATCCTCATTTTACCATCTGAGGAATATCACCAGGGTGGTCCATGCCTTCATTACCACCCATCTTGACTACTGCAATGCCCTCTACCTATGGCTGTCTGGGGTTGAAATCCGCCACTTGCAGCTGGTGCAGAATGCTGCGGCCAGGCTGTTGACTGGTACCTCTAGGTCTAGTCACACAACGCCTGTGCTACGCAGACTGCACTGGCTGCCAGTTCAGTGGTGGATCACATATAAGGTAGGCTTGCTTACCTGTAAAGCCCTACAAGAACAGGGACCCATCTACCTGAAAGATCTCCTGATTCCCTAACCCCCCAATCACCTGCTTCAATCTGCTGAAGAGGGATCGCTAAAGATTCCCAGTGTTCATCTCAAAACATCTGGAGCTCGTGCCTTTTCATTTGTAGCACCAACCCTGTGGAATTCTCTACCTCGTCAGTTAAGAGAATGCCTGACTGTCAGTAGTTTTATATCTTTATTAAAAACTTATTTACATTGGCATTTCCAGACTAATTTAAATTTATATTATCTATATTTATGATGTATTTTTGTACAGCGCCTTGATATAGAAAGGCACTATATAAATAAAGATTTGCTTTGCTTTGATTACTCGAAGGTCCCTTTCTTCCACTGTTTGGCCAGCTCCGACACCTCCTATGCAACTCTCTGTGTTGAGGTTCTTTTGTGTGCACAACCTTGCATTTTTGCCTTGACCCTGGACAATCTTAATCTATGCCCCACTATGCAGGTCTCTTCATGGAGTTTAAAGTAACTGCTGACAATCTACCTGCTGATCTCATTAAAGAGCTAGTGTACTGCCTAAAACTAATATTAGTTTCTAAAAGCAGTCGACCATTATTTTTTAGATCTGAGGTACATTTTCCTTTCATTTTGGTTAATTAGAGGGCTGTTTACTTGGTGTTAGTAAGTGTGTTGTGTGGAACAGTAGCCTCCCTGGCAGCAGAAATGTTTGTCTCTGTTCCATCCACTACAGCATCAGCACTGTGACCTCACTGATGTGACATGACTGCTGCTTAGGAACAGCCAATTAGCAGTTGCCATGTCAGCCACCTGTGATGGGACTGTCAATGACATCATAATGCTGATGACGTAGTTGGGGGGACTAGAGATAGACATGTCAGCTGCCAGACAAAGTTGTTCCACACAAGCAACACAATATTATCACATATAACACTTTCTAACAAGCACAATGAAAAAGGAAAATACTCGAGAAATAAAAAGTTCCATCAGCGCAGCAGTTGAAGTTCTGCTTGCAACGCCAGCAACCCGGGTTCGGAAATGGACTTGGGTGCTGGAGGGCCAGCCGGGGACAGCAGGCATGAGCGTCAGATGACTACTTGCCTTCTCTCAGGGGGAGGGTGGAGAATTGACCTGGGGCTTGCTGACCCCTGGTGGAGGCTGGGGGCATGGCAATACGCAGGGACCCACTAATCAATGGGGCATGGTGAACGTCAGCGTAAGCCTAACATTAGTAGCACACCATGCTCCCAGGGAGCAAAACAGAAAAACAGCCCCGAGGCCGACTGGATGATTGTCTCCAGCTCTCATTGCTGCAAGACCTCAGGCAGTGCACGAACCATCCCAGCAGCAGCCGGGTCAAGAACTGTGCTGGCCGCCCTGCCAGTGCTTTCCCCCTCAGAGGAGAGGGACCCACCTGGTGAAGGGTTATGTCCAAGGGTTACCAGGGGGTTGCAATATGGGATGATGGGTGGCTGCACCGAGGCAGTGTAGCACGGAGGGCATAGGAAGGCCTGAAGGACAGGCCGGCCCGGAGCTGGGTGGGAGCAAAAAAAAAAGAAAGAAAAGGTTACAACTGACTGCTTCTTGATACTTTTATTATTTTCCTGCATGTCTGTTTTGGTTCCATTAGCTCTTTAAGTTACTTACATTTTTCTATCATTTCTTCCCATACCCCTCTAGACTTATGCAAGTACTTAGCCTCCTCAGCTTTTTCCTCAGAAGGCATTCCCTACCTACTATGTATCATTCTGGTGGCCTTCCTCTGCACTGTTTTTACCCTTTTGGCCTCATGTGAGTACTTCTGCTGCCTCAGCCTTTCCTGTACATCATGTAACATTTTGGTGGTCTTCCTCTGTACTCCTCCAAGGCAATCTCTGTTTCATTTTGGCCCTTTCCCTTCTGCCCTGAAGTGACTACTTCAGCCTCCTCAGCCTTTCCTCATAAGTCCTTCTATGCATACCACGTATCATTTTAATGGCCTTCCTCTGCACTGTTTTCAAGCACTCTGCATTATTTTAGCCATTTTCTTTTAGCCTCATGGGAGTATTTCTGCCTCCTCAGCCTTTCTTCATAAGGCCTTCCCTGCATATCATGTATCATTTTGGTGACCCTCATATGCACCGATTCCAGGTGATCTGTGGATTTCTTAAGATGAGGTCCCCAAACCTGAACAGAGTACTCCAGGTGAGGCCATACCAGGGATCTGTAAAGAAGCATGATCACGCTTTACCCTCCTACTGGTGAATCCCCTGCCAATGCATTCTGCTGGCCTTATCATATCCCTTGCTGCACTTGGATAATGCATTTAGATATTTGTTAGTGATTATCTGAATGTCCCTTGTCTCCACTATTTGGATCACTCTGACACCTTTATACAGTTCTCAGTTTTGGGTTTCTTTTTGCCAATATTCCTAACCTTGCATTTTTGTATTGAATATGAGCACATCTTCCAACATCTGCAGGTCCCTTCTGACTGCACTAATCCCCTGCTCCATGCCCCAATGCTACATAATTTTATTTTGTGAATACATTGACCATTACCTGTATGTCCTCTCCAATGTAGCAGATGTACATACTGAAAAGTCCAAGTACTGAGCCCTGTTGCACCCCACTCAGCACCTTCCCAAACACTGAATGAGTTCTATTTACCACTACTCCCTGTGTTCATTCCCTCAGCCATTGCTTATCTAATTGCATAAGCTCTCCCTCAACCCCAAGTCCCTCAGCTTCTTCACAAGCTTCCTGTGTAGCACCAAGTTGAAGACATTGCTGAACTCCAAGCAGAAGACATCCACAGTCTGACCTTTGTCCACTGCTTGTGACACCGAGTTAAAGCAGTCAGTAAGATATGTGTGGCACAACCTCCCTTAACAATATCTTACCTTCATTCATTTTTGTCTTTTTGACATCATCCCTACATCCTTGTAATCCCATACTCCCTGCTCCTCCAACATTACACTGTTTTTCTTATCAATCTTAAACCCTTCCTCGACAGGAGTTAGACAAATTCCATATAATCTCATTATCTGTCTGTACACTTACTGCGGGTAGTATCTTCAAGATGATTACTCTGCTGTGTGACTTTTTTCTCCTCCACATCATCACACAGGCATTCCTCATCCTGTATAAACAGCAACTGCAGTTGTTCCTTTGGGATATTGTATCCTGAGTATTAAAAAGAGCAGAACAGGTTAATATAAATTTTATTTATAACCAGAGCTAGATACAGGTAAAAAAGTGACAATTCCGACAATTTCTGAACTGCACCTGTAGTTGCTTATACTTACAAACTGACAAATGATGGTCTATAACTGCAAAAGTATTTCATCACAAATTACGGATAAAGATTGGCCACCTCTAAATCCAAATTATTACTTTCCATATTTTTGGACCCCCATGCGCTCTCTTTATCTACCTATTCTAACACCTGCTTTTTTTTCACACTTACATATTCCTGCATACCCTGTTCTTTCACACATTTACATATTTCTGTAGCACATATTCTCTCCTTACTCACATATTTCCACACCCACTGTTCTTTCCGTACTTACATATTCTTGCACATGTTATTATATTTACAGATTCCTGCAACCCCTCTTCTTTCCAGACTTACATGTTCCTACACATCCTGTTCTCTCCATGCTTATATATTCTTGCACCCCCCATTCTCACCAAACTCACTGTACATATCCCTATACTTGGCGTTTATACTTGGAGTGTACGATGTAGAAGGAGATGTAAACAGCCATTTGTTTCTGCCTCAGAATTAAAGTAATCATTTAAAAGCTTCTATCCATGAACGCATCAAGTCTGTTTTTAAAAGATTTAAATATTACTGCTGGCAAGTACTTCTTCCAGTAATAAAGTCAATTTACCACTAGGTAGTCACCTTTTCTGTGATTACCACTGTATGTACAATTCTTTGTGTGAAAATGTCTTATTATTTGTTTGCAACTTCTTGTATGATGTGCATTTGCATGAAATGTTATCATAGGTGCTAGAGAGTTTTTTAAAGACTTGCGTCCATTTTAGCTTGCCACCGATTTATGAATAACCCATAATGTTATTCATACCAAGATAGATATCAAGACGTGTCTTGAATAAATCCATACTACTGCTGGCCACTACTTCGACTGGAAGTTCATTCCATATCATGGTCACTCTTACCAAGAACCACTTCTTCCTTTTTTTTGTTCTGCATCTTTCTCCCTCCAGTTGTAGCGGGCGGGCTCTGGTGATGTACACTTGGTCCCCAAGTGCTAGACCCAGTTGTTCCCACGGTAGCATATCAGTAAGTGCCCTGTAGATCATACACATGTCTCCCCTCAGCCTATGATATTCCAGGGAGTATAATCCTAGCTTCTTAAGTCTGTTGTCATAATCCACCCCACTGACCTCCTTGATCTGTCTGGTGGCTCTCCTCTGTACCCTCTCAATAGCCTTAATGACTCCTTTATCTCCAGGTGCCCACAACTGCGCACAATACTCTACGTGGGCCTCACCAATGAGGTGTACGGAGGCAGCATCACCTCCCGGTTCCTGCCCTTGAAGTGCTTGATAATACAGTGTAGTACACTACTTGCCTTTTTGATAACTTGATTGTAATGCAGATTTGGGCTGAGATTATTTTTTACTCCAATGCCAAAATCCCTCTCATCCTCTACCACGCTTAATACCACCCCCCCCCCAAAAAAAAGATATTGGGCCTATATGTTGTTTTTCCCAAAATGCATAACTGTGCATTTATCAATGTTAAAAGTAAGTTTTTTTTATTTTTGCCCAATTTCTAATTCTCCCAAAGCTGTTTGCAAGGTATTTCCGTCTTCTTGCTTGTTCACTATATGCCCAACACGGGTGTCATCCGCAAATTTAGACAGCCATATTCCAGATGTTGTGATCAAGGTGGAAATGTAGACATTAAAGAGAAAAGGGCCAAGGACCAACCCCTGGGACACCCCACTGGTCACCCCCTCCCAGTTAGAGTAGGATCCCTTTACACATACTCGCTGTTTCCTATCAGAGAGCCATGCCATAATCCACCTAGTTATCTTAGCATTAACTCCTTGCTCAATTAAGGTATCTACAAGTTCCCCATGTGGGACTTTGCCAAAAGCCTTAGAAAAATCCAAAAAAATGACATCTAGTCAGTGTCGGTTATCAAGGGTCTTGCTAATTTTACCATAAAATTCTAGCAAATTGGTTTGGCATGGTCTACCTTTGGTGAACCCGTATTGTGTAGGATCTGTATTGCCAGTTAGTAGTTTAGTAATGTGGTCCTTAATGATGCCCTCCAGGACCTTACCCAAGACTGCTGTCAAGCTAACTGGCCTATAATTTGTTACGTCCTGCCTAGATCCCTTTGTATAAATGGGCACCGCTGTGGCTCGTCTCCAGACCTCAGGGACTGGTCCTTCATTTATAGATTTTATGAATATAGATGTGACTGGGCCTGCCAATGGCTCTGCCAATTCTTTGAGGATTCGTGGGTGCAGGCCATCAGGGCCCTGGGCCTTATTTGAATCAAGCTTCTGAAGTCATTCCCGCACCATTGTAGCGTCCAATATCAGGTCATTTACAGGGTTTTGGTGGCAAACGATTTTGCATTAAAAACAGAAGAAAAATAGTGGTTATATTGCTCTGCCATCTGATTATTACTGGTAATCATAGTCCCGTCTTGATTCTTTAATGGACCGATTGTATTACCGCCCCCCCTTTTTTGTTCACATATGCATAAAAAGATTTGTAGTTACCTTTAGCCCTGCTTGCCTGTTTAAGCTCGTATTTTGTCTTTGCATCCCTAATGCCTTTTCTGGATTTTTCAGACATCTGTTATAATTATCCCAACATATTTGGTTCCCACTTTGTCAGGCTCTACAGAATGCCTTTTTCTTTTTGTTAATAAGTTTCCTGACAGCTGCATTCATCCATGGAGGCACAGATTTTTTTTGCCTTGTAGTATTTCTTTATAGAAGGTATATATGTCTGAATCAAGGAGGAGAGTTTATTATTTAGTAACTGCCACATACTGGAGAGGGACTGATTGATAAAATCAGTTTGCCAGTCCTATTTGGCCATTTCGCTCCTCATACTTAGAAAACCAGCTTTACTAAAATTGTAAATGGCTGTGCTACCTAAATCATGACCCAATGCTCCCATATAGCTAAATCTCACCATTAAGTGGTCACTGGTACCAGTGGGGGCAGAACCCTACAGTCCTGAATGTTGGTCCCCATGTTGCCCAGGACCAGATCGTGTGTATGGCTACCCCTGGTATTGCTGGTGACAAACTGGTCCATACCAGCCAGTATAAAGGTCTCTAGATATTGCATTTCCATCTGTGTTTCAGCCCCCAGGGTAGCCCAATTTATGTCAGGGAGGTTGAAATCTCCCAGTAATATAGTATTATTGGTTAATGATATTGTATTAATACAATCCAATAATAAAGAGTCTTCCTGCTGGGGATAGACGGTGGCCTGTAGACTAACCCAGGATTAATACTATCTGAATGTGGCGGGGAAAGTTTAACCCATAAAGCCACTATAGTTGACCACTGAGTAATTTCAATGTTTTCTGTATCGATATGGTCAATTATATAAAAGGCCGACTCCCCCCCCCACCACCACCACTTTTGAGTGTACTCTGTCTTTATGATATAATGTGTAGCCCGGAATATTCTTGTCCCAGGGGTCCTCCCCTCTCCACCAAGTTTCCGTGATAGCACAGATACCCTTACCTTACATATGTCAAATATACGTAAGTTCATCAAATTTATTATTGAGGCTTCTGGCATTTATGAGGAGAAAATTCCATTCCTTTGTCGATAACTGTTTGATAGTGCCCTCCTCTGGCTTGGGGTTCCCCTCATCCCCCCTGTCATATAGTTTCAATGGGTATAAATTTCTTGCTTTAATTTAAGTGCAAAAATACGCTTGCCATATTTATTTAAATGTAAGCCGTCCCTTGCGAACATTCTTACATCCAGAAAACTGTCCCAGTTGTCCACAAAAGTGAACCTCTCTCTATAGCACCAGCGTTTAAGCCATCCATTTAGGCTGAGTATTTCTCTGGCCTTTGAGGGAGCGGCTCGTGTGACTGGAAGGAGCCCTGATATTATCAAGTAGCACCTTTGTTTTACTAGTGCCACCCCTACTTGTTCGAAATCCCTTTGGGTGTCAACAATACTTCTTTTACCCAGGTCATTTACCCCCACATGAATTAGGGTTACTGGAGTTGTTGTGTATTCCTGTAATCCAGGCAGAAGCTGACTGATGTTGTCTATAACGGCCCCTGGCAGGACACTAACCGTAGTATGTAATTTACAGTTTTTACAAAGTGTATAATCAGTGTAGTGAAGCATTGAATCCCCGATGACCAGGACATCTCTGGGTAATTTATCAGCATTTGGTGGGGTTACAGCTCTTTCTGTACTAGTCGTGTTGTTCATACCTTGCACTACCGGTGGAATGTCATGTGATGGTGCCAAAACCTCCTGGGCCCCAACTTCATCCTCCCTGCTTACGTCAGTGACCAGGGCATTAAATCTGTTAGAAGTTAAGATATTTGAAGAACCTCCTATATTTCGCCTGCCTTTTTTATTTCTAGTCTTAGGGACCAAACACCATTCATTTTCATCCCCATTTTCAACCATTTCAGATTCATGAGATGTCTGTGGTTTGTATACTTCAGGTTTAATAGTTTCAGCCACTGTATCTATATACTGTTCCAAAATACCGATATCTGTTTGAACCTGGATTCTTTGTGTAATTGTGTAATTTCAGATTATAAGGACTCGACTGGAATGCATTTGCCACATTCATACTCGGGGATCTCATCCCCCTCAGCATACATACAACATTTAATACAGCGTTTCATTTTGGTACTTACTAACTCCTGGTGTTATTTTAAAAACACGGCCCGGTGCCTGTGTGACCCAGCTGACACAGCCAGCATGTGCCAACGTCCTATAACAGATCATTATTCTTATGCAAGTTATAGAACAGAAGAAGATCCCCTCTGATTCTCCTCCTGTGTAGGCTACACAATGACAGACTTTCTAATCTCCTGTCATAGGATATGCTTTCTGTTCCATCTATCATTTTTGTTGCCTTTGTTTTACCAGGGATATGTAGTGAGATATGATCATGCTCTAAGGTACTAATAATGAATCCCCAACCAATGCATTCTGCTATCCTTAGCTTATCTCTTACCAGGGATCTGTAGAGAGATATGATCATGCTCTATGGTACTACTAACGAATCCCCAACCAATGTGTTCTGCTGGCCTCAGCATATCCATTACCAGGGATCTACAGAGAGATATAATCATGCTCCACTGCACTACTAACGAATTCCCAACCAGTGTATTCTACTGTCCTTAGCATATCTCTTACCAGGGATCTGTAGTGAGATATGATCATGCTCTATGGTACTACTAACGAATCCCCAACCAATGTGTTCTACTGGCCTCAGCATATCCATTACCAGGGATTTACAGAGAGATATAATCATGCTCCACCGCACTATTAATGAATCCCCAACCAGTGTATTCTACTGTCCTTAGCATATCTATTACCAGGGATCTATAGAGAAATGATCATGCTCTATGGTACTACTAACAAATCCCCAACCAATGTATTCTGCTGTCCTTAGCATATCTCTTACCAGGTATCTGTAGGGAGATGTGATCATGCTCTATGGTACTACTAACAAATCCCCAACTAATGTGTTCTGCTGGCCTTAGCATATCCCTTTTTACTCTTAGTTAGTGTCTTGAGGATATTTGTTAATGATTACCTATAGGTCCTTTCCTACATTGTTTGGCCCACTCAGACATCTCCTATGCAACACTATATTTTGGGACCGTTTGCCAATATCCATAACCTTTAACCTTGCATTTTTACATTTAATTTGAGCTGCCAGACCTTTGGCATATTTCCAGCCCATACAGATCCCTTGTCACAGACCTAATCCCCTCCTCCACATCCACTCTGCTACAAAGGTTTGTTTCATTTGTGGATAAGTTACTCTGTACCTGTATGCCCTCTCTTATGTTGCAGGTGAATATACTGAGAAGTGCCACCTCAAGTACAGAACACTGTGATACCCCACTCATCACATTCCTAAACCCTGAATTAGTTCCATTTACTAAAACCCTTTATGTTAGAGCCTCTTGGCTAAAAAACTGGTCCAAGGAATGGCAGTTGGGTTTCAATGCAAAAAATACAAGATTCTGCACCTAGGGAGATAGAATCCTAGGGTCAAGTATGAACTAGATGGGGTAACACTGGAGGACACCACAGAGGAAAGGGATCTAGGGATAGTTATAGAAGACAACCTCAGCATGGATAAACAGTGGGACAAAGCAGTCGGTAGGCTAGCAGAATACCAGGGCACATAGGGAGAGGTATAACAAGTAGAAGGAGCGAAGTGGTGGTACCATTGTACAACTCTCTAGTAAGGCCTCATCTGGAGTACTGTGTTCAGTTCTGGAGGCCCCGTCTCCAAAATGACAGACAGGATGGAGACAGTACAGCATAGGGCAACAAAAATTGTGTCTGGGATGCAGCATAAGTCATATGAGGAGAGACTCAGAGCTCTCAATATGTACTCTCTGGAGGAAAGAGGGGGCATGATAGAAACCTTTATTATCTAAAGGGGATCAACAAGGTACCAAAGGGGAGCACCTTTCACATGAAGGGAAATAGCAGGACAAGGGGGTACAGCATGAGACTGAAGGGGGGAAACTTAGAGGGAACTGAGGAAATTCTCCTTCACTGAAAGGGTGGTGGAGAAATTAAACAGTCATCCCCAAGAAGTGGTGGGGGTGGCCACGGTTCAGGGATTCAAGAATGCGTGGGATAGGCACATGGGAATTATCAAGCTCGGGCGAAGGGGAACTTGTAGCATCTAGGGTACCTTAAGCATTTGAAAGAGGGAGAGGGCAGACTGGATGGGCCACAAGGTCCTTATCTGCTGACAACATCTATGTATCTATGTTCTCTCCCCAGCTCATTGCTTATCCAGTCAGATAAGCTCTTCCCCTATTCCAGCCCCTGCAGCTTCTTCACAAGTTACCTGTGCAGCACCAAATCAAATAGATTGAAGTCTAGAGAACATCCACAGCCTGTCCCTTACCCACTGCCTGCAACAAGGAGTCAAAGTAGTCAATGAAGTTTGTGTGGCATAACCTCCCCTTAATGAAGCTGCACTACCTTTTATTATGTAGGCCATTAACTTCAAGGAATTCCACTATCTGTTTCTTGATGATAGGAATAAGCAAATTGTCCATGATAGGGGTCAGATGAGCTGGTCTGTAGATTCACAGGTCCTCCTTGTTCTCTCCCTTATAAAGGGTGTCAACATCTGCTACTGTCCAGTCCTTCAGGACCAGCTATCACCATAAAGCTGTTAAAAAGATCTGCGGATACCTCTGCCAGTGCAATGGGGGAAGCCATCTGGCCTCCAGTGCCTTGTTTATCTTCCAGCCCTCAGCCTTTTGAATACCATGTCACCTGTAGTTTACCACATTTCTAATTTCTGCCTCTTCTCTTCCCTCACCTCTGCTGAGCATAAATGGAAGAGAATCCCCTTCCTGCACTATGAATTATAAGCTTAAGGATTCATTAAGTAGTTTCACCTTCCCCTCATCCTTGCCCACCCACAGCTCTCCTTTATGTAGCCATACTATGCTCCTTCTCTGCTGCCCAGTATATCTAAAGAAGGATTTATTTCCTTTATGCCCTCCACAGTCTTCATCTCTTGCCTTTTATATCACTGATCCCACTTCCCTTATCTTCTTCTGGCAAACGTCCCTATTCTCGTCTGTCTGATCCAGTCTGTAATTTTGACAGCTGCCCTCTTAACAGCCTACAGCTTCCCTCACCACACTGGCAAATCATTTAGGTTTCCTTTGCCTCTTGCCATTCCCAATCTTTTTCATGCAACATCTGGAAACATCCAATACTGTATTCTTATTGCCCTACTCCTTGAAATTAACTTGAAATTAATCTGTAGTAATCCATCCATCCTCCCCAAGTCTGCACTCCTGAAGACTGGCACTAACGCCTTGATAATGGGATGTTGGGCACCAAGGGTTATGTTAAACCACATAGTACTGTTATCCCTCGACTCCCAGGAGCCCCTTAACTATAACTTCTCTAATGAAATCATGGTTCAAGAGTACCAGGCCTAGGCTGGCCCCATCTTTAGTGTGCTCCCTGACATTATGTACAATGAAACAATCCCGAACATTATCCAACAATGCCTGGCTCGATGCACTGCTTGCCCTAGGTATGTCCTAGTCCACATCATGCAGGTAAGATCTCCCATCAGGACCACATTCCCATCTTGACAGCCTTCCTAATCTTCTCCTTCAACAACCTGTCTTTGACCTCAGCCTGATTTGAGGGGCCTGTAGACAAGCCCCAGGCTCATATGCTCCCCCCCCCCACCATCAGCTATACAAACAATGATTCCACGCAACCTGGCACTCCGATGAGTCAACTGTCATCCCAATAATGTATAACACAAGCCCTCCCAGTTAATCTTTCCAGAAGAAAGTGATTAAGAAGTACCAATCATAATTAGATGTAACACACATTTCTGATACAGCTACAGTATTTCTGTTACAGCCTGTGTAAGACAGCATGACAGGGCTAGGAAAGACCCTGTCCCATTTGTTATGCAGAGAGAGATTAAGATTTAGAGAGATTCTTAGAGGGAGTACTTTTGTTTAGTTTGAAGTGTCTGTATAAGAGCTATCCTGCGCAGTTTTATTTTTTTATCGTCATTGATGATAATAAAATGCTGCTTCCACATTGTACAACTTCTCCTTGTTTGTTTATGCTTCCTGACCTATGCCTCAACCGCAGTTGATGTTAGAAGTGGGATTTACACCATGCATACTCTAAGACGGGGGGTTGGTGTGTGGGTAGTAGATCTGTTACCAGGGAAGTATAAAAAAAGACAGGTATGGCTCCTGCAACAGGAAGCCCAGGAGTGATTACCAGGAGAATGGCAGCCAGACTAGAAGCGAAAACAAAAGCACAAACTGAGACAGCACAGCCAGCACCAGCAATGGAAGAAGAAGAACTGACAGGGATAGAACCTGAGAGAATGTCTGCCATCCTCAAATGTGGATGTAGAAAAAAAAAAAAAAGAGATGGAGAAGCAAAGAAAAGAAGAAATGCAGTGATGGCTGCATGCCTTGCAAGCTATCAAAGCTGGAGGATGTAGTACAGGTCCAGCAGATCAGTAAAACACAAGTAACTTAAAATAAATTAAAAACTTACAAAACTGTGTCCCTTGGATGATATCGAAGCATGCCTAAAAACCTATCAAAGGGTCAGCAGAACCTGCCATTGGCCAAAAAGCAATGGGCAATCAGGTTTGTACCTTATCTGACAGGTAAAGCCCATCTTGTCTACAGTAATATGGACATTGCATAGTCAGAAAACTATGACCTTGTGGAAAAGAGAAATCCTTGAAAGACATGACATCTCAGGAGAGCCCTACAGGCAGAGATTCCCATCCATGAAGTATCACTCAGTCGAGAATGCTTTAGAACCTTCACCCGACTCAGAGAACCCCTCATTAAATAAATCCAACCAGAGGATCAAACTGTCCCACAGATCACAGGGCATATTTACAATGCACCAATGCATCAACATCCTTCCTACAGTTGCAACAACATTGGGTTAAAGAACAGTGACCAGAACGTGGGGAACGGTTGTTTCTTTCCCTGAGGACTATCACATGGCCAGAAAGACCCTGAAGCAGCAAAGTAGCAGCCAAGGACCAGTAACATGCTCTTTTTTTTTTTTTTCCAATTTAACTCCAGAACAGATAAGCCCTCTGAAAGGTTAACAAATCTACACCCAAATACTTTATTTGATACAACTGTAATAAGCCAGGGCACACTGCGAGAAACTGCCATACAAATTAAGAGGGCAACACTGGAGCAAAACTGATCTTAGCAAAATGGGGTGAGCATTTAACAGATGCCAAGGTGGGAGATAAGTCTGTGAAGGGACTTACAGATTTGGGAAGTAGACAGATCCTGGTGCATATGTAAGTTGCATGTGAGAAGGATTGGTTAAGTCTGCTTGCTGGCTGTGGAGAATATTTCTGTAAGTTTTGCTATTGTTTTTTTAAACTACAGGAGAGAAGGATTAGTTAATTCTACTTGCTGTTGAGGGAGTTAATGTATAGAGGATTTTTGTAAGTTTTGATATTGTTTTATTTCTTTTTAAATTTAGCTTAAAGTGGAATTTAGCTTAAAGGCTTCTGTGGCTGGAGTGAGTGCACAGGACATGCCCAGACTTACCCACCCACAAAGCCTTTAAATTCTGACTAAGCCATCAGCTGCAGGAGAGAAGGATTGGTTAAGTCTGCTTGCTGGCTGTGGAGAAGGGGGAGGCTCAGTTAAGCGCATTTCATTTCAGCGCCATACTCTTCAGCGCTTTTCAATCAGTCACCGTTCGTTTCAGCGCTTCCACAACTGGCAGGTGTTTCAGTTCAGCGCTGATCATTTCAGAGCTTTCCAATGTGCTGTGATGAAGGTGGGTGATGGCTGAGAATGGGATGTGGCTGCTGGAGGAGGGAGCTACTCCCTCAGTGATTTGGGGGAGGGGGGCATCTGGAGCCATTCGGTTATTTGGACCGAATAATGCCCCGTTTCTCTGCCTGTTTTGGCTACATTACCCTGAGAGCTGGAAGACTGTCCATGTAAACATCGCTGAATATACAATTTATTAGAGGAAGTTGAAGGCAGACAGGCAATTATTCATAAAAAGACCACGGACGCCGAAAGTGCTGACTGTGGGGGCACAGCCGTCCTTTTTCTATTTGAAAAAAAAAACAAAAAAAAACACTTTTCTCTAGGCAGAAAAAAAGATATCGGAATGTTCACTATAAACAAGAGCTTTACACAGTGTATGCAGAGATCTGCATAGGGAAAGTTTAATGTGTTTACATTTCCTAAATGTCAGTGTTGCAAAATTCAGCTAAGAATAGTTGTGATCCAATTTTGAATGTAGATTCTGAATGAGCTGAACTGCTGGCGTTGAAATCAGATGGTGCTGTACTAAGACAGCGCTCAATTGGGTGGCACTAGAATGACGGCGCTATATTACCCAGCGCTAAAGTATGAAGCGCTGAAGTGGGCTACACCCATGGAGAATATTTCTGTAAGTTTCTGCCGTTTTTTAAACTACAGGAGAGAAGGATTAGTTAATTCTACTTGCTGTTGAGGGAGTTAATGTATAGAGGATTTTTGTAAATTGTGATATTGTTTTATTTTCTTTTTAATTTAGCTTAAAGTAGAATTTAGCTTAAAGGCTTCTGTGGCTGGAGTGAGTGCACAGGACATGCCCAAACTTGCCCACCCACAAAGCCTTTAAATTCTGACTAAGCCATCAGCTGCAGGAGAGAAGGATTGGTTAAGTCGGCTGTGGAGAATATTTCTGTAAGTTTCTGTTGTTGTTTTTAAACTACAAGAGAGAAGGATTAGTTTATTTATTCACTCATTCATTCATTCATGATTCGGAAAGTACCTTTGAGTCAGAGACTCATTTACAAAAGGTTCCACATCACATAGATTGGACAATACAGAAATTAAGGTTAACACACTTTGATACATGGAAACGGTACAACAATGAGGCTAGAAATCAGTAACAAAACAGTAATATGGAGACACAGGTAGGCATTTAGTAGAAGGAAAATGAAAAGGGGGGGAGGGGTTAAGCCAGCCAGAGGCCATTGTCATTTGGGGAGGAAGGAGTGGCCAGTTCAGTAGCAGTCACATCTGTTTGAGGACTGAAGATGACCCTGAGGTAGGTCTTGAAGAGGCCAATAGAGTTTTCATTTCGATGGAGCTAGGTAGGCCAGTCATCGAGGAGGGGCCTTGTGGCTGAAGGACCTTTGAAATTGAGAGGTTTGACAGCGGGGAATTGTAGAAAGTTTCTTACTGGAGCCACGTGTTACTTTAGGCAGTGGATGGAAAGAGTAGAGGTGAGACCTGGAGGGAAGAGACCTTGGGTGATTTTTTTGGCCATAAGACAGGTGTGGAATTTGATCCTGTTGTCCAGGTTAAGCCAGTTGGTGGAGTTATATAGTGTGTAGGTATGGGTGAGGCAGTCGCAGTCCAGAACAAGGTAACAGGTCTTGTTGAGGGAGAGACAGAGTCTATTTAGTGCCGAGTTGGAAGCAGCACTATAAATGAGTATACCGTAGTCGAGGAGGAAGAGGATAGAGGACGAGATGGCTAGTCGGAGGGTGTCTTGTGTAAGGCAGTGTTTAAAGCGGTAGAGCAGGCGAAGGCAGATATTAACAGCAGTGGACAGGAGATGTATGTGCTGGTGGAAGTTGAGAACTGGGTCCAGGGTGATGCCTAGATATTTGAAGGAGTTCACCTGCTCGAAAGGAGTTAGATCATAAGTTATAATCTGCGGGCAGAGTTTCTGCTTGGCCCTCTGGGGATGGGAGAAAATCATGAACTTGGTCTTCTTGTAGTTCAATATGAGGCACTGTGCAGTGAACCACCGTTTGGCTTCACTGAATGAGGACTGGAGGATTTGGTGGAGTTGCAGAGGGTCATGGCTGGAGGCATAAAGGCCTGCATCATCCACGTATAGTAGTAGGCTGGAAGAGCAGGAGCTAAGGAGTGAGTTAAGGTATAGACTGAAGAGAAGGGGACCAAGGATGGAACCTTGGGGGACTCCTGAGAGAACTGGGAACCTATTGGATGAGGCAGTGCTGATTCTGACCTGTTGGCACCTGCCTGTTAAGTAGTCAGCGAACCAGAGTAGGGCATCCTGTGAGAAGCCAATGCTGGAGAGAGTGACTAGCAAGAGGGAGTGACTGATGGTGTCGAATGCCTTAGTAAGGTCAACAAAGACAGCACCAGTGGTGTGGCCTTTGTCTAATGCTGAGTGGATATGTGTGGTGAATTCCAGAAGGGCAATAGTAGTACTGTGCCCTTTGAGGAAGCCATGTTGTTGTTTACAGATAAGATCATGTTTGTTAAGGTGGTCAGTGAGCTGGTCATAGACAATGCGCTCGAGAGCTTTGAATGAGAGGGGGAGGATAGAGATGGTCCAGTAGTTATTGGTGTCAGTACGGTCTCCACTCTTATATATGGGGGTAATGGAGGCAGATTTCCAGAGGCAGGGGAATTTACCTTGGCAGAGAGAGTGGTTGATAATATGGGTGAGAGGGTAGAGTACTTCTTGGAGAGTGAGACGGAGAAGCCTCGGATCCAGGGAGTCACTACTATGGTTAACGCGGCTTAGGGTGCTTTTAAGATAGGGCTCTGGCAGCCAGGGGTGATGCACAACAGATGGAAGGAGGTTAGCCGGGGGTTGGTCAGGGGGCGGGTCACAGTTTGGTGGGGAGGACATGGTTTGGGATTGTGAAAGCTTGGTTAAAGGCCAAGGCTGCCGGAGGGGTCGGAAATCAGGTGCCCATCCACGCTATCTGGTGGTGATGGGGGTTAGTATTTATGCCCTCGATTTCTTTGATATTCAGAATTTGCCCTGTGCCCCAGTGACTTAACCATTGCCTCATGAGACTCACCTGAGATTACACCACTTGCCTCCTGATCTCCTGTATACTTTTAAACAGTGAATCCTGGGCCTTCTAAAATCAAGCTTTATGTCAGCATGTCGCAAACAAATGCTAATAGCCCAATAACGGTACATCCTAGACACAAAGTATGAGTGGCAGAGTTATTCAGCACAAAATTGCCTTTCCAATGGTGGCATGCATGTAATAAGTAATTTTGTTTTTTTTCTATGCTGGTCGAAAGGGCAAATTAAATATTTTTTTCACTAAAAAAGGGCAACATAAGCCATTTTTTGTTGGAAAATATGTAAAATATCAACACCAAATTAAGCATACAGACATTAGATGGTGTTTTAATATTGTGTTTGTTAAAAAAAAGATATATTTTTACTATAAAATGTAATTTTTCCCCATTTTAGTCAAGGTGCTTTGGTGAGATTTTAGGGATGAATCTCAACCACACACACACCTTATCATAAACAAATGCGTATAACTCCAAAAGTATACATGATACACACAAAGTATCAGCATGAAAGTTGATGAGCACAAAACTGTCTTTCCAATGGTGCTATGCAACCAGTTTAATCAATACGATTTTTATTGTATACCTGATGAAGTGCCAAAAAAGTTAATTTTATTCAAGCTGCTTAGGTGCATCTTGATGAAAAACATGTCAGCCATACACACCATGCCATAAACAAATGTGAATAACTCCTAAAGTATACATGATAAACAGAAAATATCAGTGGCAAAGTTGCTCAGCACAAAATTACCTTCCCAATGGTGGTATGCAAATAATAATATGTAATTTTGTTTTGTTTTTAAGCTGGTTGAAACAGCAAAAAAAAAATATTTTTTTCACTAAAACAGGAAACAGAAGCCATACACACCATACCATAAACAAATGCAAATAACTCCTAAAGTATACATGATATGCACAAAATATCAGTGACAACGTTGTTCAGCATAAAATTACCTTTCCAACGGTGCTATGCAGTCAAATATATATTATATTCTGTTACACTATATATTAAAATATATAAGTGACTTCTCCAGATGTTGCAAGGGCACACTGGGAGTCAGTAGCCGACTTCTGCAGACATCCTCAGGACGCACCAGTGTATTTTACTGACGACTACAGGCGTCTGCTAGGAGACAATGAGTTAAGGCAGCTTTTTTAGTGCTCGGCCTTGGCTTTGCGTAGTGCCCATGTACATTTGTTCTGAGCCTCTCTGTATCTCTGCCTACCAGCTGGGCGGCCAGTCTCAGAGAGGTACCAAAGAGAGTCAAGCATACGCATCAGGGAAAGGAGACTGTCGGAGATCCAGGGGACTGGGTTGCCTTTGGCCATCCTTTTGGAGAATGGGGCATATTGGTCACAGACGGTGTTGAAGGTGCAAGTGAAAAGGTCAAAGACTAGGTCAGGGTCGAGGATATTTGTTAAGAAGGACCAGTCCAGAGACCTGAGATGAGATTTTAGGGGAGCAAGTTTACCTGGGCCTAGTTTGCGACAAACGATTACCTTGGGGGGGGATCTTGGGCATTTTGCAGGACTATGTGCAGAGAACTGGGGAGTGGTCGCTAAGCGCATTTGGTAGTACTGTGGTGCTATTGATTTTATGGGGACGGTTGGTGAAGAACAGGTCCAGTAGGGATGAGGCTCCGGTGCGGGGATCAAGCCAAGTGGGAGAGTGGACTACTTGTGTGAGGTCTTGGGCTGTAGCTACGTCCATAAGCGGGGTGACAGACTTGGTCAGCCAGTTGGTGTTGAAGTCCCCAAGAGTAATTTGTTCGTTTTGTTGTGGGAGGGAGGTGAGGTAGGATAGGATTGAGTGGAAGGCTTCTCTCTGGTCTCTAGGGGGAATGTAGGCTGCCATGATAAGAAGGGGGGTTTGGGAGTGGCCCAGGGTGAGCTTGAGTGTGATGGCCTGTGGTCCGGGTATCAGTGAGGGAGGTGGAGATAGCTGAGAGTGTAATGAGTCTTTAACGTAGATGGCACAACCCCCCCCCCACGTTTTCCCTGCCGATCGGCACGATAGAGCTTGAACCCGGGCAAGGCTACCAACGAGTCCGGGATAAGGGGGGGGGAGAGCCAGGTTTCATTCAAGGCAATAACATCTGGCTGGTGCTGGAGGACCCAAACCTGATACCAGTCCCACTTTTTCAGCAGGCTACAGACATTGAGGCTGGCAATGCGAGCCCATTGTAGGGGGTATGGTTTGGTGTAGAGGTTGCACTTGGTCCAGGATTAGGGTGGATATTGCCAGATAAAAGGAGGAGCAGTAAGAGGAGGGACCTGTGCATGGTGTTCCTGGCCAATTTTTTTGGTATGATGAGCTATGCAGGCTGAGGTCCCAGGTAATTTGGAGAGGGATGGGATAGGGAGGGGCAGCACATAGGGGGCTGACAGGAGGAGAGGGTCAGGAGAGAGAGGTAGTAGAGGATTCATAGGTTTCGTGGGGTGCGGTACCAGATGGAGTAATGAACTAGTGCAGGTATTCCACCTACGGCAAAGATCATAGTTGTATATTTTATAGGTGGGCGGGGGGGTCCCTTCCCCAGGGAGGAGGGGGGACACAGTGCAGGAGGGGTTCTTCCTGTTGTGCTGTGCTACAGTCACTGGAAGCCAGGCAGTGGGGACAGTTAGGAGTGTTAACCAGCCGGGCATAGGGCATTCAGTGGTTGCAGAAGCTTGACTGTTAGCAGAGTTTGAGGAGGGGAGAATGAGCACAGGGGATAGTGCAGAGGAGAGAGAGAGAGAGGATAAAAAGAAGCATGGTGAGGAGGAGGGGGTTGGGAGGGTGGATGATAACCAGTAGTGAGGGAGAGGAGAGAGACAGACAGAGATTGAGCTGCCTCTAGTGGAGGCAGGGTATAGGCTGCAAATGTAAAAACGGGCTGATTGGCTAAAAAACCTTCAGCCCCCACCTATATAAGGACGAGTTGAGCAAAGGTGGTGGTGGCGGTGGTGGGGAGCAGATGCAACGCATTGGCGGGGACTAAATTCGGAGTTGCTTGCAGGCGAGTGGATTACGAGGGCTGAACACCTCCCTGAGGCGCTGGTTCGCTCGTTGTGAAATTACCTTGCTTTGCTTTCGGGGGTTGGGGGAGGGCACTTCCACCGGCCCTCATGACCTATGCTGTAGGACCCTTGGCGGATCCGTGACTCTGTGGGGAAGCAGAAAGGCAGGTGAGATGTTATACCCTGTTGTGAGGGGGAGGAGAAGTTTTAAAAGTGGAGAGAGATGCCTGGAGGGGAACAGAGAAACGCTAATACTGCAGTACAATTACATCCAGTAGCAGTCATAGAAAACAACAGGGCATTTCCAGCTTGAAACTCAATCTTGTACTCACTCTAAATAACACTACTTAAGGATTACTGAAAGCAACTACCTAGAGGGTATTTTGCCAGAAATTAATAAAGGGGTTCACATGCACATCATAGTGGGCTTCCAGAACATAGTTAAAGCAAAAACGCTGTATTAAGTAAAAGGTATTTTTGCCAGAAATTAATTAAGGAGCTTCCACCACAGTGTAGAAATGCCACAAGGTAGCTAGTAACTGGAGGAAAAAAAAAACAAAAAAAAACTATCTCCACTACCACGCCGACTTTTAGTAAAGAGCGGTGGTTAGAGTTAGAGTTAAAATGGTGCCAAGTCCAAATTTCAATTCGGAGTTGCTTGCAGGCAAGCGGATTATGAGGGCTAAACACCTCCCTGAGGTGCTGGTTCACTCGTTGTGAAATTACCTTGCTTTGCTTTCAGGGGTGGGAGGCACTTCCACCAGCCCCTTGACCTCTGCTGTGGGACCCTGCGGATCCATGACTCTTGCTTTGCTTCGGGGCACTTCCAACGGCCCTCACGACCTCTGCTGTAGGACCCTCAGCGGATCCATGACTCTTGCTTTGCTTTCGGGGGACGGGGGAGGGCACTTCCACTGGCCCTCACGACCTCTGCTGTAGGACCCTAGGTGGATCCGTGACTCTACTTGCTGTTGAAGGAGTTAATGCATAGAGGATTTTTGTAAGTTGTGATATTTTATTTCCTTTCAATTTAGCTTAAAGTAGAATTTAGCTTAAAGGCTTCTGTGGCTGGAGTGAGTGCACAGGACATGCCCAGACTTGCCCACCCACAAAACCTTTAAATTCTGACTAAGCCATCAGCTGAAGGAGAGAAGGATTGGTTAAGTCTGCTTGCCGGCTGTGGAGAATATTTCTGTAAGTTTCTGCTATTGTTTTTTAAAACTACAGGAGAAAAGGATTAGTTAATTCTACTTGCTGTTGAGGGAGTTAATGTATAGAAGATTTTTGTAAGTTGTGATATTGCTTTATTTTCTTTTTAATTTAGCTTAAAGTAGAATTTAGCTTTAATGCCCTCTCACCTACTCCTTCCACCCAGCCTTTCTTAAATACTGAAATACCACTGGGGGTTGGGTTTGAAGGCTCTGAGGAAGGAGCTTCAGGAGCTGCAAACTGATCTGAGCCCTCAGAACAGGCCATGAAGGAGGAACAAAGGAACAGCCATATGAGCCAAGTCTTAGGGACATATAGATATACAAAATGTGTGAGTAGATCTATAGTCCTTATGAGTAGGATTGTGGTTTCCAGTTAGTACTGCAGTGGGCTGTCTTATGCTGCATGCAAGGGCATTAAGAATAACAATTTCTGTTAGAGGCTGGGCTAGGATTAGTTAATTCTACTTGCTGTAGGAAGAGTGGTGTGGAGAGACTGTATAGGTAGTGTGGACCATGAGTAGGATTGTAGGGTGCAATGGTTGTGGGGCAGCAATGCAGATGAACATACTGTGGAGGCAGGGAAGGTGTCCAATATGCCACAGGCTAAAGAGGCTCGAGGAAGAGGTTCAGTGGCTTGGCAGGGAACTGGGAAGGTTGAAGGAGGAGGGGAGGACTCCATCGGTAGGAGGGCCGGCATCTGAGAGTATTGTGGGGGCACCACAGAGAAGGAACAGTGGGGCAAGGGAGAGGTCAGGGGGAGGAGGCACAGTAGATAGGAAGCAAGTTGATGAGCGGTGTGGACTGTAGTAGGACCTAAAAAAGCGAACAGCAGTAGGCAGGAGGGAGGAGAAACACACAATAAGGCAAAGGGAGGAGGGAACATGTTTGCTGTACTAGCAACACATGGGAAAGAGGACGCAGGAGGAGATTGCACAAGGGATAGTACTCACAAAGAGAAGGGAGAGAGGGGCATTACTGGTGAGGAGACAAGAGTATGGCATGCCAGGGGGAGGGATAATACTCGGAGAGGTGAGGAAGGAGCTGAAGGTTGGCAATCGAACAGGAGGAGGGGAAGGAGTCTCAATTGAGAAGGGCAGGGGGGAAGACACTGGGACACACTGTAAAAGCATCATCTTGAGTGGCCCCAGAAATGAGAACCTGGGTGGGGGGGGTTGCGACGGGCACAAGGAAAGAGAAGGGAGGTGTACTAGTGTTGGGCGACTCCATGCTCAAGGGGATCAGATGGGGCAGCAAGGGGGGAGAGGCACAGCCAGATATGGAAGGAGTCCATACCAGATTAAAGGCAGACAAGGCAGGACAGGCAATCATAAGGTGCGTAAGGAAGGGTAGGAGGAAACTACACATTGTGGTACATGTGGGGACAAATGACCTAGCGGGGGAAATGAAGGTAACAAAGGAGAGGATTGAGGAAGTGGGAAGGTTGTGTGAGGAGACTCGAGAGTCTGTGGCATTCTCTGAAGTGCTCCCAGTACCCTGCACAAGCACACTGAGAAAGGAGAGGATTAGGGAGTTGAACACATGATTGGTAGAATGGTATCAAACTAAGAGATATGGGGTTGTGGGTGACTGGGGCAGTACCTGGGATGATAACAATCTATTTGCAAGGGATAGGCTGCACCTGAGTGGGGAGGGGAAGGAGGTATTAAAGCAAGGACGGGGAAAGTATATTGCGACAAAGGTGGATTTAAACTAAATAGGTGGGGTGGCAAGTGGACAGCAGGTAGGCAGGGATCTGATAGAGTGGTGCCTACCCCCCAGGCTAGCAGGGAAGGACTCGGTGTGGCTGAAAAAGGAGGGAGTAAAATGAAAGAAATGGAGGCTAATGAAGGGAAGGGGGCAGGATGGAGGGTGGTCTCGCTAAATGCAAGAAGCTTAGGCAACACATCTGATGAGCTACAGGCACTCTTAGCAGTGTGGAGGGTGGATATTGCAGCTGTCACAGAAACATGGGCAACTGAGCACCGGGACTGGGATCTGGCAATCCCAGGATACAAAGTATACAGGAAGGACCGTAAGGAAGGGAGGGGCGGTGGGGTGGTAGTCTATGTGAGGGACGGGATCAAATGCCCAAGGGATGAGGGGGAAGAAAGGAGAACAGAGGCAATCTGGCTGCAGCTCCTAGACTCAAGGGGTTGGAAACTGAGGTTTGCAGTGGTATACGGGCCGCCATCTCAGTCTGAGGAGCTTGACAGGGAATTAGCAGGACAAATCAGAATGGTATGTAGAAAAGGGAAGGTGGTCATCGTGGGGGATTTCAACTTGCCGGGGGTTGACTGGAGCATTCCAGTCTTCTCCAGTGCTAGGGAGCAAGTGCTCCTAGACACAATCCAGGATGGTCTCCTGACACAGTTGGTTAGTGTGCCTACTAGGCTAAAGAACAGTTTAGATCTGGTGTTGTCAAATTGGGAGGCAGTAAGGGAAATAAAGGTGGAGGGCCCACAAGCCGATAGCGATCCCCAAATGGTGTGGTTTAATAACATGATGTGCGAGGCCAGAGAATCAGTTACTCAGGTAGTAAACTTGTGGGGCAGACTTTGGGAGGATGCAGGAAGGTACTGAAAGGAAACTAGAGGCATAAGGCAGGAGATAGATGCAGAGCAGAAATGGGATGTTATTAAAAGAGGGATTACAGAGACAACAGAAGCCTGCACCAAGACACAGAGTAAGAGGAGCAGAGCAAGGAAACTATGCTGGTTGAACAGCGAGGTAGTGGACGTGGTGAGAGCAAAACAAGAGGCACACCAGAGGCATAGAAGGACAGAGAAGGAAGTGGACAGGAAGAAGTATGCAAGACGGTCCAGGGAGGTGACCAGAAAAGTGAGAGAAGCCAAGGTCCAGAGGGAGCTGAGATTAGCGCAGGGAATACACGGTGGGGGGCGAGAAAGACTTTTTCGGATACATCAGGGAGAAAAGGAAGTGCAAGGAAACAATAGTGAGGATAAAAAGAGGTGGGGAGTGGACAGAAAAGGTGAGGAGCAGGCAGAAGCACTGAATGAATACTTTTGCTCAGTGTTCACGGAAGAAAAGGGGGGACCGCTACCACCATGGGCTGGTAGGGTGGGGACAGGGGAAGAGGAGGCAACAGATGGAAGAATTGAGGCAAGTACAGTCCTAGAGGGACTGAGGGCACTGAAGGTAGACAAGGTACCACGGCCGGATGGTATCCACCCCAGGGTGCTGAGGGAGATGGCGGAGGTGTTGGCGGAGCCGCTGGCGGATCTGTACAGCACCTCACTGGAGTCGGGAGGTGTGCCACTGGACTGGAGGATGGCACATGTAGTACCACTACACAAGAGTGGACCAAGGGATGAACCGGGTGATTATCGCCCTGTAAGACTCACCTCCATAGTGTGCAAACTCATGGAGACAATACTAAAGGAAAGGCTGGTTTCATACCTGGAGGACAGTGGCTTCCAGGATGTGAGGCAGCATGGGTTTGTTTCAGGGAAGTCTTGTCAAACCAACCTGATACAATATTATGACTGGGTGACAGGTGAGCTGGATAAGGGTCATGCGGTGGATGTTCTTTACTTGGACTTCAGCAAGGCCTTCGATTCTGTACCTCATGGGCTGCTTGGGGGGAAGCTAACTGGTGTAGGGGTAGGGGCCAAAATGATGAACTGGATTACAAGCTGGCTGAGTGGGAGGCTGCAACGGGTGGTGGTGAGAGCGGAGCTGTCAACTCCAAAGCTAGTGACAAGTGGGGTGCCACAGAGCTCTGTGTTGGGGCCAGTATTGTTCAGGCTCTTTAATATCAGACATTGCACATGAGGTGGTGAACAAGATAAGTCTGTTCGCTGACGACACCAAAATCGGAGCAGTGGTGAATGGAGAGGAGGGATGGAAGCAGCTGCAGGGGAATCCAAGCAAGATAAAGGAGTGGTCAGATAGGTGGCAGCTGGGGTTCAATGCAAAGAAGTGTAAGGTTATGTACTTTGGGGTGAAGAACCCAAGGAGAGAATACTAGCTGGGAGGAGTTAAGCTGGGGATCACTGAGGAGGAGAAGAACCATGGGGTAATGATAACAGGGACTATGGACAACACTGCCCAGTGCAGGGAGCGGCTGCAAAAGTGAACAAAATGCTGGGGTGCATAGCGAGGGTGTTTTCGTCCAGGCGAACAGAGGTGATCTTGCCCCTCTCCAGGTCGCTGGTAAGGCTGCACTTAGAGTACTGTGTGTAGTTTTGGAGGCCATACCTAAAGCATGATATCAGGCTACTGGAGGAGGTGCAGAGGAGGGCAACAAAGATGATATGTGGAATGGAAGGGACAAGACTTTGACAGCAGGCTAAGAGACCTGAATATGCACACCCTGGAGGATAGAAGGGACAGGGGTGACATGACAGAGACATTCAGGTATCTGAGGGGAATCAATAAGGATGGGGCAGATGGGTATTTAAGTTAAGGAGGGGGAGGGTCACCAGGGGGCATGCGCTAAGAATAGAGCGGGGAAGATTTAGGAAGGAAATGAGGAGACACTATTTCACAGAGAGGGTGGTAGCAAAATGGAACACCCTACTAGAATGAGTGGTATCATGTAAATCTGTGAACAGTTTCAAAGGGCATGGGACAGGGAGAGTGAGGGTGGGGGAGGTGGGGGTGGCAGTGGGATGACAAATGGGAGGGGGTGGGGCAGCTGCAAACTAGGGGCGCTAGCTGCACACTCGAGCAGACTTAGATATACCAGGTGGTCTGTTTCTGCTGGCACATTTGTATGTTCGTATGTGTAAGTTCTGGGTAAAGATTGTGCAAAAGGACCAGGTACTGGGGTCATGCACATCCACGGGGACACTCGATACTATCCCTCCACCCTAGTAACTCTGACTATTAATGGGGCATTGCGACAAATGAATGTGGTGGTAGTACCAGACTTGCCAGTACCTGTAATTATTTGAAATGACTTTCCAGGATTTGCTAGATTAATCACAGATGGAATAAACGCTGCTGTTCAAGCAGCTGTGATAACAAAGGCACAGGCAAAGAAGATCTATAGCGTTTGGGACTATTTTCCTTTTGGTGGCCTTGCTTCAGACTTGTTTGAACCCAGCTCCAAGACAGAATTGGGTAAGATTCTGTCCTATCTGCTATGCAGAGAAAGATTAAGATTCAGATTTAGAGATACCCAGGTTTTTGTTTTGTTTTTTGAACTGCCTATATAAGAGCAATCCTGCACAGTTTTATTTATTTTTATTTTATTGGTACTGATAATAAAAGGCTACTTGTAAATTGTACAGCATCTCCTAGTTAGCCTGTGTTTCCTGACCTATGCCTCAACCACAGAGAGGTTTCATTTATTTATGACAATTTTCTGTAACACCTTTGAGCAAAATAGTGCTCTTTTACAAAAGGTTCCATGTCAAGGACAATGGACAAGTATAGACAAGAACAGGCAGGTAGTTAACAGTTAATACAATTACAGTACATGAGCTGCCAGTGGCTTTGTCCAGATAAGACAAAACAATAGAATTAATAACAACAGGAAAAACATTACAGAATGCATAAGCTGCCAAAGGCTTTTTCAGGATCAACATGGATGGAAGCAAAGGTGCAATATCACCAGACATTATGCAAAAGAGAGCCTGGGACAGCTACAACTGAAATAGTGATCTGACAAGTGCATGGGAGGGCCAGAGGTAGTTGGTGAGAGGACAAGGTAGTAGGGGACAGGCAAGAACCGAGGGGGTGGGAGACTAGAGGGATAAGGTAGGTGGTGAAGAAGAGGTGTAGGTGGTGACCGAGGGGAGGGGAGAAGGGATGAGAGATGTAAGTTGGGGCAACAGGATGGGTGGGGGGAGGAGAGAAGAGTTAGGATGGGCAAGGAGGAGAAAGGAGAGAGAAATGAGAAGTAGAAGGGAGTTAAGGAGTGCTAGGGGAGAACGGAGAGAGAGAGAATATGAGAACTAGGAGGTACGGGGTAATAGGTGAGGGGAGAGACAAGGATGTGAGAGGGAATGGAGAGAGGGAGGACTGAAATCTGTGGGGGCAAGGGAGGAGGCTGAGATGGCTGATGTAAGATATTGGAAAGAGTTAACAGGGAGGAAGTGGGGTGTGGAGAGAGTGCATAAGTAATGGAGAGGCCAGGAGGACGAGCAGGGAATTTAAGTGTAGCAACCACAGTAGGCATTGGCCACTTAGTGCTGTCATAGTTTGTGCTTAAAGGAGCCGAGATTCAGTGCATTGGTGATATCCACTGGGAGTGTGTTGAACCAGTTAGAGGCCCTAACTTTGTAGGAGGGCTGCCCTTGAGTGGTCCAGCAGCGGGGAACTGTGAAGACTAGTGTTCCAGAACTCCTGGTAAGGCGGGTGGCACAGTGAGGAGAACGTATAGACTGAACCCCTGGCGGAAGGAGGCCTAACGCTGTCTTCTTTGTAAGTAAGCATGTCGGATACTTAATTCTGCCTTGAAGTTGTAGCCAGTTAGCCTGTTCATAGACATCACATGTGTGTGCGAGTTTAGAGACTGTAATGAGGAGCCGGCAGGCCTTGTTTAAGGCTATGGCTATATGCCGGAGGGCAGTGTCAATAGCTGATCCATAAACTATGAGGCCATTGTCAATTAAAGAGGTGATTGAGCTCTGGATGGCAAGTTTTAATGCTTCATCTGTCAGACAGTGCCTATGCCTACAGCTTTAGCAAGTTTATTTATATGCGTGGAGTATGAAAGAGTGGAGTTGAGGGTCACTCCCAGGTATTTGAACTGGTTTACCTGTTCCAGCACAGTGCCACCACTACTGTAGATTAGCTGTTGTTGGAGTTTGTGTTTGTTGCAAGTACCATGAAACAGCATTGATTTGGTTTTTGAGTAGTTTAGGATGAGTTTACGTGACCTAAACCAGGTTTCAACTTCTGAGAAACTACGCTGTAGCTGTTGCTGGAGGTGATGGGGGTCAGATTGGCTCGAGAAAATGACTGCATCATCTGCACAGAGTAGAATTCGATCATGGCAAGTGGCAGGCAGGTTGTTCATGAAGATGGAACCTTGTGGTACACTCGAACAGACTGGGGGGGGGTCGAGATGGTGTCTCCACTTCTGACCTACTGAGAGCGGTCACTAAGGTAGCTTTGGAACCTGTGAGTGGCATCCGGTGAAAGGCCAAGATGTGGTAGTTGTCTGGTTAGTAGGGAGTGGTTAACTGTATCAAACACCTTAGTCACTGAAAGAAAGTAACGGCCTTAGGACTCATTTAGACAGGCTTTTAATCTGATCTAATCCTCACTGGTTATTTCAGTCAAATACTGTATTTCATTTATTTATACCATTTATTAATTCTAAGATTTTATTTGCCTACTCAGATACTATGTCTGTGGGCTTTAAATGATGTACAGTGCGCACAGCCCCTGGGATTGGACACAACATATAAATCCACTACTACTGCTGCTGCTGCTACTGCTACTACTACTACTACTACTACTTTCTTTGTTGTCTTTACTTAGAATTGTTTTTGGGCTGTTGAAAATTTAAAACGTAGTGGTGGTGGTGTATTTCTTCGCTGTCTTTAATTATTGCATATTTTCACCCCCCCTCGCCTTCCCCCAACTCTTAATTATATGCCCTGTTAAATCTGATTGACAGGAGCTAAACACAGGTATAGTAAGGGGTGTGGAGTAGAGGGCATAGGGTGAAGAAGCCCACCAGCACAAGTGTTTTGATTCATTTATTTATTTCTTGGTTTATTTTCTTTTTTAAAAAGAAAAGTATCTGAGGATCAGTGGCAGGATTTTTAGGACAGTAAATTAATAAAAAGGAAACTAGGAGAGCTTCAGTAGCAGACAAGTAGTGGAATAGCAGTATAACTGCAGTATAATGTGGGGAGTGGTGCAATGCAGTAGCTGTGGGGCAGCCATATTCAGGCAGACCTTCTGGACCCTGAGGTGCTGCCTTATCTGCATGAATTTCTCTGGACTGTGGGATGAGGTAGCCAGACTCAGAGCGGAAGTAAACTGGGTCAGGAGTACCATCACCCCTATCCAGAGACCACCCAGTCCAATGCAACTGCCTCAAAGGATGCCAAGAACGAGGAGCACTTGGATGACAGTGGGCTCAGGGAGGGTTAGAGCGGTCAGGCAGAGGCACATCCCAGATCCTATTCCACTCAAGAACTCATATGCCACACTGGCAAATGGGGACAACCGAATAGCGGTACCCAGAAAAGTGGAAGGAAAGGATGTGGAGGTTAGCCAAGGAGGTGACCTCAGCAGGGAAAGCAGTGGACCCCAGAAGAGGAGAAAGCGAATCCTGGTGGGGGACTCCATCATAAGAGGGATCCAGCTAGGAACACAGGAGGGGGAGGACAGGGAGGTGAGGTGCCTACCAGGTGCCACGGCATGGAGGGATGGAAGGAAGATCCTGGGGATCACTGGGAAGGCAAGAAAGGAGGGTGAGCTGGATGTCATTATCCACCTAGGTACTAATGACCTGGCAAATGGGGAGCCAAAGGAAGTTCAGGAAGAGTTTAGGAAATTGGGAGGGGTCTCAAGCAAGTAGCTACTTCTGTCACTTTCTCAGAAGTACTACCCTGAGAGAGGCAAGGGAAACATAGGGATGTATGCACCAGGAACTTTAACTCATGGTTGAAGAACTGGTGCTGTGAGGAAGGGGTTTGGATTCATTGGTGACTGGGGACCCACCTGGAGGATGGAGGTTTGTTCAAGCTAGCCGACCTGCATCCATCCTGGAGGAATTCAAGCACTCAGTAAGAAGTTTAAATGCTACATTGACAAGCATTTAACCTAGCAAAGGGGGTGGCAGGCCAGCAAGAGGAGGGACCCATTGCTCACCCCACAGCTAGCAGTGGAACCAGTGAACCAGAGGAGGCTGCTATCTCTACAAAGCAGTGCAAAGATGGAGATTAGCACCCAAGAGGTGGGTAGTCAGAAAAGGGCAAAATTCAGCAGAAGGGCAGACAGCAAGGAGAACCAGGGATAAAGGACAACAAAGGAAGGGTCTGGAGTAGAACAGCAAAACAGTCTAGGGAGGTCAAATCATGGAAAGCCATGTGTGCAAATGCCAGGAGCCTTAGCAACAAGATGGAAGATCTGGAGGCTGTCATGGTGCAGTCAGACCTGGACACTGTGGCCATCACTGATACCTGGTGTAATGATAACCACGACTGGGAGATGGCCATACCTGGCTACAACATATTCAGAAGGGTAGGCAGGAAGGGAGGAGGAGTGGCACTGTATTGAAAAATGACATAAGGGCCACAGAGATCCAGGAGGAACAAAATGGGGAGAGATACTGTGGGTTAGCTGGAAAGGAAAATGGGCCAGCCATCCGCAGGTGTGGCCATAAACCACCAGCCCAGGAGGAAGAAACAGATAGAGCTGATGCTAGCCATCCAAAGGATGGCAGACAAGGTGAGGTAGTACTGGTTGGAGACTTCAATATTCCAGGCGTGGACTGGAGCATCCCAGCAGCAGCATCAACTAGGAGCAGATTTATCCTGGACTCCCTTCAGGGTGCCTTCCTCAAGCAACTGGTCATGGAACCAACTCAGCAGAAGACAATACTGGACCTTGTGCTCACAAAGAGGGACAGTGTGATGGGGGGTAACAGTGGGGAAGCACCTGGGGAACAGTGACCACCAGTCATTGTGGTTTGAAATCACAGAAAGAGCAGAACCAAACCACACAAAAACACGTATCCTGGATTTTAGGGGGGCAGACTTTGGGAAAATGGGGAGATACTTGAAAGAGGCATTAAGGGGAATTGGGCAGGAATCAGGGGTTGAGGAACAGTGGGCAGTATTTAAAATGGGGATTACAAGAGCAACAGAATTATGCATTAAGCAGGTTAGCAAGAGGAAAGGAAGAGGAGATCATTATGGTTTTCCAAAGAGGTAGCAAAGAAAGTGAAAGCCAAAAAGATTGCATTCAGGCAATACAAAAAGACACAGGCAGAAGGGGATAGGGAGAAGTACCAGGAGAAGCAAAGGGAGGCAGGGAGGTCAGTAAGGGAAGCCAAAGCTCAGACAGAAGAACACATTGCAAAATCAGTGGGTAGAGGGGACAAAACCTTTTACAGGTACATAAGTGAAAAAGAAAGGCAAAGGGAGGAACAGTGAGACTGAAGGGGGAGGATGGGGGCCACATGGAGGATGACAACAGTAAAGCTGACATACTGAACAGGTATTTCTGCTCAGTCTTTACTGAGGAAGAGGAGGGTAATGGGTCTGAAGGGAGTACAAGGGGTGAGAATGGTGCAGAAATGGACATAAGTCCCTTTACATGAGAAAGAGTCCTGAAGGAACTGGAAGTAATAAGAGTTGATAAAGCAATGGGGCCAGATGGGCAAACCACAGGGTCCTTAAAGAACTAAGAGAGGTGGTGGCTGAACCTCTGGCTATCCTGTTTAGCCGATCACTGGAAACAGGGAGGTACCCAAAGACTGGAGGATAGCAGATGTAGTCCCCTTATACAAAAGTGGGAACAAAGAGGAAGCGGGAACTACAGACCAGTCAGCCTCACTCGGTAGTGGGAAAGATCATGGAAGCACTACTGAAGGAGAGATTGGTGGAACATCTGGTTGTCAATGGACTACAGGACCCAAGGCAGCATGGTTTCACAGGGGAGGTCATGTCAGACCAACCTCGTTTAATTTTTGACTGGGTGACTGAAGGTGGATCAGGGAAGGGCAGTGGACATTGCCTATCTGGACCAGCAAGGCCTTTGACACTGTGCCACATGAAGACTATTACACAAACTGGGAATATGGATGGGCAGGACAGTAGTGTGGTGGGTAAGTAACTGGCTGGGCGGCAGGACACAGAGGGGTGGTGGTAAATGGCTGTCACTCCACAGAGGGAAGAGTGACCAGTGGGGTACCACAGGGATCAGTGCTGGGACCGGTCCTATTCAACATCTTCATCTGTGACATTGCGCAGGACCTAGAAGGCAGAATTTCACTGTTCGCTGATGACACAAAGCTCTGTAACAGAGCAGACACACCAGAGGGTGTGGACAGAATGAGAAGGGATCTGCAGAAACTTGAAGAATGGTCAGGGGTTTGGCAGTTGAAATTCAATGCAAAGAAGTGCAAGATAATGCATATGGGGCACAAAAACCCTGGCACAATATATCAGTTGGGTGGTGAGGATATAGCATGCACCAAGCAGGAAAGAGATTTTGGGGTTATCATCTCTGATGACCTCAAGGTAGGGAATCAGTGTGACAAGGCAGCAGGTAAAGCAAATAGGATGCTGGGATGCACAGGCAGGGGCATCACCAGCAGGAAAAGAGAGGTCATAATTCCATTATACAAGACACTAGTGAGGCCCCACCTGGAGTACAGTGTACAGTTCTGGAGACCTTACCTATGTAAGGACATAGGCAGGGTAGAGAAGGTTCAGAGGAGGGCAACAAAGATGGTGCATGGATTGCATCAAAAGTCCTACGAGGACAGGTTGAAGGAACTGAACATGTACTCCGTGGAGGAGAGGAGGGAGAGAGGGGATATGATAGAGACATACAAGTATCTTATAGGGAGGAACAGGGTGCAAGAATACACTATTTTTAACTGAAAAAGATGTTCCAGGACTAGAGGGCATGGGATGAAGTTGGAGGGAGGACAATTCAGAGGAAATGTGAGGAAGTATTTCTTCACAGAACGGGTGGTGGACAAGTGGAACACCCCGCCAGAGGAAGTGGTGGGGGGCTGAAACAATCACGGGATTTAAGAATCCATGGGATAGACATAAAGGAATTCTGGAGGTTAGGGGTAAGGGGCAACAGACTTCTAGGAAAACATAAACTGAACTTACAAGCTCAAATGGGCAGACTGGGTGGGCCATAGGCCCTTATCTGCCGACACTGTCTATGTATCTATGTACCTACTACTACTACTACAACAAAGTGGGAAAGAAAAAGCAAAAAAAGGGGGAAAATAAAATCACATGCTACAAAAGAGTTAAGTAAAGGGGAAAACTAGAACCACCCTACCTAGGGTAAGGGTACAAAGTTTATTCCAGTAAGGGTAGTGAGTTGAAGAAATGGGAAGTTTGGGAGTGGTGCAGTGCAGTGAGTGCTGGGTGGCAGTTTTCAGAGAAACCTTCTGGAGACTGAAGTGCTGTCCCATCTGCAGGCACCTCTCTCGGCTGAGAGAGGAGGTCACTGGACTACAGGCTGAACTGACTAGGATTTTTGGGAGCTGTTCCCCCAACTAGGGGCCACTGAGTCTACCACTGCTGCTGCAAAGGATGCCTTTGCAGGAGGGTTAGCTACACTGTGGAGGGCTCTGGGAGGGTGGTGATGGTGGAGGGTCAAAAACACAGTTCTGTGCCTGTCCCACTACTCATTTGCTGCTCTAGTGAGATGGGACTGCTAGCAGAAGGCACCTGCATCAGTGGCCAGGTAGGATGTAGTGCTCCTCCACAGGACCACAACAGAGGAGGAAGCAACTTTGGGTGGGGGACTTTATCACTAGGGGGTTACATTTGGGAACAGGAAGGGAGGGAGGGAAAGAGGGAGCTGAGGTACCTACCTGACAACAGCTAGGAGCTGAAGAAAGCGGATCCTGAAGATTTCTAGGGTAGGGAGGAGGAGCTAGATGTCATTGTCAACCTGGGGACTAATAAGCTGGCTTGGGATGGGACTCAGTTTGTTCAGGAAGATTTTAGGGAGGTGGGGAGGGGGCTCAGAAAGGTAGCGCACTTGGTGACATTCACTGAGTTTTTGGCGTAGTCGGCAGGATAGAGATAATTTATCCAAGGATTGCAGATTCAACCATCATCTCTTCAGATTCTTATGGTTCCTGGTCCTGTCAGAGTTCCTTCCGAGTCCAGCTGGCCCTTGGAGTGCTGCAGCATCAGTTGGATCGTGGTAGTCCTCCATTGGATTCATCGCCATGCAGATCTTGGTCTTTCTTCATCCTTGGCAACCCTAGAAGTGGTTTTGGCCGAGGAACCTCTTGCTTCAGTGTGTTATTTCAGGAACCAGTTGCTTTGGTTCTACATTCCGGCAGCCTCGGAGAGAGTGGGCTTTTGCCCAAGATATATGGTCTGTTTACCAAACCTCTCACCACCCCAGTGGCCTTATCTAGGTCCTTGCTGGGAATTGAGATTAGGGTTCCACAGTTCTGTTTTATTTCCCTTGTAGCTACCAACGAAGACGACAGACATTTGAACTTAGTGAGAATTGGATGGTCACTGTAGAACCAAATATTGTATTGTGTGTAGTGAAGAACACCCGATTTCCGTCTATGTACTAGTTGCTCTTACAGGATACTGCTAAGGAATTTTAGGAGTATAGTAGCAATAGGCCGTAGTGCATCCATAGAGACTAATAACCTAGAGTTTAGACATTTTAGAGTTCAGTTGTTACTGTTTAGATATCCATAATGCTGTCCATACTCCCTACTGTTTTGTGGTTGGTATGTTTCTGTATGACCATGTCCTCCGTCCCCTCCTGTCTAATAAACGTCTTTGCTTCATTCAGTCTCTGTGTACGACTCCTGCCTCTCCTTGTCGGGTGATTCCACCAGCCCAACCCCATTCGGACCTCAAGCGGCCCCTCGCCATCCCACCTGCTGAGGGTGTCGCTGGCGCTGCTGGTAGTGAGACAGTCCCCTTCACCACTCCGAGTGAAGAACCCCGAGGTCTACCAGTGCAGCTACCATCTATGTTTGAGGAAGGATATGGTTCTCTGAACCTGGAACTTCAACTTGTGGTTGAAGCTTTGGTGTAGTGAAGAGAAGTTTGGCTTCACTGGGGTCTGAAGACCAACCTAGAGGGAGAAGGGCCTATACAGGGGTGACAGTCTGCATCCATCTGGCAGTGGAACTGTAGTCCTAAATAAACAGTTTATAGGTTACACTGATGAACATTTTAAAAAAACTGATGGTGGTAGTGGAAGGAAAAAACTATACTATAAAAGACACTGAGCCTGAGGTTTGAGCAAGAAGACGGTGAATGGAAGCTGAGCAGGTCTGTCTGCCCAAATATCATGAGAGGAGTCTCATACAACAAGACACAACCATCAGAATCCCTATTATCTCTTTTTTTTTTTCCAATTGTTTAACCAGGTGAGACACACTAAGCTGAAAGCTTTTTACAGGTGCAACCTGAGAGCACAGGGAAGTTAAGTGACTTGCTCAGGGTCACACATTATGCAAATGGAGTTGTGGGATTCAAGCCCAGGTGTCCAGATTTGCAGCTCAGAGCCTTAAACTACTGTGCTATACTGCCTCCCCATATAAATTGCTCAAGTTTAGCTAGAGTGATTTATAAGAAGATTAGAGTCTTTGTTTCAGTTTTTATTATGCTGTCCACCCCCCCCATCAGTTCTTCCTCCGAATGCTCAAATACAAGAGCACACTGCACACAGCACACTGTACACAGACAGTACACACCACACAGGATAAGAGGTAAAGTAGCTCTGTATACTGATTGGTTGAAATAACATTGGTGACTTATATTAGTAGATATAAATATCTAACCTGCCCATTAATTAAATTAAGGCTGTAACCATTTCAAGGAATCTTGAGACAGAAGTTGATGTCCTGGACGTGTAAATGTGTACACATTTCTGGGTCTGTACATTAGAGTTTGGCAGGTTCTGACATCATAAAGAGATGCACAAAACTGGCATAGAAAGCATCTATTACAGCTATGCTAAATTACAGGGAAAAGCATAATACATGCCAACCCTAGGACATCAAAGGTGCAGTCCCCACTCGTAACGTGAGCTCTGAGACAAAGGAAAAGCAACTACAAGGTAGATCACAGGCTGCAAAGCTCCCAAAGACACTGCATTATAAAGATGTCTTTATCTGTAAACCTAATGAACAAGTCATGGATTTCAATGAATATTTTTTAGAGACAGAGTGCACTTTTGACAAAAAATGTCCTAATCAATCTAAAATGGTATTAGATAATTTTACTGGACAGGTTAAGGGACCTTTATTCTTCTTTAAACATGTCAGTGAACAATAAATCTTAACAGAACTAACTAGCCTGTATGTTAAAAAGGGGGCAGGACAAGATATTATTGATCCTATATTTTATAGGATTAGGGCCCCAGTTACAGCAAAGTACATAGCTTATTTATTTAATTTATCGCTAAGTGCTTAGGACATCCCCGATGATTGGAAAACAGCCATTTATTGCCAATGTTTAAAGGAGGTGATGACCTTGATCCAGGGTGGTATAGGCCCGTATCTACCTTGACCCCTATTACTAAAGTTTTGGAAAAGCTAATAAATGGACAATTGATAAAATATTTGGATAAAAATGGAAAATTGACACATTATCAAACTGGTTTCCAAAAAGGTCATAACACAATATATTCAGTAACTAAGTAAGTTAAATTTTTACTGCCTTTGACCAGGGTCACGCAGTCCCTTCAATTTTTCTAGACCTGTCGAAGGCACTCGAGTCCGTCGATCATAACCTGTTACTGAATAAATTAAAAACCTCGGGTTAGGGTATGGGCACTTTATTTTGATTTTCTACTGCAGTGTGTTAAGGTAGGATAATATTGCTCTGACTTAGCTTTAATAAGCAAAGGGGTAACCCAGGGATCAGTACTGGGACCCCTATTGTTTCTTATTTACATAAACAACCTGCCTGAAAGTGCATCAGCAGTCACTAACATTCTTTTGTATGCTGATGACACTGTTTTGTACTGTCAGAGCAAGGATCCTCTACAAGCCATTAACATTCTGCAGAAAGGTTTTGACAATATTCAGCAAACTCTAACTCTCATTTACTGTTAAATGTAGATAAGACTCAGTGGAACTTATTTTCTGGGAAACCCAAGGTAGACGGTCAAAGTATAACAACTTTAAGTGTTAAAGCGCTGGACGGCACTAGTTTGACTAGAACCTCTGCATATAAGTATTTAGGTATTATATTAAACCATTCTATGAAATTTGAATCACATTCATATGCTTTCTAATAAACTTAAGAAATTATTATCATTCTTCTATAGAAATAAATCATGTTTATCTCCAAATCCATAAACAGTTGGTAAATACTTTGTTTATATCACAAACTGACTACAGAGACTGTGTCGGAGAACAACGGATGCAGTCTTGAAATTATTGGATCCTATTTATCAGAGCGTACTTAGATTTGCCACTGGGCTCCCATGGCAAACTCATCACTGTAATCTTTATTTAGAGAGGGGCCGGCAATCACTTTCTGTTCATAGACAAATTCATTGCATAATTTGTTTATAAATTTATCCTAGATAAATTGCCTTTATACCGGCATGATTCTGTTATTACTAAAGAACAAAGCAGATATTCATTGAGATCTGCTGACTTGCCTCAGTATTTTTTTTTTTTTAACCAAGATTTAAAACTAGATTTGGTAGTTACAGGTTGGCTGTTGCTATCCCTACAACCTGGATATCGATTCAAAACAACCTGAAATTGATATCTATTATTTCCTTGTCACATTGTAAAACAATTGATCTTTGGATTTATGACATGTGAATGTAACTGTTTTAAATGAATTATAACTACACTGTATGTGAACACATGTAAATAATGTATGTGATTTTTTGTGAAATGTTTGTATATATGTATGTCTTATCTTGATGGATGCAATTATAAGAGAGAGATTTTTCTCAATTTTGCTTTCCAATAAACTGAATTGAAAAACTGAAAAGGAAACACCAAATTGATCCTGTATTTATACAATGTTTCTCATAGCTAGTGCCATTGTTAGCAAGGTCCCCCTTATCTTACTCAGGAAACAGGAATGTGACCATACTGTATATGGTGATCAGAGCAGTGCAAGAGGAGTTTATAGAGTTGGGAAGGGGCCTTAGACAAGTAGCGCATATGGTAACCTTCTCAGAGGTGCTGCCTGTCTATGGCAAGAGAGATGCTAGGGCACTTCTCACCAGGGAATTCAATGAGTGGTTGAAAAACTGGTGTGGAGCTCAGGGTTTTGGCTTCATTGGGGACTGGGGAGCCACCTGGAGGGATGCAGACCTATACTGGTGCGATGGTCTGCATCTGTCCGAGGATCAGGATCCTAGGTGAGAGGTTTAAAAGCTTCATTGGCAAGCACTTAAACTAGCCAAGGGGAGGCACTGAAAGGAGCAGGGAAATCAGCCTCCCCACAAAACATGGTGATTAGTGAGGTAAACACCAAGGTACAGAAGTTATTAGGGAGCAGAACAGATTTAAATGTAAAAGGCAAAGGCAGTAAGGACAGAAATGGGGCTAAAAGGGGTAAGGCTATTAAAAAGTGGAGGGTGATGAGTACCAATGCCCGTAGTCTGTGTAACAAGCTCCCTGAACTAGTGGCCTTGATGGAAGAGGGTTGCCTGGATATTGTGGCAGTCACAGAAACATGGTACACAGAGAACCATGACTGGGATGTCAACATACCAGGATACACAATCTACAGAAGGGACAGGGAGGGTAAAAGAGGAGGAGGGGTAGCTCTCTATGTAAAGGAAGGGATCAAAGCAACAGAACTAAAGAGTAAACAGGGAGCAGATGAGGCACTTTGGGTCACCCTGGAGACAGAAAATGGCACCACAATCTGTATCGGGGGTTGTATACAGACCCCCATCTCAGGGGGAGGGAATGGACAAGGAAATGATAGAAGGCTTTCTTAGAGTGGCAGAAAAAGGGGAGATATTGTTGATGGGGGACCTGAATATGCCAGATGTTAACTGGAGCACCTTTGCTGCAGGCACATCCAAGAGCAGGGTCATTCTTGATGCCCTACAGGGGGCATGCCTCAGATAGCTAGTATTGGAACCCACTCGAGGAGGGAGCAATCTTAGACCTGGTACTCTCAAATGGGGATGGAGAAAGAATCTCAGATTTAGAAGTGGGTAGCCATCTGGGAACAAGCGACCACCAAACAGTGTGGTTCACGATAAACACAGCCATACAATCAAGCCATACAAAAGCAAGAGTACTGGACTTTAGGAGGGCCGACTTTGGGAAAATGAGAGAGTGCCTCAAAAAAGCACTAGCAAACAGGCAAGAAGGAGGGGTGGAGGAACAATGGGGAGTGATCAAAACAGCCATCACAGAGGCAACAAGCCTTTGTGTAAAGCAAATCAATAAAACACAATGAAGGAAAAAACCGCTATGGTTCTCAAAAGAGGTGGCAGGGAAGGTCAAGGAGAAATGGACAGCATTCAGGAAATATAAGGAAACACAGAAAGAGCAGGACAGAGAACTTTATCAGTTAAAGCAGAAAGAGGCTGGGAAGGCAGTCAGAATAGCAAAGGCCCAAACCAAGGAAAGGATAGCCAATTCTGTTAAGAAGGGGGATAAGACCTTTTATAGGTACATTAGGGAGCGAAGAAAGACCAAAGGAGGGATACTGAAGCTTAATAAAGGGGAGGGAATGTGGGTAGAGGGTGACAGTGAAAAAGCAGGGATACTGAATGAATATTTCTGCTCAGTATTCACAAAGGAAGAGGATGGGAGTTACCTAAACCAAACAAGAGAAACACTCCTAAGACGGGGTCGATACCAGTCCATTTACAGAAGAAAGGGTTCTGAAAGAACTGATAAAATTGAAGGTGGACAAAGCAATGGGGCCTGATGGGATTCACCCAAGAATTCTAAAAGAACTAAGGGTAGAACTAGTGACACCGCTGACTACTCTCTTTAACAAATCATGGGAGGATGGGGGTGGTACCAGAGGACTGGAGGAGGGCAGATGTGATTCCTCTTCACAAAAGTGGGAGCAGGACAGAGGCAGGAAACTACAGATCAGTTAGTTTGACCTCAGTGCTAGGGAAAATGATGGAATCATTTCTGAAGGAAAGAATTGTTGAGTACCTAGAGGCCAGTGGGGCACAGGACCCAAGGCAGCATGGATTCATGATGGGAAGGTCGTGTCAGACGAATCTAATAGATTTCTTTGACTGGGTGACCAAAGCAGTAGACCAGGGAGGGGCTGTGGACATGGCCTACCTAGATTTTAGCAAGGCATTTGATACAGTCCCACACAAAAGATTAATTCACAAGATAGCCAGCCTTGGAGTGGGTCCCAAGGTGGTAGCCTGGATAAAAAATTGGCTAGACAACAGGACGCAAAGGGTAGTAGTAAATGGAATACACAGTGAAGAAAGGAGGGTTACTAGTGGGGTACCGCAGGGTTCAGTACTGGGACCGGTCCTTTTTAATGTCTTTATAAGTGACATTGAAGAGGAACTGGAAGGAAAAGTATGTCTCTTTGCAGATGACACAAAGATCTGCAACAGGGTTGATACACAAGATGGAGTGGAAAGGATGAGAAGGGACTTGGCAAGGTTGGAGGAATAGTCAAATGTATGGCAGCTCAGATTCAATGCAAAGAAGTGCAAGGTAATGCACATGGGAAACAAAAACCCAGGGGAAGTGTACACAATGGGGGGTGAGATACTGACAACAGTAAAAATAGAAAGGGACCTGGGGGTAATTATATCCGATGACCTAAAGATGGGCAAGCAATGTGAGAAGGCAGTAGGAAGGCTGGGGGATACTGGGATGCATGGAAGAGGCATCAATAGTAGAAAACAGGAAGTTGTTATCCCTCTGTACAGACAGTTGGTGAGACCCCATCTGGAGTACTGTGTGCAGTTCTGGAGACCCCATCTCCACAAAGACATAGACAGAGTGGAAGCTGTACAGAGGAGGGCAACCAAAATGGTGCAGGGTCTGCACCAGAAGACATACGAAGAAAGACTAAAGGAGCTTAATATGTATACCCTAGAGGAAAGGAGGGAGAGAGGGGACATGATAGAAACTTTCAAGTACCTCAAGGGAATTAAAGTCCAGAGGGTAGCATTTTCCAGAAAAGAGATGTGCAAGAACAAGGGGCACAATTCGAAGATAGAGGGGGACTGCTCAGAGGTAATGTGAGGAAGTATTTTTTCACTGAGAGGGTTGTGGATGCATGGAACAGCCTCCCTGAGGAGGTTGTGGAGTCAAGAACAGTGGGGGACTTCAAGAATGCATGGGACAGGCATAAGGCAGTCCTAGTGGGGGGTAGGAGGAAGTAAGCTGTTGGTTAACTAGGATTTGCAGCTTATCTGTTAGGTAGGAAAATGGGCAGACTAGGTGGGCCAAGCGGTCCTTATCTGCCGTCAAATTCTATGTTTCTATGTATCAACATCAAGACAAGAGAGCCACACTCTATCCTGGAATGCTGGTGGTGGTGCTGCTGGGGGTACTAACTACACCCATAAGCTTCAAACAACCAGACACAGTGCACACTTGAGGATAAAACTCCACAGTGGAAACCTTGTCAACTTTCATTGTCAAACACAGCAATGGTGACACAACTGGATAACTTCCAGCTCTTTGGTGAAGGACCTCCATCAGGTGGGTGGCATTTAGGTGTGATTGACACTGTTAATTTTACAAATTGGTGACATCGCAATCATGCGATGCATCCTTTCACAAAAAAAGTGTCACAGTACCAACATACTGTATAGCCACCACAAAATATATACATTTTACGTCTTCCACTCATATCCAATACCTAATCCATCTCGTATACCTGTGGATATGGCTATAGAATAAAGAATGTCAAAAACACAAATATTTAAAGAGAACAGCCTATCCCCCCTTGAATTTATCTCTGTGAGCTAGAAAATCATGAATTTATAAAATATTTAGGTTTGTGAAGAATGAACTTTGAAATGTTATTTGTTTTGTGAACTATTGTTTAAATTGATGATATGGCTTTAAAGTCGGGCTTTACATTCTGTGACTAACAACTGCAGCCTGTGAAATATACAGTTTTCCTTCATTTTGGTTTATCCAGTTTTTTTATGCCTCTGTGTGACTCTTAAAAAGCAATTGTCCAATCAGGAGACAGCCGTTTCAAAAAATTGTATTTAGGATTTTTGCTTAAGTTGAATTAAATGGGGTTCCCCAGGCCATTTTTCTAGTTAAATTGAATCTAAACATTGAGAAAATGTGTGATGTTGGGTTTGTTCTCCTTAAATGTTTGATTTTTGATTTCTGTAGCCACGTTCACAGGTATTACACAAGATGGATTCAGTATCAGATATGAGTGGAATATGTAAATTATATATATTTTGTGGTGGCTATACAGAATGTTGGCAATGTATTGTAACACTACTGTATTGAGTGTGATGTCACCAGTTTGTAAAATTAAAAGTGTGTCAGTCAGGCTGAAACTCCACCCCCTGATGAAGGTCTCTGACTTTAGTGCTGGGAAATATCTGGTTGGGTCACCACTGCTGTGCTTGGCAATAAAAGCTGATAAAGTTTCCACTGTGGAGTTAATTTTTTTTATTTTTATCCTCAAGTATGCGTTGTCTGGTTGTATACATGAGGCTGGATATTCAAAAGGGTTGCGCCATGCGCAATAGGGTTGCACCTGCGCAAGTCTGAAATTGCGCCATTCTGCGATATTCAGCTGGAGGCAGTTGCACCCCCCCAAGTCATGCTGAGCAACAGCGCAATGCTAATGAAGGCATGCTCAACCGGAGGGGGAGGAACCATGCATAAACTGCACAGCTCGATATTCAGCCAGTCCGTGCAGAGTTGTGCAGGCGCAACCCCCAACCTGCGCCTGCACAACTTTGAGCCCCCCCAAAAAAAAAAGGATTAAGTTGAGGCCACCCACAGGTGAGCTGCCGCATTGCAGGCGCAACACAGCAGCTGCCACCTGTGAGTAGCCCTCCACTTGTTCCCTGTGCCCCCGCAGCCTGATGGCGGGCATATTAATAACCCCGACTAGCCCAATCGGCAGGCATAACGTAAATGGACCCCCGACTGGCCTGATCGTGGGCATAACGTAAATGACCCCCGACTGAGCCTGATCTATCATGCACTGTAACACCTCCGATCAGCCCGAACAAGCGGGCAGAATGGAGTTCACCTCTCGACTAGCCCGATCGCAGGCAGAACGGAGTTCAACCCCTCAAAAGACCAATATCCTGGTGGTCCAGTGGACATGGAATCACGAGGCATGAAGTCAAACCACCCCAAAGTGCAATCTCCCTGGTGGTCCAGTGGCCCCACCCCACCACCCATGGAGCCCACCACCGTCCCCTCCCCGTCAGCGGTGGGCGGCAGCACCCACCCGCCTACCACCCGCCGCCCACTGACTGACAGCTCAGTAGGGCTGCCGCCCATTAGTTCAGAGCAAGAGCCAATGGGCGTGCAGCTACCGCTAAGGCAGTCAGATATGTATGGGAGCAGGGTAGTGGGGCCCCGGGTGGGTGGGGTGGTGGGTGGGGAGCCACTGGACCACCAAGGAGATTGGACTTTGGGGGTGGGTTTGACTCTCATGCCTTGATGGGCTTTGTGGTCCACTGGACCACCAGGGAAATGGACTTGGGGGTTGAACTCGCTCTACCAGTGATCGGGCTAGTCGAAAATCATTACAGTATGCCAGCGATCGAACCAGTCGGGGGGCCTTTACAGTATGCCCGCAATCGAGCCAGTCGAGGGTTCTTTACAATATGCCCGCCGATCAGACTCAGTCGGGGGGGTTCTTACAGTATGCCCGCCGTCCAGCCAGTCGAGAGATCACACCATGCCCGCTGATCGGGCTGCAGAGGCGTTGGTCCCGATGGTTGCTACTGGCAGGGCGCCAGGCGCAAGTCGTCAGGAATCGGCGCACCTGCATGCTAATGGCATGCAAATGGGGCCGTAATTAGATGCAAATAGCCCCCCATGCGCCCTGCATAAATTATGGCCCCATTTGCATGTCACCTTTTGAATATCAGAAATTTGCACATGGCGCAATGGAACTTGCGCCACCTCATCTGAATGCTTCACTCTGACCACTTGCGGTGGCGCAAGTTCCACTGCGCCATACACAGTGGCTGTGGCCGGGGGCGATATTCAAAGGAGTTCCTCAATAGCACAACTCCGTTGAATATCGCCCCGGCCACACCCCTGCGCAACCTTTTTGAGCAGCGCAAGGACTTGCGCCACAGAATAGCGCAGTTTGAATATCCAGCCCCCAGTGTGTAGTCTGTTTGCTCAGACAGTACCTCCTGTAGTTGCTAGGCTCCTCTCTGTCTCTATGTGCAGCTGGCTTATCAGCTTCCTAACCTTGTACATATTATAGGAAAATACATGATCCCCTGCCTCTTCTCTCTACACATTTACATATTATAGGAAAAATGCATGTTTTCCCTGTTCTTCTCTCTGCACATTTACATAGAACATCATATTATTTCTTGTAGTCAGTATTTTTTATTTATTTATTGAATGAATGAAGAGTTTCACCAGAAAAACACACTGAGCAACAAGTTGCTTGTCTCACGGTGTGTCCTGGGGGGAAGAAGGGAACAATGGGTAGTACAGTATAGATAAATCAAATGTACATTTTTAATTACAGTTTCGTATGGCATATACATAGCAAACCAGTGTAGATAAAGTGAATGCACATATGCAAAAGTGGCTGGACAGGACATATATAAAGGTAGAATCAAACTAAATATATTTACAAGATTATACATATAGTGCAACAAAGCAAAATAAGCTTGAAGTGCAATAAATATTGGGAAATACAGCAGATTCTTCATTGACAAGTGCAGTTTGAGGAGTAAAAATTGTGTAGGGCCTGGGAGATGCAAGCAGGGGATGAAGAGTGTCAGATGGGCATAGGTAGTGAATTCCAGTGTGTTAGGAAGTGAGAAGAGCAAGCACCTTGACTGCTTGTAGTAGTACATCGTGGAATAGCCAGAGTGCGAGAGTCAGTGGATCTGAGAGAATGGTGTGAGGAAGGTGGAATGGAAAGGGAAGGGAAGAGGATAGGTAAGATGGGAGAGAACAAACTAGAATTTGGAAGTAAATTTCACGCAGTGCAAGAGTCGTCTGCAGTGCAGGGAGGGGAAAGCAAGGGAATGGTAGAGAGCAGTGGTGAGTACAGGGTGGGGAGAGTCAAGAGCAAAATGACAAAAAGCACTGAAAAGGGGATCCAATTTGGATAGGGAAGACTTAGAAGCTGTACAATAGACTATGTCAGTAATAAATAAACAAAGTCAGTAGTTTGCATTATTTCCCTAACTCAGCAATTCTACACTGCAAGTACAGCTAAAAACACTGATCAGTGAATTTCCACAAGTAACTAGTAAAGCATTTATTAACTAACGTGTCAGCACATCTTTTCCTATCAGTATGGTTTCCTAAGCTAAGCTGTAGCATCCTATGTACTTGTATGCAGTTACATGAAAATAAGAATGACAGATCCTGAAGCATTAGACTAACAGATGGACAAGTTTTATGTTGTTATACAAGTTTGTCCCTCAGTGACACTTGTTTCTATCTCAAGATTCCATTAAACGGCTGTAGCCTTGATTTAATTTATGGTTAGTTTACACATTTATATCTTTGGACTTCTGCCACCTACAGGTATGCCCATTACCTCTTATGGAAGATCTTTTCATTGGTTTCAGGATGTGAGGCAGCTGGCACACGTATCTTCCCTCAACTAATTAAACCACCAGCTGTGTTTAAACATCTGCCATCCCTGGGGAAACCTTACCTGCCTTCAACAGAGTATCACAAAATGGAAGTGTAGGTGTATGACAGGAATGGTGTGTCAGAAATGAGAACTGATTAGTTAATGGCTTATGTTAGTGAAACTATTTGCTGTTCTTCATATCTCACCAGAGTGCGTCTGCCTGCCATGCTACTACAACGGAAAAACACTGGGAATTCTATGTCACTAGCAGGCAATGTCTCTGCACAAAGGTGATACATCTCAGAGAATGTCTAATGGACACACACACACACACACCACAGATTTTAAGTTTATTTTAGCATTTGAATGAAAACTGGGTGCAGAACTGACCAAGTCAGACGCATATAGGTTTCAAGCTGGAGTAAGGTGGAGAATGGGGCAGCCGTTTGGCATGGTAGGCTGACAAAAATTAATTTAAAGAAGTAGAATGGGTGCAAAAAAGGGCACTTAGAATAATGGCTGGGTGGGATAGGAGTTATGGGGAAGCATTGCTTAAATGTGGGCTGGAACGGTTGGATACTAGAAGAGAAAAAATGACAAGAGAGACTTTGAGGAGAATTTGTGATCCTGTTCATATACTGCATTGTTAGCTTGTACCAAAGGATATTACAGGATATAAAAGTTACATAAACAGGGGATGTGGGAAAGACCATTGGTAAGGAGTCACACCCACAGATAATCTTTATGCATTATTTGGATATGGTTTAGCGAATTTCCCTTTTGAAATGTAAATTTTATGCGTGTGTGTTTGTGAATATATACTGTGTGTATATATATATATATATATATATATATATATATATATATATATATATATATTCTGTATTGATAGATAGAATATATGTTGTATTTATACAATGGGGTGAGCGTAATATCAGTGTAACAAACTAGGTTATTTCCACTGAAGTGTGATATCTGACAAATATATATACTCTGCTGATTTCACCACTTACTCACTCCAGCCTGCATACTAAATTGAACTTCTTTACAAATATGTTTCTCACTGCTACTTGCAAGTAATTCAATTAACATTCAAAGGACATTCAGCTGTTTCCACAGTGTTGTAAAACTCCAATCCCATTACTACATTTTCACAAAATCCTGCATTCTAAATAACAGTGCCTCACACTTTCTGTTTCTCACTGCTACTTGCAAGTAACTCACTTAACATTGCAAAGAACATTTATCTGTTTCTCACAGGGTTTTTAAAACTCCCAGCATTACTATGTTATTTTAAGTTCAAGAAAACCTGCAATCTAAAATCACAGTGCCTAAGGCCCCGTCCACACTACACCGCTTGCGCCCGGTAACGATGCAATCCGCTACGCTGAGCAGTGCAGTGCGCCCACACCTTGGGATCCGGCGACTGTTACAGCGCACCTGATCCCACAATGCAGCTCGCTTCGCGCTTGTGCCCCGCAGGGACCATTACGGCAATCCACACTATCACGTAACGGTCCCAGGGCGAGGACGGTTTCATAACCATTGTGGAAACCACCCATACGTGGTTTCCACAACGGTCAACAGCGCCTCCTGTAACGTTACCAGTATAACCGCATGGCGTTACCAATGCGGTTTACACCTGCTGTAACGTTACAGAAGGGTTTTCGGGCTGCAGTGTGGACAGGGCCTTAGTGTTTTCAGATGTAGGTGGCTGACGTCAGCAGAGTAGGTATAAACAGTATTTATTTTAACTCTGCCGACGTCAGAAGGAATTATCTCACTCCAGTGAAAATAACATCATTTATCTTACTGGAATTGGTCTCACCACCATGGTATAAATATATATTTTACACACACACACACACACACACACACACACACCTCTCTCTCTAAGGGTGAGCTGATAACCAGTGAGATAGTTCTAGTTATTTTTCACCCCAGTGAGATAAATCCTGCCGACGTATGCAGAATGAAAATATCGGACATTTATACATACTCTGCCTATGTCAGCCGCTGATATCTTCACTCTGCCTGCATCAGGGGAACCACCTTCCTGACTAAACAACTTCTCAGTAGAAGTAACCAATACAGAAATAAGGTAGCACAAACTACCAAAAAAATACAAAAAAAACAAACAAAATCTGTGTAGCTGAAACAAACATGGAATTCATAAAACACAAATGCGCCTCAGATAAGCAACGTGGCACGAAGCAACATCCTCCACAATTACAAAGTGCACTGCGAGTGGGAGCAGTAACACCAATACCACCCCACAACACAATACCTTCACAAGTCTATTGTGCAGTGCACTGCCACTTGCACATTACCCCCCCCCATTCCACAGAATGACCACAGTTAAAAAGAGACCATCAGTAAAAGTACCTACCAGGAATAAGCAGCCCATGTTCATCTGCGTCACTCCAAATAACAGATGCCCCATAAGAAATCACTGAAATCAACCCAGAACACTGGTGAAAACAACAGATACGGATGAACAAAAGAATTAACCAAACAAGATACACATACGCACAATGTGGCAAAGAACACTTAAAATGCGAAAAAAAAAAAAACAGCAAACACACTTTGAACAATAACATAAACAGCAAAAACTCTGTGCACAAGAACCTACAAAAATCGCACCCACAAACACTGGCACACCACTGACAAAGCGCTACGTGTCAACAACCAATCAGAAAGCAGTCATTCATAAAAAATAACCAATGAAACAACAATCTTCCCATTCACAACCTAACACAAACACCATTCATACAAATTTGCTACTACCAAACAGCCTGCAGCTTTATGCCAGAAATAAAAAAATAAACCCACACATTATACAAACAAAACTACTTAATAAACCAATTTAAACAAAAGTGCCCTATTATATAAACTGCACACATGGGACGGGATATTCAGACTGCGCCAGGCTGTGGCGCAAGCCTGGGCGCAGTGCAACTTGGATGCACAGGGGCGTTGACAGGGTGATATTCAATGGAGCTGCGCCATGGCACAGCATCATTGAATATCGCTCCTTGACCACCTGCAGTGTGCATGGCGCAGTGGCACTGTGCCAGTGCAAGTGGCCAGAGTGGAGCAGGGGGATGCGCTAGCGCAAGTGCCGTTGTGATAGGCGCAACTACCGCGATATTCAAAAGTGCACATGCAAATGGGGCCATAATGTATGCAAGGCGCAAATAGGGCCATTTGCATGTCATTATGGCCCCATTTGCATGCAAGTGCGCCGATCTCCGGCGACTTGCGCCTGGCACCCTGCCAGGCAACAGCTGTCGGGGACCGACGCCCCCTGCACAAGTGGCAAACTGCCCCACTGCCCGATTGCGGGCATATGTCATTAAGAATAGTCCCATATCCCTGGTGGTCCAGTGGACCGCTCGCAGCCTGATCATGGGCAGAAGTACAGTAAAACTACCCTCCCATATCCCTGGTGGTCCAGTGGACCACTCGCAGCCCGACTGCGGGCAGAAGTACAGTAAAACTACCCTCCTATATCCCTGGTGGTCCAGTGGAACAATCGCGGGCATATGTAGAAAAGTAATAGTCCTACTGTATATCCCTGGTGGTCCAGTGGACCACTCGCAGCCTGATCACGGGCATTGGTAATGAATAATGACACACCAATTCAACCCTGGTGGTCCAGTGGTACCCCCCTCCCCATCTGCCCACTGAGCCCCGCCCGCTCCCCCCCTGCCGGTCAGCGGCAGCTCCCCACCCGCTTGCCACCCCGCCGCCCGGCGACTGACTCTGTATGGTAGGGCTGTACGCACATTGGTCCACAGCGTGAGCCAATGGGCTTGCAGCGTGCAGCCCGTAACGTACTACACAGTCCAGATATGTGAATGGCCGCAGGTGGTACTAACCGAGCAGGCGTTAACTGTGGGTTAATCACCGCTCGGTTGGTGTCACCTAGGCTATTTCAGCCAATGCCATTCCTCGCTTTGCCTGGTCTCTGCGGGAGGCAGGAGAAGGTTACTGACTTGTGCACCCTCAGGTTCTGGATGTGGAAGCTCTGAGAGCCCGCTACCTGCCAGGCGGGCCCTATCAGGCTGCGGCTCGCGAGCGCCATGGGTGGCGTGAGGGGGTAGTGACGGAGCGGGCAGGTCCCCTCTACTGCTGCGGTGGCCACAGGTGGTACTAACCGAGTGGGCGTTAACTGTGGGTTAATCACCACTCGGTTGGTGTCACCTGGGCTATTTCAGCCAATGCCATTCCTCGCTTTGCCTGGTCTCTGCAGTGCCGTGTTACAAAAAGCAATTAGAAACGGCCCTATTGCATCCAGTCTGAATATTTAATATGGGGGGGGCGCTCCTGCAGCGACAGGGCCGAATTGGGAGGGGGCGCTCGCTCCCTGCTGCCCCCAGACCACACAGTCTGTGCTCTGTAGGGCAGGCTCTCCTGTCCCGCTGGGTTATTTGCAGTGGGTGGCAGTAGGTAAAATCTCTGCCTTTTGCTGTGACTATCTGTCTGTCTGTGGCTGTGCCAGAAATAGCAATCGGTGGAAAGCAGCAGCATCTCGTGCTGTAAACAACATAGCACAAAATGGTAAGGATATAAAAATGCATACGTTATGCAAGCTGTGGTGTGCAATTTTTTTTTTTTTTTGTGGGGCAACCTTGCCTCCCACAAGGGCACAATTTGGCCCGCCTTCTGATGTTATGGTTTTGTATTCCTTTACTGTCAGTGGCTCAGTAGGTAGCACACTCGCCTCTGAGGCTGGCAGATCAGAGGGCACAGGGACAGTTTGCCGACCAAGAACGGTTTATGTTACCTACAGTGACAGCAGTCACCAAAACCGGTCACAGGGCTCAGTTCAGCATCGCGTCGGCGATCGTGGTGCGGGGGGCTGGGAAATCGGGCGATCACACAGGTGCAGGGCGGCGGACAACTGTGTAGCGCACAGATTCGCGGCGCTTCCAGCTGTCGGATGCCTGCCATGCAGATTTGTTAGTGGTGGTGGTGGGGGTCCAGGGCCGTGTGTCGCTCTGGTGACCATGACATCATCTACACTTCCTTACAGAGGCCGGGTGTCCTGTGGGAGGCAGGAGAAGGTTACCGGCTTGTGCACCGTCAGGTTCTGGATGTGGAAGCTCTGAGAGCCCGCTACCTCCCAGGCGGGCCCTACCGCTCTGCGGCTCGCCCGGGCTCCACGGGTGGCGTGAGGAGGTGGTGATGGAGTGGGCGGGTCCCCTCTACTGCTGCGGTGGCCGCAGGTGGTACTAACCTAGTGGGCGTTAACTGTGGGTTAATCACCGCTCGGTTGGTGTCACCTGGACCATTTCAGCTAATGCCGTTCTTCGCTTTGCCTGGTCTCTGCAGTGCCGTGTTACAAGGCCATTTATTTTTTTTCTGCAAGTGTGCATTTTCTCTTTTGTACTGTATATATCCCAGTATTGTAAAACCTGAGTTTTGCAGTAAAGATCTATTTTTATAGAATCTCTGACTGTGGCTTATTTGCAAAGGTAACTGCATTATTTTCACTGGCAAAGAGAAAACCCTGTCTGGCATCTGTTAGCCGAAGAGCACCCTACCAGATCTGAACTGTGTAGACCTCCAGACACTGCGTGGGGGAAAAGCTACTGTCCTGGGGAACCAGGTGGTGGCAGAAAAAAAGAAAGAAGATGCAGACAACTCAATGAATGCTGTTACAGCCCAGGAGGGAGAGTTCATCACAAGGGGTAAGAACAATGTACTTCACATACCGCTTCTATGTTCAGAAAACTACAGGAATGTAACTACAGAAACCCAATGTCAGTCCACTCATCCCTTCTCCCTGACAACACCAGGCTTGAAGTTGTAAATGTAAACCTATCCTCCTCAGAATTCAATTTCCGAGACTCTGTCTATCCTTACCTACGGACACCATGTTCTCATAATTCTGCATCATCACTTCCCTGTGGAGCTCCTTCTCCTGTTTGTTTAACATCTTCCACTCCTCTTCTGAAAAGGCAACAGCAACATCTTCAAAGGTTTCTGGTACCTGAAAGGACATGAGACATGTTCAACTGCTCCTGCTTTCACTGCACACACTGAGAAATCTGCAACTTTTCAACAAGAAGGGGACAAAGTTAAAATGTACAGCCTAAAATGAAAGGATAAGTGAGTCAGCCATTGACAAAGGATAATTCAGTTCTCCCTTTCATCCTAGTGGGTGATGTGTTAACGTATTTATTAGTTAACTCTGACCAGGTATGTGCACTGGCAGCAAGTGCCTTTTTCAGGCATGCCCCGAGTGTGATAGCACATACAGGGGTATGATACAACACTTTCCAAGGTATAGAAATTTACAATATGTACAATAGTTTATAGAGAGGTGTTATAAACAATACATATAGGTTGCAAACATTCACCAAAAGTATACAGATTTACAATACGTACAATAGTTTACAGAAAGGGATTATGAACAATTCATGCAGGTTGCAAACATTCGCATGTGAATATACGTGAGCAGAAAAGCTTCAATGGGTGGGGCATAGGTACTGGGAGGGAATGTTTGTAAGGGGCGGTAAAGAATAACAGCACAATAGTTATGGATAGGCAGTGCAAGTATTGATAGAGGAAAAGGAAACAGATGGAGGGTTAACGAAAGCAGTTTCAAGTGCTGAGTAAGGAGTAGTGATTTTGCAGCAGCTTGGTGAAGGGTGTAGAGGGGTTTCTGATGGGGGGGGTAAGGAGTTCCAAATCGAGGCTGCACAATAGCAAAAAGGCAATGTCCCATGTTTGTATGGAACAGTGGAACTGAGAAATTATTTGTGGCTGAGCGGGAGGTGGACGAATCTACGAATGAGATCTGTTTATCAAGGTCAGCCAGGGAACCTATTTGCTAGGCTTTTTTTTTTCTGTTTTGTATTTTATTGAACCTGACAAGAGTTAGGTTGGCTTTGAGATTGAGGAGTAGCCAATTTAAGGTATGCAGAGCAAGGTAGTGATGAGTTTTGCGATGACAACTAGATGCAAATTTGGCAATTTTATAGTATAGAGTGTGCTTTTTTTTTTTTGCAGCACTGATTTACCAGCAACGTCAACTACCAGTGAGCCTTAGTCAAATGAGGGAGCAGGTTTGCTTGAGTTATTCTGATCCTGGTGTTGGGTAATAGGGACTGGCGGATTATGTAGAATTAGCCCAGTTTCTGGTGAAGCAAGGTGGTGGTGTGTTGGATGTGGGTTTCGAAAGAGATGGTAGGGTCTAGGTGTACTCCAAGCTATTTAAAGGGGCTGGCATTTTCCAGGCAGGTATCATTTTCTGCTTTGATGCAGAACATTGGGGATAGTTTGTTTAAGTTGTGTCTGATCCCGAAAAGCACTGTTTGGGTTTTTGGAAGGTTAAGGGCCATTTTTCCTTGTGCAAACCACTCCTGTAGCTTTATGAAGCCGCTGCGGAGTATTTGAGTTGAGAGCAGTTCAATGATCTAAGGGTGGGGGGGGAGCGAGCACAAAAGATGACCACTGCTCATTTTGGGCTGGCAGTATAGCCTAGCGGTTAGAGTGATGAGCTTGGTACATCCAGCAGACCAGACCTCACAACCTCCAGTTGCATTCTGTGTGACTCTGAGCAAGTCACTTAACTGCCCAGTGCTCCCAGGTCGCCACTGAAAACAGGCATTTGTGCCTAGTGGGCCTTACCCGGTTACCAAAGACTAAAATAAATAAATAAATAAATAAACAATAAATACATTTTTGGCAGACCTGTTAGCTTGATCTCAGTGGTAGGAAAAATGATGGAATCACTTCTGAAAGAAAGAACTGTTGAGTACCTAGAGGCCAGCAGGGCACAGGACCCAAGGCAGCATGTGTTCACAGCAGGAAGGTCATGTCAGATGAATCTAATAGAGTTCTTTGACCGGGTAACCAAAGTAATAGACCAGGGAGGGGTTGTGTATATGGCCTACTTAGACTTTAGCAAGGCATCTGACACAGTCCCCCACAAAAGATTAACATACAAGTTAGCCAGCTAGGGACTGGATCTCAGGGTGGTAGCCTGGGTAACAAGCTGGCTGGGCAACAGGACCCAGAGGATAACAGTAAATGGAGTGCACTCTGAAGAAAGGGGGTCTCTAGTGGGGTACCACAGGGTTCAGTATGGGGTCCAGTCCTCTTTAATGTCTTTATAGGTGAGATTGCAGAGGGGCTGGAATGAAAAGTATGCCTCTTCACAGATGACACAAAGATTTGCAACAGGGTTGATACACAAGAAGAGGTACAAAGGATGAGAAGGGACTTGGCAAGATTGGAGGAATGGTCAAAAATATGGCAGCTTCGATTCAATGGAAAAAAGTATAAAGTAATGCACCTGGGAAACAAAAACCCAAGGGAAGAGTACACAATGGTGGTGGTGGTGGTGGGGGGTACCAACAACAACACAAATGGAAAGGGACCTGGAGGTAGTCATATCAGATGACCTTAAGGTAGATAAGTAATGTGAGAAGGCAGTAAGGAGGGCTAGGGGGATACCTGTATGTACTGATAGGGAGAGGCATCACCAGTAGAAAACAGGAAGTTGTTAATCCTCTGTATAAACTGTTGGTGAGACCCCATCTGGAGTACTATGTACACTTCTAGAGACCCCATCTCCGCAGGGACATAGACAGGATGGAGGTAATCCAGAGGAGGGCAACTAAAATGGTGTAGGGTCTGCAACATAAGCCATACGAAGAAAGACTAAAGGAGCTTAATATGTATATCCTCGAGGAAAGGAGGGAGAGGGGGACATGATAGAAACTTTCAAGTACCTCAAGGGAATCAACAAAGTCCAAGAGGGGAACATCTCTATGAAAAAGAGATGCATAAGAACAAGGGGGCATAATCTGAAGATACGGGGGGGGACATCTCAGGGGCAACATGAGGAAATACTTTTTCACAGAGAGGGTTGTGGATGCATGGAACCACCTTCCTGGGAAAGTTGTGAGGTCAAAAACAGTGGGGGAATTCAAGAATGCATGGGACAGATATAAGGCAATTTTAATGAGGAGTAAGAGGAAGTAGGGTGTTGGCTAACTGGAAACTGCAGCTTATCAGAGAGGTAGGAACTGGGCAGACTAGGTTGGCCAAGGGGTCCTTATCAGCCGTCAAAGTCTATGTTTCCATGTTTCTAGGTGCTGGGATTTCAGAGAAACTCCTGTGTGCCTGGCTGAGGTGGGCACACACCATGCCAACAATTGGCTGTCTGCAGAACTAGGACAGGGGACACAGGAAAGACACAAGCAATGACAGACTGGTAGTGAAGTGACTGATATATGCAGTGGCAGCCATATCACACACACCAGCACCCACACATAGCCTTAAACAATTGCATGAGCTGGTCTTATGGGAAGGGGAGTGTTGGAAGCAAGAGTGCTAGTCCATCTCTGATCTCATGAGTGGCAGGAAGCCCAAAACACCTTTTCACAGTAATGGCCTTAGTGTAACATCAAGTGGGACTTTGGAGATAAACAGGGAGGGCAACTGGGCACCCAGAATGTGTCCTATATCGCAGGAACTTGTCGGTGAGGCTCTGGGGCTTTGCATATAGTTTGGGAGTTTAGAGGCACCACCAGAAGAGTGGAGGAACCCAAACGGATGTACCCTCAAGTGTCTAAAGCAGGTTCCCTAAATTTCATTGTGGCCATCCTGGTGGAGAGAAGACCAAGAGATCTGTGTCCTGATGCCACAGAACACCAAGAAACAGATGAAGCAGGCACTGCACTGAGACAGAGCAGGGTGGGTGTGCACTCTGAGGTGCAGGGCTAGGGAAGTGCTGCTGGGACATGCCAGATCCCATACCACATAGACTGGAGCAGAATATAGCTACACTCCAAACAGTTTAAGGCAGACTAGGAACAGCTATAGAACTCTGAATAGTCCAAGTTGCATTAAGGTAAATTAAGGTGGCACCCACCTGGGCAATGTGCCGGAATGTCTGAGCAGTGGTTTCCCTTGCCTATGCACTGGTTACAGCTGTTGGATTTGCTTCCTGCACAGCAATACAAATTCACCTTCATGAAACTTGGACTATTAGAAGTTCTTTAACTGTTCCTAGTACACCTCAAACTGCTTAAAGAGCAGCTATGTTCTGCTCTGGAGTGCATAGAGACATCAGAAGCCATGTAGGAAACTCACCTCCATAACCTCTGTGGGGAGTCCACAGTGTTAGGAGAGCATATGGCCTGTATCCCAGTTGGGTAGCTACAAGACTCATCTACATACTTTATAATGAATTAATGATTTATTATGTACAATTAGTTATTAGGTTTAAAGAATTTAAAGTATGTTATGTGTATAGGTTTATGCAATTTGTATATGTAATTTATATATATATATATATATATATATATATATATATATATATATATGAGATATGTATTGTGTCACCTTTAATTTCAAGTATGCACACTGGGACACCATTGTATGTGAACACAGATCAATGGTAAATATTTAAATACACTGACATTGAATCTCATTAACATATGGGGGAGGCGACTGAACAGCATTTAAGGATCCCACAGCCTATATCGCTGGAATGCCATCCAGGTAAGGTTGGTTAATGAGACAGCCTGACAGATTCCTTATGCCAAGTGTTCAACATATATTACTGGGCTTGCTGACCTGCCATATTTTGTAACGGGCCAGGTGTGTAGGTAGCACCAGTAGAAGAAAGAGTAGACAAGCCAGGTTTTAATACAGACGGATCACCCTGGTACTCAAGAAGTATTGACAGACCATACAAAGGTGACTGCATATTCAACCAAAAGGGGTAGAGACTGTGCTCTGAGTGACAACTTCTGGAGGCAAAGAATGGTTAGAATGTACAACTGCAGGCAGCTGCTTTGCAGCTACCATTCCACATAGTTTAAGAAATGAGGTGAAAAGGCTACCCCAAAAAACTGAATTACTTTAATGAATTGTGCATGAGCTGATGAACTGTGGTCTTTGAAACCATAACTACCTATTGTGCAAATGAACTCTGTCATGAAGCCCACCAGCAAAGTCAAGTGCTTGAAGTGCAATGGTGCAGAGTATTTTGTTCTCCTATATAAGGTGTCCACGTCCACCAACTCCAGCAGAAGGTCAAGCAAACCATACAGTTGAGTGCAAAAGGCTTCAAGGGAGCAATTCCACCCTATATCCCTAAATACAGAATTTCCCTGGGTCATGCCCACCCACATCCAGGGCAGTGATGCAGGTTGGTTACTGTACTGCATACACTGCAGAGTGCAAGAGGCTCCAAGTGAGCAGTTCCACCATATATCCCTAGACACAGGAGTTCCCTGGGCCAGTCCCACCCACATCCAGGGCAGCTGAGTCCCAAGCAGTGATGTCAGACAGTCCCAGAGCTGTCTGAAGTGGGGCAGCTTTTATACTCCCCAGTGTTTTATATGGAGTGAGATAATGCTACACTTCAGAAGCTAGGGTAAATACAGTATGCTGGCCTATCAGCACATCAGAAATGCTACCACTTGCAACTCCAGTGACCCAGCTCAGAGACCACACCTGGGTGGTCAGGGGACAGCCACGGGTAGGAGAATCAAGCATTCCAAAGGATGCTCTCAGGGCAGCTACTTCCACTGATATACTGCCACCTCTGGGTGATCACAGGCTGCAGTGAACATACAGCAACTTGTGGGGGGGACATCAGCTGGTGCCTGGCTATGCATGTGTGGGTCCTGAAGAAAAGCCCGGTCAGTAGCAATGGTGATCCGGCATTCTACAGGCCCAGCATTGCTGACATGAGCCTCCTCAGAGCTGGATCCCACATTGCGGTGGGAGTTGGGAAGCTCCACCACCCCAATCACGGGAGCAAGCCATGTGGGACAGAGTACAGGTAAACTTGCAAGAAGCTTTGTGATGGGCTGGGGAGGATAGACTAGAAGGGAGCATGGCCAGTGCAAGGGGGCAGAAACAAACCAAAGAAAAAAAAGAAAAAAACTAAAGTAAGTACTTATATCATCTATTAGAATTGTCCTTTAAGGTGTCTTTTAAGGGATCAACCAGGGATGGGAAAAATCAAGCATCCCAAAGGATGCTCTCAGGGCAGCTACCAACGCTGATATACTACCACCTCTGGATGGTACTGTGCACAGTGCCAGTGACCCAGTTTAGAAAACACACCTGGGTGGTCAGGGGCCTGCCAAGGGTAGGAAAATCAAGCCATGCTGGAATTTGGGGAGCTCCATCATCCCCGGCATGGAAACAATCTGTGGAGGATGGGGTATAGGTAAGCCCACAAAAAGCTACGTGACATGGCTGAAAAGGATGGACTAGAAGGGGGCATGGCCAGCACAAGGGCATAAAAACAAACTAAGATAAGTACTTAAATCACCGATCACAGTTCTCCTTTACATGGGAAGGCATGTAACCCCCCAACGCCACTGCCAAATTCCATTTAGGTGCCCTTTAAGGGCCGAAGCCAGAGAGAGAGAGAGAGAGGAGACACACACACACACACACACACACACACACACACAACTTTATAGAGCTCAGAAGGACCAAATCAGCAAAGCCTAGCAGGAAGTCCCAACTGTTTGCGGGAGGGGGAGTTACAGTAGTATCGAGTAAGTCAATATTTACCTATTCTAAATAGCATTTGTTGATCTACTCTGACTGGGTAACGTGCTGTACTTTCTATAATATATAAAATAATATATGGGTACATGGTTATAACGAGAATTTTACACACACACACGGTGTGGGATGCCACATAAACACCAAGGGCGAAGCCCGAGGAGTTTATTTAGGCATCCCACACCGAGGGTGTGTGTAAAATTCGAGTTTATACCACCTACCTATATCTTATTTTATATAATTGCTGACCACAATTTTTTCCACCCATAGGATGTTTATTTGAGAAACTGTTATTTGGCAAGAGAGTAGCCGACTGCAGCAGTGCTGTGATTCATTAACTGTGCATTTTATTGTAACAGTAAAATAGATTAACTGCATAAGAACTTAATGATTTCATTACATTTTTTTTTCACTGTTTCACTTACAGTACTTGAAATAGTGAGGTCTGTCTAGTAACTTCGCTCAGTAACCGCATGTTGCGCCTTAACTAAAACAGGTGTCTTAAACAGTACTGAGCAAAGAACATTTGTTAATGTTTTCTAAAGTTCTTTAACTATTTTGTATGTTTCCTCGTTTTTCTGTTGCGCTGTAAGGGCTCCGGTTGCTATGGTTATGTCGTTGCGGGGGAGATCTCAAGGAGTTGCTGGAAGACCTCGCAATGCGTGTGAGGAGAAAGATAATTTTTTTGTAATGTTTTCAGGTGTTTTTTCTTGACAAGACACTTTTCTTTGATGGTCAGAGTTGAAGCAGTGAGAGGACGGAGTGAGGTGACAGACCGCGAGTTTGTAAAGAAAAATCTGTGTTTCCTTTACAGGTGTTGGTGGCTCGCACTGCTCAGACAGAAAGCTGGCGAGCGTTTGCCATTACAACCAGCTTAGCTGGTTATAACGGCAAATTATAACCGGCTTTCTCTATGGAAAAAAGTTGTGGCCAGTAATTATATATACACTAATGGATGGGGAGGTGGTTATAACAAGAATGTTAGACACCCCCCAAGGTGTGGGATGTGACATAAACCCTGAGAGCGAAGCTCAAGGGGTTTGTACAGGCATCCCACACCAAGGAGGTGTCTAATATTCGAGTTTCACACACCTGCCCAGCTTTTATTTTATATAATTGCTGGGGAATGCTTTGCCTCAGCAATTATATAAAATACAATTTAAATTAACTTACCGCCGTGTCCAACTGGTATGGACGGATGCTGCGCCTGAAGAGGACTGGAAGAGAGTTTTGAAGATGCTCACACACGTTATAACCCGCAAGTTATAACGGAAAATGATAACCCCTTTCCCCATGGGAAAAAGCGGTCCCCATTTATTATAATGTAATTATGCTTATTATCCTTTTGTACTACTGCATGCTTTATGTACGTGGGTCACTCCTGAATAGAAACCTAGTTCTAGTGAACCTACTCAGTTAACAAATAAATCTGTCACAATGTTTCATTCTAGCACATCAGCCTGATCCTATTTGTCTTGTTTCATTTTGCCCATAGTTAATTTACAACAGCAGCTCAGCATTCCTTCCGACTTCATGATCCTCTGTTTCAGTCTGCAATATACCACAAACTGCACTGTTCAGAATAACAAGTCACTGCTGCTCTTCAGAGTCGGAGACTAGAACAAAGGATATCTACAGAAAACCAGTTCCCTCTGCAACTCCCTGTGTGCTCAGCATTCCTTACCTCCAGCTTCATGATCCTTTGTTTCAGTCTCCAGTACCACAAACTGCGCTGTTCAGAAACACAAGCTGCTGCTCTTCAGAGTTTGGGACTAGAAGAACAAAGGATATCTACCTACAGAAAACCAGTTCGCTCTGTGGCTTCTCCTATGCTCAGTTCTGTGGGCCTGTCTCAGTCAGGTGAAAGATCACTTCCTCTTTCCCTCCCTTACTGTTTCCCCCCTCCCCGTTTTCAAACCAACTCATTAATATTCATAGTGTGCAGCAGCAAGGGGAGCGAGAGGAAGGTTGCTAAATATTTAAAGTGACAGGCTAGCATGTCCAGCTTTGACTTCTCATTTATAGGAGAAGTAATTTATTTTTAATTAAAATTTGGTGGTTGCAAGGTACGCTGAGCTACACAAACTTATTTCCAGGGGTGTCCTGGAGACTGAAACTAGGAGATGCAAGTCAGCAGTGGCAGCCGTTTAAAAACAGCTGATTAAAAAAAAAAATCTAGGAAGATAAATCTTTGCACTCAGTTCAGATCACATATCATATGTTCTTGTAGTTTACTGTTTCTCCGTATTTACTGGCCTGTTACTGGCTGGAGTTGCATGGTGTAGGTCACATTTCAGAGTCGGACAGGAAATGACTTCAGACTGAGAGCAGCTATAGACAGGAGCACACAGGGAGCTGCAGAAGGAACTGTAGCTAGCTTGGTCTCCTAGTTCAAAGGCTTCCAAGTGCTGAAGAACTGACGCTACTCATACTTCTGTGTGGTTTTGAAAGATTATCAGGTGGTGGTGTGTTGGAGACTGAAACACGGGATCATGAAGTTGGAGGTAATTACTGATTGCAAGGATTACTGCGTCAAAGTGTAATTTAAGGCAAGGCAGAAACTGGGCAAAATGGGATCCGTTTGCAATGCTTTTCGAATCACAATAATTGAATTTGTACAGAAACGGTGTTATTGCAAGGCTTGCTGACAGTTGCTTTCTTTATTTTGTTTTCACCTTCTCTGACTGGTGTATTCTGGCTGCATTTGTCATTACCCTCACTCTGCCACCAGTGGTAACCTATATACAGCAAACAGGGGAGCTACAGAGAGACTTTACTTTCTGTTGAAATGGTATTCATTATTCTCCTGCATACAAAGGATTCCTGATGATTCTGAACAGTGCAGTTTCCAGCTGTCATCTGCGGTGTTAGAGACTGATAAATCTGTTTATGTGTGCTGAAAACAAAGGCAGAGCAGAAACTGTGCAGAGTAGAGTTATTTTATACACACAAGCAGGCAGTGTTATTTCAAAGCTTTTTGTTCTTTGCCAAATTGTTTTATTTCTTTATTTATTTGTGCTTCCTTTGGGCTCAAGATTCTGGCTACATTTGCCATTACCCTCACTAGCCTCCACCTACAAGAGGTAACCTTTACTTTTGTGTAGGGTGGGCCCTTCCAGCATGTCTCAGTGTATCACTGGTATTACAGTCACCTGAGAGAGGTCCTACATTAAGAAACAATCAAAGTTAATTTACTTGACCTCTTGAGTACTGGGGTGATCTGGACATCCCCTGACACAAAGCAGTGCTGGCTAGGTTGAGGGCATGGGGGGACAGGGGGGAGAGGGTTGCAGGAGAGCCATCAGGATGGGGATCCAGTTCAGGAAGGGTGGAGGACAAGGTCCTGATTGTCGGCATTCCATTGTTAGAGGTATTAGCGGGGGCAAGGGAAGTAAGGTCTGGGTTAGTTGCATGCCAGGCATGACTGCAGCAGAGGTAGTTCATCACATCCCCACCTGGGGGAAACAGCAAGGTGAGAGAACCCACCTGGTGTTCCACTTGGGAACAAATGACCTTGCAGGGCACAGTTTGATGGAGGTGCAAGCAAGGTTTGGAGCACTGGCAAGGTTCTGCAGCAGCCTGAGATTTAGATCAGTGACATTCTCAGAGGTGCTGCCAGTTCCGAGAGCTAGCCCAGAGAGGAAGCAGAGGATAACAGAGTTTAACAGCTGGCTTTCTGGATGGTGTGCTCAGAAAGGTGTCAGGCTGGTGGGGGACAAGATGAAAGCCTATTTGCTTCAGATAGGCTACACTTAAATAGGGATTGTAAGGATGTGCTGAAGTGGAAACTACCCGAGTTCATTGAAAAACACAATTTAAACTGAGTTGGGAGGTGTTGCAAGCTAAACCAAACAACAGTGCTGCTGACAAGGGGGGCACTCATTCCTCCCCAGATAATAGGGTGCCCAGCTGGGGCTATAGAAACAAAGAATTTGATGGCAGATAAGGACCACTTGGCCCACGAAGTCTGTCCATTTCCCTACCTAACAGATAAGCTGCAGATCCTAGTTAACCAACAGCCTACTTCCTCCTACCCCACACTAGAATTGCCTTATGCCTGTCCCATGCATTCTTGAATTCCTCCACTCTTTTTAACTCTATGACCACCTCAGGAAGGCTGTTCCATGCATCTACAACCCCCTCTGTGAAGAAATACTTCCTCACATTACCTCTGAGCCATCCCCCTCTATCTTCAGATTGTGCCCCTTTGTTCTTGCACATCTCTTTTTCTGAAAGATGCTACCCTCTTGGACTTTGTTGAATCCCTTGAGGTATTTGAAAGTTTCTATCATGTCCCCCCTTTCCTCGAGGCTATACATCTTAAGCTCCTTTAATCTTTCTCCATATGTCTTCTGGTGCAGACCCTGCACCATTTTGGTTGCCCTCCTCTGGACAGCCTCCACCCTATCTATGTCTTTGCGGAGATGGGGTCTCCAGAACTGTACACAGTACTCCAGATGTGGTCTTACCAACTGTCTGTCTGTCTGAGAGAGGGAGAGTCAATATGGGGAGTAGCGTCAGGACAGGGGAGGGCATCAGGGTGACTGGAGTTTGGAAGGCCATGTGCATAGATGCCAGGAGCATGGGCAGTAGTGTCCTTGACCTGGTAGCAGTCATGGCAAAAGCAGACTTAGACCTGGTGGGAATCACTGAGTCTTGGTGCCACAACAGACAGGATTGGGACATTGACATACCAGGGTATATGCTGTTTAGGAGAGACAGGGTCGAAAGGAGTGGGGGGAGTGGCACTTTACGTGAGGGAGGGGATTAAAGCAACAATTACAGGGCAGGTGGGGGGACACAGAGGCATTATGAGTCTTGTTGACCATGGGGAGGGGTGAGGTGATGCACACCAGATTGGTATACAGGCCACCAGGGCAGCAAGAAATAGTGGACAACCAGATGATAGAAGAGATCCTAAGGATGGCAACCAAGGGAGAAGTGCTGCTGATGGGGGACTTCAACCTGCAAGATTTAGTATGGGACAGACTGTCAGCAGCCTCACCCAGAAACAGGGCGATTCTAGACTCCCTTCAAGTTGCCCTACTCAGACAGATGGTCAAGAAACCAACTAGGGATGGGGCGGTGTTAGATTTGGTGCTAACAAATGGTGATGGGGTAGGGGAAGTAACTGGGGGGGACATCCTTGGTACAGGTGACCACGGCACTGTGTGGTTCATGATACACACATCGGCCTCTATTAACCGGACCAAGGTGAAGGTGCTTGACTGTAGACAAGCAAATTTTATTGGGATGGGGGAATATGCTCAACAGGCTCTAGAAAGAGTGGTGAAGCTTGGGGGTTGGAGGATATGTAGGACTTGATAGAGGGGGCCATCGAGGGGGCCACATACCTCTGCATGAGGAGGGTAAGCAAGAACAGGAGGAAAAGGAAGCGACTGTGGTTCAGCAGGGAAGTGGAGGAAAGCATTAGAACTAAGAGGAGAGCACTCAGGAGCTTTAAAACGACACAGGGGAGAAGGCTTGGGGAAGTGCCAGGTAAGGCAGAGGGAGGCGGGAAGGAAGGTCAAATGAGCAAAGACAAGGATGGAGGAGGACATTGCCAGGCTAGTAAAGAAGGGGGACAAGACCTTTTTTAAGGTATATAGGCGAGAGGAGGAAAACAGCGAAAGGGATACTTAGTCCGAAAACCAGGGCAAGGGAGCGGTTGGTGGGGACCAAGAGAAGGCTGAACTGCTGAATAGCTATTTCTGCTCAGAATTCATGAAGGACGAGGAATAGAAGACGGTAACTCTAGGATAACAGAGGTTGTTTGGGAAGGGGTGGACACGAGTCCCTTTTGAATAGGGGAGATCTTGAGGGAGCTTAAGGACTTGAGGGTTGACAAAGTCACGGGGCCAGATGGGTTCACCCAAGAGTATTGAGAGAGCCGAGGGATACACTGGCAGCTCCCTTGACCACCCTATTCAACAGTTCCTTAAGATCAGGGTTGGTACCTAATGATTGGAAATGTGTGGATGTGGTAGCCCTTCACAAGGTGGAGGGAGGAAGGAAGGAAGGAAGAGGTGGGCAACTACAGGCCAGTGAGCTTGACATCTGTGTTTGGCAAGCTCATGGAAAAACTGCTCAAGAACAGAATCAGACCCAAGGAAGCATGGGTTCACAGAGGGCAGATCCTGTCAAATGAACTTGATAGAATTCTTTGACTGGGTCACCCAGGTGGTGGATCGGGGGGGGGGGAGGTTGGTGGACTTGGCCTACCTTGATTTCAGAAAAGCATTTGACTCTGTGCCACACAGGAGGCTGTGGCACAAAATGGGTTACCTGTGGTTGGGGGAGGTGGTAATAAGGTGGGTGCAGAATTGGTTGCAGAGCAGAACACAGAGAGTATTGGTCAATACTTTCTATAATATATAGAATAATATATGGGTAGGTGGTTATAACGAGAATTTTGTACACACACACACACACACACACTCACGCACGAATTTTGGGATGCCACATAAACCTGAGGGGTTTATTTAGGCATCCCACATCGAGGGTGTGTGTAAAATTTGAGTTTATACCACCTACCTATATCTTATTGTATATAATTGCTGACCACAATTTTTTTCACCCCTAGGATGTTTATTTGAGAAACTGTTATTTGGCAAGAGAGTAGCCGACTGCAGCACTGCTGTGATTCATTAACTGTAAATTTATTATTTTATAAATCGGATTTACAACCTTTGAGTCAGAGACTCATTTACAAAGGCACCTCGTCACAGGGAGGGTAGACAACACGTGACAGTGAAAGAAAACAATGGAGGATGATGCAGGTGAGGTACAGCAAGAGAACATACACAGCAATTCCAAATAATATATAAAAGAAGAAAAACGGAGGCTTGCAATTAATTACAGATTCTAGCAACATTCATAAGATAATAGGCCTGCTCTAGTGTATCTATGGAGCAAGTAACCTGGGGAGAGTGAGGACCGTGGCCTCCGGGCGGGGCAGAAGAGGCAGTCCAGAGGATGTTGTCAGATACAGAAAGCTGGATGAGTGCAGGTTTTAGGGGTACCTCAGAGGAGACTGCAGTCATCAGCGGGGTTTCCTCAAGCGTCGGTGTTAGGACCACTACTGTTTAATGTCTTTATAGGAGACATAGCGGAGGGGCTGGAAGGGAGGGGGAGTCTATTAATTTTTTATTTATTACGTCTTTAACTGAGAAAGGCCCACTAGGTACAAGTGCCTGTTTTCAAAGGTGACCCGAGCTCCTGGACTCGGCCCAGTGACTTGCTCAAAGTCGCACAGTATGCAAGTGGAGGTTGTGGGAATCAAACCCATGTCTGCAGGTGCCAACCCTCATTCACAGCTCGTTACTCTAACCTCTAGGCTATACTGCCAGCGATGCAAAGGTCTGCAGTAAAGTGGACAGGCAGGAGGGTGTTAAAATGATATATAAATATCTGAAGAGGCTGGGGGAGTGGTCCAGAGAGTTGCAACTGTCGTTCAGTATGGCAAAGTGTAGGATCATGCACTTAGCAGGGTTTTAAATAATTGATTAGCAGTTTTTTTCTTGGGACTATACTAACTATACATAAAGTATTTATATAGATTTTCTAGAAGTGCTGTGTTTGTTAAACACAGTGAGGCAAGAGCTATGCATTGTCACAAAGATTTAGCACTTTTATGAGCAAAACGCTAATCAGTTTTTAGAGTTAAATAAATCCCTGCTTAGGAAGAAAAAATGGGGTAGCAGAGTACTGGATGGGAGGTGGGTACCTAAAAGTAACAGAAGAGGAAAGGGAAGTTGGCATTATCATTTTGCAATACCTGAAGGTGGCAAAGCAGTGTGGAAGAGCAGTGGCAAGAGCCAGCAGGATGTTGGGTTGCATAGGGAGGGGGATCCTCAGCAGATGGAGAGAGGTCATAATTCCCTTGTACACCCAGCTTGTCAGGCTGCACCTGGAGTATGGGGTCCAGTTGTGGAGACCATACCTCAAGAAGGACATGGAGAGGGTGGAGCGAGTTCAGAAAAGGGCAACAAAAATAGTAAGGGGGCTTGACCACTTAACCATAAGAGGGGAGACTGAAGGACTTCAGCATGTACACACTGGAGCAGAGGAGGGAGCAGGGTGACATGATTGAGACATTTAAATACTTAAAGGGTATCAAAGTGCCTGTGGAGTGCCTTTTCAAATTAAAGGAGTGACATAGGGTGAGGGGACATGAATTAATTCCAAGTCAAGTGGGGAAAATTTAGAGGAAGCATTAGGAAATACTTTTTTACTGAGAGGGTGGTGGACAACTGGAATGGGCTGCCAAGGGAGGTGGAGGGGAGAGGATGATGGGATGGTTCAAGAGGGCATGGGATAAGCACAGAGGGATGTTGACACAGTGGGGGAGGACTGCAGAAAAGGCCTAGTGGATATCTAGGCAAACTGGGCAGACTGGGTGTGCCTGGTGGTCCTTTTCTGATGTCACATTCCTATGTTGCTGTCTTCCAGTGATTTAAGTGGGGGTTAGCATAACTTGGAAACAATCACATGGAATGTCCAAACAGTAATTATTTGTGAAAACACAGAGGATCCTTTATTTTCTTGATCTCAAATAATAATATCCTTTTTCCAGCTTGCACAGTTACTGTGAGGTGGTATTTTACTGACAATTCTGGTCTGGAAATAGCCCTGGTGTGGTACTTTATTTACATCTTTCTGGCCTCTGGAGGAAGCACATTTACTCCTGGGTTCCCCTCTCCTGTACCTAAGTATGAACCTAAACTGACTTTTGGTAGCCAATTTTCTTAGACACTAGCCACTGTGCCAATTCACAGTCTCTCGGGTGGCAGTATTTTAGTGCCAGTTGATCCTGTGAGGGTTTTTCAGGGATTCACTCTGTCCTTCACAGAGCACATCCTTTCCTGATCCTCTTTTACACTTTTCTATGTTCCTCACAATCACAGACTCCAAGCCCATTTGGGCATAGCTGAGGTGCCTGCTGGAAACAGCCATCTTCATTATGTGCAGAATGGCCCATGCCACACATTTTCTGAGGAACCACTCGATTGCTGACTGGAATTGGCATCCTGTCTGGATGATCCCTCTTTCTGAAGAGGGTGGGCACTGTTGAGTGCCACCCAAACATCTGTATTAAGTAAAGATTAAATATCACCTTCAGATCTTTGGCCCACAGCACTCTCTGGTATACTTTTCTTCACAGACAGACCTCGGACCTATTTTTCAAAATGGATTTTTCTCCTTCTGGAGAGGGGCACCTCCCTTCTGAGTTCCTTGTTTGATTGCAGCCACCATAGACAAGCACTTTTTTCATGATGCCAGTTTCTACAGAGAAACTTATCATAAACAATGGGAGCTAGCACTATATGTCAGGCACTAGCCTTCCACACTCAGCCTCAGCAGAATCTCTGCCCTCCAGCAGAGCATCGACTCCTTCCCTTTGGAATGCTAAGGCAGACCAGCTGACCAGTCCTTTGGGGCATAGAAACTGGCATCACACTAGAGGTTGAGAAAGAGACTCTTAAAGGGATATTCACATAACTCCTAAGGGGAGTTACATTTGCTGTACTCTTTGCCTCTGACCGTAATCCCATCTCACTTCAGGATTCTCTGCAGGAATCCTACAATGACGCAGAAGCCTGGTTTACTGAGCACAGGCTCATAACTAATCTAAAGAAAACCAAAACCATGCTCTTTGCCCACCCCCAAAATAAATCCAGTAACTATCCTCTCGCAGTCCACTCCACCTCTAAACTCCCTATTGAGCTAGTTCACTCTCATAAATACCTAGGTATAACCTTTGACCCTGCCCTCTCGTTTCATGCCCACATCTCTGCCCTTGCCTCAGCCTCTAACTCTCGGCTGGGTATCCTCTATCATCACAAAAACTGCCTCCCCACGGATGCCCTCCGACTTGCAGTCACATCCTCTGTTCTATCTCTGGTAGACTATGGCCTACCTGTGTATGGTGCAGCAGACCAGACTGCCCTGAACAAGATCCGCCTCACCTTAAACAAGGCCTGCAGGCTCATAACTGGGGCTCCTAGTCTAACCCACACTTGTCATCTTTACACCATGGCTAATCTACTCAACCTAGATGAGCGCCTCAAATACCAAACCTGCCTCCTAACAAAAAAATCTCTCCTTGGGCTATCCCCACCGGTCTGTCAACCACTATCCACCGTACTAACCCTACAGTGCATACCCGCATATCCCATAAAACTGCACTGGTTATACCGGCGAGGACTCACAAGGTCAAAGGCTTACCCCTACAGAGCCCCTGTTGGTATAATGCCCTCCCTGTCAGAGCCACTGATGCCGCCGCTATCGCATTTCCAAAACTAGTCTTAGAAATTACCTGCTCTCAACACGCAGCTGTACCTGCCTCTAAGCCTACTCCTATCCTCCCAGACAAGGCTCACTGAGCCGCTCTCTGACCTTCTGTCCAGCTCTGCCTTTACTTGCTACTATCTTCCCCACACTCCTCTTCTGATACCTCCCACCCAGCCTTACCTTATTCTTCCCACTGAATCAATCTCCATGTAACTACTGTATATTGACTACTCTGTAAAGTGCACATGTAAGCCTGTTTGTATACTGTGTTTGACAAATGCCTGCATTTTCTGGCTGCTTCCTAATTGTTCCCTGATGTTTTGTCTGCTTGGTTGTTTGTTTTCCTGCACTGTTGTCCTCACTGTGACGAGGTACCTTTGTAAATGAGCCTCTGGCTCAAAGGTTGTTAAACTGATGTTCCAATAAATAAATAAATAAATAAGCATGGGAAGGTCACCGGATGGAACAAGGTGCTTGACCCTGGTGAAGTTCCTCAGGTGGTAAAAAGAGGTCATGATGACTGCCGACACCTGAGGATGCAATGTCAGCCCATCATCAAGAATCACCCCCAGGTTCCGCACCCATTCAAAGTCTGGAAGGTTGGTCAGCCCCCAACCCCTCTGTCTGGCAACCCAGATCCACAATCAACACTTTAGTCTTACCAGAGATTAACTTCAACCAGCTGGAGTTCATCCAGTCCTGGATTTCAGCAAGGCAGTTATTAAATACTGAGCATGCACCATCCTGATTGGGTGCAAAGGACAGGTACAGCCAGGTATCATCAGCATAGCAGTGAAACCTCAGCCCATACCATCTTACAGTATCTCCGAGGGGCAGCATGTACACCACAAACAACATGGGGGACAACACCGAGCCCTGAGGGACCCAACATGGCAGAGAGAAAGGGTCGGAGGAAAAAATCCCCAACACCACCCTTTGAGTTCTGCCAGTAAGGAAGGATTTAAACCATCTGAGAACTGTACCAGACAGGCTACAGATTAACCTCAGGCGCTCGAAGAGCACCCCATCGTCCACGGTGTCAAAAGTTGAAGAGAGATCAAGAACTACCAAGATAGAATGGCACTTCTGATCTCTCACCATCAAGAGATCATTGAGCACCCAAACCAGAGCCGTTTTGGTACTATGCCTCTTATGAAAACCGGATTGAAGAGGTTCATAGATGTCGTGGATGGTCAAATGGTTCTCCAGTTGCAGCGCCACAACTTTCTCAATCACCTTCGAAATAAAGGGAAGATTAGAGATCGGTCTGTGGTTCGCAAGGCAGCTTGGGTCCAGAGCAGCTTTCTTTAGGAGAGGTGTCACCCCAGCCTCCTTCAGGAAGCTAAGAAATTCGCTGGACTCTAAGGAGCACCAAACTATCCTTGCAAGGACTAGGTCAACAATGTCACAACAACCCATAATCAGGGAAGTTGGGCCCGGATCCAAACTACAACACGTTGGGTGCATACCCTGGGCAATCTGCACAACATCCCCGATTTCCAGCCGGTTAAAGGAGCTCCAGACAAACTGAGGAGGCGCAACTGTACACCGACCACTAACAGCTCCCATAGAGCGTGTCAGTTGGATGGTTTACCCATAGCGCTTCGACAGCGCTAGTGCCAACATCCCCTACAGCGACAGCTACAATGCTGACTGTTGACATTGTAGCCATGGGGATGCTGGCGCACACAATCGGGGGGGGTTATGCCCCCCCAAACCCCCTTCCTGTAGGGGGCAGAGTCTCTAGGATTCTAATTCCAAGTTGGAGTTGGACCGGGAGGGGGGGCAATCACCCAGTGATGCAGTCCTGATTGCCGCAAAGACCAGCACAGCGATGGGTGGATTTTGCTCAATTTCTGGCACTGTGCTGGTCTTTGCCATCGGGGAATCACTGCAGTGACAGTGTATGTGGTTCGATCTTTGCCATGATGCTGGCAACCTTATCCACAAAGAATCGAGTGAGCTCATCACACTCAATCTATGAAAAGGCTCTTTGAACCTGAAGGCAGGTTGGGTTGCACAACCTGTCCACGGTTCGAAAGAGCTGAGCTGGTCGGTTCTGAGCAGTAGCAATCTCCCTGGACAGAAACTCTGCCTTCTTATGGGTGATTGCTGATTGATAGACTTGATAATGTTCCATCAATCTAAGGCAGTCGGCCTCCAGGGCAGATTTCCGCCAGCAACGCTCTAACCTCATCCTAGTCACTGCAACTCCCTCAAGGTCCCATCAAACCATGGGGACCGAGGGTGAAGGGAGAGAGGACAAACTCGGACAGGAGTGATAGAGTCCAGGGCCATAGTAATGGCCTTATTATAGGCTTGAATCGGGCTCTCCAGGCTCCCACTTGCCTCTGGAATTACCGATAGGTCAAATACTGCCGATAGACCATAAGGACTCACATCCTATGAAGGGCGGTATCTGACCATTTCTACAGCGGCTGGCTTATGAAGGGGGGGCATAAAAACTGAACCTCACATTGTGATGATCTGACCATCCGACTGATTCCACCACCAGGTCAGAGGTCTCGATCCCCAAGAGGAAGACCAAGTCAAGGGAGTGACCGTACTTATGGGTAGCAGAGGCAACCACCTGTGTAAAGCCCAGTGATGTCATCAACTGGAGCAAGTCCTGTCCATATTGCAAGAGTTCATCGTCGACCCAGGCGTTAAAATTGCCCAGGACCATCAACCTGGACGACTCAAAACGCCTTGTCGACCATGAAGTCTGCTACTTCCTGAAGGAATCGCTTCTCATCCCAGGGTGGAAGGTAGATGAGAGTGATCCTACAACCTACACCTGCCACCATGGTTCACTGGGGGGGTGGAGGAGCGAGCTCCCAGTAGGTGACTAGCTTCCAAGCAGACACAATAGACCATGGAGCCTATTCTGCTAGCTTTTACTACGATACTATGATAACAAGGAGCATAAACAACTCTGTCCAATGCAGAAGGGTAGTGGCAAAAGCCAACAAAATGCTGGAGTGTATAACTAGAGGGATCTCCTCACGAAGTATGGAAGTTATCCTGCCTTTTGTATAGGTTGCTGGTCAGGCCCCACCTGCAATACTGGTGCCCGTTCCTGAAGAAGGACATCAATTTGTTGGAGATGGTACAGCATAGAGCTACAAAGATGATCCAGAGATTGGAGGGCAAGCCATACGAGGAAAGGCTGGGGGAGTTGAATATGTACTCTCTGGAAGAGAGTAGGGACAGGGGAGATATGATTGAGACTTTTAGGTACCTGAAGGGAATAAATAAGGCTACTACAGAGAGGATTTTCCAGAGGAGAAAGGGGAGGGACACGAGAGGACACCGACTGAGGTTGGGGGGGGTAGATTCAGGAGAGAGATGAGGAGACATTTTTTCACAGAAAGAGTAGTGGACAAGTGGAACTCCTTGCTGGGTGAGGTAGTGGCCTGTAAGATGGCAGATATCTTCAAGACGGGTTGGTACAGGGGAAGGGGTAGAGGTAATAAGATGGGAGGAAGGGAGGGGCGGCAGCATTATAAGGTGCTAGCTGAGCACTCAAGCAGAACCAATAGACCATGAGGTCTGTTTCTGCTGGCATTTTCCTGTGTTCGAATGCAGCAGGAGGCACCAAGCATCATGATCACAAGGACCTTGGTTATGGACTCTGATTGTGTGACTGAGTTGGTCACATCATGTGGTGGCTCGTTTTGTAAGCAATACAAAGAGGCATTTAGAGGGTAGTAAAAAGAGCAAGACAAGTTACTGTGAGAGAGAGAGAGAGATGTTCTCCTTCCACCGATTCATCAATCAGGCTTTCACTTTATCCAAGCAAGGGAAGCCACATGTCCTGGCCCTTATGGGATGGAGGAGTAGTAGACATGATGGGAATATGGCAAGCTCTTCACTGTAGAAACTCTGCTACTGTCTGAAAGTCCGATGGCCACAAAAAGGCCTCAGGTCTCATAGAGAGCTGGGCAAGCTGTATGAAAGAGACTCTTCACTGACAGCAAGCCAAGCAAGTTGTCTCTATAAGAACAAGGGGACACAATTTAAAGATAGAAGGAGGGCGGTTCAGGGGCAATGTGAGGAAGTATTATTTCACAGAGAGGGTAGTGGATGCATGGAACAGCCTTCCTGAGGAAGTTGTGGGGTCTAAAACTGTGGGAGAATTCAAGAATGCATGGGACAGACATAAGGCAATTCTTGGTGGGGGGCAGGAAGATAAAGGCTGTTGGTTAACTAGGATCTGCGGCCTATCCTGTAGGTAGGGAAATGGGCAGACTAGATGGGCCTAGCGGTCCTTATCTGCCGTCAAAGTCTAAGTTTCAAAGTCTACGTAACTGTATGCAATTGGAATGGGATATTGCAGAGAAAAACATCCAGTAGTGTAGCAATAGGGTTCAGTAAAGGTGCAGTGTGCATTAAATGTTTGCAGGTGGAAACTTTGGGGGGGGGGGCAGGAGAAGGGGATGAGGTATGGGAAGGAAGTGTAAGGGTGGAACAGAGGCAGGATCAGATGCAGTTGCAGGAGTGAGATGAGAAATTTAAGAGGAACAAGGAAAGACAGTATAGTGAAAAGGCAGAGTGGATAGGAAGTGGAAGAGAATATCAAAGTTTTGGGAAACGATAGCAGAAGGCAGCCTGTCCAGCAGAGAATGACCTAGACAGGTGCCAGGGAATGAAAGCCAGAGCTGCAAAAGGAGTAATGAGAAGGAAGGGAGGAGGAGAGAGGGGGATATGAAAGGAGAGAGCCAAATGGTATTTGGCTACAAAGGAGGAACAATGAGTGAGGCGCCTAACTTCGAGGAGGGAAGGGACAGAGAGATATAAAAGGAGAAATGAAGGTTGTGGGGTTGGCAGTCTAGAGCAAAATGGCAGAAGGATGGGAAGCGCAAATCTAGTCTGGTCAGGATGGACTTAGGAGCTGCACTATAAACAATGTCTCCATAGTCAAAAATTGGGAGAATCATTTTCTGGATGATGGCTCTACGAGCCTGCAGGTGGTGCAACCATGGTTCCTGTACATGACCCCTAGTATAGGTTGCAGTTTTTTTTGGATGACATCCACGTGACTAGAAACTTTGAGGTGCCAGTCTAGCCAGACTCCAAAGTACTTAAAGGAGGGTACATTGTCAAGCGGTGTCCCATCAAGGGTGTGGAAGGATGGGATGGCAGCAAGCCGAGAGAGCTTCTTCTCGAGCCAAAGGTCACGGAGACCAATTCTTTTGATGTTGAGGGATAGCTGATTTGAATGGAAACAGTGCTGGATGTTATCAAAGTCCAGCTGGAGCTTGCCCATCAGGTCAGAGGAGGTGGAACCAGAGGCAAAAATAACTGTATAATCTGCATACATATGTTTGGGTACAGAGGTACAGGCAGCAGGGAGGTAATACAGGAAAGTAGAAACATAGAATTTGACGGCAGATAAGGACCGCTTGGCCCACCCAGTGTGCCCAAGAAGAGTATAGGGCCAAGGAGGGAGCCTTGGTGGACACAAGTACTGATGGGGAGAGGAAGGGATTTGGAATCATCAGTTCTAACTGATTGCGCCCTACCCTGAAGGTAGCAGCTGAACGGGTTGGTAGTGGAGACAGAAAGCCCTGCTGCTTTAAGTTTATTGAATAGTAGAGGGTGGGCAACACTGTTGAAGCTTTGGCAAGTCGACAAAGATGGCAGAGGTGATAAGGCCCTGGTCTGTTCCTGAGAGAATGGAGACAGTAAGCCTAAGGAAGGGGTAGATGGTGGAATGGGATTTAGGGAACACAGACTGGAAAGTAATGAAAAAGGCGATTGAGTGAGGAAAGAGGGGAAAGCTGAGAGAGTATGGTGTTCTTCTGCATTTTAGCAAGGGTGGGAGGTAGGGAGAGAGGGCGGTAATTACCACTGCAGGAGGGGTTACATCTTTTGGGATGAGGAACAACAGTAGCATGTTTCAGTGTGTCAGGAACAGAGGCCAGGGAGAAGGAAAGATTGAGAAGAGAGGTGATTTGAGCTATGGCTGGGAAGAGTTTCAGATCCTGGCACTTGCCTGGCCCCTAGCGTGGCTGAGGGTGAGGTAGGCTGTGCCTGCATGCATTGAGGGAAGGAGAGTTTAAGTTCTTGGCTCTCACCTGGTCCTTAGTGGTAGCTGGGGGGTGAGGCAGACTTACTGCATGTATTGGGGGAGGAGGGTTTCAGTTCCCAGAACTTGCCTGGCCACTAGCATTGGCTGGGGATGAGGCAGGTTGAGCCTGCATACATTGAGGAAGGGAAGGGTTCCAATTCCTGGCACTTGCCTGGCCCCTAGCATTGGCTGAGGGTGAGGCAGGCTGAGACTTCATGCATTTGGGGGGAAGAGTTTCAGTTCCTGGCACTCGCCTGGCCCCTAGCCTTCTCTGATGGTGAGGCAGGCTGAGACTACATCCATTGGGAGAGTGAGAGTTTGTTACCAGTACTCACCTGTCTCCTAGCATTGGCTGGGGGTGAGACAGGCTGAGACTGCATTCATTGGGGGGCGGGGGGTCAGTTCCTGGCACTCGCCTGGCCTGTAGCATTGGCTGGAGGTGAAGCAGTCTGAGACTGCATGCATTGGGGAAGGAGGGTTTCAATTTCCAGCACTTGCCTGGCCCCTAGCATTGGCTGGAGGTGAGGCAGGCTGAGACTGTATGCATTGTGGCAGGGAGTTTCAGGCAGCAGTGCAATGAAAAAAGTTATTCCTAAAAGCTAATTTTCTGCTAGCGTTGTGAGAAATATTGGCAGAATTGTTGATTTTGGTTTTCTGGATGCTTTTTATGCTGTGTACTGTACATTTGCAGATGGGCAGACTGGATGGGCCTTGCGGTTATCTGCCGTCAGCGTCTATGTTTCTATGTTTCTATTTGCATTTTTGTCTGGACTCTTACCATCCTTGGGTCCTCAGTATTTTTTCTGTGTAAAATGAGGCAGCTATTTTTTTTTCTTGAGAAATTATTGCTTTAAAATGTTCTTAAAATTCTTACATGATAATGAAAACTGAAAATTGTACCACCAAAATATACTGGAAAACATCTGGCATCAATTATGAAGTGAAAAAGGTGGGGTCACATTTTAACCCATTTTTGTTGCACTACTTCTTTGAGTTCCTTGCACTTGCTAGACCCCTAGCATTGGCTGGGGGTGAGGCAGTCTGAGACTGCATGCATTGGGGAAAGGAGGGAGGGTTTCAGTTCCCAGCATGCACCTGACCCCTATCGTTGGCAGCAGATGAGGCAGGCAGGCAGAAACTGCATTCATGCCTGACCCCTACTGTTGACTGGGAGAGAGGCAGGCTGAGACTGTATAAATTAGACAAGGGACGGTTTTGGTTTCCAGCATTCGCCTGACCCCTAACATTGGCTGGGGATGGGGCAGGCTGAGGCTGCGTGCATTGCGGGGGGGAGGGGGGTTCCAGTTCCAACACTTGCCTGGCCCCTAGTGTTGGCTGTGGGTGTGGCAGGCTGAGACTGCATGCATTGGGGGATGGAGGGTTCCAGTTCCCAGCACTTGCCTGGCCCCTAGCGTTGGCAGGGGTGAGGCAGGCTGAGACTGCATGTATTGGGGGAGAGAAAGTTTCAGTTCTTGGCACTCACCTGGCCCCCTAGCAATGACTGGGGGTGAGGCAGGCTTCGACTGCACGGATTGCTGGACAGAGAATTTAAGTTCCTGGCCTCAGGAATTGACTAGGGGAGAGGCAGGCTGAAACTGCATGCATTGTGGGAGGGAGGGTTTCAGTTCCCAGCATTGGCTGGGTTGAGGGCTGGCTGAAACTGCATGTATTGAGGGAAGGAGGGTTTCAGTTCCCAGCACTTAACTGGCCCTTATCATTGGCTGGGGTTAAGGCAGGCTGAGACTTCATGCATTGGGGGAGGAAGGGTTTTAGGTCCTAGAAGTTGCCTGGCCCCTAGTGTTGACTGGGGGTGAGGCAGGCTGAGATTGCATGCATTGGGAGGGAGGTTTTCAGTTCCCAGCACTTGTCTGACCCCTAGCATTGGCTGGTTGTGAGGCAGGCTGAGACTGCATGCATTAGAGGAGGGAGGGAGGGTTTCAGTTCCTGGCACTTGCCTGGCCCCTAGTGTTGGGGATGAGGCAGGATGAGACTGTGTGCATTGAGGGAGGGAGGCTTTCAGTTCTCAGCACTCACCTGGCCCCTAGCATTGACTAGGGAAGAGGCAGGCTGTGACTGTGTGCCTTGGGGGAGGGAGGTTTCAGTTCTCAGCACTCAACTGGCCTTAGCAGTGACTGGTAGGGAGGCAGGCTGTGACTGCATGCAATGGGGAGGGAAGGTGTTAGTTGTCAGCACTCACCTGGCTGCTAACGTTGACGGAGGGTGAGACAGACTGAGACTGCATGCATTGGGGGGGGGGTTCGGTTCCTGGCACTTGCCTGGCTCCCAGCTTTTACTGGGTGTGAGGCAGGCTGAGACTGCATGCATTGGGGAGGGAGTACTTCAGTTCGTGGCACCCACCTGGCACTTAGCATTGACTGGGAGAGAGGCAGGCTATGACTACATGCATTGGGAAAGGGAGGGTTTCTGTTATCGGCACTTACCTGAACCCCAAGCAATGGCTGGGGTGAGGCAGGCTGAGACTGCATGGATTGTGGGAGGGAGTGTTTCAGTTCTCGGCACTCACCTGGCTGCTAGGGTTGACTAAGGATGATGCAGACAGACTGCATGCACTGGGGGAGGAAGGATTTCAGTTCCTGGCACTTGCCTGGCCCCTAGCGTTGGCTGGAGGTGAGGCAGACTGAGACTGCATGCAATGGGGGAGGGAGGGTTTCAGTTCCTGACACTCGCCTAGTCCCTAGCATTGGCTGTGGGTGAGGCAGGCTGAGACTGCATGCATTGGGGGAAGGAGTGGTGGCTGCTTATTCATGTGCAGATGTTTGCATGGAGGCATGCAGGCAGCATTGCACACTGCTCCTCAAGGGAGAACTCAAGAAACATCTGTGGCTTACTGAGCTGCTGCTGACTGCGACTAACCGGAGCTTTGCACCCTATCACGCACCCAGGCCACGCCACCTCAAGCATGAACCTAAGTCCTGGTGGAAAGCCGGGAAGTGGGGCTGGGGCAGTCGGTGTCTGCAGGATCACATGGACACTGTAAGAAAAATATGACCAACTGCAAAAAAAGAAAAAAATGCCGGACATGGGTAAATTCAGAACAGATGTGAGGATGTACTTCTTCATGGAAAGGGTGGTGTATGCCTGGAATAGTCTTTGAGCATTGATGACAGTTGTGAAAATAGTGGTGGGATTCAAGAGTGCATGGGATAGGCATAGGGGAATCTCAGTGGAAAACGGTGAGGTGGGAGGGAGCCAGAGATCAAGTAGGGTCTGTGATGACACAATAGGCAGGGGAAAAAATTGGCCAAGTGGCGCTTACCTGCCATTAAACTCTATATTTCTGCATTTATATGTTTACTAAGGAAACACTGGAAGGTTTGATACCTTTTATTGGACCAACAAGTGTCTTGTACAAAGATGGAATTCTGCACAAGCTTTCAGGGTCTCACAGGTCTCTTCTTCAGGTGGATAACACAACTGAGTAACATAAGCAGCATTTTTATATGCTGTGAAGCAATGTATAAAAATAATTGACGAGAATTACAGAGAGGGTAGGATGGTAGGTAGTGTGAAGCTCAGAAATGAAGAAAGGAATACTGAGCAATAAAGCCCTGCGATAAGAGTTTGTATAAGTTACAAAGTAATAAAAATAGGATGTGTGAGAAGGACTAAGGGAGAGGGGTAGCAGTTAATAGGAACAGGTCATGTGACGATGAAGGGGTGCTAGGAAGAGGTAATAAGAAGGTGACCAAACAGGAACACAGATAAGAAAGACTTGAGATACAAGGTATTTACAGAAGGCAGGAAGGATAGATAGGTAGAAAATTATTGGAAGCTATGAAGAAACAAAGGAACACAACAAAGGCCTAGGGGGCCCTATATTCAGAATGGTGTGCCGACGCAAGGTCGACACCCACACAGCGAACACCAGCGCAGCAACAGATTTCGCCTGTCTGCGGCGAGTCGCTGTGCTGGCGCGAGGAAGACACCGGTGGTGCATTTCCCGGTGTTGCACCTCCCTGGTCCAACTCCAACTTGGAGTTAGATATTTAGAGACTGGGGTGCATGGGGGGTTGGGGGGCACAGCCCCCTGCTAGAAATGCACCGATATCCCCGACATTGCAGTGCCGACACTCGGCATTGTGTCTGTCACTGTGGGGGATGTCGGTGCGAGCGCTGTCGCAGCGCTATAGTTAAACCATTCCGAGCCGTCAGGATGGGCACGCAAAATGATGTGCCACACAAATAAATTGGGTTGGCAGGCTCTGGTGCCATATTCAAACAGATTGCACAATCCAAACAATTTGCACAATCCATTTGAATATCGGATCCTGGATGCATGGAGCACAGCAGAGGTTGCTAAGTCCCAGACTGCGAATTCAGGGTGCAAGGCTGAGGAATGCCTGTAAGACAATGCGTGGCACATTCCTGTATGTGCTGCAGCTTCCATGGGCGATATTCAGCCCAAACATGCAAATGAGCGCAATTGGTATGCATTGCGCAGAGCGGCTATTTGCATGTCCAATATGGGCTCATTTGCATGGCTGTGCCTGGCAGAATGTGCAGGTCCAGCCTCCTATCCAGCCCTGATCACTAAAAAAAGTAGAATCCTGTAGCCCCTTTCCTTAGTGTAGGGACCTCCTTCTCCAGTCCTGATCACTGTAACATAAAATCCCCTCCCCAGTCTCCCTGATAATCTAGTGTGTACCCCTGCCGTGGTCATCATGAAATTAAACATCTGCTCCAATCACTCTGTGGTGAAGTGACGACCCCCCCCCCCCAGCTCCGATCATCATGAAATAAAACACCCGCTCGATCACTAGGTGGTGATCACAGATGTCAAACAAAAGCCTCTCCCCATTCTCTGGTAGTCGTGTGCCCCTCCACTCCTTCTGCCCCACCTCATACTGGCCAGCCAGCCGCTGACTGAACTGTACAGGTGCACTGTGCAGTATATTCACCTTGTGGGTTTGCACTGTATACTGTACAGCACTCCTGGTCAGTTCAGTTAGTGTCTGGCTAGTACAGTGTGAGATGGGCTGTGCCAGTCGATATCAGGCCCTATACTGTGCACAGGGCACCAACCTGCCCCATGCACAGTTAAAATAGGGTTTCAAAAGTGTAACTGTGCACTGGCACAACTGGCCATAGTTGTGCTTTGGGGAGTCTTAATGTTGTAATGCATGGCTTATGCATGGGACCCTTATTTGCATAGGTATAGCACAATATTGTGCACAGCGTTACATTGGTGTCCTTCGAATATGGATGCGCCCCGATGACCTGCGCAGGTTTGGAGATGCGTGGTGCATTCAGGGATGTGCCACTCATCTCGTCTGAATATGTGGGCCTAGATAAACAGAGCGTAAGGTTCGTATACAGAGTGATGTGCGAGAAGAACTAATCAAGGGTTGGTGTAGTGGGTGGGCAGGACTGAAGATAAAAAGATATTTATAACAGAGGCAGGAAGGAAACTAGGAACGGGTATATAGAAACAGAGCTGGCAGGAACACAGGAAAAAAACTTGGGTAACAAGTAGCAAAAGAATTACAGTTTACCATAGAGTGTGTCGTAAATCCAATGTCCTGATTCAGTCCACAAATATTAGATTTCAATTGTTTGATATATTTAACTTCCCATGTCCTTCTGTCCTGTGTGTTTTCTGAAGTTACCTCTTAGTATTAGGACAGATACGTCAGAGAGGGAATGATGTGTGTGTGAAAAATGGTGTCCTACTGGTATGCTGCTAATCTGGTTTACTGTTGTGCCAGTGGTGGTTCGTCCTGGTTTGCCGTGGTTGCCTAGTTTCCCCCAATAGAGCATCCATTTGCAAACTTCATGCACTGAACTAGGTAAACTACATTGCTGGATTGACAAGTGTAGGATCCACTGATTTTTATTGTGCTGTTCTGCCTTGTCTTGATGGTGGTCTGTGTACATATGTCGGTGCAGGTCTTACATCTTGCCATCCTGTATGGTGTTGTCCCTCTTGTTTCCCAGTTATTGTGATCTGATTGGAGTTGTGAATGATTATGTTGGACAGATTGGGGAGAGGGGCTTCTTATAGGCAATTACATGTGGTTCAGGGAAAATGTCCTGTAGTATTTCATCTTCACTCAGCATCTTTAATGATTTGCTGAAGGGGTTTTAGCATAGGGCTGAGTATGACAACTAGGGGTGTGTGATCAGTTTGATCTTTTATTTATTTTTATTTATTTAAATTTTGGTAACCGGGTAGGCCCACTGAGACCATTACAGTCCCTTTTTCAGGGGTGACCCGGGATTAATTACATAAAAAGTAAACAAACAGTGAGAACAACATAATCAGGGACAGGGAGAACATGATCGAGACATTCGGTATCTGAGGGGAGTCAATAAGGGTGGGGCAGATGGGGTTTTTAAGCTAAGGAGAAGGAGGGGCACTAGAGGCATGAGATAAGAACAAAGGGGGAAATGTTGCCCCCCTTGTTTAACTAGCAGGGCTGCATCTCTCACCACAAATGTCTAGGGGCAAACAAGAGGGGTGGGGGTTTACATAAACATGTAATACACTTCTATTTCTGAGCCTGCTAGCACAGAGAGGCAACCAAGTGTGGCAACTACTTAGCACACACCTGGTGGGACCATTTACCGTGGCCAGCAACCCCAGTTCCTGAGAGAAAACATTTGTTCACAGTTATGCTAGGTTTGACTTCTGGACAGGGGCACCCAAGTAAATCCAGACAAGGAAGCGATAACAATACTGTCCAAACCAGGTTGTGATTCTAGACTGTGGCTTTTTTTCACGTAACAAAGTAGGAATAATCACAAAGCGAAGATGGACCCCACAGGGCTATTGGTATTGCAGATTACTGAGGTACAGACATTCCTGAATTCCCATTTAGCATAGGCTGAAGTAACACAACACAGCGAGCACTCTGGTTCTAGAATGGAGATTGGCACACACAGCCAGAACTGGTACATTTCCCATCGACTAGGCACACTCAGCCAGTACTAGGACACTTTCCCATATTTCATAAGGACTGAAGGTGGTACACATTACCACAAAGGAGCACATCCAGGCTCAGGAACTTTCAGAACCCACTATACTGGGGTAAAGTGAGAGAAAACAACCCACATCCAGGGGTAACTACTTCCATTAGGCATTGGCCAGATGCACTAAATGACAAATGGTGGTGCCCAAACTGAACCCGGAGAGGTAAACAGGGTCACTCCAGATGGGGGGGGGTCTCCCACCTTTTGCTTTCAAGTTTCTACTCGGCCATTCATCTGATTAATAACACCACACAAACTGTCGAAACTGTAGATGCTGTCTTGAAATGTATTTCACATTTAACATACTACACACACACACACACACACACACACACACACACACACACACACATACACATACACATACACATACATACACATACACATACACACACACACCTCAAAGGTGTCAGATGTTAAAAGTTCTGTACTTCAGGTTTGAGGCACTGGATGCCACACCTCACACCTCACAGGTGACCCGGGTTTGGGAATGAGTCCGGGTCGGCAGGGGAGGGAAGAGATCGAGCATCCAGAGAACGGCTGTCTCTTCCCGGGGAGGGTTTGGGGGATGCTGTCACGCCCAAGCACTCTCTGGCAGTGGCTGAGGATGCTCAATGCAACAACACTTGCGCCAGTATGGGGGCGGAGTTGCGGCCTTATGGTGCCTTGCTGGCCACACTCCAGGGGGCAGGAAAATGCAGAAAATCCCCACTCCTGGGGATAGGCAAAGGCTCCTCAGCCTCCGACGTCCACACTCCAGACACCGGACCCACCCTCCTCTCCACGGCCGACTCGTGCTCGGCACTGTATACTTAGATAGAGCGCCCTGGGCGGGTAGGGCTGCCCTTCCTCCAGAGGGTGCAGATCCGGGGGGTTGTGTTGGGTGCGCGAGGGAGAGAGCTAGCGGTCACAGTTGGAGGTAGAGACTCAGAGACCCGGGGCAGCCAGAGAGAGTTCCCCAGGGCCCAGTGCAGCAGAAGGAGTTGTTATAAAAAAAAAAAAAAAAGTTCTGTACTAGGACAGTCACATACTGGACTCCATTGTAGGCAGGCACTTTTAAAACACAGAAAGTCTAGGTGACAGAGTCCCTTTGACAGAGAAATTCACCCCTGGGTATTGCTGGTGCCCCTCTTGGGCTTACACAGAAGAAAACTTGTACTCACAACAAATGAAGATGTCCAAGGCAGCTTCACCAGACAGACTGGATTGAGGGGATCGCCCCTGAACCCTGAAGATTGCCCCCGTCCCTCCTGGGACGGGGTAAAGGAAAACCCACTTAGCAAGGTCTCCACCACTTCAGACACTGTCTTCTACGTTCTTCTTCTAGGGTGAGAACAAACTACCCAAAACTAAAGAGGTAGCTCTATAACAGAGCTGACTGAGGAGCTGCACAGCAAGCTGCAGCCTCCTCCTGGAACTCACACTCCAAGACTCACTGACAGACTATCCGAACATTCTCCTCTGGCTGACAACTGCTTGCCAAAGTGTGGCTTATGCAGCCGCGAGAGTTCTAAGATTACATCATCACTCCAGCTCAGCTAAGGCTGAAAACAGAGCATGACAGTGTGAAACCCATTTCAAACAACATGAAGTCTTGCTGTATTCAGACATAATGCAGTTAGCCCCAGCACTTGAACTGCCCTGGAGAGGAAAGAGTTAACTCTGTGCAGAAGCATAGAACATTGAGCTTGAGCTCGGTTTTCAAACCTCTGTCTGCGGTACTTCCCAATGTAACCGTTGGATTCTTTACTCCGCCTAACAGTGAAGTCACTCCGGAGATTTCCTCTGCTCGTTCGTAAAAGAAAAATAAAGCGTTCGGTTTAAACCATATTTTTGTTATTTTTGGATTTCCAGCCTCTGTCTACGGTACAGGTAGTATGTAGATAGGTAGTGACTGTGTTTTATTTTGCTAAAAAGAGTGGAAATTGTCTTTCTTCGGTTTCTTTCCGGTCGGTCTGGTTTGGAACCAACTTTGTAACATTTTTCTCTCTTTCTGGGATTAGTGTGGTGTTCCAGTACCGATCAGTTTCAAAAGAACAGGACTTTTGCTGGTTCTTTTAAAAAGCCTGTGACATGGTTTGTAACCGATCGGTTGCTTTATTACCTGGCTTGAAAGCTTCTATAGGCTAATTTGTTAGGTTGGTCCTGTCTGAGAAACCCAAGAAGAAAACCGGTCCCACTGGGTTTCAGCACTGTACTGAGTGTGGGGAGGCCTTTGCTAAGGCCGACCCCCACCTCATCTCTGTTTATTGTCTGGGGTTTGACCACCTCAAGTCAGACTGCCAAATATGTAAGAACTTTCCTAAAACCACTCTAGATAAAAGACTGAGTAGGCCGAAGGAAAGGGAGGCCGAGAATTCCATAGATCCGGATGGCCAGCCCGGTTCGGTTGCGGCCGAACCTGAGGAAGTGCCTACTGACCTAGGCGATATCTCCTCGGGCAAAAGGAGAGCCGACCCCGAGGGGTCGGTTCCGACAAAGAAAAAGCACAAGTCTGCCGGTTCGGATCCTGTATCCCATTCTCCAACCACGGACAAAATAGCCAAAGCGATTAGTATCGTCCAGTTGCTTAGACCAGTTCCGTCTGAACCAATACCGCCGGTTCGGTCGGATCCATCTCCTCCGGATTATGACCCAGATGCTTATGAGGAGTGGGAGGGAGACGAAGACTATCCCGGTGATGATGATGATGACGATGAAGGGGGTCTGGATGTGCCCATTGAACTGGACATCTCCCCAGACAGGCCATCAGGTGTCTGTCCTCCCAAGCTCTCTGAGTCCCCTTCACACTTTTTGTTCTACAAAAAGGTGGCACAACCCCTGCAGCTTCCCTTGGTTGAAGCAGCAGAGGAGGATGAAGAGCCTGATTTTGTGGAAATTATGGACATCCCAGAGTCCAACAAGCTGTCTATCCCTCTTCATAAATCTTTGGGGAAACAGACACACAAAATTTTACAAACCCCCTAATTCAGTACCTCCTGTGGATAAGAGAATGGACAGGAGGTATTCGTTATCAGGCTCTGCTGCGGAGTTCCTTTATAGTCATTGCAGCCATGTTGGGGTAGTGCAGGCTGCAGCCTGTGACAGGGCTAACATTCCTTTGGCTTCACACACCCTCTGATAAGGACTCCAGTAAAGTGGATGCCATGGCCAAAAAACAGTATTTGGCATCCTCTTTGGGACTCAGGCAGGCTAATTATATGGCCTACACAGCCAGGTACCAGAAATCCAGATGGGACACGGTTCTGGAACTGGCTAAACAGGCCTCTCCCCAAGCTAGCCAAGGAGCTAGAGGTGGTGGCTGCTGATGGAATTGAGGCATCCAAAATCCAATTTCATGCTGCTGTGGACTCCAGTGATGTGGCATCTGGAGTCATGGCTACATCTGTGTCTCTCAGAGTACATGCTTGGCTCAGATGTACTAGCATTTCACAGGATACCCAGACTAAGGCCATGGCTTTTCCTGTAGTAGGTAACTCTCTGTTTGGGAAGCAGACAGAGGCTTACTTGAAGAAAATGGATGAATATAGGACCACGTACAGGAGTGCACAGGCTAAGGAAAGGCAGGCCACTCCGCACAAGCAGCAGTCTAGGGGCAGGGACAGGCCCTTTCAAAGGCCTTTTTATCAAGCCCAGGCCTCCTCTCCCTTCCCACAGAGGGGATTCTTCAGAGGGAGGGGTGGGGGGGGGATGAGCAGGCTGCTCCCTCCTCCTCTCAGTCTAAGGCTCCTGCCAAGCAGACACCCTGATGTGTCAGCCCTGGTTGACTCCCCATTTCCAGTAGGAGGCAGGCTGGCTTACTACTTCCAGGCCTGGAAGTCTGTGACCTCAGACAAGTGGATCCTGGAAGTAGTAAGCTAGAGACTGGCCCTCAACTTCCAAAAATTTCCAAAAAGAAGGGCCAGGTCTTTTCCACCTGCATCAGTCTCAAAAACCCTTGCCCTAGAGGCAGAGGTTTCCTCTCTTATATCTCTCAGAGCTATAGAGAAGGTTCCTATTCAGCACAAGGGAAAAGGAGTGTATTCCAGGTACTTCCTTACCCCAAAGAAAACAGGGGAGTGGCGACCCATCCTAGACCTTAGGTATCTGAACAAACACATTTCAAAGCCCAAATTCAAAATGGTTACTCTGGGAATAATCCTTCTCTCTCTAAGGCCAGGGGATTGGCTAGCATCTCTGGACCTCAAGGATGTCTACTTCCATATTCTTATCAGGTGCTCCCACAGAAAATTCCTCAGGTTCGAGTTGCCTTCAGGCCATTACCAATTCAGAGCCGTGCCATTTGGTCTAACATCAGCTTCAAGGGTGTTCACAAAGTGCCTTGCAGTAGTGGTGGCTTACCTCAGAAGACAGGGTATCACCATCTTTCCATATCTGGATGACTGGCTGTTAGTGGGTCAGTCTCATTTACAGGTCAAGTCAGCACTTCAGACTACCCAGGACCTACTCAGCTCCTTGGGTTTTCTTCTCAATCTTCCAGAGTCTGTACTCGACCCAGTTCAACTTCTCACCTTTATAGGCATAGGGTTGGACACTGTACAAGCAAAAGCCTTCCTTCCCCTGGCAAGGGTAAAGGCCCTAGTGTATCTCGCTTCCTCCTTTCGACCTCAGGTCTCCCGCCCAGCAAGACAGTTCCTCCAGCTCCTGGGCCACATGGCAGCTTCCACAGCAGTGGTGCAGAGAGCGAGGTTCCAGATGAGGGACATTCACTTTCATCTGAGGTCTTTTTGGTCTCAAAAGAAGGATTCACTTACCAAACTGATTCCAGTGACTCAGACTCTGGTTGAAGCTCTCCAGTGGTGGCTGGACCAGGACAACCTCAGACAAGGGGTTCCATTTCTCCCTCAAGTCCCATCAGTAGTTTTAACTACGGATGCTTCTCTCCTAGGGTGGGGAGCCCACCTGGGAGCCCTGACAGCTCAAGGGCTCTGGTCTCCACAGGAGTCTCTCCTTCCTATCAATCTCCTGGAACTCAGGACAGTTTTCCTAGCCCTGCAGAGCTTCTCAGATTCAGTCAAGGGCAAGGTGGTCCAAGTCAGAACGGACAACACCACCACAATGTGGTACATCAACAAGCAGGGAGGCACTCGGTCCTTGGCCTTGTGCACAGAAGCCATGAAGCTGTGGTCTCTGGCCTATTCTCTTCTGACTTCTCTGATAGCAGTTCACCTTCCAGGGAAGGACAACATACTAGCAGATGCTCTGAGCAGAATTTCACAGGGACACCACGAATGGTCCCTGGATCCTCACATACTGAAGGTCATCTTCTCCAGGTGGGGCACTCCAGAGATCGATCTCTTTTCAGCACCAGACAGTCATCAACTTCCTCTGTTTTGTTGCAGACCTCCAGTCCTTGGGACGGTTCCCCAGGATGTTCTCTTTTTGGACTGGAAGGGCAGGTTTCTCTATGCCTTCCCTCCCTTTCCTCTGCTGTTCAGAGTTCTGATCAAGATCAGGACTCAACCCTGCACAGTGATACTGGTGGCTTCATATTGGGCCAGACAGCCTTGGTATCCTCTACTGCTGTCCTTGTCAGTGTCACGTCCCCTGTCTCCACCCTGGACATACAATCTTCTGTCCTCCTCCCAGGGGCGGATCTGGTACCCCATTCTCCAGTCTCTCCATCTTAAGGCCTGGCTCTTGAAGAGTTAGAATATGCAGCTCTACATCTTTCTCAGGGAGTTCTGGATATTCTGAAGGTCTCTAGGAAACCTTCCACTAGAAAAACTTACAACTCCAAATGGAAAAGGTTCAATATTTGGTGCTCTCAGAAAGGCATCCTGCCTGATTCTGCAGACATTTCCACAACCTTAAATTATCTAGTTCATCTCAGTGGTTTAGGCCTTAGGCCTGCCACTCTGAAGGTTCATCTAGCAGCTGTCTCTGCATTCCTCTCAGCAGGGAAGGGCTCTTCCCTGGCATCTCATCCTGTTTTCAGAAAGTTTTTCAAAAGTCTGGTTTACATTAACCCTCCCTTTAGGGGAGCCCACTCCACCTTGGGATCTTAATGTCTGCATAGCTCAGTTAATGCAGCCACCCTTTGAACCTCTGGCTTCGGCCGAATTGAAGTACTTGACCTGGAAAACTGTGTTCCTGGTAGCTATTACTTCTGCCAGGTGGATTAGTGAGTTACAGGCTCTGTCAGTGGGAACCTGACTTCATCTCCTTCCATAGGGACAAAGTAGTCCTCAGAACCAATGGGAGGTTCTTGCCCAAAGTGGTTTCAGATTTTCATCTGAACCAGTCTATATCTCTCCTTGTGTTTTTCACTGACCATTCTTCTTCAGGTGAAAGAAGGTTACACAGTCTGGACGTTAAGAGGGTCCTTAGCTACTACATTGAGCATACTAAGGCACATAGAAATGACTGTCTTCAATTGTTTCTCACTTATGGTGAAGTGGGAAAGGGTAAGCCTGCCACTAAGAGAACTATTGCCAGGTGGATTGTTTCTTGTATACAATTTTGTTATGACAAGTTGGGTAGGATGCCCCCTTACGGCCTGAGGGCTCACTCGACCAGGGGTACAGCTGCTTCTCTAGCTGCAGCCAGAGATATACCTTTGTTAGAGATCTGTAAAGCAGCCACCTGGAAAACAGTACGTACTTTCACCAAGCATTACTCCCTGGATATCCAGGCTAGAAGTGATGCTAGGTTTGGTACAGCAGTACTACAGAGCCTCTTTCCAAAGTAGGTTCTGCATTCCCTTCTCCATAGGGAACTGCTTGGTAGTCTGCATTATGTCTGAATACAGCAAGACATCATGTTGTTTGAAAAAAAAAATTACTCACCGTAGTAATATTGTTTCTTCTAATGGAGTCTTGCTGTATTCAGAACCCCCCCCCCGCCTCCCCTCTCAGAACCTGGTTTTGGGAAGTGGACTGGCAGGTGCAGTGTTGCACCTCAGGGGTGTACCTTGTACCCTCCCTCTTGGGTGGGATAGATGTTGTTATTATTATTATTATTTTTTTTTTTCTGGTGTTTTACTAAATATTGTCTCTACCTTTCCTTCTTGGGTTCTCGACTTGAGTCTTTTGGGACCCAAGAAGATATATTTTGCCCTTTGGCTATATTTGAACAATTTCCATACTTTAGTTACTAGTTAGTTAGCGCAGAAGAATCTGACAGTTACACTGGGAAGTACCACAGACAGAGGTTTGAAAACCGAGCTCGAGTTCAACGTTCTATTCTTCTGCATAGAGTTAACTCTTTCCTCTCCGGGGCAGTTCAAGTGCTGGGGCTAACTGCATTATGTCTGACTACAGCAAGACTCCATTAGAAGAAACAACATTACTATGGTGAGTAATTTTTTCTTACCTGGCATTTCACAAGCTGCTTTCCCTGCCTGCCACTGATTCTAAGTGGGATTCTAGTAACCCCTGGGAACAAGGGGGTTACAGGAAGATTTAGGAGGGAAATGAGGAGATACTAGTTCACAGAGAGGGTGGTAGCAAAATGGAACACATTACCAGAATTGGTGGTATCATGTAAATCAGTGAACAGCTTTAAAAGGGCATGGGACAGGGAACAGGGGAGAGTGAGGGTAGGGGAAGGTGAAGGGCAGCAGTGGGCTGACAAAGGGAAGGGGGGTTGGGAAGCTGCAAACTAGGAGTGCTAGCTGCACAGTCGAGCAGACTTGGATAGACCAGGTGGTCTGTTTCCACTGGCACAGTCGTATGTTCCTAATTGGGTAATTACATACAAAGAAGAAATATACAGCAAAAACAGCACAAACAATAGCAATAGGGGTATAGTAGAAGATACACAGGCAAGTTAGGTACAATTTAAAATCAGCATGAGGAAAACAGTTTTAAGCCAAACCACGGTCACCACAGCTGCAATAATGCACTTGAATTATATTAGGAGTTTGTCTGTCTTCTAGCAGGATTTTCTCATGGTATTTGTATGGCCTATTCAGTTTCTCTGTCAGTTTGTTATGGGGTGTAACCCTGCTGGATTTGAGAATTCTTTCATTTTTCCCCCCCGTTTATTCAGTCTCTGATTACAATACCTTTCAGCGCAAGGCACTCTTTTACAGAGGTTCCACATTAGTGGGGAGGGGTGAACAAGCATACAGAGGTGATAATACAAAGACCAGGTTTAAAAAAACAGTAAAGTACATATTTTAATTATCCAAAATTAACAACATTAGTAGTGGAGAAGAAGGGGGGGGGGTAAGAGGAGAGAAAAAGAGGGGTAAGCAGCCAGAAGGCCTTGTCAGTGGGAGTAGAAAGAGTGGCGGGTGCGGGTAGTAGGTAGGAGGGGAGGTGGTGGGGGTGGGAGAGTTGGGGGAGGGTAGGAGGATATAACAAGGGTTGGAAAGGTAAAGCTTTGAGGTGGAGAAGAGGGAACTGGAGTGTGCACAGGTGGTAGTATCATTTAGGTGAAGCAGTCACAGGAACTGTTTGTCGTAAGATGCTGACGGAGCCTGTGCTTGAAAAAACCTAATCTTGGTATGGATAGAATTTCATTGGGAAGTGCATTGAACCCGAGTGGGGCTCTGTAAGCGAATGACTGCAGCCCTTGAGATGTCCTGCATCTAGGAATCTTCAGAGATTGATGGGCTGAGCTTCGAGTGTGCTAGGAGCTGGAGTGAGGACTAAGGAGGTTCACAGTTCCAGGGGGCCAAAGGCCGAGAAGTGCTTTTTTAGCGAACAGGTATGTTTGGTACTGTATACTTCCACTTAGTTGAATTCTGAAGTGAGGAAAGCTGTCTGTCTCTTGTTCTATTAGCAGATCAGATATGATGGTATAGAATTACCTGACTGTACATTACAGATTTTTTGTATGCCTAGGATGGAAGCTGGAATTATGCAGGTAGCAGTGTCTGTGAGTGTGTTTTCTGATTACTAAACTGAGTCTACAAGTGAATGAAATGATGTTTGAATGATGTGATTTGAAGGGCATACTGTTAAGATGCAGGCATGGTTTCACCTGTGCCTTGTTTATTTTCCCAATATCTCCCCAATATGATATTAGTTTAGCTGTCTAACTACAGGGGGTCACAGAAGTGAAGTAATGCACCTACATGATATGCACAACAGTCTCCCTTCATGAATGGGTTTAGCTGTCTAACTGCAGGGGATTACAGTAGTGAAGTAATGCACCTGCATAAAATGCATGCCGGTCTCCCTTCATGAATGGGGTTAGCTGTCTAACTACAGGGGATTACAGTAGTGAAGTAATGCACCTACATAAAATGCATGCCGGTCTCTCTTCATGAATGGGTTTAGCTGTCTAACTGCAGGGGATTACAGTAGTGAAGTAATGCACCTACATAAAATGCATGCAGGTCTCCCTTCATGAATGGATTTAGCTGTCTAACTACAGGGGATTACTGAAGTGAAGTAGTTAGACAGCTAAACCAATTCATGAAGGGAGGCTGACATGCATTTCATGTAGGTGCATTACTTCACTTCTGTAATCCCCTGTAGTTAGACAGCTAAACTAATCATATTGAGGAGATACGGGGAAAATACCAAACAAGGCATCTGCACCGCTGGCACGCTTTCTGACACACTCAGCAATCACTGTATTGCCTATTGTAGTGGCAAAATGTATGTTCCTCACTCCCCACCCAAATTCATATGGACCCGCCCCCTCCACTCCCTCAATATCACTGCCCTACAGCACTATCTCCTAAATGCAGACTGGCTGCCTGTTTTTACAGCAACAGATGTCGACCTCACCCTGTCCCACTTTTTACAGATCCTTAACCTCTCCTGGGACCGTCACACTCCCCTTAGAAAAGTCGGGGTGAAACGACACCACCACCCTTGGATCTCTTTTGATCTTATCACCTTGTGTCACAAAAGGGGCAAAGCCTGGAGACTTTACAAAGCATCTAATGCCCCAAGCGACTGCCAATCCTACAAACAACTACAAAGCATTTGCACCAAGGCTATCCACCTGTCAAAAGCCTCCTATTTCAAATCCCAACTAGACCTGAGCCTAAACATCCCTGCCTTCTTCTGGAAGGTGATACATTCCCTCCTGGGTCCCCTCTCACAACAAGCTTGCCCAGTTTTTAAAATTGATGGCTCCCCTGTCCCTGACAATGCCGCCATTGCCAATGCATTAAACAAGTTCTTTATTTCCAGTGCTCTACCCGACACCCTCTCCACTCCTACGCCAGTCACTTCTCCATGCCCACCTAAATTCCGACCCCAATGGCTACCTCATTCCTCCTTTCTCTTCTCTTGAAGTTTATACCATGCTTATGTCTCTCAGTCCCTCCAAATCAAGCTTCGACGGCCTCCACCCCAGCCTGCTCCACGTCTCCGTGCCAGCTATTGTCGACCCCCTAACATGCATACTCAGTCTGTCTCTCTCCTCAGCTACCGTTCCCCAAACCTGGAAATTAGCCAGAGTCCTACCCTTGCACAAGGGTGGAGAATCCTCTTCCCCTGGAAATTACAGTCCCATCTCCATCCTCCCCTCCCTTGCCAAAGTCCAGGACTCCCTCATTCTTGCAAAACTCCTGGACTTCCTTTCCTCAAGCACCTCTCTATCTCCAGTACAATCAAGTTTTCGGAAAAAATACTCCACGATCATCTCCCTGTTGTGGGTCACTGGCTCTATCCTCACCGCAATGAATCAAAGCCAAGTCACCACTGCTGTCTTTATTGATTTAGCTAAAGCATTTGACTCCGTTTCCCACTCACTCCTTCTCCAAAAACTCCTCTCTTTCGGTCTTGTGACACCCACAGTTGACTGGTTTCACTTTTACCTCCAAAACAGACAGTAGTCAGTACTAATAGATGACACTCTCTCTACATCTCTCCCTGTCCTGTCTAGGGTTCCCAAAGGCTCCATCCTTGGTCCCATCCTCTTCTCCCTTTTCATAAATGATCTTCCCTCAGTCTGCCTCTCCTCCAACATGCACATGTAAACAGATTACCTTAGAATGGCAGAAAAAGGGGAGATATTGTTGATGAGGGACCTGAGAGGAGAAAGGAGATATTGTTGATGGGGGAACTGAATATGCCAGATGTTAGCTTGAGCACCTTTGCTGCAGCCACATGCAAGAGCAGGGTATTTCTCGATACCCTACAGGGAGCATGCCTCAGACAGCTAGTGGTGGAACCCACTCGGGAGGGAGCAGTCTTAGACCTGGTACTGTCAAATGGGATGGAGAAAAGATCTCAGATTTAGAAGTGGGTAGCCATCTGGGAACAAATGACCACCAAACAGTGTGGTTCACAATGAACACAGCCATAGAGTCAAGCCATACAAAAGCAAGAGTATTGGACTTCAGGAGGGCTGACTTTGGGAAAATGGGAGAGTGCCTCAACAAAGCAGTAGCAAACAGGCAAGAAGGTGGGGTGGAGAAACAATGGGGAAACATCAAAACAGCCTTCACAGAGGCAACAAGCCTTTGTGTGACGCAAATCAGCAAAGCAAATTGAAGGAAAAAAACACTATGGTTCTCAAAAGAGGTGGCGAGGAAGGTTAAGAAGAAAAAGGTAGCATTCAGGAAGTATAAGGAAACAGAAGGAGCAGGACAGAACTGTACCAGTTAAAGCAGAAGGAAGGGAAGGTAGTCAGAATAGCAAAAGCCAAAACTGAGGAAAAGATAGTCAACTCAGTTAAGAAGGGGATAAAACCTTTATAGGTACATTAGGGAGTGAAGAAAGACCAAGGAAGGATAGTGAGGCTTAATAAAGGGAAGGGAGGGTGGGCAAAGGTGACAGTGAAAAAGCAGGGATACTGAATAAATACTTCTGCTCAGTATTCACAAAAGAAAAGGAGGGGGAGATACCTAAATCAAAGAATAGAAGCACTCTGGATAGGGAGGTCAATACCAATCCATTCACAGAAGATAGGGTTCTAAAAGAACTCTTAAAACTGAAGGTAGATAAAGCAATGGGGCCTGATAGGATTCACCCAAAGTAAAACTATCCAATACAAAAAGAACTAAGGGGAAAACTAGTGGCACCACTGACTATACTTTTTAACAACTCATGGGAGGATGGTGTGTTACCGGAGGACTGGAGTAGGGCAGACGTGATTCCTTTTCACAAAAGTGGGAGGAAGACAGAGGCAGGAAACTACAGACCTGTTAGTTTGACCTCAATAGTAGAGAAAATGATGGAATCACTTGTAAAGGAAAGAATTGTTGAGTTCCAGAGGCCAGCGGGGCACAGGACCCAAGGCAATATGGATTCACTGCAGGAAGGTAGTGTCAGATGAATCTAATAGATTTCTTTGACTGGGTGACCAAAGTAGTAGACCAGGAAGGGGCTGTGGACATGGCCTACCTAGACTTTAGCAAAGCATTTGACACAGTCCTACACAAAAGATTAATATACAAGTTAGGCAGCCTTTGAGTGGATCCCAAAGTGGTAGCCTGGGTAAAAAATTGGCTGGACAACAGGATACAGAGGGTAATAGTAAATGGAGTCCACAGTGAAGAAAGGGGGGTTACTGGCAGGGTACCACTGGGTTCAGTACAGGGACCAGTCCTCTTCAATGTCTTTTATAAGTGACATTGCAGAGGGACTGGAAAGTAAAGTATGTCCCTTTGTAGACGACATAAAGATCCACAACAGGGTTGAGACAGAAGGTGGGGTGGAAAGGATGCAAAGGGACTTGGCAAGGTTGAAGGAATGGTCAAATGTATGGCAGCTTAGATTCAGTGCAAAGTAATGTAACTGGGAAACAAAAACCTAGGGGAAGAGTACACAATGGGGAGTGAGATACTAACAATAACAAAAATGGAATGGGACCTGGGGGTAGTCATATCAGATGACCTTAAGGTGAGCAGGCAATGTGAGAAGGCAGTAAGGAGGGCTGGGGGGATACTGGGATGCATAGGGAGAGGCATCACCAGTAGAAAACAGGAAGTTGTTATCCCTTTGTACTGACAGTTGGTGAGACCCCATCTGGGGGACTGCGTGCAGTTCTGGAGACCCCATCTCTGCAAGGACATAGGCAGGATGGAGGCTGTCCAGAGGAGGGCAACAAAAATGACACAGGGTCTGCAGCAGGAGACATACGAAGAGAGATTAAAGGAGCTTAATATGTATACCCTCGAGGAGAGGAGGGAGAGGGGGGACAAGATAGCAACTTTCAAGTACATCAAGGGAATCAACAGAGTCCAAGAGGGCAGCATCTTTTAGAAAACGAGATATGCAAGAACAAGGGAGCACAATTTGAAGATGGAGGGGGGACGGCTCAGAGATAATGTGAGGAAGTATTTTTTTCATGGAGAGGGTTGTGGATACATGATACAGCCTTCCTGAGGAGGTCATGGAGTCAAAAACAGTGGGGAATTCAAGAATGCATGGGACAGACATAAGGCAATTCTAGTGGGGGGTAGGAGGAAGTAGGCTGTTGATTAACTAGGATCTGCAGCTTATCCATTAGGTAGGGAAATGGGCAGACTAGGTGGGCCAAGCCGACAAATTCTGTGTTTCTATGACACTGTCATCTTTACCTCCAGTCCACCCCATAACAGTGTCCTCCCCACTATCCAACAAGACTTTGACAGTGTACAGTATTGGTTCCAATCAAATCAGTTAAAACTCAGTGCTAAAAAACAGTCACAATGTTTTTTGGATCTAGGTAGAAGCTGGCATCACTCCCTGCACCCCCAGCGATCACCACCCTTGATAGCTCACCCCTCGAGAGGGTCTCTGCCTTCAAATATCTGGGAGTCTGGCTGGACAAACACCTTGATTTCTCTACACACATCAACGCCATCTGCACCAAACTCCAGCCCAAGGTTGCAGTCCTCTACTGCCACAAAGCCAGCCTCCCTCTCTCCACTCAACGCGAACTTATACTCAAAACAGTTTTGCCTGTGCTTGATTACTCTGATGTTGTCAATGGCACTCCCCCAGTGCTTCCCTCTCCAAACTAGACACACTGTTTTAAACTGCTTTTGCCATTTCACCACCATTTCTCTTCCCCTCACCCACCACTGTCTTTATGCTCCACTCTCCCATACCCCTCTACTGCACAAGAGATCTATCCACTGCGCCGCTCTCATTGCAAAATACTGGTTCGGTTCCCTTCCTCCCAATCTCTCTTTCTGCCTTACCCCTGTCAAATCCACTAAATACTCGCTTCACCATCCCTCCCCCTTGTTCCACGGCAGGCCAGTCAGCCTTCTTGTATCACCTCCCTTTCCTCTGGAACACTCTACCCTCAAATTTCCATCTTGCTTCCCCTCTCTCATCTCTCAAAAGACTCCTTAGACTCCTTCCCTCCCTCCAGTGCCTGCAATGCTCCTAATCACTTGCATCTCCTTTGGACCCTTTGGACTTTGGACATCTCCCTTTGGTCCCTGTGCTAACGTCCTCCCTTAACTCCCCTTACCTTCCCCCATCCCACCGCTCCCTGCCCGTAATCACTATTGGTCTCTTTTTGATCAGCCCTGGGGACCCCCTGCTTCCCAAACACTTCCCTTTTTAGTGCCCAGCCCCCTCTCAAAGGGGCTCAACATTTTAAATCAAGTTGCCATAAGCAAAGCTATTGGCTGTGTTAAGTAACCTTGCTCATAATGTCTGTGCTTATACTTAATCCTATGTAACATTACACCTAAACCATTTTTAACTCTTGTATATATCTGTACATACTGAAATGCAGCTAGAACTCCTGTACATGTTTGTATGCTATTATAATGTAACCTGTACAGACATTTAGCTCTCCTCTATATGCTGTCACCCGGGTCGCACCTGGAAACGAGCTGCGGCTCAGTGTACCTTTCCTGGTTACCAATTTTAAATAAATGAATAAAAATAAGTAATGTATCTACATGATATGCATGCCAGTCACCCTTTGTGAATGTGTTTAGCTGTCTAAATGTTATGAAGCTATTTTATTATATAAAGTAAATAAAAAGGGGGTAGTTAATGCTTAAAAATATAGTAGTATATTATTATTAGGAACAGGGTCATACAATTTACAGTAGTGAGCTAAGGGGGGCATCTGTTTTGCAAATGACAGTCCTGTTTATAAATTAACCTGTATTAAGTGTTTAGTACTCAAAGATTAGATAAAGTTATTATCTCACTTCGTTTTTAGTTGCATAGACTCAAGGTGCTAGAATGAATGTGGGGAAAATGTGTTTGTTGATGTTTGTTTGTTCAATGGATTATTTTTGTTTAGCTGAGGGAACTTCTAGTAAATTGGGTTATTTTTGGTCAACCAATTTGCTACATGGACCTCAAGGGGGGAGTTATGATTGCTTAAAATTACGTAGGAATGATTTTACTAGAATTTGGATAAAATATTGTCTTGCCGGTCAGTTTAAACCTTTAGATGCATATAAAATACATAAAAGTATGCATTCTGATGACGCCTTGCTTACTTTGCTTTTGATCCTGGGGGAGGACATTGAACTAAATCCAGGGCCCACAGAAAAGTTTGGGACCAATTTAAAAATAATTCATGATAATTCAAGGAGCCTGGCCCCAAAAATGGATATGGTAGAAATGTTGTTCAATGTTCAAAAGCCTGATATTGCAGGCTTTTCTGTAACTTGGCTCTCAAATAAAATAGAAGACGGTGAAATAGGTTTGGCTGGTTACCAATTATACCTTTCAGACAGAAAGAACAGAAGGGGTGGGGGTGGGGTTATCCTTTATATAAAAAATACATTGGGATCAGTAAGAACCCTAATAACAGGCAATATAGGAAATGTGGATTATATAGTACTTTATTTACAAGATGTAAAAATTGCTATAGGGATTGTGTACTCCCCCTCCCCCCAAAAATGCCAAGATGACAGTCTTGGACCTGATGAGTGGCTTAATTCAAGATGAAGTGAAAGATAAATTATTAATCTTGATGGGTGATTTAAATTCAGATTGGCATAATCAGAGAGGTAATAGATTAAAATAAATTATGGCTCCCCTGGATGGGATACAGTTGATAGATGAACCAACTAGATATACCAATTCCAGAGCTAGGGGCACGCTATTAGATTTATGGCTAATTTCACTTCAGTTAATTGTTCATTCAAAGGGTGTAGAATCATCCTTATTGGGAGATCATCACCTAATTTGGGCGATTGTAGGCAGTATAAAACCATCACGGATACAATTAGGGGCAGGGTGGGTAAAAGATATGAAACATTTTCTAATCAATAGATTCTACTTGGATATGCAGTCGGAAAACTGGGAGGGATGTAAGTTAATTCCAGACTTAGACCAATTAATAAAGTATTTTGTGGATAGATTCTTGGAAATATGTGATGAACATGCACCAAAAATAAAAGTAAGCAGGAGAAAGGCAAGAGAACCTTGGATAAATGACAATTTATTGAAAAGCATTGAGATCAAGAATAGATTGTGGAAATTGGCTAAAAAATCTAAAACAAATAAGGACTGGGTTACTTCTAAAAATAAAAGGAATTATTGTAAACAACAGATAAAGAAAGCAAGATCTGAACATTATAAAACAAAAATTGATAGGCATAACAATCCAAAAAGATTCTGGCAAGTAGTTAATGACATTATTAGCCCGGGTAACAAAAAATAAGCAATACATAAATCAACTTGATTTATGATGGGAAGACAGCAAAAGTACAAAAAGAAATAGCAAATCTGCTGAATGATTCTTTTATAAATCTCCCTGGTTTGGATGTGAGAACTCCATTAGATAAGACTCAAGAAGAATTAGAATTCCATGGGCCCCATCCACCTTTTCTTTTTAGGATACTAAAAATAAAAGAGGTTAGAACATGCTTAAAGAACATAAAGATCCACAAGTCTCCTGATGTGGATGGGTTGGAAGGAAGGTTTATATAAATGATCACAGATTATGTAGCACCTATAATAACATACGTGTTTAACTGGAGTGTTAGTTTGGGGCAGTTTCCTACTACATGGAAACAAAGTAAAACTATCCAATACATAAAGGGGGAGATCAAAGTTACCCAGGTAACTATCGGCCTGTAGCTCTGCTCTCAGTGCTATCCAAATGTTTAGAGAAGTTAGTACACAAACAATTAATGGATTATGTGGAAATAAATAATATCTTTACACCATATCAAGTAGGTTTTAGATGAGGCCTTTCCACAAATTCAGCTTTAATAGAATTTAACAATCTTGTAGCAACCTCTTTGGATGCAGTAAGGGAGACAGCAGTTTTGTTTGCTGACTTTCTAAGGCCTTCGACCTGGTGGACCACTGCCTGCTGTTGAGGAAACGCTGGGCCATGAGTACTACTGAGGGACCATGGACTTAGATTAAATCATATTTAACAGGAAGATCTCAAAGAGTATGTGTGTCACAGCTTTTGTCAACAACTAAACCAGTAGTAAGAGGGGTACCCAGGGATCGATAATGGGGCCCCTGTTATTCTTGGTATTTTGTAATGATCTTCCCTAGGTAGTTTCAACATCTTGCATACAGCTGTACGCTGACGATACGGCTCTTGTTGCCACTGGGGTGGACTTTGCAGACCTGAGAGCTAATTTGCAGAGGGACTTCAGCAGCGTCAGGGAGTGGTTTGCCAGGTCAGGGTAGGTGATGAATACAAAGAAGACAAAGGTACTTTACTTTGGAAATAGAGAGAAACCAGCTTTGGGTTTGGTATCTTTGTCTAATGTATAGATAGACCAGGTTATGGAATATCAATATTTTGGAATACTTTTCGATGATGCTGAGTTAAATTTTCAAGAACACACTAAGGAACTGCTGTCAAAAGTCAGTAAAAAATTAGGATCCCTTAGACAAACATCAAAATGTCTGGATCTAAGGACTAGGAACATTATAGTGGAACAGATGGTGATGCCAACCATTGATTATGGAAGTGTCATATATTGGGTTGCACCAAAATTGATGTGGGACAAAGTGGACAAAATGTATTATAAATTAGCAAGGTTCATACGGGGTAGTCATTATAGAACACATCATTGGATACTATTAATTTCTTTAGGATAGACTACTTTAAAACAAAGAAATGGAGAGACATGGCTGAAACTACTGTACCATTTTTTTACAAAGCAACCTGCTTATTACATATCAGTTAATGCACTGACGAATATGTCCAAGCCTACTTGGACTTTGACTAGGTCTGTACATGTACATAAAATTAAAGAAATGTACAATAAAACAAAATTTGGGGTAAAAACTATAAAACATCAAGCAGGAAAATGGTGGAATATACTTCCTTACTCCGTGAAGGTGGCATCCCCTAATTCATTTAGAATAGGTTTGAAGTTAATGTTTCCGGTTGTGTGTAATTGTTAACATTTTGGCTTATATGTACTATTTCATGTAATGTATTTCACTTTAGTATGTTTGCTTACCTGAGTCTGTTTGCAACTTGTGATTTACGTTTGCAATGTTTATTGTATTTGATTGTACGTTGTTTTGTATTTAGTATGAGGTATGAGATGTTTTGTATAAAGTTTTGTACTTGTAGATTTATAATGAGTTTTTATACTTGCGACACCAAACAGGACTTGTCTTGTAAACACGGATATCTCCCTAATGACAATTGTTATCCTTTATAAAAATAAAAATTTTTACCTACCTACCTATTACATGGGGTTACAGAAGTGAAGTAATGCAGCTACGTGATATGCACGCTGGTCTCCCTTTGTAAATGGAAGGAAAGTTTCTTATCTCATAGACCGCAAAAAACATAAAAGGCACTCTTATAGTTTTACATGCTTATTTTTTTTTTTTTCATTTATTTTTCATAAATATTATATACCCGTAATTAATTGTTTGTAAAATCCGAGAGTGGGAACTTTCATATCAGTATGTGTGAAATAATATTACAGAAAATACTCTGAACCATGGGAATGTAGATTTTGGAACTACTAACCATCACTAAAGAAACTAAATATGTGGTGTTGTGGAGATCCAAATACCCAGTAAGCCTGTGACTGTTTTCTGATTTCTTTAATGGGAGATGTTTGACATAAGGGGATACCTCTGTAAAAAGAAGCAAATTGGCTCTCCAGTGTAGCAATGAAACATCATAATATTTTTCAAGTCAAAGTACCTCTGGCTGGAGGCTGCAATACTGAACATAGGATTTGCAAGAAAGCGAGTTGTGCTCACAACAGAGGGAGGTGAACCTTACAATTGTCTTTGGTTTGTAGCAGATATTCTGCAGGTGGAGGCTACTTCTAACTGAAAGGTGAAATAAGGAACTTAGAATTATCAGGAAAAGACAGTCTTTGTTACAATTCTTAAGATTTTCAGTGCAGGAAGAGTTTAAAGCACAGTTGACTTATTTTGGGGCTGACTGCTTTCAGAGCACAAACCACCAGGCTGTTTTGGGTCTGGGGAGGTTTTACCTGTGTCTGACTTGGATGTCTGGATTTTTCTCTGTTTGATTAACAGGGTATTTTCTCTGTCAAATTGTTGTGTAGGGTATCTTGCTGACAGGAAGGCACTCATCGCAGCGGTGGGTCAGAGCTCTTAGCTGATTGTTTTGTGAGGGCACAGTTTAGGCCCAACCCCTTCCCACCCTCACCCCACCCACCCCTGGAAATAGTTCCTTTATACCTGGGGTTCTGACATAATTTCCTCAAGAGTGCAAGGTGCATATCACTGTCATATCCTCTCTAGCACACTGCACTGACACTATAAGCATACACATTGTATAATATATATATATATAATTTCTATATAACAAACCAATCATACACAAAAAAAAAAAAGTAGATAAACGTGGGGAGTAGTGCAATGTAATGGCTGTGGGGCAGCAGTCTTCCGGGAGTCTTTCTGGAGGCGGAGATGCTGCTATTTGCAGACAACTCTCTACCCTGAGGGAGGAAGTTGCCCGTCTTCAGGCCACACTGGACAGTAGTAAGGGAACCTTCCCCCAGGCCACACTGGATGGTAGGAAGGGAACCTCCCCCATCCAGGGAGCACCAGAGCCACCACCACTACCTCAGAGGTTGCGAAGAAAGCACAGCAGTTGGACCACAGTGGGCTCAGGGAGGGTGAGGATGGTGGAACAGAGGCACACCCAGTCAGTTGTTCCACTCCACAATCCATGCACCATTCTGGGGGAGCATAGCTCCCCTATGGATGCACCCGCAGAGGAGACTAAGGAGGCTGAGGACAACTGTCACAAGGGAGGCCCACAGGAAGGAGGCAGAGGACACCACAAGGAAAGGAAGCAGCTCCTGGTGGGGGACTCAATTATTAGGGGGCTAGAACTGGGGGAGCAGGGAAAACTGAAGTAAGGTGCCTGCCTGGTGCCATGGCTTGGAAGGAGAGGAAGCGCATCCTCAGGATCATGAGTACAGCTGTACGGGAGTCTGAGCTGGATGTCATTGTTCACCTAGGGACAAATGACTTGGCTCAACATTAGATTAGAGCAGTGCAGAAGCACTTTGTAGAATTGGGGAGGGGCCTAAGACAAGTAGCACACACAGTATCCTTCTCAGAGGTGCTGCCTGTCAATGGCATGAGTAAGGCGAGGGTACTTTGCACCATGCAGTTTAATGAATTGTTGAAAAAATGGTGTGGAGAACAGGGGTTTGGCTTCATTGGGAACTGGGGTTCCACCTGGAGGGACACCAGCCTATACTGGCAGGATGGTCTGCATCTGTTCAGGAAGGAACAAGTCTTTTGAGCAATCGGTTTAAATGCTTCATTGGCAAGCTTTTAAACTAGTCAAGGAGGAGGCACTGATAAGCAGCAGGAAAATCCCAGCCTCCCTACAAAACAGGGTACTAAATGAGAAAAAGACCGAGGTAGAAAGGTCAGTGGGGGATGCTGCAACAGAAGGTAAAGCCATCAAAAAATGGAGAGCAATGAGTACCAATGCCCGTAGTCTGAGTAACAAGCTTCCTGAATTAGTGGCCTTGATGGAGGAGGAACATCTGGATATCATGGCAGTCACAGAAACATGGTACACACAAAACCATGACTGGGATGTAAACATACCAGAATACACTATCTACAGGAGGGACAGGGAGGGTAAAGAGGAGGAGGAGGAGGAGTAGCTCTTTACATAAGGGAAGGAATCAAAGCAACAGAACAAAAGGGAAAACAGGGAGGAGAAGAAGCACTGTGGGTAAATTTGGAGACCGGCAATGGAACCACAATCACACAGGGGTTGTATACAGACCCCTCTCGGGAGGAATGGACAAGGAAATGATAGAAAGTATACTTAAAATGGCAGAAAAAGGGAGATTGCTGATGAGTGATCTGAATATGCCAGATGTTAACTGGAGTGCAGTTGCAGCAGCCACTACAAGAGTGGGGTTATTCTAGATGCCCCACAGGGGCATGCCTTAGACAACTAGTATTGGAACCCACTCGAGAGGGAGCAATCTTAGACCTGGTTCTCTCAAATGGAGATGAAGAGAGGATCACAGATGTAGAAGTGGGTAGCCATCTGGGAACTAGCGACCATCGAACAGTATGATTCACGATAAACACAGCAATAGAGTCAAGTCATACAAAGGCAAAAGTACTGGACTTTAGGAGGGCTGACTTTGCCAAAATGGGTGAGTGCCTAAGGAATGCACTAGCAAATGGGCAGGAAGAAGGGGTGGCAGAACAATGGGGAATAATAAAAACTGCCATCACAGAGGTAACAAGCCTTTGTGTGAAGCAAATAAACAAAACGAAACGATGTAAGAAACCACCATGGTTCTCAAAGGAAGTGGCAGTGAAGGTTCAAGAGAAAAAGAAAGCATTCAGGAAGTACAAGGAATCACAGAAGGAGCAGGACAGAGAACTGTATCAGTTAAAACAAAAGGAATCTGGGAAGTCAGAACAGCAAAGGCCCAAACCGAAGAAAAGATAGCCAACTCGGTTAAGAAGGGGGATAAAACCTTTTATAGGTACATCAGGGAGCAAAGAAAGACCAAGGGAGGGATAGTGAACATATGAACATATGAAATTTGCCAGCAGATAAAGGCCTAGAGGTCTGTCAAGTCTGCTCGAATGTGCAACTAGCACCCCTTATTCTGCAGCTGCCCCTCCCTTCCACCCTTCCCCTTCATTAACCCTCCCCCTTGTCCTGTCCCATCCTCGTTTGAAGCAGTCCACTATTCTACTGCATACCACTTCAGCAGGTAGCGCATTCCACCCAGCCACCACCCTCTCTGTAAAAAAGTGTCTCCTCATCTCCCTCCTGAACCTTCCTCGCTCCAGTCTCATATCATGGCCTGGTGGCCCTCCCTCCCTTACTTTGAACAGCCCTCCGTATCCGCCTTGTTTATTCCTTTCATGTATTTAAAGATTTCAATCATGTCACCCTGTCTCTCCTCTCCTCCAGTGAGTACATGTTCAACTCCTTCAACCTCCTCTCGTGATGATAAGTTCCCCAGCCCCTTGATCATCTTTGTCGCTCGCGCTGCACCCCTCCAGTAACTTAATGTCCCTCTTCAGATACGGACGCCAGTACTGCACGCAGTACTCCAGGTGTGGTCTAACTAATGACCTATACAGTGGTAGAATCCCCTCCTCTCTCCTCGAGGATATACCCCTTGCAATGCAACTCAGCATTTTGTTGGCCTTTGCAGCTGCCTTCCTACATTGTGCCGAGTTGTTCATTGACCCTGTAATGAGCACACCCTGAACCTTCTCCTCCTCTGTCTAGGCTAGCTGCACTCCCCCTAGCTGGTAAATCCTCCTTGGGTTCTTCATCCCAAAATGCAGCACCTTGCACTTTTTGGCATTAAAGTCCAGTTGCCAGGTGTCTGACCAGGTTTCAAGCTTTGCCAGATCATCCTGCAACCCTGCCATCCCCTAGGTCATCCACCACCGCGGCTACCTTGGTATCATCAGCAAACAGACAGATCTTGCTCTTGATGTCCCATGATATGTCTGCAATGAATATCCCAAACAACGCTGGTCCCAACACTGAGCTCTGTGGAACACCGCTCGTCACTGCCCTTGGGTGTGATAGCTCCCCACCCACCACCACCCTCTGTTGCCTTCCCTGCAGCCAGTTTCCTACCCATCTCACCAGCTTTGCACCCACCCCTGTGCCTACTAACTTCCTTCCCAGCCTTCCATGTGGCAGTGAGTCGAATGCCTTACTGAAGTCCAGATACAGGACATCCACTGCATAGCCCCTGTCCAGTTGCCTAGTTGCCCAGTCATAGAACTCGACCAGGTTGATTAATAACTAAATAATTAATAATAAATAATTAAGGTGAGGCTTAATAAAGGGAGGGAGGGTGGGCAGAGGGTGACTGTGAAAGCAGAGATACTAAACAAATATTTTGCTCAGTATTTACAAAGGAAGAGGGGAGGTACCTAAAACAAACAGTGAAATACTCTGGATACAGAAGTTGATACCAGCCCATTTACAGAAGAAAGGGTTCTGAAAGAACTCTTAAAACTGAAGGTGGACAAAGCAATGGGGCCTGATGGGATTCATCCCAGAATTCTAAAAGAACTAAGGGTAGAACTAGTGACACCACTGACTACCCTCTTTAAGAAATCATGGGAGGATGGGGTGGTACCGAGGACTGGAGGTGGGCAGATGTGATTCCCCTTCACAAAAGTGGGAGCAAGGCAGAAGCAGGAAACTACAGACCTGTTAGTTTAACCTCAGTGGTAGGGAAAATGATGGAATCACTTCTGAAGGAAAGAATTGTCGAGTATCTAGAGGCCAGAGGGACACAGGACCCAAGGCAGCATGGATTCACAGCGGGAAGGTCATGCCAGACAAATCTGATAGATTTCTTTGACTGGGTGACCAAAGTAGTAGATCAGGGAGGGGCTGTGGACATGGCCTACCTAGACTTTAGCGAGGCATTTGACACAGTCCCACACAATAGATTAATATACAAGTTAGCCAGCCTGGGAGTGAGTCCCAAGATGACAGCCTGGGTAAAGAATTGGCTAGAGAATAGGACACAGAGAGTAATAGTAAATGGAGTCCACTCTGAAGAAAGGGGGGTTACTAGTGGGGTACCGCAGGGTTCAGTATTAGGACCGGTCCTCTTCAGTGTCTTTATAGGCGACATTGCAGAGGGACTGGAAGGAAGAGTATGTCTCTTTGCAGATGACACAAAGATCTGCAACAGAGTTGATGCACAAGGTGGGGTGGAAAGGATGAGAAGGGACTTGGCAAGGTTAGAGGAATAGTCAAATGTATGGCAGCTTAGATTCAATGCTAAGAAGTGCAAGGTAATGCACCTGGGAAACAAAAACCCAGGGGAAGAGTACACAATGGGGGGTGAGATACTGACAACAACAAAAATGGAAAGGGACCTGGGGTAGTCAAATTAGATGACCTAAAGGTGGGCAAGCAATGTGAGAGGGCAGCAAGGAGGGCTGGGGGGGATACTGGGATGCATAGGGAGAGGCGTCACCAGTAGAAAACAGGAAGTTATTATCCCTCTGTACAGACAGCTGGTCAGACCCCATCTGGAGTACTGCGTGCAGTTCTGGAGACCCAATCTCCGCAAAGACATAGACAGGATGGAAGCTGTCCAGAGGAGGGCAACTAAAATGGTGCAGGGTCTGCACCGGAAGACAGATGAAGAGAGACTTAAGGAGCTTAATATGTATAGCCTCGAGGAAAGGGGGGACATGATAGAAACTTTCAAGTACCTCAAGGGAATCAACAAAGTCCAAGAGGGTAGCATCTTTCAAAAAAAGAGGTGTGCAAGAACAAGGGGGCACAATTTGAAGATGGGGGGGCGACTCAGAGGTAATTTAAGGAAGTATTTTTTCACAGAGAGGGTTGTGGATGCATGGAACGGCCTTCTGGAGGAGGTTGTGGAGTCAAAAACAGTGGTGGAATTCAAGCATGCATGGGACAGTCATAAGGCAATTCTAGGGGGTGGGGACAGGAAGAAGTAGGCTGCTGGTTAACTAGGATCTGCAGCTTATCCATTAAGTAGGGAAATGGGCAGACTGGATGGGCCATGCGGTCCTCATCTGCCGTCAAATTCTATGTTTCTATAATAAAGTTCAGTAGTAGTGGAGGTTTTTTTAACTGTGCATGACGTGGTCAGTACTGAAAGCAATAAAAAGACATCATAATGAGATTCAGTAGACGTGCAAGAGTTTTTAACTGTACATGAAATACTGAAAGAGGAACAAACTGATTCTATGTTAAAATGTTTCTATATTTCAGGAAACCGAAGGGAAGTAGACATCTTTAACAGACAGCAGTGAACATGGAAGCAACAAAAGAGCTAGAACTACTGAAAAATGAAGTTATGTGTCCCATCTGTGTGGATTATTTTAATGATCCTGTCATAATAGATTGTGGGCACAACTTTTGCAGAGCCTGTATCACAAGGTACTGGAAGTACGTTGATGGAAATGTCTCCTGTGGTGAATGCTGTGATGTGTTAGAGCAGAAGGAACTCCGGGCAAACAGGAAACTTTCAGTGATAGTGGAGATTGTAAAACGTCTTACTGGAAATAAAGAGGAGCCAGAAAAGAGCAACACCTGTGACCAGCAGCCACAGCCACTGGGATGGGTTTGTGAGGAACCAGATGAACATAAATCTGTCTGTGAAGCCTGTGAAAAGTCTCCTGTGCAAGAGTGCCGCAATATTGTTGCCAAGGAGGGGGACCTAAAGGTAGGTAGAGGAAGAAAATTATTAACATTTGAATGAAGTGTTTTCTGACTAGTTTATGAAATCTATTAATCTTAATGTTAGCTGCACATATTTAATAATAACACTAAGTTTGCCTGGGTATACAAAACTACCCAGGTGATGCGGGTGGTTTGAGACTGAAAGGCTAAAGCATATAGCTCCCCTTGTAAAACAGGTAAGGAAAATGCTGCAAGCTGATTGGCCCAAAGCCATGCACTCTATGACCACTACCAACCGTAAAAAACAACTGCTGCCCACAATAGTACTACAAGAGCTGATTTATCAGCAGTGCCATCAGTAGCAGGCCACCTGGAATTGTACTAATAAAAGGTTTACTGTGGCTTTAAATTATCTGTCTACTTAAAATGTTGCAGTGAACGCTGTGATCCAGACCTACTCTAGAAGTGCGTTGTGGTGTGAAATGTGTGGGTTGGCTGTCTGCCTCCTGGTGCTGTACAGTTTGTTGTTTTTAAGCTGGTTCACACTGGTGTTTGCTATAGTGCAGCCCAACAAGTCATTTCATCAGCTGGTTCGGAAATGCTGAATGACCACTGTTCAGATTGTGCACATTGCACACCGATGTTGAAGGTCCACATTCAAGTTCTGGTGTGGTCACTGTGGTCCTGGTTGCAAGCTGAGGGGAGGGGGGAGGTGGAGAGACATCTGCGTATGTCACATCCTGTCAAGGTGTAAACAGGAAGTGGGTGATTTAAACTTTAGTCGCTGTTGTTTCAAAGTGCTTGCCACATGTTTTTTTGCTGTCTGTTAGGCCTGAAGTAGTATCTAAAACCCTTGGATCCCCCCGATCAGTGTACGTCCAGTGGTGATTCATTTATCTTTTTCAAATTTTTTACCACCGAAGTCGCAGAATAAGAATTCATTCTTGTGGCCACCTGACTTCCTTCTGCAACAAACAAACCCTCTGCCACAGCCTCTGATCATCACAGCAGCTATGGACTTACATTTCAATCAACCAGTCTTTGCCGAGTCATCAATAAGTGCTTATATATATTTCAGTTTTAGTGTTGTTAGTACCATCTGGGGATGGGCACTTCTGCAGACAGCATGCACCAGGGCGCGCCCCTCATATACATAGTATTGGGTCACAGTGAGGAAGCAGTGTTGCATTTAAGTGCCCTTATTTATTTGGCATCTCCCATTTCACTTCAGCAGTGATTGGCTGTAAATATATGCTTTTCCTCAAGCTCGCTAGCTACTCTGTCATATGCTGAGTACATATTCAGGATGTCTTTCTGCTGTTCAGTGTTCTTAAACTTGCATGCCTTGTATGTAAAACTTTATACAGATATATGACCTGGCAGGTCATACGAGGGTTGGTGTAGTGGGTGCATCTGGAATTCAGTCTAGCAAGTGCCATTGTGCAGTCCTGGACCTCAGCCATTTTATTGTCCCACGTGTGGCTGGCTTGTATCACAGCACAATTGTGAGTATTCTAACATGGCCGCCAACCCCCCACACACCTTCCCTGATAGAGGTAGAATACTGTGGTACTGCAAGTATGGGTATTCCATATTCACAATTTCCTGCTGGTACTGCACTCCCCAAAAAGACAGTATGGGCTAATCAATGCACAGTCTGTATGCTCATGGACGTTCATGGTGACCTGCCCATATAATTCCACTTTTGTTAGTTGGCTGCTGTGGCAGTATACCAGGTTATTAGTCCAAGTCTTATTAAAATAAGGCACATGAACAGTGCTAGGTAGGTACCTAGTGGCTTGCTTGGTGGACTAATTACAATCCACTCCAGGCCTTATGTTTTGCACACCAGTGCAGGTTGTGCTTCCTTGTCTAGCCACTTGCTCAATATATATGTTTAGAAGAGAATGTGTATAGGGGAGGATAGTGGTGAAGAAGCAGGGCTTGGTTATGGTTACCAAACAGGTTGGAAGCCCAGAATTTACAGTGGGGTGATGGCGGTCCAACACTTGGCAAGCCTTTTCCTGTGAATTTTCTAGCCAGTGTTTCTTAAAGATCAACTGCAGCTATATTATAAACATATTACAAACCTTACTCCCTTTCCCTAACATAAGGACAACCAGACCTTATTTATTACATGTGAAATGAAGAAATTGCCATTTGTCATGCTCAGATACTATTTTAATGCTGTCCTCTTTGATAGTTTCACAGAAAATCTCACAGACATTTTTTGACCAACTAACGGAACCTTGGGTGAGTGCTGATTCCATTCAAGCAAGAATGACATCATTTTCCTCAGGTTCCTGGCAACTTAGTACCTGGAACTTGAGGAAAATGACGTCATTCTTGCTTAAAAGGAATCAGCACTTACCCGAAGTTCCGCTAGTTGGTCAAAAAATGTCTGAGAGATTTTCTGAGAAACCATCAAATAGGAGAGCATTAAGATAGTATCTGAGCATGACGCATGGCAATTTCTTCATTTCGCATGTAATAAATAAAGTCTGGTTGTCCTTATGTTAGGGAAAAGGAGTAAGGTTTGTAATACGTTTGTAATATAGCTGCAGTTGATCTTTAATGTTTTAATCGAGTTATAGTAGTGGAGAGCATTGCCAATATTGTAGCTCTGTGGCAAAGGACTCCACTCAACTCCATGCCCAATGCATGCGTTACCCACTGAAGCAGATATTAAACAACTGTACAGTGCCATTTCCAGGTTTCATATTGCAAAGAAAGCACCCAAGAATAAAAAAACAGAAACTGCAGAGTGTCATCTCGGGGTGGGGATGACAACTTCCAGTACCAAACGTATGAGCATACAAAATGTGCCAGCAGATGCAGTGCATATGGTGTGTCAAGTTTGCTCAAGTGTAAGCCGGCCCGGTGGCTCTGAGGGTTGAGGCGCTCGACACCACATCTCGCACCATGCCGGTGACCTGGGTTCGGGAACGAGCTTGGGTTGCTGCTGGTCACCCGGGGAGGAGAGGATTGAGCGTTCGACGATAGCACTCCTCTCCTGGGGATAGGGTGGGCTGTGAACCCACAGTGTTAGCAACATCCAGAGGAGGCTGGGTATGCTATGGCCTGGGACCACACTGAGTCCAGGTGAGGTGTCGGCGGATGTCCTGCAGGCAGGAGCGTGCCTGTCTTGCGATGGACATCAGTGCACGTCCGTGCCTCTGAGAGGAGGGGGTCCACGCACGAACAAGGAAAACCCTGCACCGTCAAGTAGACATTGACACTGGGCCTCAGTGCCCACCGTGGGATCCTGCCCACCTGGTCTCCTGATTCTCTTTCTCTCTCTTTCTCCGCCCCTCGCCCTGTGTACAGCCAACTTGTCTTCAGAAGAGCACCAAGTGGTGGCCCCACCTTGGGGGGAGTACAAACCAGGGAGTTCTCACTGTAAGGTAGGAGAGAGGGGTCAGAATACCGCAGGGGAGACTCAGGATGGGGGGTTCTCGGGTGGGCAGGAACAAGCCAGGATGTCTGAGGGAGTCTCGGCGGAGCTATGACCAGAGGAAAAAAGAAAAATCTGATCGAGTGTGCAGCTATCATATAGTACTCTGTGGCTGACCTCCCCCCATATCATAGCGACCCTTCCCTGACCCTGTCCCATCAGTGTCATTCTTGGAACCTGCACTGCTACCACACCAACAGTGGTGAAGGATACTTTCTGTGGCCCCAATCAGGCTGCTGAAGATGATCACAGTGATGACAAGCTGAAGGGTCAATCAGACACTGAAGAAAACCAAAATCCAGTAACTGTGATCTGGGTGAAGGTCACTCCACAGCATCATTGGCCATGGATGTTGAGTAAATGTACCAACGCCCCAGAGCCAAGCTACCCGGCCTGCACTTCGCATGCGCCGTGATCACAAATTCGCAGCTGTGTTTCAGCAATGTGGGAACACTTTAAGTCTATGGCCCGTTCCGACGCAAAATATTTTGACATTGAGAGGCAGTGGATGCAGTTTATCATGGAAATGGAGCAGCAACACATCGAGCATAAGGAGTGCATGGGATATTTTTGCATGGATCATGAGTGGACAGTGCTCTAGCTCCTGACTGAATGGGATTGGAAACCCATTACTACAAGCACCACCAATGTACCCCTATGCATCAACTCCCAACATTCGTGTATTTCCTGACATTAACCACATGGGACCCAGCGACAAGTCTGGCTTTCCCCAGCAGATATTCTTCTCTTTCTCTCTTACGAACATACAAACATACGAAATTGCCAGCAGGTATGGGACTGTCAGTCTATCTTGTCTGCTTGAGTGTGCAGCACTTCAGTCTTTCAGATTTCAGCTACCCCTTGCTCCCCCCCATTGATTTTGCCTATGTATCCTTCACTCTCCCCCCCCACAGTTTGAACACTCCCTCTGAACCTGTCCCACCCCCTTTTGAAGCTGTCCACCATCTGCAGTGATATCATCTCCTCCGGCTGCATGTTCCACCCTGACATCACCCTTTCGGTGAAATAGTGCCTCTTCATTTCCCTCCTGAATCTGCCTACTTCCAATTTCAGACTGTGCCCCCTAGTTTTCCTTCCACCTTTTAATTAGAAAATACTACCAGTGCCCACTCTGTTTGTACCTTTTACTGAAGGTCTCGATCATATCCCTTCTCTCCCTTATATCCTCTAGGGAATACATATTAAGCTCTCTCAGTCTCTCCTCATACGGTTTATCTCCCAACCCCAGGATCATTTTCATTGCCCAGTGAGGTACCCCCTCCAATAGGTTGATATATTTTTTCAAGTAGGGGCGCCAGTACTGCATTTAGTATTCCAAGTGCAGCCTCACCTGGAACCTGTATAGGGGCAGGATGATTTCCCCTATCCTAGAGGTAATTCCCCTAGTGATGCACCCCAGCATTTTGTTGGCCTTTGCCTCTGTCTTCCTACACTGGGCTGAGTTCATTTCCCCTGTCACTAGTACATCCAGATCCTTCTCCTCCTTTAACTTGGCTAACTGCACTCCCCCCCAACCAGTAACTGTTGTCGGGGTTTCTGGCTCCCAAGTTCATGACATTGCATTTCTTGGCAATGGCATTGAGCCCAAGTTGCCATGTGTTAGACCATTCCTCCAGTTTTGCCAAATCTTCCTGGAGTACTGTATCGTCTTCCCCTCCCATCAAACTCTGCACAGATCTTGGTATCATCAGTGAAGAGACTCATCTTACTCTTTATCCCTTCTGCTATATCGGCAATAGAAATGTTAAACAGCACTGGTCCTAGCACTGAGCCCTGCGGGACCTCATTTGTTACCACCCTTGGCTCAGATGCCTGACCCCCACTACTATCTTCTATTGTCTGTCCTACAACCAGCTCCTGACCCATCTAACCAGTTTCCTCCCCACTCCCAGATTGCTCAGTTTGTTGTTCAGCCTACCATGAGGCACTGAATCAAAGGCCCTGCTGAAGTCCAGGTATAGAACATCCACCGTATGACCCTTGTCCAGTGCCCATGTCACCCAATCAAAAAAGTCCACAAGATTCATTTGGCAGGATCTGTCGGAGACAAACCCATGCTGTCTGATGTCCTGGAGATTATTATCCTCCAGAAAATTTACCAGCCTTTCCTTGAGGATAGTCTCCATTACCTTTCCCACAAGTGTGGTTAGGCTGACTGGTCTATAATTCCCTGGTCTGTCTCTGACGCCACTCTTATGGAGGGGCACCATATGTGCCACCCTCCAATCTCTGGGTACGCATCCAGTTTCCAGAGAGATGTTGAACAGGTCTGCCATCAGTCCCACCAGGACTATTGCCAACTATCTCAGTACTCTAGGATGAATTCTGTCTGGCTCAGGTGCCTCATCAACCCTTAGGGACTTAAGGCCCTCTGACACCCTTTCCTCTGATTTCCCCATCCGTGTCTCCTCCCACCCACCCACCCCCCTTCATCTTAGGTAGACCTCATCCCTCTCCTTGTTGAATACTGAAGTACTCATTGAGTACTTCTACCTGCCCTGCCCCATTTTCTACCCACCCACTGCCATTCTCGATCCAATCTTATCCTTACTCTTTCACTTCTCCCTTATATACTTGAAGAAATCCTTTTCACTTTCTTTGATCCACTGGGCTAGCCTCAGTTCTGTCAATGCCTCGGCTGTCCTTACTGTTCTGTTCACTTCCCTGAATTTCCTCATGTATTCCTCCCTGTCCTCTTCCCCGTTGGATCTTTTGTAAGTTCTAAATGCAGCTCTCTTTTCCCTCACCCTCTTCCCTACCTCCTTGTTCATCCAGCTCAGCTTTTTGGTCCTAGGTTTCTTGCTTTGGCTCTTGACACATGCTGGTGGCCTCAGCCAGGCCCCTCTTGATGATTGCCCATTTCTGTTTGATGTCCATGTTTGGGCGGATGCCAGCTGTGTGCCCTTCCAGTATACTACCCATCCTGCTGAAGTCTGCTCTTTTGAAATCCAGGACCTTAGTCTTTGTAGTGGCTAGCTCCTTACCTAGACTGATTGAAAATCACATTGTATGTGGGGGGGTGGGCGTTATGGAGCCCAAGCTTGGTGGCAGCAAGTAATAAATAGTTCCATAATCTTTCTACCTAAATACAGCTAAAAAGTCATTTTAGACATGGTTTTGGCTGTTTTGGACCATCAGAATGGATTTCTGAGTGGCAAATTGGGTAATATGAGTAAAATGGGAAATCCTAAACGAGGTAAAGGGACTGGAAGTGCAGAACGAGGAAAGGGTGCTGGTGGGGCCCAGACCTCGCAGTCGGGCCTTGAAGATCCATCTATGACTCCCTTAGACACAGACGAATCCCTGACGATGCTAGGACTGAAAATGCAGACACTGATCACCTCAGTGGCTAATCTCTCCCAAAAAATGGATACCTTCAATAGCCGAGTAGTTCTACTGGAGTCTTCGGTTGGGGGTCTAAAAACAGAGTTCGCTGAGGTAACTAAACAGGCTAATTCAACTACGGGAGCTACTGCATCGATGGCGAAAGAAATGCAGTTTTTTTTCGTACAAGGCTTGAAACGATGGAAAATCAAATTAGGAGTGCAAATATTAGATTCTTGGGCTTACCCGAAGGCTTTGAAGGGGATCACCCAATTATGGCCGTAGAGGAACTTTTGAACAAAAAACCCATTCCATCGGGTCAAGATATAATCAAGGGCTTGTAGAAAGTTTATAGAATCACACCATGTGGTCATCAGCAGTTTGAGGAGCCTCGAACAGTATTGCTGGTTATGTCAGGAATTGGGGAGAGAGAGACAGAATTATGCTTTTGGCTCATCGGGCAGCCCCGTTAATGGTTGAAGACCATCAAATCTATCTTTTCCCAGACCTTAGTTTTTCAACACGTCATCAACATAAGAGGTTCGATGGGACTAGGTGTTCTTTAAGAGAAGCGGGCATAGTGCATTCTGTCATATTCCCTGCTCGCCTCCGCATCGTGTATGAGGGGAAAGTCTATCTTTTTGGAGATCTGGTGGAAGCTAGAAAGTGGGCGACCAGGTTTGCTGCGAAGTCTGTGAGTACACCCGACAAAATGGACTTGGACACTTGAACTGATTAAATGCTACTCTGTGGCTTTTCACTTTTCATATTGTATGACTATTCTAAACTGCTCAAGTTATCAGCCTAATGTTTTGGCCATGAGGTGGTTTCAGCCACCATGTTATAGATTTCACAACTTATTTACAATTGTTCTGAAGTTTTTCCATATTCAGCCAAAATGTTTTAAGATCTGTATTTTTGGGTGTGAAGATGGATGTATATATATATTGTTTAGATTATTTGTTAACCCTGTTTAGGGTTTCTTGTGCCAAACAAATAATTTGAGGTGTTTTTTAAGTTACTTAAGGTATAATGCATGGCGCCATATGTTCTTTTTCCAGTGAGGCCTACACCGGGACTGAATGCTGGACATTTTCTAATTTTAGTCGATGCCATGCTGCTCTTGGACTTACCTACACAGCAATATTTAGAAAATTTTAACACTTTAGTTTTAATAATTATAGTAATACCCCTAATGAGATATCTCAATATAGCAAATGCTTTTGTTTCGTTGTATTAAGGGATGTGTTCCCAGATGGTGATAATACTGTGGTCTGTCTGCTATATATGTGTCCAATGATTTGACATTGGAAAATTAAATAAAAATAAAGTATTAAAAAAAAAAAAAAAAAAATGTATGTGATGGACCATCTTAGGGTAGCTGGTTCATTCCACTGGGGTGCAGACAGACAAAGCATACTGATGAGTCCTGGTAGGATGAAATACGTGTCTATGTCTTCTGTTGGCACCCTTTACAAACTATGTGAGAGGCTTTTCGGCACCATGCATTTGTGCTTAAAGTTGAATCAGCATAATATTCTGTGGTGAATTGCATGTGCAGCCCATGATGCTTTGCACTGTGGGGGCATGTGTGATTTTGTATTTCTTTGAAACTTGGCTTCCCAGCCAAATGCCCTTTGGGGTAACCATTATCTTAGTGCTTGCGCACAGAGGTACTTTGTCTTTCAAATTGTTTTGTTTTTTGTTTTAATTGGGTTCACCACAACATAACCCAGATATACCATCTTAGGATAGCTGGTTCATTCCACTGGGGTGTCAAACAGACAAGGCATACTGATGAGTCCTGGTAGGATGAAACACATGTCTATGTCTTCTGTTGGCACCCTTTGCAAACTGTGTGAGGGGCCTTTCGGCAGCATGCATTTTTGCTTAAAGTTGAACCAGCATAATATTCTGTGGTGATTTGCATATGCAGCCCATGATGCTTTGCATTGTGGAGGCATGTGTGAATTTGTATCACATTGTATGTTGGTCGCTTCCTGTCAGGAATTCCTGTACTCCAACATCCCAGATCTGCTCCCCATCCTGCATCACCAAGTCCAGGATGTTACCCACCCTAGTTGGTTCTCATACCCTCTGTGTCAGAAAAATGTCCTGGAAGGCTTTCAGGTGGATCTGCTCCCTGGCACACGAGGTAGCTGGGATGCTCCAATCCACCCCTGGAAGATTAAAGTCCCCCGAAGCTGCCATGCTCCCTTTGCCACTAAGCCTCTTTAGCTGCTCCCCAGCTCCCTATCAGTTTCCTCATTCTGTGTTGGAGGCCTATAAACTACTCCCAATCTAACCTTGCTACCTCTCTGGTTGCACACATATGGCCTCTGCCCTGCCTTCCTCCCCCTCCTCCCTATTACACCATATCACTTCCCTAACTTAGGTTGCCACCCCACCCCCTTTCCCCTTGTCCCTATCCCTCTGGTATAACGTGAAACCTGGGATGGCTAGGTCTCAGTCATGGTATTGGGTTGCCCATGTCTCGGTGATGGCAGCTAAGTCCACCTCCCCTTCCGCCATCAATGCCTACAACTCTGACATCTTGTTCCTCAGGCTCCTAGCATTCACTGGTACCACACTCCATTTTGATCTACTGTGCTGTGCTCCTTTCCCTCCCCTCCATTTCTCTCCTATTTGAATTTGGCTCCTGCCTTGCTGTGGGGGGGAGGTACAAAGGCCCCCCTCTCTTGGAGGCAGTATAGAGCAGTGTGTTAAGGCTCTGAGCTGCAGATCTGGAGACCTGGGTTTGAATCCCACAACCACCTAGGTGCATATTGTGTGATCCTGAGCAAGTCACTTAACTTCCTTGTGCTCCCAGGTCACATCTGGAAACAAGCTTTGGCTCAGTGTGCTACTCCTGATTAAGCAATGTTCCCTTTCCGCTTTCCTTTCCCTCTTGGTGAATCCCCCCCCCATGCCCCCCTTACCTACTTTAAATTATACTTATTTTGATAAACTCCCAAAGTTATGCTTCAGTACCTGTGAGCCCTCCTTACTAAGTGCAACTACTTCAGTACATGTGAGATGTGCAACCTATCCTCTTCATACAGGTCCGTGCCTCCCCCCCCCCCCAATCCATACCCCATGGACCCACTCCATTCCTTCAGCCATGTATTGAATTCTGTGATTCTCTGCCTCCTGGCTGTTTTTGCTCTTGGCACTGGTAGGAGTTCTGGGAAAGATACCAACCTTCCTACCATACTACATAGTTTTCCCAGCTCCTTGAAACTGTCCTGCACCTCTTCTATTCTTCTCCCCTCCAGGTTATGTGTGCCAAGATATACTGCAATGTGTGCTTTTTCCCCTACCTTCCTCACACATCTGCTAAGATGCTGTCCTACTCTACTCACTGTCTTGCCTGGCATGCACTTTACCCAAATGCTGCTTTTCTTGGTGCCCCCCCCCCCATCTTATACCCTTAAGTATCGAGTCCCCAGAATAATGACCTTCCCTCTTTTATCCTTTTCACCCTCCAGCTGAATGCTAATCTTCTGCCCCTGAATTGATCTCACCCCTCCTTTCCCTCTGCCTCTATACCCCTGAGGTGCATGTCTGTCTCCTTTTCTTTCATCCTTTCGCCTGTACCACTTGTGCCTAGACTATCTGATTCCACCCTTATACCCTTCCTCTCCAGCTCTACCTCCACCCTTTCTGTGCCTGCCTTACCACCCCCTTCCCATTGGCTCCCTGTCTCCCCACTGACCTGTTCTCTTCCTCTTCCCTACTCCCCCGTGCTATCCCTTTCAGGGCTGCCTGCTTCGCCCCCCCCCCCGCCTGATCTCAACCTGCCACTCCTCCCCCATACCTGCTACTTCACCATCTTTCTTCTGCCCTGCATTGCATCTGCTGCCACCTGGGCTACCTCTTTTGCCTTCCGCTTCTCTGTTGTATCCCTTACCCTCTGTAGTGCCCTCCATCCTTCCATTCTCTGCAGTTTCCCTTCCCACCCGTTCCTGCCCCACCAGGCTAACCAAAACAGACAATCTGTTCCTATTGCCATTCTCCCTTCTCTGAGCTACTCCAGCGACCCCTCTCTGTGACTTATACCCCTGCCCTACCCCTGTTTTTATCTTCCCCTGGTGCCTGACCACTCTCCAGTCGCTGGTGTCTGCCAGCAGCTGCTCCTGGTTGACTTCCCCTCTTGTTCCCCCACATTGTCTATCCTTTCTTTTGCCTGCTGCAACCTCTAGTGATGGCCTCCTCAGGTCCCCTTTTCCTTGGTGTTTCCCTCCACCCCTGCCCCCATCTACCCAGCTCCATTCTGTGCCATCCAAGCTCCTCCCTAAGTTGTGTCAACTGCCTACACACCATACACCCCCCTGCTCCCCATGCAATACCCAAGAATATGGCTACCCCGCATTTATTACCGATTACTACCTGTCCCTCTTGACTGCCCACAAACACCCTCCCTTGCCATGCCTGCTTACTGGCCCACTCCCTAGGACCCCCATCCTCCTTGGGCTTCCTACCATATGGTATATTTCTGAGCTATACCAGGTCAGCGCTCCCTTTAGAGACTCCTGTCTCCCCTCCCAAGTACCCAGCGTGGCCTGCTGCCTGCTGTCCTCCCTGCTGACACCCTGTAGATGCTACTCGAGATGCTACTCTCCTGCTTCTTGGCACTCAAGCTTCAGGGCCGCTTGGCCCCCCCTTGTAATATAAGTGGATCCCAGCCCCACTGTTTGCTGGTCTGAGTCATGTGGCCACCCCTTCCCTCCTTTGTAGTCCCAACCCCTCTGTCTCAGCCCAAGACAAAATCATTTGTTTTGCAGTTGCACAGTTGAAATCACACAACACACATTGCCCTCTCAGTCAGTGCTACCAAAATACTAAAAGGAAGCAAACCACTTCACAGAGAAAGTACTTCCCTTTCAGCTCCTGCTGCCTGCCTCCACAGGTCTTCAGCTCTTAGCAATTGCCTAAACACATGGTAAATGCAAATGGAGGTTGCTCACAGTGCTGGTGCACTTGTGTGCCAGCTTCTACCACTTGTCTGTTTAGCAGCATGTTTGGCTAATGTATGAAGGTGGGGGGGGACAGATGAAGAAATGATAAGTGAAGTCACTGTGTTGCTTTTGGTGGTGGGACACACCGGCACAGGAGCTATATTATCACTGAATGATGGACTGGGATCACAGGTGTTTTACAAGGTACTGCTACACTGTGGAATTTTGTGCAGCATATTTGTTCTAAGTGTGCAGTGTATGTTTTTTTTCTTGTTCGCTTCCATGTTTCCATATTAAATACATTACTGTGTTTAATCTTGGCCATTCAGTCCGTGTCATCAGTTCATTGCAGTTCCTGATTTCAAACTCCATTTCTTGACTGAAAAAGTTTGTCAGATACTGTGACTTTTTATTCATGTACTGTGCTTTTTTCGATGTTCACCACACTACATTGTGCATATGTTCAATTGTGTGCACACTCCCATGCAGTACAGCTTGCTACACCTCAATGCACCAGTGTCCTGATGGGATCCATACTTATCTCGAGAATAGCAAATCCAAGCATTTATATCGGCAAGGCTCCAGTAATGGCTTGTTGCATGAACCAAAACCATTAATGATCAGGATTCATGTCAACACACGTCCTGTGGTGGCACACTGAAAGGTGGTCACACATTACACCAGCTTGTAGTGCCCTGAAGCCCTCCTCGAAATGATTTTGTGATCTTTAGGCACCAGCACTCGAGGTTCTTAGTCCAAAAGAGAAAGAACACGGCTAAGGGCAAAATGGAGGAGCCGAAATACAAGTACCACAATCTCACAGCAAAAGAACTGTCAGCTAAACTTCCAAGGACCAAAATAAAAAATGTCATATGCTAGCACACTATTATAACAAAATTTACTTAGTTTAAAAATAGTAGCACCCCCCCATCAATGGCGTCTGTGTATGTTTCATGTCACACTTGACACTTTGTCAAGACTTCATGCCATATTACACACTGCCCTTAAATACACAATATTGCACACGTGATCTATTGCTCCCAAGCTCAAAAAATTTCTTTAAAGGTGTAGGTACATAGTAAGTTTAGAAACACTAGATGCAATGTAGGATTCACATTAAATAAAATATTTAAAAAACACTATAAAAAAGTAAAGCTCCTGTTCTTTACCTAAAGCACCTTGTGAAAATATTAATGAACGCTCATTTGAATATTGATATGTCAGCATTTGAAAAATCCTAAACTAATATATGACATATCCAGAGATATGTACAAGGAATATTACAATCCAACAAATAACGTCTCAATGTCTCTTTTTCAAATATGGAGCTAGTTGAAAATGTCCGTTCAGACCTGGAAACTGTCCTGCTCTCAGCTTGAATTGCCAATAAGCCTCCTGACTCATAAGTACACTTTTCAAACCCCCTCCTTCCCACAGATACGTTCTTGAGTCTATAAAACATGAGGGAATGGCTTTTTCCTGAGCATTTTATGTGCATAGCTAATGCATTTCAGCTGAACCCAGTCTGATATGTCTGAGGTGTTCCAAAATTCTGTTTTTGAACTTTCTTACAGTTTTTCCAACCGCAGTTGCATAGAACAATATAAACCACTGCCTCAGTTCCACATGAAATGTAATGTTTAGGCTTTCCATTATGTGGCAAAAACATGTTTTCCCACCTTAATGTAATCGTATGCCACGCAACTACCACTGTTGAAGTTTCCAGCTGGTAATGTCTTATCTTCACTCTGATGTTTTTCTGTCCCATTCCAGCTGTGTAGCATTAGGTCCTTTAAATTCTTGCCCCTCCTATATGTGAACTGTGGTCTATTCTGTAGTACCTCTTCCAGACTGGGTATAAGCTGCAAGCAATGCCAATTTATTTTAACAGCTCCTTCAATTTCCTTGGCCTGTGTATTAAAAACAGTAACACAGTTGAGTTTCCGACCATCACATTCATTTACTATACCTCTTTTTTGGTTTCAGCAGAACTTTCCTAGGCATCTGATCTAATTTAGTTTTAGCATTATAGATACATTCATCACTATATCCCCTTTCCTTAAAACGTTTGATGAAAACCTTTAAAAATATTTTTTGAGCTTGGTTGCAATAGATCACATGTGCAATATGGTGTATTTAGGGGCAGTGTGTAATATGCCAAGACGTCGTGATAAAGCACCAAGTGTGATGCCAAATGTATGTATACACTATTGATGGAGGGGTGCAACTATTTTTGAACTAAATACATTTTGTTATAATAGTACACTATCATATGGTGTGTTGTTATTTTGGTCCTTGGAAGTGTAGCTGAGAGTTCTTTTGCTCTGACTTTGAGTTTCTTACCTACTTTAACCATCGGCTGAACCCACATTCATTTTGCCCCCACTCCCCCAAGATTCTTATCCTCTATTGCTTATATGCAGTCTCAGAGAATACTTTAACCCCTTCTCCTGCTCTTTTTCTTGTCCCTTCAAAACAGGGCACATACTGTATTGGGATAGCAATGTCTCAGCTGGGATTTTCTGTCTTCCACATTTTTATAATGACAACTACGTCCAGCTGGGCTTCCATCACCATTGCCTGTAGGTCCCCCATTTTATTCTCAAGATGACTGATGTACAGACAGACTGCTTTCTACTAACTAGGTCTCTTTCTCTTCGTTTGGCTGACTCCACCTACCCCCTTCCTCATGTCCTTATTCCATCTCTCCGTTCCCCCTGGTCTCCTCTACATTATGAGTTTTATCTCTCTTCACTTGTTGTGGGAGTGCCAGCAAAGCCTCTTAATCTTTTAGGCTGTGGACCTTCACCTTGCCCATCACCATCCTGTTTAAAAGTTGCAGATTTCTCAATGTGTGCTGTGAAACCAGTTAAACATGTCTCATGTCCTTTCAGGTACCAGAAACCTTTAAAGATGTTGCTGTTGATTTTTCTGAAGAGGAATGGAAAATGTTAAGCAAACAGGAGAAGGAGCTTCACAGGGATGTGATGGTGCAGAACTATGAAACCATGCTTTCAGTAGGTAAGGATCAACCTAGTCTCAGAGGAGGGATCTTTTTTCTGAGGGAGGGTGGGCTTACTTTTAACAACTTCAAGTTAGATGGCATTTTGGGAGAAAGGATGAAATGGGTGTCTTAGGGGCTCTGTTATAACATTTCTGTACCTTTCTGAAAATTGCAGTATGTGAAGTACATTGACACATAGAAACATAGAATTTGCCAACAGATATGAACCGGTTGGCTTACCTAGCATGTTCAGTTTTCCCTGCCAGTAGTAACACTGCAGATCCTACTTGATCTCAGGCCTGTTCACCCCCCCACACCCTTTCCATGAAATTCGTTATGCCTAGCCCATGCATTTTTGATCCCGACCACTGTGGGCTTAGCCTTCCACCTTAATTTTGGGGTACTCTGTATTATTAGAGGGAAGGACTTTGCAGGACATACCCCTAGTGGTCACTCATCTTCTCCATCTCTTTTTATCTTCATTGCCCCACACCACTATACCCATGTGTCTATCCAAATTATTCTTGAACTCTACCACTGATTTTGAACAGACAGCTTCACTGGTCAGTCTATTCCATCCATCCACCACCCTCTGCATTAGCATTCTTATTTAACCCACCCCCTACCAGCTCCTTCATGTTACTACTGATGATTGTGTTAATGCTGAGGGTGCACCATTCACTGCTGTCAATGTTTTTATCACCTGTAGAAACATGGCTGTTTCTATCATGGCTCCTCACACACACACACACACACACACACACACACACCCCTGGTTTGCAATGAGTATATCTTAAGGTTCTTCAGGCTTTTTTGTAGGGCATATCTTGATGTCCCTGAATCATTTTGGCGGCCCTCATGTGGACTGAGTCCACCCTATCCCTATCCTTCCTCATGTAATGATAGCAGAACAGTTTGCAGTACTCTGGGTGGGTGTCACAAACTGGTTCTCTCTCAGAGTTCAGCCTGCACTACTACTACCAGATTTCACACCACTTCAGACACCTGAATGGGGTAACCTGGTATGCTGCCACCACCCAGCTGCAGTATCACTTGGGGTATCTTTGGGTCCAAATCCACTGTACTGTAGTACAGTGCTCTTTCCCAAAAGGCAAGTGATGCACCCTTTTCATCACAGCTGAAAAAAAATTGCATTAGATGTGGTAACTGTAGCCTGTCTCTTTGGAACTGGATCACAGATTTGCCAATTTACTCCTGATTATCTATCCTTAAAAGTACTTAGTCACAGAAAGCATGAAGTATATAAAAATAACATTTAATGCACCACAATGTTTGCATATGTTACAGGATAATGCACAATTCACAGACTTGTTCTCTTTCAGAACTCAGCACTGCTTTCAGTTTTCTCAGTCCTTCTGATGCCTGAAAGAGTCAGCGTGGTATGCTGCAATATACTTGGCATGACTCTCACTCAGGGTATGTGGAGTTCCAAATCCCACTAGTGCCACTGTTCACACAGTAAATGTTTTTTCCCGAATGGCAGGTGACCCTCCTCATTTTCCCCAGTTGAGAACACTTTGTATTAGATATGGTAACTGTAGCATCTCTCTTTGGAAACAGATCATAGACTTGCCAGTTTACCCCTATATATCTATAGCTGAAATAACTCAGTCACAGAAAGCATGACGTATATAAAAATAACCTTTTGTACTCCACGATATTTACACATGTTAATAGGACAATACACAGTAAAGACTATTAGTGCAGTGGCACGTGCATTTCTAGTGGTAAATGTTAAACAGCTATGTAAACATTTCATTTAGAGGAGAACCTAGGCACAAAAAAAACAAACTTGCTGGCAATCGTGAATTTTATTTGGAATCTAGATGGTGGCCAGAATCCAAGATGGACACAAAAAAAAATGACAAAATGTTAATATGAGAGAGGCTGGACTACATTTGTTCTGTACCTTTTATCAACACTTGCATGAGAGCATTATACATCCATTGGAAAACTTGTATCAAGAAAGCAAGTGCTTTAACAAAAACAATAATGTGTGAATGAGAAATGTATAGAATGGAGATTTATGCTGTTTTTGGATGCTTTTTAACACACCATGATTTTTACAAAACTGGCATCGCTTCAAAACAAGTAGTCAGTTTGTCACAGGGAGTGCCACTAGATAGCTACTGTAGGTGAATCTTTAACCATCATCACTCTCCATATCAGTATCACTTTCCATATCTAAATAATCATCACTATCTTTACTAACATACTACAATGATAGGCAGGGGGATCATTAACCATCATCACTCTCCATATTAACATCACTTTCCATATCTAAGTAATCATCACTGTCTGTACTAACATACAGTAATAGTATTCTACAGTGATAGATAGAGGAATCATCAATCATCACCACTCTCTATATCAGCATCACTTTCCATGTCTAAATAATCATCGTCTGTTCTAACATACTACAGTGCTAGGGGGATCATCAGTCATCATCACTCTCCATATCAGCTTCACTTTCCATATGTAAATAATCATCACTGTCTGTACTAACATACTACAGTGATAGATAGGGGGGTCATCAGTCATCATCACTCTCCGTGTCAGCATCCCTTTCCATATCTAAATAATCATCACTGTCTGTACTAACACACTAACATACTACAGTGATAGGGGATTCTCAATCATCATCACCCCATATCAGCATCACTTTCCATATCTAAATAACCATTACTGTCTGTACTAACATACTACAGTGATAGATGGGGGATCATCAGTCATCATCACTCTCCACGTCAGCATCACTTTCATTATCTAAACAATCATCACTGTCTGTACTAAAATACTACAGTGCTAGGGGGATCATCAGTCATAATCACTCTCCATATCAGCATCACTTTCCATATCTAAATAATCATCACTGTCTGTACTAACATACTACAATGACAGATAGGGGGATCATCCATCGGCATCACTTTCTATATCTAAATAATCATCGCTGAATGTACTAACATACTACAGTGGTAGATAGGGGCTCCTCAATCGTCATCACCTCCATATCAGCATCACTTTCCTCATCTAAATAATCCTTACGGGCTGTACTAACATACTAGAGTTATAGATAGAGGATCATCAGTCATCATCACTCTCCATATCTGCATCACTTTCCGTATCTAAATAATCATCACTGCCTGTAGTAACATACTAACATACTACAGTGATAGATAGGGGATCCTCAATCATCATCACCCTCAATATCAGCATCACTTTCCATATCTAAATAATCATCACTGTATGTACTAACATACTACAGTGATAGATGGAGGGATCATCAGTCATCATCACTCTCCATATCAGCATCACTTGCCATACATAAATAATCATCACTGTCTGTACTAACATACTAACACACTGCAGTGCTAGATAAGGGGATCATCAGTCATCACCACCACTCTACATATCAGCATCACTTTCCATATCTAAACAATCATTACTGTCTGTACTAACATACTACAGTGATAGAAAGGGAATCCTCAATCATCATCACCACTCTACATATCGGCATCACTTTCCATATCTATATAATCATCACTGTCTGTACTAACATACTACAGTGATAGGGGAATCATCATCACTCTCCGTATCAGCATCACTTTCCATATCTAAACAATCATTACTGTCTGTACTAACATACTACAGTGATAGAAAGGGGATCCTCAATCATCATCACCACTCTACATATCAGCATCACTTTCCATATCTAAATAATCATCACTGTCTGTACTAACATACTACAATGACAGACAGGGGGATCATCAATCATTATCACTCGCCATATCAGCATCAGTTTCCATATCTAAATAATCACCACTGTCTGTACTAACATACTACAGTGGTAGATAGGGGGATTTTCGATCAGCATCACTTTCCATATCTAAATAGTCATCACTGCCTGTACTAACATACTAACATACTGCAGTGATAGATAGGGGGATCAGCGATCATCATCACTCTCCATATCAGCATCACTTTCCATTTCTAAATAATCATCACTGTCTGTACTGACATACTGCGGTGATAGATGGGGGATCATCAGTCGTCATCACTTTCCATATCTGCATCACTTTCCATATCTCAGTAATCATCACTGTCTGTACTAACATACTACAGTGACAGATAGGGGGGTCATCAATCATACTCACTTTCCATATCAGCATCACTTTGCATATCTAAATAATCGTCACTGTCTGTACTAACATACTAACTTACTACAGTGATAAGTAAGTGGGAATCATCAATCAGCATCACTCTCCATATCAGCATCACTTTCCATATCTAAATAATCATCACTGTCTGTACTAATATACTAACATACTGACATACTAACTCACTACAGTGATAGATAGGGGGATCCTCAATCATCATCACTCTTCATTTCAGCATCACTTTCCTTATCTAAATAATCATCACTGGGTATATTCTCATTACTGTTAATGTGGTCTCCCTCATCCTCTGCAACTGAATTCTAACATCCTTCATCACCCTCATCAGAAGAGCATCACAATCCTCTGCAGCTGAGGCCAGCTTTTCTACGTGTACAGAGCATTGCTGAGCACTTTGTTTTTGTCCAGCTGCATTTAACTAGATGAAGCACAGCATCTGGCACTGGCAATTATGCAGTCATATCTTTTTTCTACTGGCCTCCATCATCTTTTTAGCCATATTAATGTGGTGTGTACAGCTCAGGTTTGGCAACTTTATCATTATTCCAAATCATATATTGATAGTGAACCCTCGTAATTGCATGGAGTAGGTCACTCTTTGTAGGGGCAAGATTTTTAGATTGTGATTGCTTCTTTTTTAACAGCCATCATCTTCGTTCTTTCACTATCATTCTCACAGTTTTTGGGAGGTATAGCTGGCATACACACTTCTCCAGTCCTGAAAGAGTATCTTCTGATGGCTTTATGTAATTGCCCAGCTTCTCAAAGGCCGTAAGAACATTGTCACTAGTATTCTGAAATGCCTTCCAGCAAGTTAATTTTTCCTTTCCTCTTAAAGAACAGGTAATGTCAGCTCCACTGAAGGCATGAAATCTTGGTAGTGCAGCTGCTTTCTTTTGGCCAAGATCCTTATAAATTGGTCTTAGCCGGATGTTCCTATGCTTTTGTCTAGTTCCTGTCACAAATGCCGTATCTTGCTAGAACTGAGGATAGCAATTAATAGCATGTACAAAGATGTCCGTGTCTGAAGAGTGAATGTGAAGTGGAATGGCACCAGAAGCTGTTGCATCTAAGGCATGTAGAAGTAACTTTGTGTCACCTTCCTCTTGCTCACTCTTAAGATGACTCACATCCTTGTGAGTTACTCTACACTTGGTGTTGTAGGTGACAACCAAACTAATTGCATTTTTCAATCCTTACTGGAGCATCTTATCTGCTTGGTATCTTGTGATCTCGTCCTTTGTCTTTACATGTGACAAAAGTTGTTTCATAGGTACTGTAGCAATACTGGTCATGTCAGTGATGTGACAGGCTACTGGAGAATTGCCTCCTTGTCATCTGTCAGGTGTTGAGCCTTTAGTTACATCATATCTGTCAAATACCAAGTGAACTTTGCCATACTTCTCTCTGTTGTACTTCTGAAATAGGTGGGATATGAAGTGTTCCATGAGGTCAAAACAAGTCTTTACTGCTGCTGGCTTGTCAAGGGTCTGCAATTCAGCCATGCCATCAACTACTGCAACTGTTAACTTATTAGCTTTGATGTTGAGTTCATCTGTTTCCGTGCTGTCTGGGTTTGCCTGGGTGCTCCTCAAGAACTATCAGGAGTTTGCTGTTAACAGAGCAATGTACCATTGATCCATCAGTGGTAAAAAGTGCTTGGTTCACTACCGAGAGCTCATATTGCCAATGGCATCCCACAGGTTAATATCAGGCCTTAGTTTGTACATAATTAGCATGTGAGAAAACAGAGATCTATCCTCACGCAGCTCAATCAACTTATCTCCCACTTTTACTTTCACCTTCTGTCCTGAACTTTTCCAGGTCTGTAGTTTTTGCTTCTTCATGGTGGCTTGGAGATTAGTGTTTCCCCCAAAGTGTCTATGCACAGCGGTCCCGCTATGCTTATGCTGGCTGCTCCTATCCTTTTGATGTGCCGCAATGCTTCCCGCCATGCCTCTGCACTTTGTAAGCCTGCTCAGGATTTCTTTTTCTTCCGACATGCTACTGTTTACTCACCGAAGTGAGTAATTGTAGCAGAGAGCCCAGATGCTACCGGACTGTCTCCAGCATTAACCCCTACTCACCAGAATTAAATAGAAGTCCGTTGAAAAAGAGCTAAATACATTCTACAGAGTTGGGCTTCATTATGGTGGGCTTCACTCTGTGTAACTCTCAGGTGTAAAGGGGTTAACTGCTTATGTCAGTGAAGTGATTTGTAGCTCCTTGGGCTGGCACCACCAGAAAGAATGCGTATACACACACACACACATGCACACAGTACTTACACCTACGGAAACAACCCACCATGCAGTATATTGGATTATGTCTTCGGCATTAATTCTTTCTCATCAGAATTAAATAGAAGTCATTACAGGGGCTGAAATAAGGATTTAACAATCGAGACAGAAATAGCTCCCGAGTATCGAGTGTCGGCACTTTCTTGCTGACCAGGAGCTGCTTTAGCAAAACCAGGAGCTGATGTTTAAATATATGAAAGGAGGCAATGTGGCCTGTTAGGAGGCTAGATGGTACTTTAGGAGGCAGTGGGTTATAGTGATTAGAACGCTGGCCTGGGAATCTGGAGACCATAGGTTCAAAGCTTGCTAAAGCCAAATTCTCACTGTCTGACTTAGAGCAAGTCACTTAACCTCTTAGTGCTCCAGTCTGCCAAGTTGCAGAAATGGGTAGAAACATGATCCCACTGGAAACAAGATGGTGCATCGCAGCTGGGCTATCTTAGGTAAATTGAAAAGTAAAAAGTGTATGAAATAACACTACTTTTGAGCACGCTGACCAGTGGTGTATTATTTATTGGAATTTATAAAATGGGTCTGGAGTTTTCTGTGTCCTGATTGGCAGAGAGGTGCATGTGCCCATGACCTTATCAGGGCATATTGTATCAACCTGCACCTCTTCAGCCAGCCAGGATTCACTACAAGACAGATATCAGTGTGCCAACTTCCTGAAACTGCACAGCTGAGCTGCCCCCCCCCCCCCATGCCCGCAACTCACAGGCCCTGTCCACATTACTGGTGCTTTTTCAGAACATTTTGAAAAACAGTTTGTGTAATGGTTTTCAGAACGGTGCATCCAGATGACATCCTGTGAATTAAGCGACTAAATAATCATGACTGCAATAACAGCGCTGGCAAAACAGCGATTCTCAAATTAAGCCGCAGACTTAATAGCGAAAAACTTTTAATAGCGACAATGCTTGCCCAACTCTGAACAATAATAGTGCTTAGCTTTAAATAGCGAATCCTGCCAGCAGGACACTATAAAGCAGTTGCACAGTGAGTTTGCAGAGTTCAGAGTTCAACTAATTTGCCCTACGCTTAAAAACAGCGACTTTGCAGTGTTCACCTAATTAGCCTTATGCATCAAAACAGTGACTTTTAGAATAAAAAAAAAAAACACAAGCCATGCAGCTCTTTCAAACTCCATTAGAGCTGACTCTGAGTTCAAGTTGGGGCAGAGTTCTCGTAGCTATGCGTATACTCTTGAGTATGCTGCGGCACTTCTGGTTGACATAAGGACATATAAAGCTGTTACAACCTCTCCTGATTTGAGGTAGTGAATAGTGTACAGCTGCTGAAATAACAGTGGGCATGATTTTAAAAGTGCCATCTAACATCCAGTGGCTGCACTCCTGGAGCATTTTTAGATTACCATCTGTGGCAAATAAAAGGAAGCAGTCCTTTTACTTGCCACTGTCATACAGGAGAAAGTTTTGTCCAGAACAAGTTATTTTAAACTCTGTTGGTATCTCCAGTTCCTCCACAGAGGCAGGAGTGACAGGACAGCCATGCTCGACCTGTCGGATACGCTGTATTGTTCTTTTTATAAGGGGCACTCCTGGCAAATGACCAGTGACAGACTCAGGGGCTGTGGTAGTGCATTGGACAACAACCTGTGTAATTGTCTCAATGCTGGACCTCGCTCGTTCATGGACATTGGCCATGACTTTACGAGCACCAACTTCCCCAGCATCAGGTGTGTAAGTATGTTCCTTAAGAAGAGCAGAGACAGAGTTTCCCACCGTGTGCATCCTAGGCAGTCAGACGAATTTGGGGCCAGCAGCACAGTGCCAATAAATCTTCTCACCCCCTTTCTTTGTCCTTTCGGAACACATAGCCTGCATGTATAGCCAAGGGCTTACCTTTCTGGCTCATAATTGTTTCAAATAACTCCATCCCTCACCCTCATACACACAAGATCATGTGAATGGTGCCATGAAAAAGTAGTAGTCCTTTAAAATACATGCTGTTGCATTTTGGGTAACAGGAAAGGCTGCAAGGTCATAGTTCATGGGAGCAACAAGAAAACAGCGTGATGGCTGTATCACTATTCAGCATTCGGCATTATGAGACGTTCCATGTGCTAAGTGCCTTTATTTTCTGACGCGCTTCTACAGCTCGCCATTTTGCCAGCGCTATAGTGCTTTTCACGATTGTGCATTCGCGATTTTAACATGGAACCTGTCCACACTAGCATCCGGCACGTAGGTTGCCAGCTAGAATTCCAAGCATACGTTTGGCAATACAGCAAAGCATTGCGGGTGCCCGAAGCATGCTGGGATACTCACGAATGGGCATGCCAACTGATCGGAGTTAAAAATGCACCAATTGATTCAGCATGTGATGGTGAGGTTGGGGATGTAAGTAAAGTTATCCCCTTTTCCATTGTGCAGCCAAAATTTGTCTCAGAAGGTCAGCGGAGGTTGCCTTAAACAGTTTTACATTACAATTTGTATCCACGCTACTGGCAAAACAGTTTAAGGCAACCGTGTTGGGTTGAAACTGTGCTCTAAACCTACCCTGAGCAGGTTTTGAGCATGGTCTCTTAAAACAGTTCTGAGTGTGATAAAACCGTACTGTAATATGGTCATGAACTGTGTTTGCAGTTTTTGTAACTTTACAGGCTATCTGTAATATTACAAAGCCACTAATGTGGACAGGGCCACAGTGTCTAGCTACAGCCCTGTTTTGTGATGCACAGCATCCTACTATGGACACCTTGTACAAAAACTTGTTTTATGGCTTATTTAAAATATAAATGTGTCACCTATTTTGTTGAGAAAGTTGCCCCGAACTTAGTGAGCGTTGAGCGCATGCCTCCAAGACTCAGTTTTCAAATCAAAATGGTACGCCATCTAAACCATAGCAGGCTGCTGCAAACGGCCAAAGTCACAACCAGGGAAGTGCTAAATACGGAGGCTGCTGAGGGACATACTCGGCTCCCACTTATGTGAGTAGAACTCCCTGGACTACTCATTTCTCCAACGGCTCAGTAGATTCACTCCTCAACTGAATTTTTCAGAGGACAGTGCTTTATAAAACATGCCAGCTGCCAAGTTTGAGTATGACAGAGCGAGCAAAAGACACTGTGATCAGGGAAGCACTATTAGAAAAGAGCTAAACAAGGCAGCTGGTAAGGGACTCTGTCACCCCCTCCTTCTAGAACAAAAAATACCTTGTTTATTCACTGATTGTTTTAAAATAAAAACATTCTGAAGGATTTTCTGTGTGCCGGGGGCAGGCACCCACTTAATTTTAATTAAAGCTGTCCAGTACAATGAATGACAAGGACTACATTTTTGTTTTTATATAAGGTTATATATATATAAGGTTTTTTTACACTCTTTATGTGCATTTTGTAATTACCTTTTTAACTGGGGGACCCATTTTATAAGCAGAATAAGACACTCCAAGGTGTGGTGTATGGCCTGATAAGAGCACTTCCCACGTGCTAAGGGCACTTGGCGCATGTGCCTTGTGCCTCATTACGCATCAGGGGTGTACCGTTATCAGGCCATAAACCACACCTTGTTGTGCCTTATTACTTACTTTATTCTCTCCAATAACCTGGTTGCCATGGAGAGGTGGGTGTCTGCCAGCTTCTTGATGTGTATCCTCTGCTTTTTTAGAGGGGGGGTTATAGGAGTTAAACATTCTGCTCCCCTCTTTTGTTCTAGAATATCTGGCAGTGGAAAAAAAACACATTACCTGTGACCTGCCACATTATTTCCATTCTCAAAAATAGACATACTGTACTTTTACAGGCTGTTGCAGAAAGCATGTAGGTTCTGTATCAGTTCCAAGGTGAAACTGTAACAATGTCATAAGAGACTGACATGCTGTACAGCTCCGTCCGTGACCCCAGAGCTAGCTTCCTTCCCCTTTACTTTCCTATGCCGCCTGACTCAACCTGCTTATACTTCAACCCTTCTCCTCCAGTAACATCACTCACAAACTGCTTGTCATAGTTTGCATCCCCCCGCTTGTTTACATACTTGGATGAACCCCCTGTCCCTCCTCACATGCACTTGCCTTACAACTCAAATTTTTCTCTCTCTCTCTCTCTCTGTCTCTGTCTCTCTCTCCAGCAACTTATTTCACATGTTGTACACCCCCGAACACATACACAGCACTGTACACTTCTGGAATCAATCCACCAAGAATCCCTTTGAACTCTGAACATTTTACACACAGTTATTGGAACAAATACTATATCTGTACAAATAACCAGTGTTGTATGTTTCCATATTCAAATCTTGATAACAAAAATCTACTTTCAAGAGATGTGAAGATGGAAACATAACATATAAATTGGTTTAGTGATAAGTAGTTTTCCAGAATAAAATCTCAGTTTTTAGCAGTAGAAATAACACCAAAAAACAGTCAGGAACCCCCCCAAAATGAACCATTTTCAATCACTTTTGCAAAACGTTTCTGGGGGAAGGGGGCATGCCCTTGAACACCCCTAGATTAATTAGGGATTTTGACTTTTACAAAAAAACTATCCTATCGTTTCAGATTTGTCTGGGGGAAACACTGGATTAGTTTTGTTTGTTGTAATATGTTTGGATACAAATGTTTCAAATAGTAGCTTGCCAATAACGTCCTGCTTACACAAGTCTTGCATTGCCTTTTCTGGCATGATTACCTTTTTTGCTAGATTGAACAATTTATTACTGTCTTCTGTGAATGGATTCACAAAGCTTCTGATGGTTCATACTAGAGCGAATAAGGAAGTCAAAGGCATTTGCCCATAAAGACCTCCCGCACCATTCAGTGGCGATGACCTATGTCACCAACTTCAGTAAGGGATTTATCCAACCTTGTTTTAAATATACTTATACTTCCGGCATCAACCACCTCCCGTGGCAAGACATTCCACCACCTAACCACCCTGTTCTTAAATCCATTTCTTCTCCCACTCTGTTTTCGCCATTTCCTTCCTCAATTGTTTATTATGACACCGTAAATAATAAGGTTTATCTATCCACTCCAGCCCCAAATCAGACTTTAACACTTCATCTTTCAAAATTTTAAATAATAACAATAAATCGCCCCTCTTTCTTATACTCTCCAATGTCCACAAACCCAATCCCTGCAACCTGTCATCATAAGATCTATCCCTCCACCCCGTTATCATTTTTGTATATGTTCTCTGTGGCCTCTCCATTACCCTAATATCTTTTACAAGATAGGGACAGAAAACTGTGGAGCAATAATCCAAAATGGGCCTCACCATTATTTTATACAACGGCAGCAACACCTCACCACTCCTAAATTGGAAGCCCCGTCTAATGCAGTTTACCAACTGCATAGCTTTACTTGATTATTTTTTACTGTACGTATCACATTTAAGATCGTTCTGTATGTATACTCCCAAATCTTTCTCCCCCTCTGATATTTTTAATTGTAATCCCAAAATGCCATATGACTGTTGAACATTATGCCTCCCACAATGCATTATAGTGCATTTTCCCTCATTAAAGGTCATACCATTTGACCTTGCCCATTCCAATATGTAAATTAAATCTTGTCCAAAAATCAGTCTATCATTAAAGGTATCCACAACTCCTCCAATCTTAATATCATTCGCAAATTTAACCAACTTGTTTTTACTTAGTATCCTTAAATCACCAATAAAAATGCTGAACAACAGAGGTCCAAGCACCGACCCCTGCGGCACACCACTCCTCACCCTCTGTGGATCTGACAAGTGTCCACATAGTCTGACCCGCTGAGACCTATTTGCGCCAACCATTGTTCCACCCATCTCACTAAGGCCCCATCCACTCCCAATCCTATCAATTTTTCGATGATTTTATGATGCAGGACTGTATCAAATGCTCTCCCGAAGTCTAACATTACCACATCCATGTTTCTACCTTCATCAATATGCTTGCTAACATATTCATTAAAAAAACACCAGGTTCGTCTCACACGACCTATTAGCCACAAATCCATGTTGATCCCTATCCACCAAGGTCTCACTTCTCATATGTTCCCTGATAAATTCACTCAAAATTCCCTCAATGATCTTCCCAATAATGGAGGTCAGACTCACCAGTCTATAGTTCTTTGCCTCACTTCTACTTCCCTTCTTATATATAAGTACAACATATGCTAGCCTCCAAATTTCTGGCACCACACCCTCAGCCAAGGACTTTTGTCCCAGGCAAGCTATGACAGGTGCCAGTACTTCCACTAACTCCGTCACTAAAAAAGGATGCAACCCATCTGGACCTGCAGCCTTCTCAACTTTCAGATTCATAATCCTACTCTTCACTTTTTCCTCTGTTATAACTTTTCTAGGGTCCAACATACTGTCACCTATATGTTTTGTCTCTATCCCTCCATCATTCTCTTTATAAAATGGTGGCAGTAAGATCCTTGATGCTTCTCTCTTGTAACTTTTGTACTGATAACAAAAGTTTGTGGTGCTGTGTGTGCCTGTTTGAGAACAGTCCAGCCACCTGCTGTGCTTCTTCTGCAATCCGAGCAAGGTGTGGTGCTATCAGAAAAAAATCTGGTGTCAGCACTGGGGTTTAGGGTAATGCCAGTCAATCCATCTGAAACATTCATCATGCGGTTGATTTGTTGCAAAGCATGACCTGCACCAATGGCACAGAAGGACCAAATTCAGTCTTATTTACAGCCTAGTTTCCACTGAGAAATTCATGTATATCCGATTCTGATGTCCTGAGTATTTTCAGGTCTGCCAGAGATACAAGGGCATAAGTCTGGCATAATTTAGCTTGTCATGTGCAAAATAGTACTTGGTGAATGATTCAATAGACATTAGATGAAGTTCCCAGTTTCCTGTACTGATCAAATGGATAAATACAACCATTTCCAACATCATCTGCATATACTGCCGTATAACTTTGAGTAGTGGCTTTGCTTCATTTGGATATAACATTGCCTCATTTTCTTCAAAATTTCCATTGGCTCAAGGTTGCACATCATTTGAGCATGAGCTGCTCTAATCATCTCAGGGTCTCCCTCTGCACAGGCTATGTCCAAACTTTCTGAGTGAGAAACACAGTGCTCACATAGATCAGTATGTTCAGCAAAAAAATGCTTCCTCATACAATGTGAAAAATGCCTGCAAAATAATTATATGTTTGTTTGTTTGTTTATTGTTAAAAAAGGTTGTATAAAACAAATGTTTATTACATCCAAAAAAGACATATCATAAATATGGTATATAAATACCAGCACCATACACATTATTCAATTAACAAATTACAGTCCTGCGGTATAAACCTTATTGCCATTCAGTCACATAAGAAATTTTGCAAGCCCATACATATATTTAATCTCACTCATTTTTAACATTACCCTAACATCAATGTATTGCTTCCCAAATAGTGGAATTAGCCATTTCCTTCTTTTATCCTGACATATTTCACATTTAGTTGATATGTGCACTACCTCAATATCATTTTTATCAGCACAATTACATTTTGTTATTTTCAATCCATACAGTTTGTTATGAAAATTGAAGAACGAGTTACACAGGACTGCCAGCCTCATCCAACACAACAAATTTCTATGTTTATAATTTTCGCATTTTACCAAGTACTTCTCTAGTCCCCAATTAATTTTAATACTGGAGTATAGCCCCACTGAGTCAAATTCATGTATCTTTCCCAGATCTTCTTGCATCGCAGTATCTCTTAACCTTATGCTTACTTCCTTTACAAATAAATCAGGACTATTAGCTACATTCCCATTCCTAATATCTATGAGGCCTGCCCTTAATAACTCTTTGTTCAGTTTTTCAAACCAACCATTATTTATCCCATAAGCTCGTTTGTTTATAAAATCATTCCAGCACTGCCTTGGTAATCTACCATCTTTCATTTTCAGTATTGTACCAAACCATTTAATAGCACGAATCAAAATATTCGTTTTTATAGGAAATGACCCAGTTTCTAATCTAATAAAACCAACTGGGCAGTCTCTGGGTAAATTCAATATCGATCTCATAAATGAATTTTGAATTACTTCTATATTATACTTCTCCATATAAAACCCCCATTTTTCACTACCATAAAGCAACTGATTAACACATTTAATATCAAATGTTTTCTTTAAGGCCACAAATGAATTATTAGCAAATTTATAAGCAAAGCTTTTAATGGCACTAGAAGTTTTAGCTGCATTAGATTTAACCTCAGCCATATGCTGCAACCAGGATACTTTTTTTATCAATAATTACTCCCAAATATCTATATTCTAAAACTTCCTCAATTTTACAATGCCCAATTTCCCATATATTGCTATGTTTCTTATTTTTTTGTCCACATACCATAATTTTAGATTTATTTACATTCAGTTCTAGGTCTAGAGCACTCAAAGAAGCCATAACATTTAACATTGCTTTACGTAGACCAGCTGCCGTTTGAGAAATTACTATTGCATCATCTGCATATAAAAGAATTTGAATAGATACATTATTTATTTTAAGAGCAAAAGTATCAATCAGATTAAATACTTCTTACAAGTTTCTCTATATAAAGATTGAAAAGTATCGGTGCCAATAGACAACCCTGTTTAACACCACAAGCAACTTTAATTTCTTTAGACAGTGCCCCGTCTCGGCCATATCTAATGCTTGCTGTAGTATCTGTATGCAACATCTTTAAAATGGCTAACAAGTGACAGTCAATCACCAGGCTGTCCAATAAATTCCATAATTTATTTCTATTTACTTGATCGAATGCCGATTTAATATCGAGGAAGCCAACATATAAAGTTCCTTTTTTATTCCTTACATAGATATCAAATAGATAATTAAGTGTCAAAATCAAATCCATAGTCCCCACATTCCTTTCTAAAGCCACACTGAAATCTTGAAATATATTCAATTTCATCAACCCAAGTTGACAGCCTATCTAAAGTCAATCTAGAGTAGATTTTCTGAGTAACAGGAAGCAATGTTATAGGACAATAACACTTTGGATCCTGTTTATCCCCTTTTTTAAAGAGCGGTACAGTTATTCCCCTATTCCAAGCTTGAGGTAAACATAGAGTAATATTTATATCATTAAACAATTGTGTAAGTATAACCGCCCAAAGCTCCAAATTATTATGTAACAGCTCTGCAGGAATACTGTCACATCCTGCCGCCTTATTTCTTTTTTGTGCACTGATTGCAAATTTAACTTCCTCCATACCGAATTTAAATAAAAAATTATTACAAAAATTTCTTGAGCTTTCATTAGCTTACTTATTTTCATTACTATCTACCCTAGAGCAATTATAAATATTCCTGAAATGTTTAACCCAACTATCTTCCGAGATCATACCTACAATATTATATTGCACATTTTCTTTATTGCATCCATAGGCAATTAAAGCCCAGAATGCCTTCATGTCTTTATTCACAATACTAGCTTGACGTTCTCCCCAAAGGTATCTCCTGTAATTTGCCTTTTTTTCTTTTACTGCAGATCTATATTCAGCTTTCAACAATGAAAGGCCCTCAAAATATCCATCGTTGGTTGTTTAAGTCTTAATTTACCTACTCTCTTAATTTCATCCCTTAACATAACACATTCTCTGTCAAACCATTGATGTTCTACATCCCTATTCTGTGAATTTGCTATACTTTTTTGATTATTTAAAGTATTAACAATAATAGCTAACAACTCATCATACATCATAATTCTTTCATCCCCTTTCACTATACAATTAGATATAAATTTGTGTATTGTATTTTTTACTTGTCCATCATTAACTAAATTATCCAAGACTTGTTTTGTAAAGCCATTCCACTTAATCCTTTTACCATATGTAATACACATAAATTTATCTGCATCATATTCCTTTCTCTCATCTTTTATTACTGCTAGATCAGCATGAATTTTACATATAATAGGGAAATGATCACTATCCCAAAGTCGCATCACTTTAAATTGTTCTACTAGGTTATAGTCAAAAGCTTCAATTAAGCATAAATCCAAAACACTCCCACCTCTTTTTGTCAAAAATGTAAATTCTCCATTTCTATCTCCTTTTGCTCTTCCATTTAATACTCTAAAGTTATATTTTTCACAAAACTGAATAACTTTCTTGCCATAATTTGTCACACTTATCTGTTTGGAAATTCTGATTGGTATATTTAGAGCATCATCTAAACACCAATCCCCTGATTGCTCTTCTAGCAAATTCCCTATATGGGCATTAAAATCTCCATCCATAATTATTTTTACACCTATGAATCTGCATTTAACTGACTCCACCCTACTTTCTATCAGATTCCAGACCAACTCATAGTCCTGTAACTTTAACTTTGGAGGAATGTAAATGTTAAATAAAGCCCACTTGCATACATCATTTGCTATAATAATATACATAAAGCAATCAAAGGACACACTAGCCTCCAGCACTGTATACTTCATAGAGGTATCTATTAAGATCATTAAACCTCCTTTGGGTCTGCCACACTTCTTATCCCTTCTGGCATCCACTGCCCATGAAGTATAGCCCTCTAATATGTTAGATTGCCCCCTCCTTAACCAAGTTTCCTAAAAAAATAAAATAGGGATCCTTTTAACCCATTCCTTACATTCTTTACATAATACTTTTTCTTTCAAGCTTGCCACATTCCAACTTAGTATGTCTACTGAACCAGTGAATACGTTGTCCATCTCTGGTCAGTTTGTCAGTTCCTGTGTATTTAACATATGCTCACTACTAACCATACTTACTGAAACAACTGATTCCATCAGATCATTTCCCTCAGGTTGATCCTCTATCTCTAAGACAAGTGAGCTGTTGACCCTGTTCTGCAGTTGTTTTCTACCTCTTTTATTATAAGCATCTTCTTTCTCTTTCCCTAAAATATGCACAGTCTCCATAGGAGCCATATAAGCGGTTATCCTTGGTTGTCTGTATCCATTTTCCACCTTATCTTTCTTCACATTCTCACACATCCCCCTTTTATCACTTTTATTTTGTTGTCTTATCTGTTGTTCCTGCCCTTCTGTTATAGTAATATCCAGTAGAATCCCCATTTCTGAGAATTTCTCCTTTTTTGTCAAAATCTTTTTCCTTTTAATCCCGTCTTTGAGAACTATACAAATCCAACCTTTTGCTTTACTGGTCTTATAACGATATGTTGATCTTATATCTTGCCAATTCACCTTATGTCCCAACATACCTTTAAGCAAATTATAGACTGCCAGTTTCAATGTATAATTATTCTCATTTCTTGATTTAGGCAGCCCATGCACAAATATTGTTGCCAGTAAATCTCCTTCAGCTATTCTTTTATCTTTTTGTTCTGCTAATAATTCATCCCCTTTACATTGAGTCTTTCCTTTAGATCTCACTTTATTTTCCATGGCTACTTCATCTTTACTAGCTCTATCCAAGTTTTCCTTTTTTTCCTTTCTTAATTTAGCCTGGTTTATTATTTTCCTCTTTGGTTACAGATTCCCATTAGTTACTGATTTGCACCTTACTTCTTTAAGCTGTTTTCTCCTATTGTTTAAATCTTGCACTAACAGATTTATTTCTTTAATTTATTTTGCTGCAATTTAATTTGTTATAACTTCTATTGATTTGGTTGTGTCTTTATCTACTGCGTTATTTGCATTATCTATGCTCTCTCTCCACTGGATGACCTCCCACTTTCATAATTATTATTATTATACTCAGCCATCTCAACTCTGGCTATACATTCATTTACAGTTTCTTGTTTTCTACCCTTGCTGCCATTACCACCGCAGTCACAATTTTTATTACTGTTATTATTAGTGTTTTTAACATATATATATCCATGAAGACACGAAAGATAGTGACCAATTCCAGAAGCTGAATATTGCTAAAATGTTGTTCTTTCTTTAAATCCAGCAGAATATTATGCAATGAAGTATTTCCATCATCATCACCTTTTTCATTAAATTTACCCATTTGACTTGTATTTCCATCCATTTGCTCTATAATCTGAGCTTCACAATCATGTGTCTCTCTTTCATGCACATGTTTACCTAATTCATAATTAGGCAACACATTAGTATTATACACCTTAATATATGGTGATAGAAAGGATTGATACTTTTCTAGAAAGGTTCCATTATTAACATCCTGGTTTTCCACTCCCTGAGTTGGACTAGGGCTTGAACTTAACAAGCATATTGGTTCCCTGGTTATACAATCATCACCCAAGATTAATTTCCCTTTATCCTTTAACGGGCAATTACTGGACATCCACTCATTATGCCCCTTTTTTTCTTTATTAATAACATTTTGTCCAGTATCCTTTTCTATACTCTCTTCTATATTAACCAAATCAGAAACATGTAATTCGGGGCCAAAACCGCTTGTCTTTTTTTCCATTTTATGTATTCCAGTTATTTGTATCTCATCTTCCAATTTTCTAATGTAATTCATTAGAGGATGAGTACATGCATGAACCTCCTCTCTCTGTATTGATAAAGTAGATGCAGGGGATGACGTCATTTTAGGGTCAAACATTTTCCCTATAACTTTCTTATTCCATCTTAACTCAATATGCTCTTCTGGATAATTTAAAAAAATGTGTGATTTTATTCAGGTTCCCTTTTAACTTCGTCTTTTGTTGAGCTTTTTTCTTTTCATTCTCTGATTTCTTCCCCCCTTTTCTGCATAATTTTATTTGCAGTATTTACAATATTCATAAAAATAGCTATAAATCTACTCAAGAACTTTAAGATCTATAGCTGCTTATTTTAAGTAGGAGAAAATATATCAGAAGCAAACAAATTTAATCAAACATCCAACATATACAATATTATGAAAAGTACCAGCAAATGCAAGTTCCAAAATGTCTTGATCAGTATCTAAGTTCAGTATACAATATTTATTACCGCTTCACTACAGCCTGACAGCCCTTAAAACTAGTAATAAAAGCATACAAATATAAGCTCTAAATTAAGAGCTCACAGAAAAGGGCTAATACTTAAAAGTTTACTTAGTGCAAAGCTGACGCACTCGACAAAGTCACAGGGTCGCTTATTGCTGCTTGTAGACAAATAATCCACTTTGGTTCTTCAGGAATAAATTCAAAAGATGTTTGCCAGAATACTCTAAAGGTTCTGTAAACCCTTTTTTAGGTGACACTCAAGTCTGTTCGATAACCACTCTCACGGAACAGGTATTTGCAGAAAAAGAGGCATGCAGACAGTTTGCAGTTCACAGCTTCTCATACAAATAATAAGCACCAGGTGTCTTCGTTCCACTCCAGCAATTCCAGACAGAGCCTCCAATTTCATTTGAGCTGGGAACCTCTTATTCTCTCTGCTCTGGACACCTCCCAAGTCACTGGACCAGCTGGTAACTGAAGGTGGAAACTAAAGGTCCATAACAGCCCATCCAGATCAGTCTTCAACCGAGTTTTAACTTGGTTATACTACAGCCGACTCCCATCTGCATCTGCCTCCAGTAACGTTTTTTTTAAAACTGGTTCTCCATGACCCTTAACACGCTTCCTGGAGGAGCAATGTGCAGACCCCCGTCCACACTACAGGGTAACAGGCTTTCTCTCATAAAACTGTTTTTAAAAATGGACTTGAGACTAGCTCGCAGCAGGGTTTAAGCGCGGTTTAACTCGTTGACTCCTCATTTTACATGCTTTTCATCAGTGATCTGTTTCATGGTTGCAGCCCCATACAAGCCTGCTTCAGTTCAACAAAAATCAATGCCACTATTCTCTATATATGTGCCAGTTGTCCATAGTTGGCCGTCACAATGTGCAACTCACCAGGATGGAGGATCGGGTGATCTAAGTTAGTACAAGACATTTGTAGTTGCTTTGCTGGTTTATAAAGACCCAGGTCAAATGTAACAACAGTTTTATGATCTGAGCCCATTACTTTTACATTGATATTCTGGGCTTGTTTCAAAACTGTCAGTATTGTCTGCCACTTGTGAGCAGGAGCAGCAATCAATGTTGGTGTACCAGTACATGTCAGAGGCATTTGTTCACTGACGATTGAGTTGTAAGCTGCCCAATGTTCACACCTTTAGCTGATGTATCAAGCTCAAGCATGTGGACATCTGTGTTGCCATGTTTGTCGTTATTTTACTTGCATCTAATTTAGATCTGTACCAGAGCCCTTCCTAGAACCCAGCAAAATCAGGAAGGCATTCAGCAGAGAGTAATTCTTGAGTTGTGATCAACTGAAATGATGGGAAAACGGAATTCTTTGGCTGTGGATCTTTTGGCATATGACAGTCCAGGGGAGGTGTAATCGTATTTGGATTCTCTTTGGTTGAACATCTCTGATTCTGACCATCACTGAGCTGTAATTTGCAGATTGTGTCTCGTGGAGAACGTTGTTAACAGATTGCCATGACACTGGCATGTAGTGTTCATTTACCATCTAGAGTGTCTTCTGAAAAGTCCACAGTATCTACAGCAAAAAAAGTTGTGTCTTCCCTGGAAACAACATTCTCTCTATAACACTGTGGGCTATCATTGTTATAATAATAATAATAAGAAGAAGAAGAAGCTTTATTTCACATAAGCACCTTTCAGAATACCAAGGCGCTTTACAAAAGATTAAAACAGCAGTACTAAAATCAACAAATACAATACAAAGCAGTAACAGTAGTCTGACAGGTTTCACTCATTCAGTACCGTTAAAGGCCTGGCACCATAGAAACATTTTCAATGCCTGTTTAAAACCTCCTACAGTCATGCACTCCTGCAGCCGACGGGATAGAGAATTCCAGAGGGCAGGGGCCATGTACATAAATGCACAAGCCCCAGAAGATTTCAAAGACACCCTCGGAATCTCCAGCAACCCCTCGTCGGCCGAACGAAGCTGTCACTTGGGGCGATAGGGAACAAGAAGCTCTTTCAAGTAGTCAGGGCCAAGTCCATGTAGGGCATTATAAGTTGGTAAACCAACTTTAAAGGTGATCCGCCACCAAATCGGCAGCTAGTGCAGATTGCACAGCACAGGAGTGATATGAGAGGCTTGAGTAGTCCCCGTCAACAATCATGCTGCAGCATTCTGCACTAGCTGCAGGCAGAGGATATCAACCTCAAGAAGCCCTAAGTACAGGGAGTTGCAGTAATCAAGGTGCAAGGTCACAAAGACATGGACCAATGTATGTAGGTCCTTGGATGGAACAAGGTGCTTGATCCTGGCGATGTTCCTAAGATGGTAAAAAAAAGACTTGATGACCACCGACACCTGAGATCATTAAGTCAGACCGTTGTCAAGCACCACCCCCAGGCCCCGCACCCGTTCAGAGGTAAGGATCTGGGAGCCCCCTAGATAAATTCCAGAGGGCTGACCAGTCCACCACCCCCCATCCGGTGACCTGGATCCACAACCATCACCTCAGTCTTTCCCATGTTCAACTTTAGCCCGCTCAAATTCATCCAATCCCGGATTTCAGCAAGGCAGTTACTAAATATTGAGAGAGCACTATCCTGATCAGGTGCAAAAGACAGGTAGAGCAGAGTAGTGAAACCTCAGCCCATACCATCTTACAGTGTCTCCGAGGGGCAGCATATTTGTTAGTTGTTTAACCAGGTATAGCACGCTAAGCTGAAAGCTTTTTTACAGGAGCAACCTGGGAGCACAAGGAGGTTAAGTGACTTGCTCAGGGTCACACAGTATGCAAGTGGAAGTTGTGGGATTCAAACCCAGGTCTGGTCTGCTGGATGTCACCAGATTTGCAGCTCAGAGCCTTAGACCACTGCGCTATACTGCCTATACATTATACTGCATATACACTGCAAACAACATGGGGGACAGCACTGAGCCCTGAGGCACCCCACATGACAGAGAGAGAATGGGTCAGAGCAAAAAATCCCAGATACCACTCTCCGGGTTCTGCCAGTGAGAAAGGATGTAAACCACCTGAGGACCGTACTTGTCAGGTCACAGATGGACCTCAAGCACTCAAGCAATACCCCGTGGTCCACAGTGTCAAAGGCTGAAGAGAGATCAAGGAGCGCCAAGATGGAGCGGTTTCTCAGATCTCTCGCCATCAGGAGATCATTGAGCACCCGAACCAACGCAGTCTCAGTACCATGCATCTTTCGAAAACCGGATTGGAGAGGTTCGTAGAGGTTATGGATGGTCAAGTGGTTCTCCAATTGTCCCGCCACTATTTTCTCAATAACCTTCCCTATCAAGGGGAGGTTAGAGATTGGTCTGTAGTTGGCCAGAGAGTCTGGGTCCAAAGAAGCTTTCTTCCGGAGGGGTGTTACCACCGCCTCCTTCAGGGAGCTTGGAAACTCACCCGAATCATGGGAGCACCGGACTGTCTGTACCAGGACTGGGCCGATAATGTCACAACATCCCATAATCAGGGTGGTTGGACCCGGATCCAAACTACAGCTTGTAGAGTGCATCCTCTGGACAATCTGCATGACATCCGCAAACTCCAGCAGGTCAAAGGAACTTCAGGAAGCACGAGGTGAGGTGACCAGGCACCGATCAACAGCATCCCCCACAGAGCGTGTCAAGAGGATCCCCAGCCTGATGTCTGCCACCTTATTCTCAAAGAATCGAGCAAGCTCATCACACTTCACTTATGAAAAAGGTCTTCGGAGCTACAGACAGGTTTGGTTGCACAACCTGTCCACAGTTCAGAAGAGCTGGGCTGGTCAATTCTGAGCAGCAGCAATCTCCCCGGACAGGAATTCTGTCTTCTTACAGGAAATCGCTGATTGGTAGGCCTGATAATGCTCTGCCAATCTAAGGTGGTCAACCTCCAGGGTGGATTTCCACCAACCCCGCTCTAACCTATGTCTTAGTCACCGCAACTCCCTCAAGGACCTATCAAACCAAGGGGCCCGAGGGTAAAGGGGAGAGGATGAACACTGACAGGAGCAATCAAGTCTAGGGCCAAGGAAATGGCCTTATTATAGGCCAAAACCAAAGTCTCTGGACTTCTGCTGGCCACAGGAAACTCCGAGAGGTCAGTCACTGCCACCAGGCCTTCAGGACTCACCTCCCTTAAAGGACGGTAACTGACCATCTCCACAGGGGCAGGCCTATGAAGGGGAGCGCAACAGTTGAACCTCAAGGTGTAGTCATCGGACCAACCGACAGGTTCCACCCACAAATCAGAGGCCTTAATCTCAGGAGGAAAACCAAATCAAGACAGTGACCGTGTTGATGGGTGGCAGAGGTAATAATCTGTGTAAGGCCCAGCGATGTCATCAGCTGGAGGAAGTGCTGTCCAAATTGTGAGAGTTCGTCATCGACCCAGGTATTAAAGTCACCCAGAACCATCAGTCTGGACGACTCCAGTGCCATGTTTTGAGTCTGAGAAGTCGGGTATCATTCACTGATATCCCAAACATATGAAGAATGTTTACTACTTTCTTGCTACAAATATGCTTGTCATATGGCTAGACCAACAGCCAGCTGCTGTGACATTTTACAGTTGAATGTCCATGTATGGGACTGTTTGCACCTGATAATCGGGCAGGCTCATAACCACTGTGCTCTGAGCTGTTCATAGCATGTTTGTTTACTTCTGCAGTCTTCTTGTCTATAAAAAAGCATTTTTGTTGGACCCTGCAACCCCCACCGAAGGAAACTGTATAGCTCTTTTGATACATCTTCTCAGTAACATCTGTGAGGGTACAACTGAATTTCCGTCCTTCAGTTTTCGCTATGGTTTTTCTGAGCAAACGGACAGTACCATAGATACATTTCATGTCGGCGTCAATGTTACATTTTTAGTGTCCTCCACAAGTTGAATGGCCAGATCACATGTTTGCTTAACAATAACATGCCAGGACTCGTTCACACGCTTTGGTTTGGAAAATTCATCATCAGGAATTTTATTCTTGATAAGCTCCTTCACTTTCTTACGAATGAGATGCATTTTTTTGCCATTGTTTGCAGACCGTATATCTATGTAGGCATTATGCTGTGTTGCCATGCTAAGTACATTTCCATCTTTGAGTTCTCCTTCCAGCAAACTGAAACACTCATTATACAATGACAAGAAAAAATACTTAGTTTTGATTGATCAGTTGCCACCTTGAACAGTGATGTTATTCCAGTACTGCATCACTGTATCAAGGTCAGGCACACCTGACCACAGCAACATAAAAAAAAAATCACTACATACTGTCCCCAACTCCTTGTCCTACCCGGCTTCAGTGATACCTGCTCTGAATACTGCTGTCAAGCCAACTCCTCTGTCCCCTGTCTCCAAATCCCCCAAACTGCCAGAAAAGTAGAGGCAGTATTGAACAGGGAACATTTGTTTTTGTCATAAATTCTGAGACATAATTTGTCCCTGCTCCACATACACAACAAGAAAGTCGGTGTTCTGTATGGCCGTGTCTCTCACTGCCATTCTCAGGTGTGTGCTTTTTCATCTGTTTGTTTCAAAATCTGAAAGCAACAGCGGTTTCTCACAGCTTTTTTAAACAAAAGTAATTATCTTCAAAAAAATTAACAGCGGGACCAAGTGACTTTACCAATGACATCTGAAGAAGTCTCTCGGTCCGTGCAAGTCACTCGCCAATCAGCTCCTGCCTTGTCAGGCGCCTGCTCCGTTGTCCATTTGTTTCAAAAGGCATACGTAATGGCGATTTCCCACACCACTTTTAACTAAACTAATTTTTAAAAAAAAGGAAAAAATGAACAACAGGACCGAGTGATTTTACCAATGACATGTGAAGCATAAGTCTCCCGGTCCTGCAAGTCACTCACCGATCAGCTCCGTTCACACCTAATTAAACTAAGCACTTGGGAGAGAAAAAAGATAGAGAGAGAGTGAGAGAGAAGAAGACAGAAAACACAGATGGGGGTGAGAGACAATAATATATACTGCTACAAAACAGCACCACCTAGCGGGGAAAAAAGAACTATGTTTTAACAAGTATACTTCCACAGTTCAAAAATACAGTAAAAGTGCCTTAAATTTTCTTTTTTCAAACTTTTCTGTATTTTTTACCACAGCAACTCACTGTATGATAGCAATAATGCATTCCAGGGCATGTGTTGTGCTGGGATAACATCACTTCTCGGGTGTTGAATGAAATCAGCTAGTGGCCTTGTGCTTCAGTCACCCGAGGCATAATGTTATTCCAACACGACACACACCCTGTCGTGCACGATTGCTTAAATATATGCTGCAACTACATCTTCACTACTTCTGTGTCATCACCTTTTGGTCTACGGAGAACAAGAGTGGCCCAGCAACGCAAATTGTGCTGGACATCACTAGCATGAGCATCTGTAGGGCTAAGGACAGCACTGAGTCTTACAGTAAATGTATCATTTCCACTGTGTTCCACTGCATGTTGAAGTTCACTCCTAGCTCGACCTGAAGAAACTCTGTGTAAAGGATTGGTCTTACCTAGTCCTTTATCACAGAACAAGCATGTTTTTTTTGTCATGTGACTGATTGGAAGCATGTAAATGGTAAGGGGGCACGTGAACGCAAGACTGTCAAAAATACATTTCTTGTGAGAAGCTTTATCAGCAAGCTGTGTTTATTTATTTCGTTTTTATTGACCGGGAAGGAGGACTAGACAATTTCATAACTGCTTAGCTCGTTTGCACATTGCAGCATGAACTGTGTTCTGATAGCAATATCTGTGCCGGGAAACACCACTCAATGTCCATGTTTCCACTGTATTATTACCAAGTCTCCATTTTTTTCAGGATGTGGTTGCTCATTATAACATGCTGTTTCTGTTATGCAGTCCAAAAGTTTGCTGTATGCACCGGATTTTTCCACCAGTGGCTCATTTGTGTTTCTTCTGACATATTATACACCATGTAACGTCTGTCTCATATTCTGCCTCTTTGGCCTCAGGTACGCTGAGTTTTAAAGTGACTCCATCAGTAAAGGATTGTTTAGTTGTGGGTGAGACCCCATCTGGAATACTGGGTGCAGTTCTGGAGGCCCCATCTCCACAAGGACATAGACAAGATGGAGGCAGACCAGAGGAGAGGAACTAAAATTGTGCAGGGTCTGCACCAGAACCTATTTGAAGAGAGACTAAAGGAGCTTAATACGTAAACAAAAACAAGTCCGAGCACACCCTGACTCTCCCCAATTTAACAATAAACATGTATTTTTTTCAGTCTGGATTGACAGCTTACTATTTAGATTTCAAAAGGAGTGGGGGAAGGGTCTCTTAGTAGTCACCTCAGGGCCCTGCTATGAAGTCACCCAGCTACCAACGTTGAGGTAGACCACCCGTCAGCTTGGTCCGTACTCTAAACTGCATCTGACTCAAATAGTTTACCTTTATAGGGTGCATCAGCCTAACATAGAAACATAGAATTTGATGGCAGATAAGGACCACTTGGCCCACCTAGTCTGCCTGTTTCCCTACCTAACAGTAAGCTGCAGATCCTAGTTAACCAACAGCCTACTTCCTCCTAACACCCACTAGAACTGCCTTATGTCTGTCCCATGCATTCTTGAATTCCCCACTGTTTTTGACTCTACGACCTCCTCAGAAAGGCTGTTCCATGCATCTACAACCTTCTCTGTGAAGAAATACCTCCTCACATTACCTCTGAGCCATCCCCCCTCTATCTTCAAATTGTGCCCCCTTGTTCTTGCACATCTCTTTTTCTGAAAGATGCTACCCTCTTGGACTTTGTTGATTCCCTTGAGGTATTTGAAAGTTTCTATCATGTCCCCCCTCTTCCTCCTTTCCTCGAGGCTATACATCTTAAACTCTTTTAGTCTTTCTTCATATGTCTTCTGGTGCAGACCCTGCACCATTTTGGTTGCCCTCCTCTGGACAGCCTCCACCCTGTCTATGTCTTTGCGGAGATGGGGTCTCCAGAACTGCACCCAGTACTCCAGATGTGGTCTTCGCACCTGTCTGTACAGAGGGACAACAACTTCCTGTTTTCTACTGGTGATGCCTCTCCCTATGCATCCCAGTATCCCCCCAGCCCTCCTTACTGCCTTCTCACGTTGGTTGCCCACCTTTAGGTCATCTGATATGACTACCCCTAGGTCTCTTTCCATTTTTGTTGTTGTCAATATCTCACCCCCAATTGTGTACTCTTTCCCTTGGTTTTTGTTTTCCAGGTGCATTACTTTGCACTTCTTTTCATTGAATGTAAGCTGCCATACATTTGACCATTCCTCCAACCTTGTAAAGTCCCTTTTCATCCTTTCCACCCCAGCTTGCATATCAACCCTGTTGCAGATCTTTGTGTCATCTGCAAAGAGACTTACATTTCCTTCCAGTCCCTCTGCAATGTCACTTATAAAGACATTAAAAAGATCAGACCCAGTACTGAACCCTGCAGTACTCCGCTAGTAACACCGCTTTCTTCACTGTGGACTCCATTTACTATTAACCTCTGTGTCCTGTTGTCCAGCCAGTGTTTTAACCAGGCTACTACCCTGGGACCCACTCCCAGGCTGGCTAATTTATTTATTAATCTTTTGTGTGGGACTGTGTCAAATGCCGTGCTAAAGTCTATGTAGGCCACGTCCACAGCCTCTCCCTAGTCTATTGCTTTGATCACTCAGTCAAAGAAATCAATTAGATTCATCTGACATGTCCTTCCTGCTGTGACACCATGCTGCCTTGGATCCTGTGCCCCACTGGCATCTAGGTACTCAACAGTTCTTTCCTTCAGAAGTGATTTCATCATTTTCCCTACCACTGAGGTCAAACTGACAGGTCTGTAGTTTCCTGCCTCTGTCTTGCTCCCACTTTTGTGTAGGGGAATCACATCTGCCCTCCTCCAGTCCTCAGGTACCACACCATCCTCCCATGATTTATTAAAAAGAGTAGTCAGTGGTGTTACAAACAAATTGGCTTCATTAAGGTGTGGGCCCAGCCAATGTGCAAGTAGCTGAAGGGGAGCTAATTAAATGAGAAAGTCATACTTCTCACTTAATATGTATACTCTTGAGGGAAGGAGGGAGAGGGGGACCATAATAAAAACATTTGAGTACCTCAAGTGAATCAACAAGGTTCAAGAGGGTAGCATCTTTCAGAAAAAGAGATGTGCAAGAACAAGGGGACACAGTTTGAAAATAGAGGGGGATGACTCCGGAGCAATGTGAGAAACTTTGTGAATGACCATGTGCAGTACATACTGCAAGCCCCTTGGTTGACAGAGTCCACCAATGGGCTGCAGGATGCACAGTAGCTGTCATATGCAGACAGCTCTGTCAGTGGGCAGCCGTGGCGGTAAGAGGGTGGGTTGAGCTGCCCACCAATGGTGGGAATGTGCTGGAATGGGGGATCAGGTTGGGTGGTGGTGGTCTGCTGAGCTACGGGGACCTTTGGACTGCTGGTGCCGGCTTGGGGTGGGGAGGCAGGGTTCTGTTAATTTCACTTTATTGCCACAGAGAGCGGCATTGTAATGGAGGTGTCAGTGGGGGCTTCTGTTTTTATCACCTTATCGCTGCAGGGAGCTGCATTTTTACAGAGATGCAGGTGGGGGGCACACTAGACTGCTAGGGTGGGCAGACTGCAGTGCTGCTGTCTGCATTTTGGCAGCCTGCCTGTGGGTGGCAAGCTACATAAATCTACTTGTTGTAGACTTATCTCTGGTAGGTGAATTTCTGGACTTGCCCCAGAGTTGCACCTCCTGATTGGGATGTGAATTGGGCTGCACATCATATGCATGGCCACGCCCCTTCAGAGCCCCTCCAGATGCACCACATATCATTATGGGTGATATGCGGTACATGTGTGACAATCCAAAAATAAAGTTTAGGGTGATTAATATTTATGCAGTAAGACACGACAGGGTGTGTGTGTTGTGTAATACGTCATCTGGGTGGGTTGGCAACGAGGCGAGTCGAGAGCTTCCACCACCCCAGGAGTGACGTTATTACACATTATAAAATGGCTAGAAAACTTCTAGTAGTCTGATTGGCTGAAAGGCATATTTTGGTGTGTCCTTATCAAGCCATAACCTGCCAACCGGTCCTACCTAGACCAGGAAGGACGCTGCACTGGCAGATATCAATACCACACCTTTTAGTAAATGATAGTCTCTCATCTGCAGTCGGAGTTTCCCCAAACACTATACTTGTAATTCACCAGCCACCCCCGCTATGCAGCTCTTTTTTTATAGTAAAATGTAACCCAAAGCAAAACGTGTTTCATTTACTGGCCTGTATCACTGTCTTTCGAGTCTGGTATTCAAGCAGGTGAGTGAATCCACCTGCCAGTCTGCCGAGATCGCCAACAAAAATTCACCCCAGTTACAGTAGCACAGCAAATAATGAAACATCATATTCATATTGAATTGAATTTAAAAAAGAAACCGTCTTTGCTAGAGTGAGCGTCGCGATGAAACTGCAGTCGGTATCAACTAGTAAGCCGCTTGCTCAAATCGGGAAGTGGGAAGCGGGAAGCAGAAAACACTGAGAATGACAGATGGACACGCGCGCTCTCGCACCTACCTCATGCTTCCAAAAGTCCACAAAGCATGACTTGTTAACATCTGAATTGCAATGTACCTCTATTTTTGTTCTTGTTTACAACTCCACTTTCTCCAGTCGATCCTTGTCACTGCAGCCATTTCTGCAGTCCTCGTTCCCTGTGGTAGCCAGACCTTGCCCTCCCCACTCCCTTAACAGTGTTTGCAACAGTCAGGCTGCCAGATTTTAAAAACTGTCATGCAGAACGAGCGATGTAAAACAGAAAACTGTGAGGGTTGGACACTTTATTCGCTCTTACTGCAGCGCCATAGGTAACAGCGCTAAGCACAAAACTCCCTCTTACCATGGCAGTTCCAGAAAGACATGCTTGTGCTTATACTGAAGACTTTGTCATTTCGCCAGCCTCTGTCCCGCTGCTGCTTGTTCGAGTAAACGTTAGTGTGTGTAGAGAGAAACATGAGTGCCTGTGTGTGAGGAAGGGGGAGAGACAGACACACACAGTGACCTAAAATCTAGACAGACACAATGACCTAAAGCTGAATTTTATATATGCTCTGCATCACAAACACAGGGACTATTTTTTCATGTGTATACCTTAATTAAGCAAAATTTTAACACTTACGATTATCAGACTTTTTTAAATAATTATTTTCCTGGGGATGATTTTTAATGGGGACCCATTTTCTAAGTGGAATAAGACACTCTGAGGTGTGGTTTATGGGCTGATAAGAGAACGCCCAGGTGCTAATGGCACTCGGCGCAAGTGCCTCATGCCTCATTACACACCTGGGGCGTGCCCTTATCAGTCCATAAACCACACCTCATCGTGTCTTATTCCTTACATAACACACACCCTGGAGTGCCTTATTGCTATTATACAATGGCTCATTGTGATACAAAATAAAAAAAATATATATTTTAAAAATGTTTTTAGTAGATTTTTAGTGAGTTTCTTAGGAAAAAAAGGTAAAGGTGATCTATGGTAATGGCAAGCAAAGTTAATGCTAATCAGTGACAGTGATGTTATACTGTAATATCATCACTGTCTCAGGAACACACTGACCAATCAGAATCCGGGATTCTTTCTTGCCATTGTATAATACTGTTTCTAAGGTTGTCAACAATTGGACTTATGTTAAAATGGGTCCTCAAACTATGCAGATCACTAAAATAATTATTACACATCCCAGCCACCAAAGAGGGATCGCTAATCAGATTGTTTCCATCAAGCAATGAAATACTACCTTCATTTGATTTCCTCCATAATAGGCAGTTTAGCATTTGCCAGTTTGTTTGCTTTTGTGATCCCCAAGGGAATTAAACTGTTCTCAGATAAGAAAAAAGATTCAGATTTACACTTATTTTGTAGGGATTTGTAATTCTGTAATTAACTGAATCCCTGCCCACCTTATATTTTTTCCACATTCTATCTCTTTGTCTCATTACTTCTAAGAGCTCAGAAGTAACCCATTTGTTTTTATTGGCCCTAATTCTCATTTTCTTTTTTGGGGCAATGTTTATTTATTTATTTTATTTATTCAGTCTCTGATTACAAATACCTTTGAGCGCAGGGCAGCTGATTTGCAAAGGTTCCACATCATTTGGGGAAGGGGTAACAAAACAGACAAAGGGGAAAACAGTTCCATTCACAGTGTACAGCAATAAATCATAATACATAGTTATTAACCGTTTGAATACAGTTGTGATAACATAAGAGGAAAATCTGAACTAAGAGAGAGGTGAGGTAGAATTAGAAGTATGTCAGGAAAGGGGAAAGGTTACAGCCAGGTGGCATTGTCAACATAGGAAGAGAGGTAGGAAGAGATAGGTGGGTTTAGAGAGAAACAAGGGAGCAGACACCAGTAGGGGATAGGGTGGGAGGGTGGGAGGGGTAGAGTGAGGAGAAATATTAGGATGGGAAGAGAGGCAGCCAGAAGCCTAGTCAGTGCAGCTAAAGTTCAACTGAGAGGGGATAGGGTGTGAAGGTGGGGAGGGTGGGCGAGGGAGGTGTAGCATAGGGGGAGGAAAGAGAGGCAGCCAGAAACCTTGTCCTTGCAGCAGGTGTTAACTAAGGGGCAGTAGTGGGCATGTAATACAATTATTTGAGGCAATTACATGCGCTTTCGCTCATAATGTACTGGTGAAGGAGCCACTTAAACTTAGTAAGATGAGATAGGTTAATAAGTTCACAGCCCAGACCATTTAGACAGTTAGGGGCTCTGTAGAGGAAGGATCGCTGGCACTGGGTGGTCCGGAACCTTGGTACAAGTAAGTGTACAGTGTCAGAGGTCCGAGTGTGATGAGACTTGAGTGATTTGGATAAAAGACAGGTGCTGCCAGTTGGCAGGACTCCAAGCAGCACTTTTTTGGCAAGTATGCATGATTGGTACTTGTAGTTTGAGCTAGCCCATTTTGGCGTACAGGTCACATATGTGGGTGAGTTGATCAGCACCAGTGATAAGTCTAGAGGCTTTGTTTAAGGTAGTATTTAGCCTTTTGAGGGATGTGGCTGAGGCAGCTCTGTATATTACCAAGCCGTAATCAATGGTGGGTAGTACCAAACTGTGGATAGTGAGTTTAAGTGCTTCAGGGGTCAAACTCCTTCTGTGCCTAAAAAGTAGACCTAATTTTGCATTAACATTCCTGGCAACATTCTCAATGTGTGATACACAGAGGAGGTGACTGTCCAAGGTAACTCCAAGGTATTTGAAATGTTGAATTTGTTCAAGAGGGGCTACAAGGTTATTTTTGATTGTCAGGGCATGCGACCTGTACTTGTGGTGAAAGGATGAGAACAGCAGAAGTTTAGGGTTTTTTTTTTTTTTTTGAGTTTAAGACAAGTTTGTGCGATTGGAACCATTTTTCAACTTCCAGGAATCCAAGCTGTAGGTTGTCTTCAATCACGGAGGGTTCAGAGTGGCTTGCAAAGATAATAGCATCATCTCTGCATATAGGACCATCCTTAATTGACAGGCATTTGGTAAATTGTTTAGGAAGATACTAAACAGGAGAGGACCTAGAATAGACCCTTGGGGTACACCTGATCTGATGACCTGCAGCTCCGAGACGATGTGTGATATCTTCACCCACTGTGACCTATCAGCAAGGTAACTTCCGACTCACTTCAGTGCATTATGTCAGAGACCAACGGTTGCGAGTTTACTGAGGAGGAGTTGGTGATTAATGGTGTTAAAAGCCTTCGTTAGGTCTGTGAAAGCCTCTCCTACCAGATTGCTTTTGTCGAAGGACTGTTGAATGAAGCTGATAAACTCTAACAGAGCTGTGGTCATGCTGTATTTTTTCCTAAAGCCATGCTGTTGAGGGCATTGTAAGGAGTAATTATCAAGGTAATCCACAAGCTGGTTGGTTACTATACGTTCCAGTACTTTCGATAGTGGGGGGGAGGATTGATATTGGCCTGTAGTTGCTATGCTCTCCATACTTTGGGGAACTGGGATAGAGTGAAGGATAGGTTAAGTATCTTGGTTGTAGGCAGGAGAACTTCCTCTAGGGTAACTGCAATGAGTTTGAGGTCAAGAGAGTCCCCACTATGTCTGGATTGCCCCAAAACTTTAGTTAGAAGTTTTCTGACCTAAGCTGTGGAAACCCATTTGAAATAGAATGGTGGGTGCTCCGGCCTTTTGTCCTCCAAGCACCTAGCTGTCATTGTAGGAGCATAATCAAAGAAGTCTTTGGGAAGGACACTGGATAGATTAGTGAAGGCGGTATTAAAAGTATTTGCAATTGAAAGTGGATCAGTGATGGGATTGCCATCTAGGTTTAGCATTGTTGGAGAGACCTTCTGTTCATTGCCAGTGATGTCTTTTATGTTCAACCAAAATTTCCTGCTGTCACCCCAGGTGCTTGACAGCAGTTCTCTGTTGTGCTTTCTTTTTGTCTGCCGAGTTGCCCTTGTATGGGCATTTCAAGCCGCTTTATACACCTGAAGATATCGCTGCTTCCTGGATGCTTTAGCTAGTTGCCATAGATGGTCCCGTTGTTTCATACTATTTGTGAGTCCTGGCATGATCCAAGAGTTAATTGTTCCATGGACCTTCATTTTTCTAAAAGGGGCGTGGATATCATAGGCCACATTGAAGACCTTGATGAAGTGTTCCAGAGCAACATTAATGTCATCAGCAGAGTCCAGAAAGGACCAGTCTTGGGACCAGAGTTGATGTTTTGAGAGATCCAGATGCCCACGCTTTAGTATTCGGTTATAGATAGTTAGAGGTGGGGGGTGGAATTTGTTGGACCAACTACATGTGATGGGGGAGTGGTCGCTGATGGAGTCGGGGTGAACTTTTATATTGGAGATGCGATCAGGGTGATTTGATATAATCCAGTCAATGGTGGTGCTAGTTCCGGTTTTATAATTTATTCTGGTAGGTGAGCTAACGAGTTGAGTGAGGTATAAGAACACTAAGGTGTCCTTTTGTAGCACCATTGGCTGACAACAGCCAGTTTATATTAAAGTCACCCATTATAATCATCTCAGTGAGGTGCCTTTGCATCCCGGAGATAGTCCTGAATACTGTGGAGACCGTGGGACGGGTCCTTAGGTGGTGTGTAGACAGAGAGTACGGTGAGGGTTTTGTGTGCCCCCAGGAGCACTTTTACAGCTAGTGCCTGGGCATTGCATCCGAGGTCCAACTGAGGCAGGGCCAGCCCTCTAATGGAATTTTTTAAGTATATTGCGCAACCACCACCATGCTTGGAAGATCTATCCAGCCTAAAAATTGTATATCTTGGCAGGGCAACTACTGCATCTGGAATTTTGGGTGACAGCCAAATCTGTTACCTATCTTACAGAATTACAAATCCTACCTATCTATTACCTGAGTGAACAGCCTACCAAATTTATCCAATATACTCACCACCAAGACCCAATTGCTCACAGCACCTGGAAACTGACAAAAACGGTCACTCCCAACATGCATGCAGCTGCTTGGCACCCAGCTGCTCCTGGCACAGCCTGAAATACACTGTGATGTAAATGTGGCCTAACAGTGTGCTAGGGCTGTGGGGAAAGCCACTGTGAGGCTGGGGTGCATCAGGAGAAGTATCACTAACAAGAGAAAGGAGGTGGTAATGCCACTGTACAGATCATTGGTGAGGCCTCATTTGGAATACGGTATCCAGTTCTGGAGGCCGTATCTCCATAAGGACATAGATAGGGTGGAGGCAGTTCAAAGAAGGGCAACAAAAATGGTGTGGAGCCTGTACCAAAAGTCATATGAGTAGAGACTGGAAGACTTTAACATGATTACCCTGGGGGAGAGGAGAGACCAGGGAGATATGATAGAAACCTACAGCTATCTAAAAGGCATAAATAGGGTACCAGAGGGTAGCATCTTTCAGAAAAGGAGATGTCCAGGAATGAGGAGGCATGACATGAGGTTGGAAGGGGGTAGACTTAGGGGTAGTGTGAGGAAGTATTTCTTCACAGAAAGAGTGGTGGATGCATGGAATAGACTCCCAGCAGAGGTGATGGGGGCAAATACAGTGAGGGGATTCAAGAATGTGTGGTACAGGCATAGGGGAACCCAAGCAATAGGAACAAGGAGGTAAAGCTGGAGATCAAGTAGGCTCTGTGGCTTTTTATAGTAGGCAGTGAAAATGGGCAGACTAGATGGGCCTAGCGGTCCTTATCTGCTGTCAATTTCTATGTTTCTATGTAAGAAAGCAGAGAGACTTCAATGCTGTTATGTAATGTAAATTGCTCTCCCTTCCTCTTCTCCCAGAAAGATACATGAAGTCACAGAGACAGCAGAGAGACACTCATTCCTTAAGTTCAGAGGGATTATTCTGGCTAATGTACCTCAAGGTGGTTGTTGAAACCCTTTGGGATCGTGTCTCAAACCCGCCTTTCGGTACAATACCGTACCATAGTCCCACTTCTGTCATGCCTTATTCCTTACTGGTCTAGCTCTGATTAAAAATGACATCTGTATTCCCTTGGTTCTTTTACTAATGTACAGGCTACAACATCCCAAAGGAACAATTGCTGTTGCTTATTGAGAGGGATGAGGAAGTCCCTTTTGATGATATGAAGGTGGAAGAAATGGCACAAGAGAAGAATATCCTTGAAGATACTCCCAACAGTAAGTAGATGGCATGATAATGAGTTTATATACTTAATTAAAAATGTATTTATACAGTATAACACCAATAAGGCAAAACATTGCCTTTTTTACAAGGTGAACCTGTGTAAATGTATACAATTAAAATACTTTGTTACATCATCCAATACAATAACAAACATAAATCCACTTACAACATTAACAATCTGTTATAAAACTCTGTAACCCTTCCTAGTAAAGCTAAATCTAAGTCCCCAAGATTTAACTTAACCCAAATTACACTTACAGCAGAGTGACTATTCCTGCTTTACTGCAACCCTAAAAGCATCCCTAGTCATTTTAGATGTCTTAATTGTGTTGGAAGTGTGTTCCAACTAGTCATTTTACCAAAATTATTAATGACTTTTGGCTGTAAACATTTCCCAGTTGTCTTTGATCTTAAGTACAGTCCACACTTTGAGCTGGGAATTTTTCCAACTGTGGTTGAGACGTGCTAAGGAGGAACTGGGAAACAGTTAAGAACTGAAGGGGTAGAAATTATTAGATCACAAATTAGGGAAGGAGACAGCTGGATAACAAGGAGAAAGCCAATAATAACTATTAAAAGAAACTGGTCAATTTTATAGTGGATGTGGGATTGACTGGGAGTTGGAGCACATGACAGAGGTTTGAATTCCTGGGGCTTTCATTCCAGCAGTGGGTGAACAGCCAGGTGTCTGCATTATAAATACATTGTTAAAGAGAGGAGGGACTTGGCATGTCTTGAAAGGAGAGAATTACTGCAGTAACGATGAGAGGAGATTTAGGCAAGAAAAAGGGTTTCAGTAGAAGAGAGGTCTAGGAATAAGGAGTGATGGTAAATGTAGTATTGCATATATTTTATTAAATCAGTCAAGGATTCATAAATGAAAATATCCTCAGCAGAAGAGAGGTCTAGGGATAGGGATGGGAGTGTCATGCAATGTAGTATTGCAGACATTTTATTAAATCCATCAAGGATTCATAAATGAAAATATCCTCAGCAACAGAGAGGGATAGGGAGTGACAGTAAATGTAATATTGCAGACATTTTATTAAATCAGTCGAGGATTCATAAATAAAAATAACCTCAGCAGCAGAGAGGTCTAGGGATAGGGAGTGACGGTAAATGTAATATTCAGGGTTTTATTTAACTCTAAAAATGGATTAGCGTTTTGCTCATAAAGGTGCTAAAGCATTGTGAAAATGCATAGCACTTGCCTCAATGTGTTTAACAAACATAGCACTTCTGGAAAACCTATATAAATACTTTCTGTACAGTTAGTATTGTCCCAAGGAAAAGACTGCTAGTCAATTATTTAAAACCTTGATATCGCAGACATTCTGTTAAATCTAAGGAGCTCAGGCTGGCGCAAGGCATCAAGAAGGGAGAGAAGGAATTCTTTGGGTACATCAGAGAGAAAAGGAGTTGTAGGGACAAAGTAGTAAGGTTTAAGAGGGATGGGGTGGGTGGAAACAGGGGCAGAGCAGGCAGATGCGCTTAGTGAATACTTCTGCTCGGTGTTTACTAAGCAGAAAGGAGGGGCGCTACCGGGGGGAGTGGGAGGTCAGGCTCAGGAAGGAGGAGGTGACAGATAGACTCACAGAGGGCAGGGTACTGGAGAACCTGAGGGCACTGAGGGTGGACAAGGCACCAGAGCTGGATGGCATTCACCCCAGGGTACTGAGAGAGCTGGCAGAAATCCTGGCAGGGCTCTTGGCAGACCTGTTCAATGCCTCCCTGGTCTTATGAAGCGTACCCCAGGACAGGAAGATGGCTCACGTGGTACCCCTCCATAAGAGCAGTCCCAAAGATGAACCAGGAAACTACAGGCCAGTAAGCCTCACATCCATCATGGGAAAACTGATGGAGACAATCCTGAAGGAGAAGCTTGTGTCCCTTCTGGAGACCAATGGGCTGCAGGACATTAGGCAGCATGGGATTGTCATAGGCAGATCCTGTCAGACCAACCTGGTGGATGTTCTGTTTCTAGACTTCAGTAAGGCATTCGACTCTGTGCCACATGGGAGGCTGGGTAGTAAGCTAGCATGTACAGGTGCAGGGGCAAAAATGGTGGAATGGGTAGTAAACTGGTTACAGGGAAGCAGCAGAAAGTGTTGGTGGGAGGAGAGCTTTCATCTTCAAGGGCAGTGACAGGCATAGTACCGCAGGGCTCAGTGCTGGGATCGGTGTTGTTTGGGTTGTTCATATCAGACATATCAGTGGGTAGCAAGAGCAAGATCAGTTTGTTTGCAGATGACACCAAGATGGGAGCAGTAGTGGATGACCTAGGAGGGTGGCATGGGATGCAGGATGACCTGTCAAAATTGGAGACCTGGTCAGACACCTGGCAGTTGGAGTTCAATGCCAAAACATGCAAGGTGCTACATTTCGGGCAAAAAAAACAAGAAGGAGTTACTAAAGGGGGGGGGGTGAGTCAGCTAGCCATGACAGAGGAGGAGAAGGATCTGGGGTGATTATAATGGGCTCAATGAACAACTCAACATAGTGCAGGAAGGCAGCTGAAAAGGCCAACACAATGTTGTGTTGTAGTGCCGGGGGTTTATTCATAAGGAGAGGGGAAGTGATCCTGCCATTATATAAGTCACTAGTTAGGCCACACCTGAAGTATTGCATCCAGTACTGGTGCCCATGCCTGAAGAGGGACATGAAGTTATTGGGAGGGGTGCAGCGCAGGGCAACAAAGATGATCCAGGACTAGAGGACATACCCTACATGAACAGGCTGAGGGAGTTGAACATGTAATCACTGGAGGAGAGACTGGGGATATGATTGAAACTTTTAAGTACATGAAGGAAATAAACAAGACAGGCATAGAGGGACTGCTCAAGTTAATGGGGGGTAGGGACACTTGTGGTCATGATCTCAGATTAGAAGGGGAAAATTCAGGAGGGAAATGAGAAGACACATTTTTATGGAGAGAGTGGTGTCTGGGTGGAACACATTGCCTGTGGAAGTGGTATCCTATAAAACAGTGGACTGCTTCAAAAGGGATGGGATAGGGTAAGAGAGAGGGGAAGGGGAGTGGCAGCTGCAGTATAAGGGTTGCTAACTGCACACTATAGCAGACTCGATAGACCATAAGGCCTTTATCTGCTGGCAAATTCATGTGTTCGTAAATCAGTCAAGAATTCATAAATGAAGATATCCTCAGTAGAAGAGATTTTAAAATATTGCTAGTGATAGCAATCATTTGTGACACGTCAGTAATTAATTTTACAAATACATGGAGTTGAAACTCAGCAGAGGACAGTAGACAGCTGGAGCTAGAAAATAAGTACTTTCTCTGTGCTGTTTGTTTTCTTTTAGGATTGAGGTAGCATTTAATGAGATTGCAATGTGTGCTGTCTGATTAAACAGTGTAACTGCAAAACAAATAATTTTGTCTTGGCTGGGAGGAGGGGGGACATTTAACTGAGGGAGGGAGAGGTTGGAAAATACACAGGAAGGGGAGGGGTGGTCATGTGACTCGGACCAGCCAATAGCAGGGCTGGAATTCAGTTATATGTCAAAGGGGACCAAGCGACTCTGAAGCTTGATTGACCCCGAAGCTTGAGTGCCAAGAAGCAGAAGTGTAGCATCTTGAGTAGCATCTGCAGGGCGTCAGCAGGTAGGACATCAGGCAGCAGGCCACGCTGATAGACAGGGAAGAGCCTAATTGGGGGGCCACATATTTCTTGTACAGACATGGCGAGTCCAAGGTGGGGGAAGGGTTCCATGGAGTGGGGTAGGACCAGGTTAAGGGAGGAGAGGATGTGCAGGGGCAGTCAAATAGGGTGGGAGATGGGAAAGGTTGTATGTTGCCAAGGATGTGGAGCAGCCATATTCCTGGGAGTGGCTTGGAGGGCAAGGGGTTGTAGGGTGTGTTGGCAGGTGTGCCAGCTCAGGCAGGAAATAGGGTGGTTGAGGAGGGAACTGGAGGCATGGAGGAGATAGAATAGGGGTGAACACAGCCAGGAGGGGGAACTAATGAGGCATCCAAAAGAGCTCAAAACAGGCAATAATAAGGGGGAACTACGGTAGGTGGGACAGCAGGAGGGCCACACAAGCGGGTGCAGCCAAGGGAAGGAAGTGATGACTGGAGGAAGGTCAGGCACAGAGGCATCACTAAGACTGGGTCAGAGCAAAGATATCAGCCTGTGGGAAGGGGGACTGGACTCCTTCAAGGAAAGGAGATTAGCACTGCAAACAGATTCTCAGTACTGGCTAGTCTGGAAGACTAGATAACAGACAGGAGGGAAGCTACAGTGAAGGAGCAGGGAGAGGGTGCTAAAGGGAAAAATGTACACAGCGGGGAGGCAGTAGGCAGTACACCACCATAATCTCATTGTGGGGAGGGGACGATGAGGTGATGGTGATGCAGTCTTTCTGGAGGGAAGGAAGGAGCAAAGAGACAGCAGGATGGGGGAAGCGGCAGGCAGCCAGGGGAAGGCTAAGGATAGGGAGAGTGGGGGAAGGCCACATTTCAGGGAAGCAATAGCAGAGATGATAGCGTGGTGGATAGAGCAACAAGTGAGTGCAAAGGTAAGGTTCCACAGACGGAAAATAGTTCGGAGGTGGAGGTCAGTAAACTGTTCATATTTGTGAGGGGGAGAAGAGAGGGCAAAAGTTAGGGGAAGAAAAGGTTAGACCAGACGGGGGGGGGGGTGAGAGGGCCTTGCAAGTTGGTGGGCAGGGGAGTGGAGGGCAACAAGAGAGTAAGCAGGATTAAGCATCAGAGAGTCATAATTCTAGGGGATTCTATACTTATGGCTATAAGATGGGGGGAAGGGGTGCCAGAAAAAGTAACATCTGGGTAGAATGCATGCCAGGCATGACAGTGAGTAGAGTGGGGCAGCATATGGGCAGATATGTGGGGAAGGTGAGGGCAAAGCCACACATTGTGGTGCACCTGGGAATGAATAATCTGGAATGGAGAAGAATAGAGGAGGTACAAGACAGCCTCAGGGAAGTGGGAAAACTATGCAGCAAAGAAGGAACAATGGTAGCCTTCTCAGAAGTTCTGCCAGTGCCAAGCACTAGTACAGACAGGAAGAGAAGAATCAGTGACTTCAACAAGTGACTAAGGGAATGGTGTGGGACCAAGGGGTATGGAGTGATGGGGACTGGGGTAGCACATGGGATAACACAAATCTTTATGCAGGAGATAGGTTACACCTCAGCAGGGCAGGGTCACAGGTGCTGAAGCAGAAGCTGGAGGATTTCATCAATGAGAGGTGTCATTTAAACTAGGTAGGGGGAGGCATTGGAGCTGGGAATCACCAGAAGAGGGGGTCCCATGGACCTCCCCCCACCACAGGGGTAGATACGACCTTAGGCAAAATAGGGGTTGGAGTGAAGGGCAAGGAGGCAGGAGGATAGGGGCATTGTGGAGAATGGTTTCACTAAATGCTAGGTGCATGAGGTACAAGTTGGCAGAGTTCCAGGTATTGAAGAAAGAGGGAGAGGTGGACATAGCTGCCATTACTGAAACGTGGGCAACCAGGCACCATGATTGGGACCTAACCATCCCAGGGTACAAACTGTTCCAGAGGGATAGAGATAAAAGAAAGGCTTGGGGGGGGTTGCCATTTATGTAAGGGAAGGGGTCAGATGTAATAGGGAGGAAGGGGAGGAGGGCAGGTCAGAAGTAATCTGGCTGCAACTGTACTGCCAGAAAGGGACCAAGACCTGTCTGGGGGTTGTTCATAGACCTCCGGCCCAGAAGGAGGACACTGACAGGGAACTGGAGGAGCAGATAAGGAGGCATAGTGGTAAAGAGAGCACAATGGTGGTGGGGAACTTTAATCTACTTGGGGTGGATTGGAGCATCCCAGCAACCACTTGCGCCAGAGAGCAGATCCTTCTGGAGCATTCCAGAATGGCTTCCTTACCCAGAGGATAATGGAGCCAATGAGGGAAGGGGAATATACTAGACCTGTTACTGGAAGATGGGGAACAGAACAGGGAGGTAAGGGTGGAGGAACCTCTGGCAAGCAGTGACCACCCAACAGTGTGGTTCTCAATCAATGTGGGTAGGGAAGTAGCCACTACAAAAACTAGGGTCCTGGACTTCAAAAGGGTAGACTTTGGCAGGAAAGGGCACATATTGGAAAGTCATATGGCAAGCATCCACCCAGAAATGGACACAGAACAAAAATGGGCAGATATCAAGACAGGACTGGCTGAAGCCACTAAAACTTGTGTTGAGCCAGAGCAAGAAAGCCAGGACCAAGAAACCAAGTTGGATGAGTAGAGGTAGTGAAAAAGGTGAGGAAAAAGAGGAATGCATCTTGGATCTACAAGAGATCCAACAGGGCAAGAGACAGAGAAGAATATGTGCAGAAATCCAGATTAGTGAGTAGAGTGGTAAGGGCAGCAAAGGTGGCTAGGGAATGGAGGTTAGCGCAAGGATTCAAAGAATGAGAAACAGATTTCTTCAGATATATCATAGACAAGAGGAAGAGCAAGGATCAAATTTTAAGGATCAGGAGGGGAAGTGGGTGGGTAGAAAAGGGGGCTGAGCAGGTAGAAGTACTTAATAAATACTTCTGTTCAGTCTTCACCAAGGAGAGGGATGGGCCTTTACCTGAGAGGAAGGGTGAGGTGGGAGAGGGAAGGGGAGAAACAACCACAAATAGGGAAATCGTGGTGGAAAGGGTGAGGGAAATCCTTAAGTCCCTGAAGGTGGACAAGGCACCTGGCCCAGACGGAGTCCACCCCAGGGTGCTGAGAGAGTTGGCAGAGGTTTTGGCAGGGCCATTGGGGGACCTGTTAAATACCTCTCTGAACTCAGGGTGTGTGCCCAGGTAGTGGAGGGAAGCACATGTGGTACCTGTCCATAAGAGCTGGCCCAAGGATGAACCAGGGAACGACATACCAGTGAGCCTTACTGCAATTATGGGAAAACTGATGGAGACAATCCTTAAGGAAAGACTGGTGCAATTTCTTAAGGATAGCAATCTCCAGGACAGCAGGTAGCATGGGCTTGTCTCAGGCAGATCCTGCCAGATGAACTTGGTTGATTTTTATGACTGGATTATGAGGGCACTGGACGGGGGGAGTAGGTGGTGGATGTCCTCTACCTGGATTTCAGTAAGGCCTTTGACTCAGTGCCACACGGTAGGCTGACCTGCAAGTTGAAAAGTCTGGGAGCAGGGAGGAAACTGGTCAGATGGGTCAAGAACTGGCTGCAGTGTAGACAGCAGAAGGAAGTAGTGGAGGGTTGGGGGCATCTGAACCCAGGGCAGTCATAAGTGGTGTACCACAGGGCTCGCTGCTGGGACCGATTCTGTGTAACATTTTCATAGCCAACATTGCAGTAGGGATTAAGAGCAAGATCAGTCTCTTCGCAGATGATGCAAAGATTTGAGCCGAGGTAGATGGGGGGGTGCAAAAATACTTTAGGAGTAGTTGGCAAAACTGGAGGAAAGGTATCACACTTGGCAGCTTGGTTTCAATGCCAAGAAATGCATTTAGGAGGCAAGAACCCAGGACACACTTACTGGCTAGAGTGTGTCCCGTTAACAAAATTGAAAGAGGAGAAGGATCTGGGAGTGCTGGTATCTGGGGAGATGAACTACTCTGCTCAGTGCAGGAAGGCAGCAGCAAAGGCAAACAGGATGCTAGGGTGTATAGCAAGGGGGATTACTTCTAGGAGTGGGGAGGTCATCTTGCCCCTGTACAGGTCCCTGGTGAGACCACACTTAGAGTGCTGCATGCAGTTCTGGTGCCCCTACTTGAAACAGGACATCAAACTACTGGAGGGGGTACAGCGCAGGGCAACAAAAATGATCCTGGGGCTGGGGGACGGACCATATGAGGAGAGGCTTAGAGAGCTCAGTATGTATAACCTGGAGGAAAGAAGGGAGAGAGGGGATATGATTGAGACCTTCAAGTACCAGAAGAGTTTGAACTGAGTAGACACCAAGTATATGTTAGCCTGAAGGGTGGAAGGAAAACCAGGGGTTACTCACCACTGCTTACTCTATCTGGCCCTTGGCTGGCTGTACCCACCAGCTAGAGATAATGATCTCATGGCCACACTGTTGATAAGGCTGTCCGAAATTGAGCTGCTTCTCCACTCTCCTCCCTCCTCTAGCCTAAAGCTGTTTTTTTTCCCCAGGAGACCCACTTTACTGCTGGCCCAATGCTTGACTGTCCCCAAGTCTCCACTTGCATGGGTAAATGGGCTTTCCTGAGTGTGGCCAATTCCCTCTGGAATAGACTGTCCCCGCCCCACCCCGCTTAGAACAGTAGACTCACCGGCCCATTTCAACTCTCTTCTCAGGTCGTACCTTCAGACCATCACCCAATGCTTCTGCTCCCCTGGCTAATTTTAATGCTTCTTACTCCCCCTTCCTTTTTTTGTTCAACACCTATACAATCTTAGGCGCCCCTTTTACCTATAGTGTGTCCTTCATCCACCATGCCTTAAGTGTACTACAATTTGCCTGCAACTCCTAGAGTCTGTATTGTATTTACTGTGCGGCTATTCTAAATATAATTTGTGTCCCTATGTCCTTCATCCCCATGCCTTAATTGTACTACAACTTTCCTGCAGCTCCTAGAGTCTGTACTGTATTTATTTATTGGGCTGCTATTCCAAATATCATTTGTGTCCCTATATCATTTATCCCTATGCCTTAATTGTACTACAACTTGCCTGTGACTCCTAGAGTCTGTATTGTATTCATTTATTGTGCTGCTATTCTAAATATCATTTGTGTTCCTATATCCTTCATCCACTCTGCCTTAATTGTACAACAACTTGCCAGTAACCCCTAGAGTCTGTACTGTATTTATTTATTCTGCCATTCTGAATATTATTTGTGTCCCTATAGCCTTTACCTACCATGTCTGAATTGTACTACAACTTGCCTGTAACCCTTAGAGTCTGTATTGAATTTATTGAGCTGCTATTCTAAATATTTGTGTCCCTATATCCTTCATCCCCCATGCCTTAACTGTACTACAACTTGCCTGTGACTCCTAGAGTCTGTATTGTATTTATTTATTCTGCCATTCTAAATACTGTTTGTGTCCCTATAGCCTTCATCTACCATGCCTTAATTGTACTACAACTTACCTGTAACTCCTGGAGTCTGTATTGTATTTATTTATTGTGCTGCTAGACTAAATATCATTTGCAACCCTATATCCTTCACCAACCATGCCTTAATTGTACTACACCTTGCCTGTAACTCCAAGAGTCTGTGTTGTATTTAATTAGTGTGCTGCTATTCTATCATGTGTGTCCCTATATCTTTCAGCCCCCATGCCTTAATTGTACTACAGCTTGCCTGTAACTCCTAGTCTGTATTGTATTTATTTATTTATTTATTGTGCTACTATTCTAAATATCATTTGTGTTCCTGTATCCTTCACCCACCGTGCCTTAATTGTACTACAACTTACCTGTAACTCCTGGAGTCTGTATTGTATTTATTTAATGTGCTGCTATTCTAAATATTATATGTGTCCCTATATCCTTCATCCATCATGCCTTAATTGTACTACAATTTGCCTGTATCTCCTAGTGTCTGTATTGTATTTATTGACTGTGCTGCTATACTAAATATCATATGTGTCCCTATATCCTTCATCCACCATGCCTTAATTTACTACAATTTGCCTATATCTCCTAGAGTCTGTATTGTATTTATTGATTGTGCTGCTATTCTAAATATCATTTGAGTCCCTGTATCCTCCATCAACCATGCCTTAATTATACTACAACTTGCCTGTAACTCCTGGAGTCTGTATTGTATTTAATTATTGTGCTGTATTGTTTTAATTAGTTATTGTCCTGCTAGTCTAAATATCATTTGCATCCCCATATCCTTCACCAACCATGCCTTAATCGTACTACAGCTTGCCTGTAACTCCTGGAGTCTGTATTGTATTTAATTATTGTGCTGCTATTCTAAATATAATTTGTGTCCCTGTATCCTTCACCCCCCATGCCTTACTTGTACTACAACTTGCCTGTAATTCCTAGTCTGTATTGTGTTTATTGGGCTGCTATTCTAAATATAATTTATGTCCCTATACCATTCAGCCCCCATGCCTTAATTGTACTACAACTTGCCTGTAACTCCCAGAGTCTGTATTGTATTTATTTATTGTGCTGCTATTCTAAATATCATTTGTGTCCCTATGTCCTTCACCCACCATGCCTTAATTGTTCTACAACTTGCGTGTAACTCCTAGAGTCTGTATTGAATTTATTTATTGTGCTGCTATTCTAAAAATCATTTGTGTCTCTATATCCTTCATTCCCATGCCTTAATTGTACTACAGTTTGCCTGTAATTCCTGGAGTCTATATTGTATTTATTTATTCTGTTGCTATTCTGAATGGTATGTGTCCCTATATCTTTCACCCCAAATTCTCAATTGTACTACAACTTGCCTGTAACTCCTAGAGTCTGTACTGTATTTATTGTGCTGCTATTCTGAATATAATTTGTGTCCCTATACCTTTCAGCCCCATACCTTAATTGTACTACAACTTGCCTGTAAAGCCCAGAGTCTGTATTGTATTTATTGTGCTGCTATTCTAAATATCATGTGTCCCTATATCCTTCAGCCCCCGTGCCTTAATTACACTACAACCTGCCTGTAACTCCCAGAGTCTGTATTGTATTTATTTATTGTGCTGCTATTCAGTATATCATTTGTGTCTCAATATCCTTCATCCACAATGCCTTAATTGTAGTACAACTTCTTGTAACTCCTGGGGTCTGTATTATATTTATTTATTGTGCTGTTATTCTAAATACCATTTGTGTCCCTATAGCCTTCATCCATCATGCCTTAATTGTACTACAACTTGCCTGTAACTCCTAGAGTTTGTATTGTATTTATTGTGCTGCTATTCTAAATATCTTTTGTGTCACTATATCCTTCATGCACCATGCCTTAATTGTACTACAACTTGCCTGTAACTCCTAGAGTCTGTATTGTCTTTATTGATTGTGCTGCTATTAAAAAATATCATTTGTGTCCCAATATCCTTCACACACCATGCCTTAGTTGTATTACAACGTGTGTGTAACTCATAGAGTCTGTATTGTATTTATATATTGTGCTGCTATTCTAAATATCATTTGTGTTCCTATATATCCTTCACCCACCGTGCCGTAATTGTACTACAACTTACCTGTAACTCCTGGAGTCTGTATTGTATTTATTTAATGTGCTGCTATTCTAAATATTATTTGTGTCCCTATATCATTCATCCACCATGCCTTAATTGTACTTCAGTTTGCCTGTATCTCCTAGAGTCTGTATTGTATTTATTGTACCGCTATTCTAACTATCATTTGTGTCCCTATATCCTTCATCCACCATGCCTTAATTGTACTACAACTTGCCTGTAACCCTTAGAGTCTGTATTGTATTTATTGTGCTGCTATTCTAAATATCATTTGTGTCCCTATATCCTTCATCCACCATGCCTTAATTGTACTGCAACTTGCCTGTAACTCCTAGAGTCTGTATTGTATTTGACTGTGCTGCTATTCTAAATATCATTGGTGTCCCTATGTTCTTCATCCACCATGCCTTAATTGTACTACAATTTGCCTGTAATGTCATGCGTCTGTATTGTATTTATTGATTGTGCTGCTATTCTAAATATCATTTGTGTTCCTATATCCTTCACCCACCATGCCTTAATTGTACTACCATTTACCTGTAACTCCTGGAGTCTGTATTGTATTTATTTATTGTGCTGCTATTCTAAAAAATCATTTGTGTCCCTATATCCTTCATGCACTATGCCTTAATTGTACTAAAACTTGTCTGTAAAACTCCTAGAGTCTGTACTGTATTTATTGTGCTGCTATTCTATATATAATTTGTGTCCCTATACCCTTCGACTCCCTTGCATTAATTGTACTAGAACTTGCCTGTAATTCCTACAGTCTGTAATGTATTTATTTATTGTGCTGCTATTCTATATATCATTTGAGTCTCTATATCCTTCATCCACCTTGCCTTAATTGTAGTACAACTTGTTGTAACTCCTAGAGTTTGTATTATATTTATTTATTGGGCTGTTAGTCTAAATACCATTTGTGTCCCTTCATCCACCATGCCTTAATTGTACTACAACTTTCCTGTAACTCCTAGAGACTTTATTGTATTTATTGTGCTGCTATTCTGAATATCATTTGTGTCCCTATATCCTTCATCCACCATGCCTTCATTGTACTGCAACTTGCCTGTAACTCGTAGAGTCTGTATTGTGTTTATTTATTGTGCTGCTATTCTAAATATCATTTGTGTCCCATATCCTTCATCCACCATGCCTTAATTGCACTACAACTTTGCCTGTAACTCCTAGAGTCTGTGTTGTATTTAATTACTGTGCTGCTATTCTATCATTTGTGTCCTTATATCCTTCAGCCCCTTGCCTTAATTGTACTACATCTTGCCTGTAACTCCTAGTCTGTATTATATTAATTAATTGTGCTGCTGTTCTAAATATGATTTGTGTTCCTATATCCTTCACCCACCGTGACTTAATTATACTACAGCTTACCTGTAACTCCTGGAGTCTGTATTGTATTTATTTAATGTGCTGCTATTCTAAATAGTATTTGTGTCCCAATACCTTTCATCCAACACGCCTTAATTGTACTGCAATTTACCTGTATCTCCTAGAGACTGCATTGTATTTATTTATTGTGCTGCTATTCTAAATATCATTTGTGTCCCTATATCCTTCATGAACCATGCCTTAATTGTACTAAAACTTGTCTGTAACTCCTAGAGTCTGTACTGTAGTTATTGTGCTGCTATTCTATATATAATTTGTGTCCCTATATCCTTCGACTCCCTTGCCTTAATTGTACTAGAATTTGCCTGTAATTCCTACAGTCTGTAATGTATTTATTTAGTGTGCTGCTATTCTATATATCATTTGTGTCTCTATATCCTTCATCCACCTTGCCTTAATTGTACTACAACTTGTTGTAACGCCTAGCATCTGTATTGTATTTATTTATTGTGCTGCTATTCTAAATATCATATGTGTCCCTATATCCTTCATCCACCATGCCTTAATTGTACTGCAACTTGCCTGTAACTCCTAGAGTCTGTATTGTATTTATTTATTGTGCTGCTATTCTAAATATTATTTGTGTCCCTATATCCTTCATCCATTATGCCTTAATTGTACTACAATTTGCCTGTATCTCGTAGAATCGGTATTGTATTTGTTTATTGTGCTGCTATTCTAAATATAATTTGTGTCTCTATATCCTTCATCCACCATGCCTTAATTGTACTACAACTTGCCTGTAACTCCTAGAGTCTGCATTGTATTTATTGTGCTGCTATTCTAAATGTAATTTGTGTCCCTATATCCTTCGTCCCCCATTCCTTAATTGTACTGCAGCTCGGCTGTAAACCATAGTCTGTATTGTATTTATTGTGCTACTATTCTTAAAATCATTTGTGTCCCTATATCTTTCAAGCACCATGCCTTAATTGTACTACAACTTGCCTGTAATGCCTAGCATCTGTATTGTATTTATTGATTGTGCTGCTATTCTAAATATCATTTGTGTTCCTATATCCTTCACCCACCGTGACATAATTGTACTACAACTTACCTGTAACTCCTGGAGTCTGTATTGTATTTATAGTGTTGCTATTCTAAATATCATTTGTGTCCCTATATCCTTCATCCAACACGCCTTAATTGTACTACAATTTACCTGTATCTCCTAGAGACTGCGTTGTATTTATTTATTGTGCTGCTATTCTGAATATTATTTGTGTCCCTATATCCTTCATCCATTATGCCTTAATTGTACTACAGTTTGCCTGTATCTCGTAGAATCTGTATTGTATTTATTGTGCTGCTATTCTAAATATCATTTTTGTCCCTATATCCCCTCATCCCCATGCCTTAATTGTACTACAACTTGCCTGTATTTCCTAGAGTCTGTATTGTATTTATTTATTGTTCTGTTATTCTAAATATAATTTGCTTTCCTATATCCTTCACCCACCGTGCCTTAATGTACTACAACTTACCTGTAAAACCTGGAGTCTGTATTGTATTTATTGTGCTGCTATTCTAAATATCATTTGTGTTCCTATATCCTTCACCCACCATGACTTAATTGTACTATAACTTACCTGTAACTCATGGAGTCTGTATTGTATTTATTGTGTTGCTATTCTAAATATCATTTGTGTCCCTATATCCTTCACCCAACACGCCTTAATTGTACTACAATTTACCTGTATCTCCTAGAGACCGCGTTGTATTTATGTATTGTGCTGCTATTCTAAATATAATTTGTGTCCCTATATCCTTCATGCACCATGCCTTAATTGTACTGCAACTTGCCTGTAACTCCTGGAGTCTGTATTGTATTTATTCATTGTGCTGCTATTCTAAATATCATTTGTGTTCCTATATCTTTCGCCCACCGTGCCTTAACTGTACTACAACCTGCCTGTAACTCCTAGAGTCTATGGTGTATTTATTTATTGTGCTGCTATTCTAAATATCATTTGTGTCCCTATATCCTTCATCCACCGTGCCTTAACTGTACTACAACCTGCCTGTAACTCCTAGAGTCTATGTTGTATTTATTTATTGTGCTGCTCTTCTAAATATCATTTGTGTCCCTATATCCTTCATCCACCGTGCCTTAATTGTACTGCAACTTGCCTGTAACTCCTAGAGTCTGTATTGTATTTATTTATTGTGCTGCTATTCTAAATATCATTTGTGTCCCTATATCCTTCATCCACCATGCCTTAATTGCACTACAACTTGCCTGTAACTCCTAGAGTCTGTGTTGTATTTAATTACTGTGCTGCTGTTCTATCATTTGTGTCCCTATATCCTTCAGCCCCTTGCCTTAATTGTACTACAGTTTGCCTGTAACACCTAGAGTCTGTATTGTAATTATTTATTGGGCTGCTATTGTAAATATTATTTGTGTTACTATTTTATATGTTTTTGTAAATATCATGTACTTTCATTGCCTACTGACGTTTCTACAGTATATGCCTTATGCTCCACTGTTACATACTTGCTGTATTCCTACACCATTCTCAGTGGCCTGGGTTGTGGCAGAAAATGGTTCTTGGACCAGTGCATGTACCCGGTCATTAAATAAACATATAAATAAGGAACATGTAAGTATTACGTGAACAGCATTGCAGGAACATTTACTGTAACTTTGAAGAGAGCAGGAGTGCAGGAATATGTAAGTATGGAGAGTACAGGGGGTGCACAGTATGTAAGTATGGTTAGAACTGCAGTGTAGGAATATGTTGGTATGGAAAGAAAAAGGGGTGCAGGAATGTATTAGTATAGAGAGAACAGGAGTGCAAGGATATCCAAGTATGGTAATAATAGTGTGTGCGGGAATATGTAAGCATGGAGACAACATGGAGTGCAGGAATATGTGAGTAAGAAGAGAACAGGGGTGCAGGAATATGTAAGTATGGAGAGAACAGAGGTGCAGTCATATGTACATATGAAGAGAACAGTGGTGCAGAAATATGTAAGAATGAAGAGAACATTGGTGCAGGCATGTGGACTGTAAGTACAGTGAGAACAGGGGTGCAGGAATATGTAAGTACAGAGAGAATAAGAGTGCAGGAATATACAAGTATGGAAAGAACAGTGGGTGCAGGGTTATGTACGTACAAAAAGAATAACGGTGCAAGAATATATAAATATGGAGAGAACAGGGGCGCAGGAATGTATAAGTACAGAGAGAACAGGGGTGCAGAAATATATAGGTATGGAGAGAACAGTGGGGGTGGGAATATAGACGCATGAAGAGAACGGGGTGTAGGAATATACATGTATAGAGAGAACAGGAGTGCAGGGATATGTAAGTATGGAGAAGACAGTGGATGCAAGCATATATCTGCAAAACACCCAACTAGTCCTTTTCCCCCGATGGCGTGGTCCTCTACTGCAGCGACACTAACCTGGACACAATGTTCAGCAACATGCAGGCTGACTTCAGCAAGCTACACATTTGGTTCTCTGCCAAAGGCATGGTTCTCAACGCCAAGAAGACCATGTTTATGATCTTCTCTGGCCCAAGAAAAACCTCAGTTATGGGCCGATCCCTCTCGGACAGTCTTGGTAACATCATAATACAAGTCTGTGAATTCAAATATCTTGGACTGTACTTAGACCCTCATGTGACCTGCAATATCCATATTACCAACCTCATTAAGAAAATCCATATGAGGCTAGGTCTGTTATACCGAATCAGAAGGTTCCTTATCCCCATCTCCCGATTATGCCTCGCCAGCTCCCTTATCCTGCTCCTCCTTGATTATGGCCCTATTGTCTACTCCCCCCCAACACATCCCCCCTTTTCTACAAACTCAGGACTACATACAATAATATCACACGCTTCATGACCAGCCTCCCCTGGATGACACATCGCTGTACCCTCTATGCCTCCCTCAACTGACTCACACTTGAAGGCAGGTTCCAACTTAAAATGCTCTTTCCTACACTAAGTTCACTGTAACATGCTGCTGATCACCGTTGACTCCTTTGTCCCCTTATTGGTTATCAAGCGCAGTACAAGAGGGGCAGTATGTCATATCTTCGACACCCCTTTTACTGCACTAAGCATGCGCAGAATTCCATCACATACAAGGGCTCTAAGTTTTACAATAAACTGCCCCCCTGAACTTCAGGCCTGTAGTTCAATTTGCTCATTCACCTCCTCTCTCAAGGACTACCTCCTCCAATCCACCACCTGTGTCTGCCCTGGTAGGTAATCCTCCAGAATGTCCACCAACCCTTGAGTTTATATGTATCTGTATATTGGCACTGTTGTGTGCTCTGTATTTTTATTTCTATTCTAATCTAGATGCTCCTGTCATCTGCATTCTTCTACTGTAAATACCATAAAAGTTTCAAATATTGTTCTTACCTTTTTCTCTGTATCATCAAATTTCTCTACCACTGGACGCTTGTGAAAACAGGCATGTTTGCACACATACTTTCCTGTATAAAAATACAATTGAATTAAACTATAGAAATTAATAATTTGGCTTCAGAGATGGCTGGATTTTTATCCATAATTTTTGTGATGAAAAGTTTTGTGGTTATGGACAATCATCAATCAGTTTTCAACTATAAGCAACAACTGTGCGATGCATATGTAACCCCCTTGGGGCGCTAGCCTATGGGTTACTACCCCTGCCTGCCTTAACTGTAACAGGGTGAGGGGCCCGGATCCATTGGCGGGTGCCTCCACCCAGAGGTCGGGGCTTGAACAGTCAAGATTGACTTGGTCACAGCCCACTGGGTTGCTGCAACCCCCCCTTCTTCCCACTAGTGGCCCACACAGTTTAGTTACAGTGTTCTCACCATAGACTCTTACCCCCTGGCTCCAACCACTCAACTCACTCCGGGGACCCCCTGGAAAGTAAGGTACGGTTACACAATATTCACTGTGCAGTAGGTCACTAGGTAGGTTAATACACAAACTAGCCAGTGTACTTTTGCAAAGCAAGCAATCTGATTTATTCAAGGGGAAATAACAAGGACCAGGGGGAATCAGGATGATTGGCTTACCACTACAATATATGAGTATCTACCTAGGGCTCTGTGCACAGGCCTAACCTATAAGTTGCTGTCTATGGGTACCCAAGCCCTAAAGGCTAGTTCCTCGATGCAGCTGGTTGGGGTCCTGAGACAAACGTGCGTTTAGTTCCTATGAAGACTAGATGGAGCCAGCAAGCTCAGTTAGTGCAGTCAGCAAAGCAACCTGAAGATCTTGCCCTTGCTAGAAACATTTAACAGGGAGCTACCCTGCTTTAGTACTCACAACTCCAGAAGAAAACCGCTCTTACACCACTCGCAGGGCTGAGCCTGAACTTCAAATACTTCTCCACACATTTATATGGAAAGCAACAGTGGGGTACCATACCAGGCAGCTGCTCCTATGGCCCGACTGAGCGCACAGCTAATTGGGAGTCTCACTGCAGCTTCACCTTCCTGACAGACCGGGCGCGATTCAGCAGATTCTCCAGTCCTCTACAGGGTGAGCCTGGTAGGTAGCTGTGCTTTTACACAGCCTCCTCTGACCGCTGCCCCACGGATTTAGTCCGGAGCTTGCCGGCTACTCAAACGGCCGAATCCGGCCTCTCACGTGCTTCCCGCGTGAAAACTCAATGGCGCAAGAGCCCAGAGCTCCTTCCTTGTCCACAGCCACAACGTCTCTGCCCCTTGGCAGTGTGGGGCAGTCCTCTAGCTCGGGCTCCACCCAATCCCATTGGCTGGCTACAGGTGCCAGTCACTTAGTCCTGCTCTCAGTGGTGTGAAAAAGGCGCCATGGTCTAGCCTTCACTTCCCACAATTACCAGCTGTATCTCCATTGGTGCGTCTGCTCCCTAGAGAGCCCTCATTCTGGTTGGTCACCAGTTACTCCATTTGGGGCACCCCTTACCCCGTTGGACCCTTCAGTACATCCTGGTCCAAAATGGAGGGCCACAATACACACAGTCCCAGTTGCAGAAGAAGCAGGTTAGACAAACTGTAACCCCACCAACAGTCTAACTAATTATGCCCAAACAGTTACATCTTTCAAAGGGGCTCCCCCTGCGCATATAGCAACTGCCAAACGGGAGCGATTCCACTGCAGCTCAGGTGGGATTCGAACAGGGAAACACCATTCCCCCCCATATCAACCCGTTGCAGCCTGTGAGCAGGCAGCTCTTAAAGAGACAGTACTGGAGGCTTTGGAAGCACTCACGACACCCACAGTTAGGCGGCATGGCGCCGAACACCAGTTAGGCAGGGAGCATTTTAGGCAAGCTCCAGGAAGGCTCTCAGGAACCACTATTTGTGAGGGGGTTACACCCTTCCTGGCCTGGAAAGTACTTGGCATCCACGCCAAGTAGTTACCCTTAAATCACTTTAAGGCAAACAGTTTAGATTGACAGCACATTAGACCTCTTGTTACATAAATTGGCATGGTATTCACAGTTTACTATTGTTCATGCAATATTACACATAGACAACCTCATTACTTCCTGTCCAGGACACCTGGAAAAAAGGGGGGGGGCCTTCCTTATCAGCTACTTGCGGGCTACCTGAGGCAGGGGCACCATACTCAGAGGGCAGTACTAACAGGATGGAGTCCGTCCCCAAAGCTAACTTGGGCAAGGAGCTCGGGGACACATACACCCCTTTATGGATTACATTTAAAGGCAGATCCACAGGCTGACACAGGGACTCATAGCTCAACCTTACTACAGGCCGTACTTCTCGACCAGTGCATCTGTGGGTCTCGGAAAACCCTGCCACAAGCCCCAATTCCATTTCAGCCTCATTTAGGTTAGTAGGAGGGACCTCCATAGGGGAAGGGGACCCAGGGCCCATAGCACTTTCAGGAACTGGACCCCCTAGATCAGGACCCACGCTGCTTGGTTCAGCTAGGGACATTTCTGGCACTACAGGGGGGCTATCAGGGCACTCAAAATATTCTTCAGGTTCTGGCATATCAGTAGCGTGCTCCCCCACATCACTTCCCTCTTCTGAAAAGTCAGATAGCTCAGCCAGGCCAGACTGTTCAGCCAGGCTCAAGGATCCCACCTCTTCGGCTGTGTTGCTACTCACTTCATCCTCGGGGAGCACTGGCTCCGGAGACAAAGCTGGGGGCTCAGACAGTCCAGGAAGCCCAACTTCATCCCCAGAGTTAATCAGGGGATTGCCCCTAAACAGTTGGCTCAATTCATAAGAGGGGTAGTACTCAAGGTTATTCTTGCTATCTTCAGACACAGATTGGCAAGCAGCTTTGTTAAAGGGGGTGGAGAAGGCTTCTGCAGTTTAATTTCTGAAGAGTCCGTCGATCTTAGTTTTTCTTGCTAGCAGCTCTAGTTACAGGCCGAGGGCATTGAGAGGTTCCGCTTCTATCAAAATCTGTCCGATTGCAGCAGGTGATTTCTGTGTATAGTTTTCACATCTTTGAATTGTTTTCAGGCCACACTTCATATACAGGTAAACCTTCCAGTTTTCCCACAACAATATGAGGGATGTGATGCCATCTGTCAGCAATCTTATGCTTGCCATGCAGTCCCAAATTCCTCAATAGCACTCTGTCCCCTTCTCTCAGTTCCAATGCTTTTACTTTCTTATCATACCTCTCCTTATTGGCCAGGTTTTGCTTAGCAGCCATGGTCTGGGCCAGTTGGTAGGCATGGTTTAATTGGGTCTTCAACTTCTGTACATACTGTAGATGATTTGCTGCTTGTACCCCATCCAGGGAAACCCCAAAACACACATCCACTGGCAGTCTAGCCTGTCTCCCAAACATCAGCCTGTACGGGGGAAAATCCAGTGGCATCACTTTTGGTGCAGTTATAAGCATGTACCAAGGTGCTAATCTGCTGGCTCCATCTAGACTTGTCTTTGGGTTGCAGTGTGCCCAACATATCAAGCAATGTGCGGTTAAACCTTTCAGGTTGGGGTTCCCCCTGGGGATGATACGGGGTGGTTCTTGACTTTCGTACTCCCCACAAGGATAGCATTTCTTTAACCAGGCGGCTCTCAAAGTCCCTCCCCTGATCGGAATGGATTCTCTGAGGGGCTGCCTAACGGACAAAGAAGTTCTCAACAAGCACCTTAGCCACCGTGGTTGCTTTCTGATCTTTAGTAGGAAAAGCCTGTGCATACCAGGTAAAATGATCAGTGACCACCAATATGTTGCTGATGTTTTTCAGATCAGGTTCTAAGCTTAGGAAATCAATGCAGACCAACTCCATAGGGGCACTGGTAGTGATACTGAACATGGGGCAGCTCTCTGAGGTTGGGCTTTTCTTTGCAAACAGCGACCACAGGTCTTGACATACTGCTCTGTGTCTGCACTCATTTTTGGCCAGTAGAATCAAGTCCGTACCAGGTCAAGAGTTCGGTCTGTGCCAAGATGCCCCATGTGGTCATGCAGGGACCGCAACACCAGTTCTCTAAAAGCGGTGGGCAACACCAATTGTTGTTTGTCTATTCGCCCCTCTTTGTCCACAGTCTCCCTGTATAACAGTCTATTGTTCAATTTCAATTTTGGGCCTTATTTGTGTAACAGGGCAGTTCTCAATTCAGCGGACCGCAGTTGGGACACGTCTGTCCTGGCTTGCAGAGCCTCCAAAGCAGTTTTTATCATGGGGTCTCGAATTGAGCCCGTTGGAGACTATCATTGTCGAACTGGGGCAGTGCACTAGTGTTTAATGCAGAAAAATGACAGTAAGCAGCAGGTATGCAGTTCTCGGATGGCCCCAAGCAATCCACCATGCAGTCCACAGTATCAGGAGACACGGTTCTTCCTTGTCAAATTTTGGCAGAGGGCTCTTATGTCAGGTTCTGACAACCTAACTGATCGGTTCGAGGCACAGCCTCCCAGAGAGACATCTGCATCTATATGGTTTAGGCCTGCTCTGTACTCAACAGCATAGTCAGAGGGTGGCCAAGGCAGAGAGCCACCCATGGCCAGTGGCATCCAACTTGGCTGAGGTCTGCACATATGTCAGAGGATTGTTATCAGTCTTTACCAATATCTTGGCACCGTACAAGTAGTCATGAAATTGATCAACAATGGCCCACTTCAGGGCCAGGAACTCTAATTTATGCACTGGATAGTTTTTTTCTGAGGGAGTCAGACTTCTGCTGGCGCAAGCTACAGATCTTAGCCCATTTGGGTGCTCCTGATATAAGACAGCCCCCAATCCCCGTAGGGTGGCGTCAGTGTGGAGGACGTACGGCTTGGTCGGGTCAGCATAGGCCAGCACTGGGGCATGGGTAAGTTGATATATAATGTCATAGAAAGCTTCCTCACACTCAGTAGTCCAGCTGTTTCCAAACACATCATTCGGATGAAAATACTTTCTCTCCATCTCAGCGAGCACAACTTTTTTATATTTTTTGTGGGTGGGAGGGTACCCCTGAGTAAGGTTGAGGAGGGGGCAGATCACTCGAGAATTGTTTTTGATAAACCGTATATAATATCCACAAATCCCCAGAAACCATAGCAGTTTATTTATTTATTTAGTTTTTGTTGACCGGGTAAGTGCACTAGCCATCATGTGACTATTTTCAGGCACGACCCGGGAGGTACAGTTACAGAACACAGTGATACATAAAAATTACACAAAAGCAAGATACATTGGGAAAGGACAAAGTCATACAGTGTAGTCAAAGCATAACAAGGGAGGACGATTCAGAGGAAACATGAGAAAGAATTTCTTCACAGAACGGGTGGTGGACAAGTGGAACACCCTGCCAGAGGAAGTGGTGGGAGCTGAAACAATCACGGGATTTAAGAATGCATGGGATAGACATAAAGGAATTCTAGAGGTCAGGGGTAAGGGGAAATAGACTTCTAGGAAAACAAACTGAACTTACAAGCTCAAATGGGCAGACTAGGTGGGCCATAGGCCCTTATCTGCCGACACTGTCTATGTATCTATGTATCTATGTAACAATTGAGAATCATCATACATGTATTCATTGTTGATAACTAGGGGGTGAGGTGGTAGTGGATGGGTAAAGCGGGAGAGAGAGAAAAGGGGGGAGTAGAGCAAACAGTGAGAAAAAGGGTAGGGCATGAGGGAAGGTTAAAGCAGAAGGGAGGCGGCGAGTGTGGCATTAGCGGAAGAAGGTTACCACCTGCAGCCGGGTTGGTGGAACTGGGAGTCAGAAGGAGAGGTCGGGGAGCAGGGGAGAGTTACAGTGGGTGCAAAAGATAGGGGAAGGTAATGTGCAGGAGAGGGACGGTGGTAGGGACCGTGTGCAAGGGTATAGAGGGATTTCAACTAGGGGGATGGGGAGGGCAGTGCAGGGTGGGAAGTGCAGGGTATATAAGGGATTGGGGATGATGGGGCATGGAATAAATAGGGAAACAGTAAGGGAGGTTAAATGGAGTGCTCTAGTAGGAAGTGGCACAAAAGGAGGAGAAGAACACGAAGTGAGGCGAAGTCTGACTGGCGGCACAGGGTAACAACCTGCGGTCAACCGGTGGAACCAAGAGACGCAGGAGAAAAGGGAGATCGGGAAGTCACGGCAGGATGCAGACAGGTGGAAGAGATGATAAGTGGGAGAGGGAGGGGTGAGGACAGTACAAAGGGAGATGAAGGAAAGAATGAAAGAAGGAGGGAAAAGATGGCAGTGAGAGGGGCAGAAAGGTGGAGGTGGATCAGAAAGGAGGCGTGAGATGCGACTTTAGCGGTACAAGGTTGCAACCTGCAGCCGGACGATTGGAACGAAAAGGCGGCAGAGAGGAGAGTGAGGTCGGCTGGAGAGTGGTAGCAGCAGGGAACAGAGGAGTCAAGGGCAGGAGAAGGGAGAGGTAAGGACAGTAAAAGGTACAGGAGGGATGGCTACAGTGGGAAGGGAAGAGAGGAAGCGAGGATGGTTAGGGTTACAAGAACAGGATGTGGGTTAAGGAAGGAAGGATGGTGAGGAAAATAGGCTCAGGGGACGAGGCAAGCTAAGTGACTAGCAGAAGTAGAGAAATTACAACAGGATGTTACAATTATATCGAGATATGAGTACAGGGCATCTGAACACACAAATATACAGTATCATCAAAACATAAAGGAAAATATGGGTAAGTGCATATCATTCATAATGGAGGAGGAGGAGATCTGGTTAGGAACATAGGATTTAGTGGGATCAAAACAAACACATTTGTCCATCGAGGCAAGAAAGTTCTAGAGACTGTGCTAAAAGCGGCATGGGAAGGAGCATTTCTTAGGTCCAGGGCAGCAAGTTCCAGAAGTGGGGCAGCATAACTGAAGGATCCAGACCCTTGTTTGTACGGCAGAGAGGAACAGTTTGTAAAGATTTGTCAGATGATCTAAGGTCCGTGAAGGTATCACCGGCTGGAGCAGTTTTGATAGAGATGCTGGCTTGACACTCTGATGATGGTGTCAGAGAGGCTGCAGAGGTAATATAGCCTGGTGGAGGAGGAGACAGCCAGCCCAGGTCTTTGTACAGCTGACAATGGTGTTTCGCGTGGTGCTTTAGCCGTGATACCTACATGCGTTGTTAAAGGTGCTGTCCCATTGATGCAGGGCAGTTTTATAGCCATGGTTAGGATGGGAGCACCGTGAGGTCAGGGTTGGTAATAGGATTCCCTGGCAATTGCCAGTTTAGCGGAGGGGTGAGCAGGTAGTTTGTCCTGTAAGCGCCCCAGCTTGCAATTGACAGATTTACAGGTTTCCTGGATATGCTGCTTTAAGTCAAGGTTTTGGTCTAGATGAATGCCCAAATAGCAAAAAGAGCTAACAGACTCAGAGGATACCACTAATGTCAGGAACAAAGAGTGGAGAAGAGCAGGTTCTTATTTTGTGGGGTGATCCAAATAGCATAGCTTTAGTTTTATTTGAGTTGAGGACAAGCGTTGAGTGTGCAGTCAGCGTTGCACCAAGTGGAAGTCAGTGGTAAGGGCAGCATTTAGGTTGATTATATTGTCAGAGCGGGCATAGATGACCAGGTCATCAGCATAAAGTAATGAGTTGCCAGAGGTTATTACATTAGGGAGATTGTTTATGAATAGTGAGAAGAGGAGAGGTCCAAGTATGGAGCCCTGAGGGACACCAATATTGATTACTGCGCTATCAGAGATAGCCGAGTTGAATTTTACTGCTTGAGACCTGTTGGCAAGGTAGCTGCTAAACCAAGTAGTGACAGGGTATGAGAAGCCCAGGTTTCTGAGGGAGGCAAGTAGTAATGGATGGTCTACAAGGTCGAACGCTTAGTAAGGTCGATGAAAACAGCCCCTGTTAGCTGCCCTTTGTCCATGTTGGTGAGAATATCAGAGGTGAATTTTGCTAGAGCAGTCATGGTTCTTTCAAATTCTTTGACTGAGGCCAAGTAGTCAAAGCCTCCACCTTGCTGGGGTCAGTCTCTATGCCTTCAGTGGATACTATGTGGCCCACATACTTCACAGAAGTTTGAAAGAATTGGCACTTGTCTATAAATAACTTTAGACCGAAATCCTCCAACCGATTCAGGACCTTGAACAATCGACGTTCATATTCTTCCAACAAGCTGCCAAACACTATGACATCATTCAAGTAAACCAAACACTCGAGCAAGTTCATATCTCCCACAGCATGTTCCATCAGGCGCTGAAAAGTAACCGGGCCACCTGAAATCCCTTGAGGCATCCGGATAAACTCATAGAAACCTAGGGGGCAAATGAACGCAGTCTTCTCTCGGTCCTCAGGAGCCATTGGGATCTGATAGTACCCACTGCAGAGATCTAACACAGAGAACCACTTACTGCCATTCAGACAGTCTAAGGCATCCTGTATGCGTGGCATGGTATACTGGTCAGGGATGGTCCGCCGGTTCAGGGTACGGTAGTCCACACACATCTGAACAGCCTCATTCTTTTTCCTCACTACGACAATGGGGGCAGCACAAGGGCTCCTGGATTCTTGTATCACACCAGCAGCAAGCATCTCTTGCAGATGCCGTCTCACATTGTCTGTATCAGCAGGGGCTAAGCGCTGAGACCTCTCTTGAAAAGGCCTTTCATCATGCAGTCGAATGTGGTGCTCGGCCCCTCACACACAACCCACATCCCATTCCTTCAGGGAAAAAACTGGTCTCTTTGGGCAAGCTTCTCACTGACTTTTACTTTCCATTCAGCAGGCAACTGGGAGTCACCGAAATCAAACAAGTCTGGCGTGACTCTGTCATCCTTCCCCAAACCCTTGCTATGAGGGAGCACTGCAGTATCCGCACAGTGCACACTAGCCAAGGTGCAGCCCCTATTTACTCGAATCTCTTTGTCAGACACATTATGAACTTGCATCATTACTCTCCTGGCATAAGCATGGGTTCTAGCAGGCAAGATACTGGGTTTAACCAGCAGTCCTACAGGCAACTTCCCTTCCCCAGGCGCATCCAGCATCAATAGTTTATTTTTGACATCTTTTTTAAGCTGAACCTTCCCTTGCAAGACACGCTGGGCATTTGGAGCTAATAGCAATGGCTCTGGATCCTTCCTCCAGACAACACCCACCGGGCCCTCAGGCTCCTCCTTACTAGCTTTTCTCTGAGTCTCGTAGGCCTTTTGGATCAAAACGGGTATCCTAAGAGCTCGCCCAGTCCTGGACACCTGCTTTTCAGAACACAACTGTGCTAATCGGCCAAACATGTGAGCATTGGTCCCAATCAACAAGGGTACCCCATCATACAGTCCACTGGGGGAGCAGACTAAGGCCAAAGTTTCCACCTGCTTGTCCACTCCAGCCACAGAAGTAGGAAATAACAACCAGATCCGGATATACCCCAAATACAGATAAGCCTTGTCACTCAGCCCCCATACATGTAGACCATCCAAGGGCTGTAGTGGCACCTCAGGTATATGTGTCTGATACCAGTCCTGAAACATAATGGTCACCTGAGAGCCACTATCCAATACAGCTCGGGTGGGAATCCCATTTACCTGCACCGGGGCCTCCATCGAGGGCCCGACCACATCAGACCACTCAGGGGGCACAGCATTAACAGTTGCTTGGGCATTGGCCTGGGTCACAAAACCCTTCCTGGGGGATCGGACGTGGGCCCTACGATGCCAAGTGATCAGTCTGCTGTTGACCTTCCTTAAATTCTCTAGCAACTGGCACTCAGTCTGAAAGTGTCCATCCTCCCCACAATGATAACAGAACTTGGGGTCCCGGGCTCTCGATTTGGAGGAGGATACTTCATTTGCTGGGTTCCCTCTGTGGGATGAGGGGATTCCCCTGGGCCAGGTCATGGGTTTCTAAATAACTCAGGTTCCCCAGACCTAACAGGGTGGGTAGTGGATCGCTTCAAGTCCCTCACCAGTTCTCATAAATTCCTGACCTTGGCCCTCAATTCACTTTCTACTTGGGGATCAGAGGAAATGGCACGCACCCCCAACTCTCCCTGTAACTCTGGGGATACATCAAGCCCCCCTGAAGGGTGGGTCTCATCGGGTTCACTAGACTCAGGGGTTTGGCTCAAATTCACAGCCCCCACATAGGGTTCCCACCCCTCCTCATCAGTCTCCACTTCTCTAATCTCCCTCATCAATTGACAGTATTCAGGCAGGGCAGCTCGACGATCGTGCAACTTAAGTATAACAGTTTCACACTGGAAAATCTGGCAGACTTTAGAACATGTTCCAACCTGACCTGGTTCAAAGCTGGGGCAGTGATCCCCCCTTTTCGGTAGGCCTTCTATAAAGCCCTTTCCACCCTAGTGACAAAGGCGGAAAGCTTCTCATTCCTTCACTGCTTAGCAGACTTGAATTTCCATAATAAGTCTTCACCAGTTTCTGTGCTCCCAAACACTCCCTCTAGAGCAGAAAGATACTCTGCGGCGGTAGCTTCTGGGCTAGTGGCCTGCAAAAACTGAATGGCTTCTAAAGCTGGACCCCGCAGGCTCTCCATCAGTCTCTTTCATTTCTCCCCTTCAGAGCATTGCCACTCCTGGACTAGGGGGGTGGCGTAGTCCATCCACGCCTCCAAATCATCCTCCCCTGAAGGCACGAGCACTGTGCCAGAGAAAAGTTTTAGCCTACGGTAAGAATCCATCTGTATAGAGGGAACCACTAGGGTGGTGGAGCCAAGATAGAACTCTTGGGAGGCTCCGGAGAAGTACCAGGGAAAGCCTGAGGGGTGGGTTCACTGGAAAGGTCCAAAGCCTGCATTAACTCTTGGGTAGTCCTCCCTTCCACAGCTAACAATTTAAGTAACTTATCTTTGAAACTATTAGTCTGGGGAGACCCCCCTGAGGTGACTGACCCACTTCGAACATGAATGACCCTCCACCCCGGTTGTGCACCTTCTGGGTGAATCATTGGGGGTACCCTCTCAGGGTCGATGGCTATGCTACACAAGAGTAACACCTGCAAAGTCTGATCGAGCAGGTCAGCCATACGCCCCTTCACCTCTACCTTGCCCAAACATTTGACACGCTCCATGGCAGAAATAATGTCAGCGGTCGTTGTCCCCAGAGGTACATCTAGTAGTAACACAATTCTCTGAGAGTCCAGCTCTTCGGCTTCACCCCACCCCATCAATTTATGTACCATCGTTTTAACAGGGTCCAGCTTAATCTTAGCCATGATATCCCCTTCCAGTTTTTCCTTTAAGTTATCCATAGTTATGCACTTCGCCATTAGGGAACGCTAATCCCAGTGGTGCCTCCACTTTGTAATCCCCCAAGGGCGCTATCCTAAGGGTTACTACTCCTGTCTGCCTTAACTGTAACAGGGTGAGGGGCCCAGATCCGTTGGCGGGTGCCTCCACCTAGAGGTCGGGGTTAGAACAGTCAAGATTGACTTGGTCACAGCCCTCTGTGTTGCTGCAACCCCCCCTTCCCACTAGTGGCCCACACAATTTAGTTGCAGTGTTCTCACCATAGACTCTTACCCCCAGCTCCAGCCACTCAGCTCACTCTGGGGACCCCCTGGAAAGTAAGGTACGGTTACACAATATTCACTGTGTAGTAGGTCACTATTAATACACAAACTAGCCAGTGTACTTTTGCAAAACAAGCAATCTGATTTATTCAAGAGGAAATAACAAGGACCTGGGGGAATCAGGATGACTGGCTTACCACTACAATATATGAGTATCTACTTAGGGCTCTATGCACAGGCCTAACCGATAAGTTGCTGTCTATGGGTACCCAAGCCCTAAAGGCTAGTTCCTCAATGCAGCTAGTTGGGGCCCTGACACAACGAGCATTTAATTCCTATGAAGATTAGATGGAGCCCAGCAGACTCAGTTAATGCAGTCAGAAAAGTAACCTGAAGATCTTGCCCTTGCTAGAAACCTGTGACAGGGAGCTACCCTCCTTTAGTACTCACAACTCCAGAAGAGAACTGCTCTCTCACCACTCGCAGGGCTGAGCCTGCACTCCAGATACTTCTCCACACACTTATATGGAAAACAACAGAGGGGTACCATACCAGGCAGCTGCTCCTATGGCCTGACCGAACACACCGTTACTCGGTAGTCTCACTGCAGCTTCACCTTCTTGACAGACCGACCGTGATTCAGCAGATTCTCCAGTCCTCTACAGGGTGAGCCTGGTAGGTAGCTGTGCTTTTACACAGCCTCCTCTGACCGCTGACCGCGGATTTAGTCCGAAGCTTGCCGGCTACTCAGACGGTCGAATTCAGCCTCTCACGCGCATGGCGCAAGAGCCTAGAACTCCTTCCTTGTCCACAGCCACAACGTCTCTGCCCCTTGGCAGTGTGGGGCAATCCTCTAGCTCGGGCGCCACCCGATCCTATTGGCTGGCTACGGGTGCCAGTCACTTAGTCCTGCTCTCAGTAGTGTGAAAAAGGCGCCATGGTCTAGCCTTCACTTCCCACAATTACTAGCTGTATCTTCATTGGTCCGCCGGCTCCCTAGAGAGCCCTCATTCTGGTTGGTCGCCAGTTGCTCCATTTGGGACACCCCCTACCCCATTGGACCCTTCAGAATGTCCTGGTCCAAAATGGAGGGGCACAACACACACAGTCCCAGCTGCAGAATAAGCAGGTTAGACAAACTGTAACCCCACCAACAGTCTAACTAATTATGCCCAAACAGTTACATCTTTCAAAAGGGGCTCCCCCTGAGCATATAGCGACTGCCAAATGGGAGCGATTCCACTGCAGCTCAGGCAGGATTCGAACAGGGAAACACCATTCCCCCCATATCAACCCGCTGGAGCCTGCAAGCAGGCAGCTCTTAAAGAGACAGTACTGGAGGCTTTGGAAGCACTCACGACACCCACAGTTAGGTGGCATGGTGCCGAACACCAGTTAGGCAGGGAGCATTTTAGGCAAGTTCTGGGAAGGCTCTCAGGAACCCCTATTTGTCAGGGGGTTACACATATATCCTTGCAAAGGTCTTTTGTTACCTTTTATGTAGCTCTAATTATAAATAACACTTGTATAGTATTGTGATTTTTTTAATGTACAGGCTACAGTGTCCCAAATCAGCAATTATTATTGCTGTCTGAGCGGGAAAAAGAACTCGCTTTTGTTGTGAAGGTGGAAGAGGGGGATGAGGAACTCCTTTTTGTTGATGTGGAGGAGGAAGAAAGGATGGACAAACTCCTCTTTGTTGATGGGAAGCGGGAACAGACAGCAGAGCACAAGGATCACCTTGAAGTCATCCCCACCAGTAGGTATCTTAGATGGCTAGATAATGTGTGTTGTATGGGATATTTTTCAGCTATGATTGACATGAAATTGTGAAGAAAAGGAAAAAATGTAGAGTTGGAAGGGGAGGGAGTATGGAATTACAAGTAGGCTGTAATGTTAGAAAGCTTGAAAGGAGTAAAGGCAGTGAGTATTCTAGAAAGAAGCATCTCAATGTTATAATTGATATATTATATTGGTAGATGGTGGATGTAACAGAAGATTGGAGTCACAAGGAGCTCCACTTTCAAAGTCCCAAGCCCCTGGTGTGCCAAGCATGTGGCACTCGTGGCTTATAGCTTTATTCCGGTGAGCAATTGGGATTGCCCATCACAAGCACTAAATGCCACAAGTTAGACCAGCTTTTTACTGATGTACTGTAACTTGCACTATTTGGGTGACCCTTTTTATGGGACTTGAGCGAAATGTTTGGTGTGAGCTGCCATAAAATGAGAAAACAGTCTCAGATGTGCCCGATGTACTAAAATCAGATTCAGTTGAGTCAAAGGAGTGTCTGCCTGCTAAACATTTGGTCATTCAGAGAGGATGGACATGGGAAGTGCACATAGGAGGGAATGGAGGGGGAATGTGAGGACATTCTTTTTCACAGAAAGAGTGGTGGATGCATGGAATGGCCTACCTCAAGAAGTGGTGGCTATGAATACAGTGCAGGGCTTCAAACAGGCATGGGATAGGCATAAGGGAGCAATACAAATGAGTATGAATAGATAGGCCACTGACAGAGCAAAGGCCAATGGCACATTTATAAGGTAGAAAAAGAAATGGGCAGACTGGATGGGCCTTGCGGTCCTTATCTGCCGTCAACTTCTATGTTTCTATGGACTGATTCCAGGCATGGGTGAGTAGGCATGTGTCTGCATTATAACTATTCAGTCATTCAGAGGAGGGTCATGAGAAGTGCATGGAGGAGGGAATGGAATGATTCTAGGCGTGGGTGAGCAGATAAGTGTCTGCATTATAAACATTTGGATATCCAGAGAGGAGGGACATGAGAAGTGCACAGAGGAGGGAGTTGATTGCATTTAAGTCTTGAAAGTGATGTTGACTCAAGCGCTGTTTTTAAATATGACAGTGAATCAATCAATTTACTTTAATATAGTGCATTTCCATTAAAATCTTCAAGGCAAAGTGCAATATTTTAAAATACAGAAATGGTCTTCTTTGAAATATTGTCAAAATGAGAGGAGAAGCCACGCAAAAAAAGGTTTTAGCTGCAGAGGAGACTAGAAAGTGATAAACCAAGCGGTGTTGCATAGATGGTAGTAAATTGATTAATCACTTAATGTTTATCTCTGTGTAAAAGAACCTAAGACAATGGCATTTGGACCCAGAAAATTAGGCACAGATAGAAGTAAACGTTTGAAGATCTGCTTCTCTGTGAATGCCCAGATGGAAATGGTAGCCACAGTAAAGTACCTTGGTGTCTGGCTTGACCAAGAACTCACTTTCAGATGCACACTGAGTGTGTTCTGCAGGCTCAAACCCTTCCTTACTAATTTATTTATTTTTTTATTTACTGGGTAAGGTATCCTGATCCCATGGACCGTTTTCAGGCATGACCTGGAAATGAAGATGGCGCATAGGAATACAGACAGTAGAATACATTAATTAGGAATGGTGCAGGTGATAAAACAAACTAGAAATACATTGAATGCTTTGAAATACAATGGCATATAGATAAGGTGTAAGAATACATTGGAATGCAAGATACACAAACTGAATACAATACAGTAAAGTAAGGTGCTAGTGCAATATGTACGAAGGTACAGTCAGGCAGTCTTTAGAATATCCAGTTCAGAGTAACAGGATGGTTTGGGCCTAGAAGAGGATGAAGGACTCTCATCTGTAGGTTACCTGGCTGGGAAGTACCTTTGGCTTCTGCTAGCAGACAGGCTTTAAAGTCTGTTTATAAAGAGATGTGCAAGTCTAGAGAACAGAGGGAGCCAGGGAGTTTGTTCCATAGTGTGTGAGCCACAAAGGACAGGGCTTTACTACCCAGACACATGGAAATCCTAGAAACCTCTAAAGGTGGGACTGAGGATTGCCAGAGGCAACTGGGAGTGGCTTTGTGTTTGAGTAGGGATGAATAAGGTGACAGATTACTGCTTCTAATGGCATTATAATTAAAGGCCCTTCCCTTTTTCCCATTTGGAGTCCATGCCATAATTTGCCGTTATAAAGGATGGTTTATAATGGGAAACACGCGCATGGTTTCCCTCAGTCTGTGCATGCACCCGCCACTGCTTGTCCTTTCTTGTCACTTGCCGCTTCCTTCACGGGCAAAACTCAGCCACCAGAGGAACTCGGCAGTAAATTATTTCTTAAAAAACAAGCATTTGTCAATGCCGAATGTTGGCTTGCTGGCATTGGCATTGGTAGTGCAGGAGTTAGAGGAATGCATAATAGGAATGGCAGTGAAGTATTGAACTAATGCCAACCCACCCCCACGCTGCAGAAACTGACAGGCATTGGGGTGTCCCTTTGGGTGTTGACCATAGTTCTCATGCCTTCACCTCTCCTTATCCTGCAGACAACGACAAGTGTTGCGGTGTGCATTGGGGTCTTCGGGCTTTACGCTCACCCCATTCCATAAGGAAATACACTGAGATGGGTGCAGTATAGGACAGGGGTGTGAACTTTGGAGCCAAAGTGTCCAAGGCACATCTTGATGATTGTCACTGGCTGCAGGGTGGGGGTGGGTGGTTTAATGGCGTGAGCATTACGTCCGACAATCCCAAGTCACACCCCTGACACCTGTCAGTCTCTACAGGGTAGGGCGTTATGGTTGGAAACCCTAACACCCAAGGCATTTTCACTCCAATATTTCAACATGGACTTTTTGTGACCCTACCTCATGAACAGTGGCACTGTCAGTTCGTTAGCAGAAAGGTGATTTTTGCACAGCAACTGTGCCATTTGGCGACACAGATGTGAAAACACATTTTGCACAGGATGTGAAAAATGACAGCTGTACTTTTCATGAGGAGGTACAAAAAAATGGCAATGTTGAAAACTGGGAGTGAAAATATCACAAATACTGCAATGATGCAGGCGTTACGCAGTCTATGCATCGCGCTCATAACACAGTCATTTTATGGAGTATCATCACAAATTTTCAACATAGGCATTTTAGGACCTCTGCTCATGAACTGTGTCACTGTCATTTTCATAATCTGGCCCAAACACTGATTTCCCACAGCGACTGTGCTATTGTGCGCCGGAAGTGTGGAAACATATTTCGGGCAGGATGTGAAAAATGACAGCTGTACTGTTCACAAAGAAGTGTACAAAAATGACAATGCTGAAAATCTGGCGTTAAAATATTGCGAAAGCGCGAAGTTACGAGCCTGCATAGCAGCTGCGTAATGCATGCTCGTAAAACAGGCATTTGTTGGATTTTTTTTCCACCAAATTTGGAACATAGGCTTTTTGAGAGCCCACCTCAAGAACACTGGCAATGTCATTTCATTAATGGGTCCCGAAAGTTGATTTTGCACAGTGACTGCGAAATCACCTTTTGAGGCCGATTAATGCCATGACAGTAATAGAATTCATGAGGAGGGAACCCCAAAACCCTATGTTGAAAATTTGGTGCCAAAATTCCAACAAATGCCCGAGATATGCAGCAAAGTTGAAAAAATTCTATTAATTTAATTATACACCTTACCAGCATTTCGTCAGTTCGCGGTCGGCTTTGAAGAGTGCAGACGTGTTCCCAGCCCACTGAAGATCATCGCGCTGGACGTTGGAGGTAAGTATGGGGTGAGGGGTGGAGAGGCACGGTGCGCAGTGGGTGGGTGCGGGTGGGGGCAGGAGACTACAAGGCACCTTTTTTGTTAAAGGAAGAAAAAAACCAACATCGCGGGACAGTTTTTTCTTTTCAGGGAACTTACACATGGGGTGGGCCCCAGCGAGCCACCTAACTGTTTTGGGGGTTGCTGCAGCCAATGGGGATTGGGCACCTCGCCGGCAGACAGTGGGGGTGAATTATGCTGGACGGTGATTGGGCACCCCTCGGCACACACATTGCACAGCCGGGGAGGCAAGAACCCGAGGATTGGGCACCTCGCATATAAGAAATGCAGGGCCGATTTGCGCGACGGGAGTGGCTTCCTGTTGGCACACAATGAAAGTGGAGGGGGAGGCAAGAACCGAGGGGATTAGGTACCCTCCTCGGCATATAGGAAATGGGAGGCTCCCGTTGGCAGATTGTGCAGCCACAGAAAGCCGGCCGGGATTGGGCACTCCGAAGTTGTCGCTACGAATATGAGCAGGAAGAGTCCGCTGTGCTGACGAGCTTTTGCTCGGATTGCAGCGGACCTTTCCTCAGATGTAAGCCACATTAGCATGCATGGTAAGTGTATGCAGGTTGATTGGGGAATGAGGGACGACTTACTGATGCATGCACTGCATTCGCCCAACAGCGGCCATGCCTCCAAATCTGCACTGTCCCACATTGTTGACTTTCCACAAATAGGGGGCAAAGACAATAGTTTAAAACATTTAAAAATCTGCAGCTTTTAAAATGTGGGTATTGCCAAAAAAAAAAAAAAAGGGAAGGAGAGCGCGACAGCACCAGAATGTCCAAGGGAAAGTCTTGTATTTTATGTAATTGCTGTGGTGGAAAAGGTAAGACCTAGGAATTATATAAAATAAAATAAGGGGTGATGTGTGTAAACTTGAAGTTTACACACATCCTTGGTGTTAGATGCTTTAATAAACCCCCCGAGCTGTGTTCTTGGGATTTATGTAACATCTAACACCTCGGGGAGAGGTGTAAACTTCTCGTTAAACACACCACTCCATACATTATTCTAATTATCTATACTGCATCTAAGGGCATAGTTATGTCTTCCTTGTAAGGGAGCCATCCTTGGGACTGTTACAAGATGTAATGGTATGTGGAGTAGGGTGTCATAAGTGCAAACCTACAGATGCTATTGTAGGCAGTGTTAGTCTTGTGCACAGGGAGGATGCATATAGGGGTGCAGTAGTCTAATAGGGGAAGAATGTTACCTTTAGCTATGGCAAGGTGTGCCTCTAGGTTCAGGCAGTGTTTATGTCTAAAACCAGCCCCTAGTTTCTGGTTGATCTGCCATGTAGTGATATTGATATGCTCCGAGAATGTTAAGGAGGGGTTTAGTGTGACACCCAGGTATTTAAAAAGGTATGTTCAGGGGGGCGATGGGCCTTCGGGTGGTAGAACTATGAGGGAGGAATTGGTTTGGGAGAGTTTTTAAAGATTGTGTTTGGACCCCAGGAGCATGGCTTTAGTTTTGTTTTTCATTGACTTTTGCCCATTGATCAGGAACCATTTGTGAGCTGCCCCATAGTTTTGAGTGAGAGTGATAGAATTACCAAGGATTGTTGCTGTGATATAATATTAAATTATTCATCAGCATATAGTAGGGATTCGCATGAAAGGCTGTCTGCAGGCAGGGAATTTATAAAAAGAGAAAATAGTGAAGGACTCAGGATGGGATGGAGTCCTGGTAAACTCTAGTGGCTACTGCCACGGCTGTGGAGGTTGCTGTCCCAATGTTAACTGATTGGGATCTGCCCAAGAGGTGGCTCTGAAACCACAAAGATGTACCAACCCAACACCCAAGGTTCATCAGTTTGATGTGGAGAAGGTTGTGGGTGACCAGATCGAAGGTCTTTGTCAGGCCCACGAACGTGTCACCTGTTGTGTTTCCAGTGTCCGTGTTCCTGAGAATGTGGTTGATAAAATGGGCCAGAGTAGATATGGTGCTGTGATGTTTCCTGCAGCTGTGTTGTTATGGGCAAAGCAGGTTGTATTTGTCTGTGTTCATTGAGCAGGTGGTGGAATATCTTTTCTAGGGACATGGATATGTTGTTCATCCACACTGTCTGGCAGGTTACTTGCCGCTTTAAATCTTGCCGGAAGGTCTTCAAGCTGGCTCCTCCCACCCACCCAGGTGGTAAAACTCTCGGCTCCGCCCCATGACACCAGATCTTCCTTACCACTTGGAAGCTCAGGTTCCCTCCTTAATGCTCTGTGTGTAGACTGGATCCTAATTCTTCGGTTTGCCCAAAACTTATTTTAAAATTTTCAAGACTTCAGTCAACTTTCTCCCTCGCGGCTGTGATGGACAAATCGATTCCCAGATTTTGCCGGTGCCCTTTTGGGCAGAAAATGTCAGGGCGGACCCACACTCCACGTGCGTTTACTGCCTCGGCCTAGAACATGACCTGCAGGCCTGCGAGTTATGCCGTTCATTTTTACGGCCGATGTCCTGGAAGACCGCGCTGCCCTACTGTTACAGCTTAGGCGCCCGAGCGCTATCCACCGGTGAAGTGAAGGCCCGTTGTGTATGTGGTTACCATGGTGGCTGGCTCGGCTGAGCAACCTCGAGCAGATGGTCGCCCTCGAGGAGGAGGAGGCGGCACAGGCTGCATCATCCTCTTCCTTGGTCACGGCATTTATCCCGCTCTCTCTGGGATCCTGCTACACAGCTTCTTTTAAGGAGCTTTGCCAGTCCCTTTCCATGAAAGGAGAGGGGCCATCGGGACATTCTTCTTGGTCCAGAAAGAAGGACTCAAAAGGTAAGTCCCATCGTCGGCGTTCGTGGGAGCGGGAGAGGTACCCTTCCCCGGACAGTCGACACTCAGCTTCAGTCGAGGTTGCGGCTAAGGCCGCTGGCTTCACGGCGTCCCTGTCAGGTCAGCAGGCTGAGACACCCGTCGACACGGTCGAGATTTTTCTCGACCCATCGGACGGGTTGTCAACTGATGAAGCTGACAACCCTTCTTCACCGGTTCCCCCAGTGGAGACTGAGGACTTGCCTGCACCTCTGGTGCCGCAGCCCCTGGTTAAAGCTTCTGAGCTGAGGGAAGAGTGGGTGTCCCCCGGCCCTTCCCAGACCCGTCCTCGGAAAAACCGAGGATCTCGGGTCTCGGTCTCGGACATCGTCTGGGCCCAGCTGATCCCGCCAACATCGGCAGTCTCGGTCTCGGCATCGAAGTAAGCGGCGCTGCTGCTCATCCTCATCTTCCTGCTCATAGAAACATAGAAACATAGACTTTGACGGCAGATAAGGACCGCTAGGCCCATCTAGTCTGCCCATTTCCCTACCTACAGGATAGGCCGCAGATCCTAATTAACCAACAGCCTATTTCTTCCTACCCCCACAAGAATTGCCTTATGTCTGTCCCATGCATTCTTGAATTCTCCACAGTTTTAGACCCCACAACCTCCTCAGGAAGGCTGTTCCATGCATCCACTACCCTCTCTGTGAAATAATACTTCCTCACATTGCCCTGAACGCCCTCCTTCTATCTTTAAATTGTGTCCCCTTGTTCTTGCAAGTCTCTTTTCTGAAAGATGCTACCCTCTTGGACTTTGTTGATTCCACTGAGGTACTTAAAAGTTTCTATCATGTCCCCTCCCTTCTTTCCTCAAGGGTATAAATATTAAGCTCCTTTAGTCTCTCCTCATACGGCTTCTCTTGCAGACCCTGCACCATTTTAGTTGCCCTCCTCTGGACTGCCTCTATCCTGTCTATGTCCTTGCGAGATGGGGTCTCCAGAACTGGACACAGTACTCCAGATGGGGTCTCACCAACTGTCTGTACAGAGGGATAACAACTTCCTGCTTTCTGCTGATGATGCCTCTCCCTATACATCCCAGTATACCCCCAGCCCTCCCTACTGCTTTCTCACATTGCTTACTATCCTTAAGATCATCTGATATGATTACCCCCAGGTCCCTTTCCTTTTTTGTTGTTGTTACTACCTCCCCACCCATTGTGTATTCTTCCCCTGGGTTCTTGTTTCCCAGGTGCATTATTTTGCACTTCTTGCATTGAATCCTAGCTGCCATACTTCTGACCATTCCTCCAACCTTGCCAAGTCCATTTTCATCCTTTCCACGCCTCCTCGTAGACAACCCTGTTGCAGATCTTTGTGTCATCTGCAAAAAGGCATACTTTTCCTTCCAGTCCCTCTGCAATGTCACTGATGAAGACATTAAAAAGGACTGGACTCAATACTGAACCCTACGGTACCCCACTAGTAACCCCTCTTTCTTCAGAGTGGACTCCATTTACAATTACCTTCTGTGTCCTGTTGTCCAGCCAATGTTTTACCCAGGCTACCACCCTGGGACCCACTCCCAGGCTGGTTAATTTGACTATTAATCTTTTGTGTGGGACTGTGTCAAATGCCTTGCTAAAGTCTAGGTAGGCCATGTCCACAGCCCCTCCCTGGTCTACTACTTTGGTCACCCAGTCAAAGAAATCTTTAGATTCGCCTGACATGACCTTCCGCCATGAACCCATGCTGCCTTGGGTCCTGTGCTCCACTGGCCTCTAGGTACTCGACTGTTCTTTCCTTCAGAAGTGACTCCATCACTTTCCTACCACAGAGGTCAGACTGACAGGTCTGTAGTTTTCTGCCTCTGTCTTGACCCACTTTGTGAAGGGAATCACATCCGCCTTCCTCCAGTCCTCGGGTACCACACCATCCTCCGTGATTTATTAAAAGAGTAGCCAGTGGTTTCACTAGTTCCTCCTTAATTCTTTTAGAATTCTGGGTGAATTCCATCAGGACCCATTGCTTTGTCCACCTTCAGTTTTAGGAGTTCTTGCAGAACCCTTTCTTCTGTGAAAGGACTGGGATCGACCCCCTATCAAGAGTGCTTCTGTTAATTGGATTAGGCACTTCCCCCTCCTCTTTTGTGAATACTGAACAGAAATATTCATTCAGTATTCCTGCTTTTTCACTGTCCCCCTCTGCCCACCCACCGTTCATTCTATTTAGCCTCACTATCCCTCCCTTTGTCTTTCTACACTCGCTGATGTACCTATAAAAGGTTTTATCCCCCTTCTTAACTGAGTTGGCTATCTTTTCCTCAGTTTGGGCCTTTGCTATTCTGACTTCCCTTCCTGCTTCCTTCTGCCTTAACTGGTACAGCTCTCTGTACTGCTCCTTCTGTGTTTCCTTATACTTCCGAATGCTATCTTTTCTTCCTGACTTTCACAGCCACCTCTTTTGAGAACCATGTGGCTTTTTCTTTCGTTTTGATTTGTTTATTTGCTTCACACAAAGGCTGTGCCTCTGTGTATGGCAGTTTGATAATTCCCATTGTTGCTCCACACCTCCTTCTAGCCTATTTGCTAGTGCTTTTCTGAGGCACTCTCCCATCTTGCCAAAGTCAGCCCTCCTAAAGTCCAGTACCCTCACTTTTGTATGGCTTGATTCTGTAGCTGAGTTTAACGTGAACCACACTGTCTGATGGTCACTTGTCCCCAGATGGCAACGCACTTCTAGATCTGAGATCCTCTCACTGCCCCCGTTTGAGAGTACGAGGTCTAAGATTGCTCTCTCTCCACAGTGGGTTCGAAACTAGCTGTGTCTAATGCCTGCCACCTGTAGGGCATCAAGAATGGCCCTGCTCTTGGATGTGGCTGCAGCAAATGTGCTCCAGTTAACATCTGGCATATTCAGGTCTCCCATCAACAGTATCTCCCCTTTCTCTGCCGTTCTAAGAATGCCTTCTATCATATCCTTGTCCATTCCTTCCCCCTGACATGGGGGTCTGTACACAACCCCTGTGTGGATTGTGGTGCCCTTTCCAGTCTCCAAGGTGACCCACAGTGCCTCCTCTCCTCCCTGTTTACTCTTTTGTTCAGTTGCTTTTATCCCTTCCTTTACATGAGAGCTACTCCTCCCCCTCTTCTCCCCTGCCTGTCTCTCCTGTAGGTTATGTACCCTGGTATGTTAACATCCCAGTCATGGTTCTCTGTGTACCATGTTTCTGTGACTGCTACGATATCCAGGCATCCCTCTTCCATTAAGGCCATCAGCTCAGGGAGCTTGTTGCCCAGACTATGGGCATTGGTACTCATTACCCTCCATTTTCTGATGGCCTTACTCCCTTTTGCCCCATCCCTGTCCTTCTTGCCTTTGTCACTTTCTCCATTTACCCTCCCTTCTCCCTACTCGACACCTCTATGTTGGTGTTTGCATTTACTACCGTGATTATTTGGGGGCTGGGATTTTCCTGCTCCTTTCCAGTGCCTCCTCCAAGAGGAGAGGCTTCGCCATGGCATGAGCGCCATTGAGACCTGATGAGGCAGCAGTTACTTCTGTCCAGGAATGCCGACGCCACGCCTTTCCCAGCCATCAAGTGGCTGTCACCTCTTGCTGTAGCCGAGGTGCCCAAGTCTGGGCCGGTTGTTTGGCCGAAACCAGCTGCCCCACCGATTTGTGGTGGAACCTCCGCCTCCACAACTGAAATCGGGGGCGCCGACCAAGGACTCTCGGTCAGGTCAGGGCCTGCCCCACAGGTTGTCGGTCACCCTCACTCCCGACCGTCCACGGCAGGTGAAGGGTGGCTCAGGCTCCAGGCAGCTCTTGGCGGACTCCTCGGAGTCCGATGATGACTCCTCCCTGTTCTCCAGGCCCATTGACCTGGAGTCCTCCGGGGGCCAGTCGATGGACGAAAACCCATCGTCCTTCATGGGTTTGCTTCAGCTCATCTCAAAGTCCGCCGAGATGCAGCTCGAGCCCTTATCCAAGCGGGCCAAGTATCTCCTGACGGAGATACTGGACTGAGGGGATTCACCCACAAAGGCCTTTCTGGTGGCTGAAGCCATTGTTGGCCCAGCCTTGGAGCTCTAGCAATGGCCTGCTTCCTGTCCTGCGCCTTCGGCCAGAATGGCCAGGAAGTATGCGGTCCCTACCAGCTCTTTGCCTGTTTTTTCAGAACATCCTTGTACCGAGGGGTTGGTCACTGACAGCATTTTCCGGCATTCCGGGAATGCTAGGGATGTGGAAAAGCCCCCCTGACAAGGAGTCCAAAAAGCTGGACTATGCTGGGCGCAAAGTGTACGCTGCGTCCTCTCTTGGCCTCCGCCAGGCCAGCTCGGCCGTGCTGATGGCACACTTCTCCTACACCCTCATGAGCTCCCTGGATGAGGTGATCCCTCATCTCCCAGCTGACCTGCAAACCACAGTCAGGCAGGTATGGGACCAGGGTAGGGCAGTGGCTAAACAGCAGCTCCAAACAGCTCTGGACATTGGAGACTCCTGTGCCAGATCAGTTGCGGCTGCAGTCGCCATGCACCACAGAGCATGGCTGATGGTATCGACCTTCACGGCAGATACTCAGCACAAACTGGCGGATGTCTCCTTCCTAGGGACTGACCTGTTCGGCCCTTGAGTGGAAGGTCACCTCCAGTGGATCAAAAAGTCCAATGCCACTCTGAACTCAGTCACCTCCGCCCAGAAGGACAAAGGGCGCCGACAGCAACAGCACAAATCCTTTCGTCCTTCTGTGCCTGCGGCACATCTGGCCCAACAGCACCAGCACCAGGGCCAGCAGCCTCGCACTTGGCATCCCAAACCCAAGCCCGCGGCTTCCTCCAACAGGAAGCAGGGAGGTAAAGGTCCAGGAGGTCCCTCGGCCGGTCCCTCCTCTAAGCCTGCCTAGTGACAGGTAGAGGGGTGTTGCCCCCAGCCTCATCACTCCCCCCCTGGGTTCCCCCATGGGGGGACGGCTCCGCCACTTGCTTTCCACTTGGTCCATTATCACCATGGACCGTTGGGTGTTGGAGGTGGTAGGAAAGGGCCTGCCCCTGGAGTTCGAGCAGGCCACACCCTTCCAAGCCGTCGACCCTCGGGAGGGCTACGGGGTCCGCAGCCTCTTTGTCGGCTCGCTGAGCCAATATCACTCTGCTCCTCAAAAAAGAGGTGATCAGGAAGGTGGCAGATCCTCCTCCAGACCCGGAGTTTGTGTCCAGGTACTTCCTGGTCCCAAAACGGATGGGGGGCTGGCGCCCCATTCTTGACCTGCACAACCTGAACAGGTTCCTAAAGTCTCAGACCTTCAGGATGGTAACTCTGGCTCAGATAATCCCATCCTTGGAATGAGGCATGTTGTTCTGTTCTCTGGACCTTCAGGACGCGTTCTTTCACGTCCCTATCCATCTGTCCCACCAGAGATTCCTCCGCTTCAGGATGGAGGGATCCCTCTATGAGTTCTGGGCCATGCCCTTCGGCCTTTCCCTACCTCCCAGGGTCTTCACCAAATGCATGGCAGTGGTGACAGCATTCCTGCGGCATTGAAGGGTCCGGGTGGACCCCTACCTGGATGACTGACTGATTGTAGCCCCCTCCAGAGTGGAGGTGAAGCAGTCCAGAGATCTGGCCCTCCAGGTTTGCTCTCAGGTTGGCCTCCTCATCAATGAGGCCAAGTCAGAACTCGTGCCAAAGCAGGTGATACAATTTATCAGGGTAGAGCTTGACTCTCTACGAGCCAGAGCACGGCTCCCGGTGGATAGGGCCGAGGTTCTTTCCTCCTGTGCCCAATCATTTCAGGTTGGGCAATCGCGCCCTGCCCGGGACTTCCTGTGCCTCCTGGGCCTCATGACGGCCTGCACCAGTGTGGTCCATTGGGCCCGCTGGTACATGCATCCCCTTCAGTGGAGGCTGGCCAGCCAATGGTCACAGCACTTCAGTCCTCTGGATCAGCTAGTGACAGTGGCCCAGGGGATGTGGAATGCTGTCCCAATGGTGGACCATTCCAGCACATCTGCAGGAGGGCATCCCATTTGTCCGCCCTGAGCCGATGGTCTCTCTATCGACCGATGCCTCTCTGATGGGTTGCGGTGCCCATCTGTGGGAGCACAGAGCGCACGGCCTCTGGTCCCCTTGGGAGTCCCGATGCCACTTCAACCAGCTGGAGCTTTGAGTGGTTCATCTAGCCCTCACCGCCTTCGCTCCATTTCTACGGGGTCAAGTGGGTCAGGTCCAGGTGGACAATACCACGACCATGTACTACTTAAACTGCCAGGGTGGAATGTGCTCCATGCCTCTGTGCAGGGAAGCTCTCCACATTTGGTCACTTGTGCGCAGCCTGGAGGCGGATCTCCTTGCTGTTCATGTGGCAGGAGCCTCCAACACCCTGGCCGATGCCCTAAGCTAGATAGGGGTTGCGTCCCACGGAGTGGTCTCTCCTGCTGGAGGTAGTACAAGATCTGTTCTCCCACTGGGGCACACCTCAGGCAGACCTGTTTGCTTCCACGGAGAATGTGAAGCTGAGAGTGTTTCATGCCCACCCCCCTCAGCAGAGCTCGCTGCAGGGGGATGCCTTTTCAAGGCCATGGACCCTGGGCCTCTACGTCTTTCCCCCATTTCCCTTGATCCACAAGGTGCTTCTCAAGGCGAGGAGGGACAAGGCACAGGTGATTCTGGTAGCCCCAGACTGGCCCCGTCAGTTCTGGTATCCAGGTCTCCTCAGTCTCAGCTCCAGGCTCCGGGACTTCCAGCCACCTGGACCTGATCTCCAGTCAATCAGGGAAGGTATTCCATCTGAACCTTCAATCTGCACCTGATGGCCTGGTTCCTGAGTGGCTAGAGTTCCAGGCCTTGGGTCTTTCCGACAAGGTCCTCAGCATCATTGAAGCGTCCCGTAAGGAGTCGACCAGAAAATGCTACACCTTCAAATGGAAGAGATTCTCCATTTGGTGTCAGGGTAAGGGCCTGGACCCTTCCTCCTGCTCCTTGGCAAGCAGTCTGGACTACCTGTGGTTCCTTTCTCAGCAAGGGCTTCAGTCGACGACCCTTAAGATACACCTGGCAGCCATCTCTGCTTACCGGGCGTGGGCTGGAAAGCAGTCGGTGGCACAGGAGAAGGTGGTCGGGCACTTTTTTCAAAGGCCTTGATCACATATCCCCTCCGGTGCGAGAACCTCTACCTCCATGGGACCTACTGCTGGTATTGGCTAAGCTCATGGGCAAGCCATTTGAACCGATGCACAGGTGTGACATCTCTCACCTGTCATGAAAGACCACCTTCTTGGTGGCTGTCACATCAGCCAGAAGGATGGGAGAGCTCCAGGCACTTTCCATCTAGTCTTCTTATCTGGTCTTCCACAGGGACAAGGTTGTCCTGCGCCCCCACCAGAAATTCCTTCCGAAGGTGGTGTCGGAGTTTCACCTTAATCAGGTGTTGACTCTGCCGGTGTTCTACCCCAGTCACACCTCGGAGGCCGAATATAGGCTCAGTACTTTGGACCTTTGAAGAGCGCTTGCTTATTATAAGGAACGGACGGCTGAAGTTCGGGGAGAGGTTCACCAGGTGTTTGTCACCTACGCAGAAGCTGCACCTGACAGACCTGCAGCCAAGCGGATGATAGGCAGATGGGTCACCTCCTGCATAGATCTCTGCTATAGGTTGGCAGGCATGGAGCCTCCCAGAGGAATAAGAGCTCATTCTACCCGCCATACCGCTGCATCGGTGGCTGCTTCCAGGGACATCCCTATCCAGGAAATCTGCAGGGCTGCTACCTGGAAGTCAGCACACACCTTCATCACCCGCTACCACATTGACCTTGAGTCATGCTAGGATGCTGGTTGTGGGGCCTCGGTTCTCCAGTCTTTATTTCCCAAGTAGGGGGTGTGTGCCTTGCCTCCCTCCTCCCAAAGAACTGCTAGGAGTCTGCCAGACAGTGTGGATGAACAGCATACCCATGTCCCTAGAAATACAGGTTACTCACCTGTAACAGGAGTTCTAGGAATGGTATATGTTGTTCATCCACACGACCCACCCGACCTCCCCGGCTTTCGACGCACAACCTGGCTTCCAGCAGGCTAGATCTGGCATCATGGGGCGGAGCTGAGAGTTTTACCACCCAGGTGGGTGGGAGGAGCCAGCTTGAAGACCTTCCAGCAAGATTTAAAGCGGTAAGGAACCTGCCAGACAGTGTGGATGAACAACATATACCATTCCTAGAACACCTGTTACAGGTGAGTAACCTTTATGTCCTGGTGGAACTCTCTCCCCTTGAGATCTCGCTACTCTCTATCTCAGCCTGTGGTGGTCCACTTTCTACCTCCCCAATTTTTTCCATCACCCCCTTGTCTACTTTAAATGTCCATCATAGTAACATTTAAACCATCCAGTGAGGGCTATAGTTCACTCCTGAATGGAGGCAGGCCATCACCTCGGTATAGGCTCTTATCCTTCCAGGTTGGTCCCCAGTCCCCAGTGTAGCCATATCTCTCCTCTCTGCACCATTACTTCTACCGTTACTTGAAAGCCTTGGTGCAGAGCTTCCTCGCCTCCCTTATAGTACAGGATGCACTCACCACTTGAATTTTAAACACATGGGAAACACAGGATCAACATTATAAATTATCTAAAGTTAACAAAAATGTCTGTAAAACCTGCACCTGACTATGCGCTTCATATTTATGTTTAAGCCCATGACATGCCCTCATCAAGTTAATGCATATCGGCCATAGCGGCTCTGACCAGAATTTGTTTTTTAGCATGATTTTCAGTTTGTGCAAATACTTCACTGCACTCATACCCAAACATAAAATAGCTGCTCTAGAGGCCTGTTTTAGAGAAAGTTTTTTCAATGTTCACATGAAAGGCCAAATGTCAGCAAGGAGCTGGGCAATCTAAAATCTATAAAGGAGTGTACGGAGGCTGCTAGGGACAAGATACAGAGAAAACTCTTTCTCCAACAAGTGCTCACAAGGAACAAGGTGCTCAGACAGTAAAATACAGTATAACCCTGATTATCCGAACGTAACAGGAGACATCAGAAATGTTCGGATAATCGGGGTTTGGTAAATCGGGAGATTAGTACTTTTTTAAACATCCTGTATGTTATATGCAGTGCAGATATTGTGTTTTGATAGTAAGACACACAGAACATTTTTTGATATAAAAATTAGTATACTTTATAGTTATTGGACATTTTATTTTATCTGAAGTTATGTTTAAAAAAAAATTAATCTCGGCTGCATCACTGTGAAAAACTGTGCGATCACACTCTGCTTCTTAGAATTATTTGCTTTTTCAAGCACTTGTAGTCTCAGTTTTCTAAGAAGCAGGGTGTAGAGGTAGTCAGTATTTTCTTGCCCTTCTAGCCATACCAGACATTTTTTGAAGACTTCCACGGCTTCAGTTGCCATGGGTACCTGTACAGTCCCTGCAGCTCCATCTCCCGTCTCATCATCTTCCTCTTTCATCGCATCCATCACCTTGGGATTATTCTGTGCAATAGCAATGATATTGTCATCATTCGGTTCCCCGCATCCATCATCATGGGCACCACAGTCAAGCCATTCTTGCATTGCCTCTGCCGAGCACTCGTTCTGCTGAGCTATGCGGTGCAGTGCATCATTAGCCTCCTGTTCTTGTGGCACTAACGCAGGCTCTTCTGATTCACCTTCTGGCTCAGTAAGAACAGCTGACTTTTCCCAGCATCTACTGATTGTCTCCGGTCTCACCTCAGACCATGCCTCCCCCAACAGATAACACGCATCCTTTACTGTTAATTTCTTGATAGCATCAGTAAGTGTGAGCTGGTCGTTTTCATCTGCGAGCACAATGGCTAGAAATTTGCCCCGGTACAACTTCTTTAAAGTAGCTAAGATGCCCTGATCCATTGGCTGCAGTTTGGATGTTGTGTTTGCTGGCAGAAAAAGACAACGGACACCACCGTCAGCAGATGTTAGTTGTTCAAGTTCGGGGTGAGCACCGGCATTGTTGATCAAAAGAATATCCTTAGGAGGCAAGTTAATTGACTGCAAATGTGATCTTACTGCGGGCACAAAGTCAGTATGGAACCATTTCTTGAATATGTTACAGTTCATCTAGGCATTGCTTTGTGCCGTATAGGTGACAGGCAGAGTGAGCATATTAATGTGCTTAAAGCACCGAGGCCTCATTGATTTGCCAATTACAAGCAGTTTCAGACAGTGGGACCCTGTAGCATTTGTGCACCCCAGCACAGTAAGTCTTACTTTGTTCTTTTTGAATCCTGGCATGCACTTCTCTGACCATGATGCCAGTGTTTTCTCTGGCAGTATCTTCCAATACGCACCCATCTCATCCGCATTATAAATCTGCATGGGACTAAGCTGTTCTGGTTTCATAAGGTCTGCCAATTTTTTTCTGAATGGTGCAATGCTGTCAGTAGCAGCAGACAGCAACTCCCCTGCCACAGATAGCTGTCTAATCCCATGTCTCTTTTTAAAGCGATTTAACCAGCCTTCGCTTGCAGTGAACACTTCATCATGCCCATTCATGTTGTTGTGGTAGGAGACTGCTTTTTGCTTCATGATAGGGCCAGAAATAGGGATTCCTTTAACATGATTTTGTAGGAACCAAAGATAAAGTGCTTTGTCTAGTGCCTCATCCTTACTCCCCTTCATGCTTTTCCTTTTGCTGTGGCTATCAGAGCAATCCAAAGTAGCTGCGTATTCCCTGATTTTTTTCCCGAGCTGTCGGATATCACAACACGTGGCGTTGCTTATGTTGAATTTTCTTGCTATAGAGACAATCTTCTCACCACTGTCTAGGCATTTGTAGAGCGTGTAACTTGGCTTCAATGTCGAGGACACACTGTTTTCGCGTGCCAGCCATTGCAAAGCTGCCACACTGAAACAAATCATCAGATGATTGCTAACACTATTCAGGGCTTGTTAATTAAATTTGTGAGTGTCAGATGAGACCGAAGGGATGTTAATTAATTTAATCAAACGGCTAATAGGCTAATAACATACAATCAAGTGTTTTGTTTGTGTGAGCAATGTAATGGAATCGGGGGGGGGTACACGAGAAAAGCCTGCATCTTAATTTCATTTTATTGCACTTATGTTAAACGAAATAATGTGGTTAAGTATACCACAGCTCAGTAAATCTTTCATTGTCTGCATTTTAATTTCATTTATTTTCGTTTACGTTTACTGCAAAATCATGGTTATTACAGTTTTGTCGGGGGGGGGGACACGAGAATTTGGTTAATCCGGAGTTTCAGATAATGGGATTTCGGATGATCGGTGTTATACTGTAGTAACATTAGCATTTTAACAAACTGTAGCACTCTCACCCATATCTTTGAATGACCACCGAGGCTCTTAAAATGTTCGGGTAGAAAGGTTTTATTTATTCCATATGACCATCAAAGAACACCTGACGCATTTCGAAAATCAATCCTTTATCAAAGGCATAACATTCTAAACACCACACTACGGTTAAATAGCATTAAAACTATGACATCACTGGCTTGATTACTAGAGCAACCTTTTATGCATTACTCAAGGTGCAGAAGAATTATTATACAGAAGAAACTGCAGGTGCGTATTGTATAACAGAGACCCATTTGAACTCTTCATCAGAAGCAGTTGATGTCCTCATTTGGCTTTGTACCCATAAAAGAGGAAATGTTTTGCTTGATTCATGGCCTGTCCTTCCCAGAGGATGAATCCGTGAACAATTTCATTAATTACAGTAACTAAGGAGTCAGGTACTTAACAGTGGACCATGCTGTTGAGTTGATCATGTGGGCTTCATTAGCAAAATATGATACTGAGTTAGCTTTCTGCTTCGTACTGGTGGCTCCAGAGAAGTTGTTGAGATCAGCTATGTTCAGAGGTTCAGTGCTCAGCTATACTGTCTTTTGAGGATGAATGACATTGCGAGACATACCACATCACAGTAGAGACATATTCATGTAGCACAGAATAACAGCTTCAATATATCATTCTTGATAATATGCAAAATATGTCCTATATTAGGAGTCACTATTAGTAATTTGGAATAAAAAAAAACATCTTCAGTGGAGAATAAAATTGAGCACTGATAATCTCTGGGAATGATTTCTATAATATAGCTACCCTGACACTAATGGAATGACATCATACTGTCTTCATTCTGACTTTTGGAATGCTCAAAATATAAGGATTTTGTAGGAAAAAAAATAACAATAATAAACTTTATTTATAAATTGCAGTTTTAAAACCAAAGCGCTGTACAATAATAAAATAACTAAAATCAATAAGAGTAAAAATCCACAGATTTCAACATTACAAAACTACAAACAGGGTTATTCTGCATAATCACCATATGCCGAATAAAAGATGTGTTCTTAAGGCCAGTTTGAAGCTGTCCACGGTCCTGCACTCGCAAATCTGATGAGGTAGAGAATTCCACAGTGTGGGGGTTACAGGCATAAAAGCACAGGCCCCAGAAGATTTCAGCTGTACCTTGGGAATCTCTAACAACCCCAAACAAGGGAGAAGATAAACATACTGAAAAAGAAAGGGGGGGATAGTCACAGGGTGGTCGGTTTTACTATTGGGACTGGGCAGGGTGGAATCATCAAAAAGGTTTGGAGGTAGGACACTTCTGAGATCAGTAAACACGAGATTAAAGGTATTAGTAATTTCTTTATGACCATGGATGATGGTCCCATTGACTTCAAGCATGGAGGGGAGGGTCTATTGGGTTGCCACGTAAGGAATTTGGTGTTTTCCTAAAAGGACTTGCTATTACCCCACTTGTTTATTAGCTCATGTTTGCACTATTCTTGTTTGGCGCTACACACAACTTGGGTGCACTGATTCTTGGGAGTTTTATAGTGCTGCAAGTCTGGCTGTTGCTCAGATGCCATGGCACGGTGCCAGAGATTATCACTGTGCTTCATCATAGTGATTAGCTCAGGGGTAATCCAGGAGCTGCTGGATTATCTGAGTTTTCTTTTTAAGGGGGGCAAAGTTGATGCAGACTTCATTAAACAATGTAGTAAAGTAATTGAGGGCAAGGTTGTTGCTGCTCATAGAGTCGAGTGGTGGCCAGTCAATCTGTGAGAGAGCAGCAAGGAATAGGGGACACTTTCCATTTTTTTAGGATACACTGGTAGCTGAAAGTGGCCTTTGAATTGGGTGCCTTATTTGACCATTGGCAGATAACTGGGGAGTGGTCACTAAGAGAGTTAGGGAGTACTACAGTGTTTGTGATTCTGTTAGGGTAGGTGGTGAGGATCAACTCAAGCAGGGTGCTTCAACCGGTCCTGTAGTTGAATGTTGTGGGGGTAGGAGCCATTTGGATAATATCTATTGCAACAATGGCATCTTGGTATGGGCAAGCTTTGAGAGCTAGCCAGTTCACATTAAAGTTGCCCATGACAATTGTCTCACTGTGGTGGGGGTGATTGTCAAGGAAATTAGTGACCATTTCGAGGGTAGATGTGATTCCCCTTCACAAAAGTGAGAGCAAGGCAGGGGCAGGAAATTACAGACCTGTTAGTTTCACCTCAGTGGTAGTGAAAATGATGGAATCACTTCTGAAAAAAAGAATTGTTGAGTACCTAGAGGCCAGTGGAGCACAGGACCCAAGGCAGCATGGATTCACAGCAGGGAGGTCGTGTCAGATGAATCTATTTATTGATTGATTTATTAGCTTTTGGTAACCGGGTAAGTGCACTAGGCAAACTGCCTATTTTCAGGCGCGACCCAGGAGAGTACAAGTCAGAATACTGTGGTTAACAGCTACAAATACATTGCAGTACAAAATTAGAGTTAAACAGATTACAGAGGTGTAAGTTACATAGCACATAGGTGGATGGTAACTGTCTCATGGTATTGGAGTTAACAACGGTCAGTAAAATTATACATTTCTTTGACTGGGTGACCAAAGAAGTAGACAAGGTAGGGGCTGTGGACTTTAGCATTGCATTTGACACAGTCCCACACAGAAGATTAATGAATGAGTTAGCGAGCCAGGGAGTGGGTCTCATGGTGATAGCCTGGGTAATGAACTGTCTGGACAACAGGATGCAGAGGGTAATAGTAAACGGAGTACACTCTGAAGAAAGGGTGGTTACTAGTGGGGTACTGCGGGGTTTAGTACTGGGACTGGTCTCCTATAATGTCTTTATAGGAGAAATTGCAGAGGGACTGGAAGGAAAAGTATGTGTCTTTGCAGACGACACAGAGATCTGCAACATGGTTGATACACAAGGAGGGGTGGAAAGGATGAGAAGGGACTTGGTAAGGTTGGAGGAATGGTCAGAAATATGGCAGCATAGATTCAGTGTAAAGAAGTGCAAAGTAATGCAGCTGGGAAACAAAAACCCAGTGGAAGAGTGCACAATAGAGGGGTTACTAACAGCAACAAAATTGAAAAGGAACCTGGGGTACTCATATCAGATGACCTTATGGTAGGTGAGCAATGTGAGAAGGCAGTAAGGAGGGCTGGGGGGATACTGGGATGCATAGTGAGAGGCATCACCAGTAGGAAACAGGAAGTTATTATCCCTCTGTACAGACAGCTGGTGAGACCCCACTGGAGTACTGTGTGCAGTTCTGGAGACCCCATCTCCATAAGGACATAGACAGGACGGAGGCAGTCCAGAGGTGGGCAACCAAAATGGCACAAGGTCTGAAACAGAAGCCATACAAAGAGAGCCAAAAATAACTTGATATGTTTACCTTTGATGAAAGGAGGGAGAGGGGACATGATAGAAACTTTAAAGTACCTCAAGGGAATCAAGAAAGTCCAAGAGAGGAGCATCTTTCAGAAAAAGAGGTGTGCAAGAACAAGGGGGCACAATTTGAAGATGGGGGATGGCTCATGGGCAATGTGAGGAGGTATTTTTTCACAGAGAGGGTGGTAGATACATGGAACTGTCTTTCTAAGGAGGCTGTGGGGCCTAAAACTGTGGGAGAATTCAAGAGTGCATGGGACAGACATAAGGCAATTCTTGTTTGGGGGTAGGAAGAAATAGGCTGTTGGTTAACTAGGATCTGCAGCTTATCTTGCAGGTAGGGAAATGGGCCGACTAGGTGGGCCAAACAGTCCTTATCTGCTATCAAAGTCTATGCTTCTGTGTTTCTCATTTCAGTCATCTACATAGGAACAGAATACCTAGAATCTGCAGCTTGTACAGTAGGTAGGGAAATGGGCAGACTAGGTGGGCCAAGCGGTCCTTATCTGCCATCAAAGTCTATGTTTCTACCCTTGGCCATAAACAACCAACATGGTGAGACTTTAGAAGAGGTCAACAATTTTAAGTATCTGGGCATTTACTTAGACAACTCTTAAATGTCTGCGAAATATGTGGATCATGTGGTGAGCATGGCTGGTAAAAAGTTAGGGGCCCTGTACCACCACAAGCACTACATGACACCTAAAACAAGGAAACTTGCTGTGCCCTCCTCAGTTCTGTCCACACTGGACTATGACCTAGAAAGCTACAGAGCTGCCATGGATGCCCACCCTCTCAAGAGTCGAGACCACCCTAAGCAAGGCATGCCTCCTAGTCCTGGTGGCTGACTGACTCAAGTACACCTGCAAGCTTTATGGAAACACTAACTAGCTAACCCTAGAATACAGGATCAGGTACCAAACCTTCCATCTTGGGAAGAAGGCCTTCCCACCCCCGTGCCATGCATCCAATCCCTACTGCATCCCCCCAAACCCACCACACCACACCACTAGGAGTGTAGCAAGAAATCCTGCACATTCCACATAGCAGAACCGCACACACCATGAGGAACTTTGCCCATTGGACCCTAACCTGGCTCAATGAACTACCCCCGCAATCCTTGGGCTGCCCAAGTTGAACCAGTTCAAGCTAGCCCTTAAACAGCACCTTACTCAGCTCTGTGCTTATCATTTCCCCCACCTAACACTCACCTCTCCTAACTACCCAACGTATTTCAACAAGATAGTCCCACGGCTACTGCTCTGTTCCCCCTAGTAACAATTGACCTTAGGGGCCCTGCTTACTGTTACTAAACATGCTTGGTATACTGGCTCTTGTAATATTAAACCCTGGCCCTTTCCTCAAGCATTTCTAATGCTTTGACTGCCACAAGCACCTATGCACCAGGTAAAGGGCTACTACTTGCACCCCTCTCCTCTAAAGCAATTTGACTGTGATTTCAAAAGCAATTTGTGTGTAACTGAATGTAGCAATCAAGAATAACTGTGGACACTGTATATCTTTATATTTGTTGTCACCTGTAACCGTTAGTACTATCATCTCTTCAGACTTGGAATCTTTGTAAACGAGCTATGCTCAAAGTTGTATCTAAACATTCCAATAAATATCTATTTTCAATAAAACAATAAATTGAAATGTTGGAGATAGAATAATTTAATCCAAAGTACAATTTTTTTTAAGTGGGAATGCCTGAAAAGCACATTTCTGAAGTTGAATCTCAGGAAAGTTGATGGTGCTGTTGAACAGATTCAGGTAAAAACAACTGACACATTTATTTCCTCATTGTAAGAAAATAGTAATTAAATATCTATTTTTAGTCAGCAGGAAGTCTGAGTGCAGTGTGAGCTGGAGCCAGCAATCATTGTTTCAGAATTGCCTGCCAAGTGACACAATAGAGAAATGTCATCAGAACCCTCGATACAGGATGAGTTTCCATGACCTACATCTCATCACTGTTCAACAACAGATTCATGAAGGAGAGGGGCAATTTAAATATGGCAAACATCAGAGGAGTTTAAGCAAGCTAAATGGAGATAAATGTACTGACAAGAGTTTTACTGGGCAGCATAAAACTACAACACACCAAATTCACAAGAATCCATATAAATGTGCTCAATGTGACAAGAAGTTTACAGCCCTAAGTGTCTTCATCAAGCATCAGCGAACTCATTCTGGAGAGAAACCATATAAATGTGTTAAATGCAACAAGTGCTTTTGCCAAAAGAGTGATCTGATAAATCATCAGCGGATTCACTCTGGAGAGAGCCCATATAAATGTGTTGAATGCGACAAGAGCTTTGGCCAGAAGAATAGCCTAATAAAACATAAGCGGACTGATTCTGGAGAAAGACCATTTAAATGTGCTGAATGCGACAAGAGATTTGGCCAAAAGAGTGACTTGATAAAACATGAGCGAATTCATTCCGGAGAAAGACCATATGAATGTGCCGAATGTGGCAAAAGTTTTGCCCAAAAGAGTAACCTGATGGCACATCAGCGAATTTGCTCTGGAGAGAGCCCATATACATGTGCTGAATGCAGCAAGAGCTTTGGCCACAAGAATAACCTAATAAAACATCAGCGAATTCACTCTGGAGTGAAACCATATAAATGCGCTGAATGTGGAAGGAGTTTTGGTGAGAACAGTACCCTGATAAAACATCAGAAAATTCACTCTGGAGAGAGACCATTTAAATGTGCTGAATGCGACAAGAGATTTAGCCAAAAGGGTGACTTAATAAAACATCAACGAGTTCACTCTGGAGAGAGACCATATAAATGTGCTGAATGTGGCAGAAGTTTTGCCCAAAAGAGTGGCCTGATAATTCATTCACAGATTCACTCTGGAGAGAGACCATATAAATGCGCTGAATGCAACAAGAGCTTTAACCAGAAGAATAGTCTAATGAAACATCAGCGAACTCACTCTGGAGAAAGACCATTTAAATGTGCTGAATGTGACAAGAGATTTGGCCAAAAGGGTGACTTGAGAAAACATGAGCGAATTCATTCTGGAGAGAGACCATATAAATGTGCTGAATGTGGCAAAAGTTTTGTCCAAAAGAGTAACCTGATAGCACATCAGCGCATTTGCTCTGGAGAGAGCCCATATAAATGTGCTGAATGCAACAAGTGTTTTGGCCACAAGCATAACCTAATAAAACATCAGCAAATGCATTCTGGAGTGAAACCATATAAATGTGCTGAATGTGGCAAGAGTTTTGGTGAGAAGGGTACCCTAATAAAACATCAGAAAATTCACTCTGGAGAGAGACCCTTTAAATGTGCTGAATGTGACAAGAAATTTGGCCAAAAGAGTGACTTGATAAAACATCAGCGAATTCACTCCGGAGAGAGACCTTATAAATGTGCTGAATGTGGCAAAGGTTTTGCCCAGAATGGTAACCTGATAGCACATCAGCGAATTCACTCTGGAGATAGACCATATAAATGTGCTGAATGTGGCAAGAGTTTTGGCCAGAAGAGTAGCCTAACAGCACATCAGCGAATTCACTCTTGACAGAGGCATGGACCTCCATGAGATTGAATACATATACAGGTCCACAATAGTGAGGCTACATACATGCCTACTGACATCCTTGGACCCAAACATAGTTAAGGTCCTGCATCATGAAGAAAACAAGCCTAAGATGGCTTCACTCATTAAATCAGTAGAAGCATTCAGGAGGGTAACAGAGATGGATGTTAGTCCACTAGTAGATGAGCAACACCCAGGAACAGAAAGTGCAAAGAATCAGAGAAAGGAGTATAAGGACAAAGACCAACAGAAAAGAAAAAACAACCAGAAAGCCCATAGTTATAGCAGAAAGAAAAAACAACCATAAAGCCCAGTTATAGCAGAAAATATAGGGAGCTACTGGAGCAACCACAGGTTGATTAAGCCCTGACCCATTAATGGTTAAAAAGAAGTGAATTTAGGTCATGAGATGAGAGATTCATAATGGCATCCCAAGATATTGGACTACACACAAAATGGTTCACAAAATCCATAGAAAAACAGGAGAAACAGACAAGTTCAGGTTCTGTAGTACAGAATTAGAAACAGTTGCGCATCTTGTGGCTGGATGCGAAGTAGTCATGGCAGAAGGCCTGTATACCGAATGACACAACAGTGTAGCAAGATTGATCCACTGGAAACTGTGCAGACACTATAACATACAGGTAGCAGAGAGACACTGGAAACATAAACAACAAAGAATTACAGAGAATAAAGAAAAAATGATCACATGGGGTCACCCAATACCAACTACCAAGAAAGTCTAAGCAAGAAAACCAGATATTATAATACAAGAAAAAAGAACAAAGGTAGCACTGTTGATCGAAATAGTCACCCCAGTGACTGCAGCGTCCTGCATACAGAGAGACACAAAATTATGAAATACCAAGATATGCAATCAGAAACCAAACTGATGTTGAATAAGGACACACAGATTGTTCAATAGTGCTTGGAGCAATGTGGCTAATCAAAAAGAGCTTTCAGGCACATTTAAATATGCTACGAATATTTGTGACATCTTATGAACTTCAAAAAGAAGCCATCTTGAGGACATTGCATGTGCTGAGAAGAGCACTTTCAGCAAACATCAAAGACTAATACAGTACTGATTTCCTGAGTTTTGAATATGCCCTGGCTTAAGAATGGGGTCCATTCTCACCACAGTGCCAGAAATTCCTAAATATTTGGATACACTAACCCTAAGAGAAATTATTACTACTTTATTTGTATATGCCCTTGCTTAAGAATGGGGTTCATTCCCATCATGGTATTCGAAATCCCTGAACATTTGGAGACGCTAACCTGAGAGAAACCATATAAATGTGCTAAATGCAGCAAGAGATTTGTGAGGAGGGTGTCCTGATAAAATATCAGTAAATTCACTCTGGAAGACAGAGACATCCAGATATGGCTAACATCACAAAGAAAAGAATAACCACACAAAAGTGGAATGTAATGAAAAGTGCACAGTTTAGTGATATAGAAAGGCAACACATCAAAATAGAAGTCCTTGAACAGTTAAAGAAAGAAGGGTTTGAGGTAGAGACTCAGCCTCCACGATTATCATCTGGTAAGCTGTTACAGCAGACAGCTACTCAGCCAGTTCTGGTACATGAAACGAAACATGACACACCTCCTAAAGACACCCAACAAAGTGCACATCAAGTGCCATATCAGAAAAAAACAGCTGAAGTTCTAGTTCAACCCATACAGAGAGTGGAAGAGCAGGAAATGCCAATTACAGGTACAACCCTAAACCAAGAGGAAGAAAACGTGAGAGAAGACTTGCTGGACTTAATCGACATGGACAAATATATCAAAATACATCAAAGGGAAAGACGTAAAAATTACGCATGACATACACAGGGGACACATAAAACAGATAAAGTTATTGGAACCATCCTGAGGGATCCATATGATGTCACTGAAATAAAAAGAATACATTATTGTGCAGCGAGACTAATAACAAATAGAGCAGTGCAAAAAAAGCAAGGAATGAAGAACAAAAAGAGAGGGAAATTCAGCATACCACCATGGAAAAAGCAGATAGAAGGGACAATTATGGAGCTAAGATCAGAAGTATCACTGCTAGAGGAGTTTAGAAAGTATAATAGATCAATGAAAGTCATCAGGAAATTGGATGAAATCAAAGAAAAATGCTGTATTAAAACAGATCAGGACCTAAATTTTACCATCTCAAATAACAAGCTTAAGATCTCTGCTCAAGCCTTCGGGAGATACGTAGAAAGGAACAGTGAAAAAATGCAAAATAGATGGTTTAGAGAAGACCCGAAGAAATTCTGTAGGGAACTGGGAAAGAAAACATCCAACATAAAAACACCACCGGTAAAGAAAGAAATTGAGGAACTCTGGAGAAGCATTTATGAAGACCCAGTTGAACATAATAGGGAAGCAAAGTGGATACAGAAAATAAGACAGCACAAGAAATGGTACCACTAGGGATGTGGAGTGGCCTGACGTAACAGCTAAGCAGATCGAAGTGAAGATAAGGAAGGCCTCCAACTGGAAAACCCCAGGTCCAGATGCAGTATCCAGCTTCTGGCTAAAAGTACTAACATCTTTGCACTAAGATTTAGCTACCTCAAAAAACTGTACGCACATTCTGACTTGACACCCATCTGGTTAACAACACGGAATACCACACTTCTTATTAAATTTGAGCCTGCCAGTCTCCCCAAGAACTATTGCCCAATAACCTGTTTGCCAACAACATATAAACTATATACTGGAATCGATGCAGACAGAGTCTACAATCATTTCAATTGCAATAAACTCATGGCAATAGAACAAAAAGGCAATAAAAGAAAATCATATGGTACAAAGGACCGTCTCCTGTTGAACAAAGCCATTACAGAGAGCTACAAAAAATGCCGAAACCTTAGTGTAGCATAGATTGACTACAGAAAAGCATTTGACAGTATCCCACACTCCTGGATCACTGAGTGTTTATGGATCTACAGGATACATCCCACATTGATAAACTTCATCACAACAACAATGAGAAAGTGACAAACCACCTTGCAATTAAATCATGAGAAAGGTCAAATCACCATCCCAAATATAAGCATCCAACGAGGGATATTTCAGGGTGACTTCTTGCCACCACTTCTGTTTTGCCTTGCCCTCAATCCCTTGAGTAGCCTAACAACAACCTAGGCTATGGATACAGCTTGAACCTAAGAAAGAAAAACAATCAACAGCTCTAACATCTCACCTTCTATTTGTAGATGACCTAAAACTTTATAGTTCATCTGACAAACATTTGAAAGAGCAACTACAAATTGTTAAGACCTTTTCTGATGACATACGGATGATGTTTGGCCTAGACAAATGTGCCAAAGCAACATTTGTAGCAGGAAAGTTAACTCATAAAGAAAACATGAATCTGGCGGAGGTTTGTGACATAAAAGAACTTGAACAAGAGGGAGTGTATAAATACCTGGGAATAGATGAAGGAGCAATAGCACAACATGAACAAATGAGAGTAAAAGTAAGCAAGGAATATTTTAGAAGGTTAAAGCTAATTCTGAAAACTGCTTTGACAACACGAAATAAAGTGCAAGCTATAAACCAACTCACTCTTCCAGTGATATCATACAGCTTTGGTGTGATAGACTGGCCACAGAAAGTGTTTAACCAGCTAGATATAAAAACAAGAAAAAATGTTTGATGCTCACCAATTAATGTACAAAAACCAGTGCATGCCAAAATTATACATCCCAAGGTCAGAGGGAGGCATGGGCCTCATTGAGATTGATTACGCATATAGATCCACAATAGTGGGGCTACATACATAGTTATTGACATCCTTGGACCCAAATATAGTCAAGGTCTTGCATCATGAAGGAAATAAGCCTAAAATGACTTCTCTCATCAAATTAGGAGAAGCCTTCAGAAGGGTAGCAGAGATTGATGTCAGTCCACAAGTAGATAAGGAACTGTCAGAAACAGAAAATGCAAAGAATCAGAAAAAGGAGTATAAGGATAAAGACCAACAGAAAAGAAAAAAACAATTGGAAAGCCCCTAAATATAGTGGTAAATACAGGGAGCTACTGGAGCAACCACAGGTCGATTAAGTCCTGACCCATGAGTGGTTAAAAAGAGATGAATTTAGGCCACGAGATGAGAGACTGATAATGGCAGCCCAAGATAGTGGGCTACGCACAAGATGGTTCACAAAATCCATAGAAAAAAACAAGAGAAACAGGCAAGTGTAGGTTCTGTAGTACAGAATTAGAAACCGTTGCACATCTCATGGCTGGATGTGAAGTACTCGGGGCAGAAGGCCTGTATACTGAAAGATACAACAATGTAGCAAGACTGATCCACTGGAAACTTTGCAAACACTACAACATACAGGTAGCAGAGAGACACTGGAAACATGAACCACAAATAATCACAGAGAATGAAGAAGTAATGATCACATGGGATCACCCAATACCAACAGCCAAGACAGTGGAAGCAAGAAAACCTGATATTGTAATACAAGAAAAGAGAACAACGGTAGCATTGCTGATTGAAATAGCCACTCATAGTGACTGCACTGTCCTGCGTACAGAGAAACACAAAATCATGAAATACCAAGATATGCAGTCAGAAACCAAACTGATGTGGAATAAGGACACACAAATTGTTCCAGTAGTGCTTGGAGCAATGGGACTAATCAAAAAGAACTTTCAGGCACATTTAAATATGCTACCAATACTTGTGACACCTTATGAACTTCAAAAGGAAGCCATTTTGGGGACGTTGCTTGTGCTGAGAAGAGCGCTCTCAGCAAACATCAAAGGTTAACACAGTACTAATTTCTTGAGTTTTGAATATGCCCTGGCTAAAGAATGAGGTCCATTCTTGCCACGGTATTAGAAATTCCTAAACATTTAGAGACACTAACCCCGGGAGAAACCCCTAGTGATTACAGTGTTCTGCATACAGAGTGACACAAAATCATGCAATAGCAAGATATGGAAACAGAAACTAAACTAATGTGGAATAAGGACACGCAAATCATCCCAGTAGTGCTCAGGGCAACATTGCTAGTCAAAATGAACTTTCAGGCACATCTGAATATACTATCAGTATGCATGACACCTTATGAACTACGAAAGAAAGCCATTCTGGGTAGATGTGTGTGCTGAGAAGAGTGCTGTTAGCAAACATCAAAAACTAACACAGTACTGGTTTTCTGATATTTTAAATTTGCCCTTGCTTAAGAATGTCTCAATACACAGAGACAGATGGTGACGCATACAGTATGCCTCAGAGACTTACTTTTACATTTTAAAACAAAGGTGACCCATTGATCTGCCCACTTAGTGCACACCCAAGTCCAGGTAGCCAGTAGGACACAAGAATTGCAGTGGTCCTTAACCTTGGAGTCCTAAGCTTTCCATGCTGCCTGACATAAATCACCAGCAGGCAGGGGAAACACTGCTGGGATTGTGTTCCTCTTCGTGGAGATATACTATTAGCCAAAAAGGGACTGGTGCATACAATTAAATGTGTGTATATTAAAAAAGGGATCTTTTCTCCTGAAACTGTCCATGCCAGAACAGGGTGTAGGGCAACTAGAAGAGAAAAGAGAGCTATATGCTCCTGGCTGGTTTCTTGTTCCCTCCCCCCAGCTCTATAAGGGAATGATTGTAAATGCCCTTCACTCAGTTGACCAACCAGAATTCTGACTCTCACAAATGGCAAAGAGACTGCAGTTACCACCCATAAAACAGACCCTCTCAGCCCAGAACACAGCAGTGCTGCTGTCTTGAGGCCTGAGTGGTGGTTTGTCTACTCTGAGTGTTCGTATAAAATACAAAGACAAAAAGAAAGCTGTTTAAATTTCTTGTGTAGCTCACTATGTATAGATGTATAGCACTGCTTGTCTATAAGTGAAGACACAGGCTGTTTTATAACTAAGGATTTATTGACTGCAGAACCTAAAAAAATAAATAGAAAAAATAAGTTAAACCACGGTGTCTTTTAACCTTACCTGAACCATGCAAATCCAGCTTGCATTAAGGCTGAATTGACTGTTAGATTTATATTATGTAAGTCAGAAAGATATGTACATAGGTGGGGATATAATACAATCAGATGCTCTAATTATCGTACTTCAGATCTTGCTTAATTTCCGAACATCTTTACTCAAATGTTAGTCATATGAGCATTAGTTTAGTTAATGTTTATTCTTGAACAAATTAGTGCCATTTCAGTATAAAAAGAACAGTTTTACAAATACATTTTTTGATAGCTCATCAGTAAATAACATGAAAATTATTGATTATAAAAAAATTCCACTTGTTATTAAAAGTTATTACAAATTTCACAATACATATTTAAAACAAGCTACCATTATTATAATGTACAAACCCCAGATTATCATTCTGGTTTCATTGATTCACAGTCAATTTTTTTGTACTATCACCATTTAGTAGCAATCCCATGCCAGATCTGTTGGTTTGTTTATCCAGCAAAATTACGTTTTTTTTTTTCCAATAGAGCAAAGGAGGGAAGCCACAGAATCCGTCTCTGTTTTGATCTCTGATTTTAATAGATGTCTTTTGGTTTATATTTTAATCTTCCCAATATGTTCCCTATAAATTTGCTCCTTTCTTTTGTGTAGAAGGGGCATAATATTAACATAGGAACAATATCATCCACTGGTCATCCCCTAGACATCCCTTGTGTCCGAACTAACTATGACAAGCGCTCGTTTAGGTATGCTGCCCCACATTTATGGAACCGTCTCCCTGTTGACTTGGCTAATTGTACTATTCAGGGTTTTAAGTCAGGCCTGAAAGTATACCTGCTAGAGCTTAGTCTCTGTGGCTGTAACCGCTAGCCCAGAACTTAGTCTTGGTGGCTGAAACTTGCTTGTCCCACATAAGTCAGTCTACGGGGTGGCAATATATCCTGCATATTGCTGTCACCACCTCTCCCGTAAAGCATTGTTGGTTAAGATGTCATATGTCTGATTTTAATTTGCTATGTTATTATGTGTATGTAACTGACATGTTCTGTAATGTACTCTATACTCTAGCCAATGTATGCTCCAGCTAGTGTGTACTCCTACCAATGTATGTACTGCTGTGTACTCCTGCCAATATATGTAATTATTGTCTGTAACTAATCTGGTTTGCTACTGAAAAAGGGATCTCTGGTCTCAGTGAGCTTACCCGGTTATCAAAATCTAAATAAATAAATAAGAAAGATCGTTTTGGCCTAGTGCACATTTACTTATCGTTTGTCTTCATCCCCTTTTTTTATAATGTGAGTTTAACCAATTGCTTTCATAAACTTCAAATCTAAATCTAGAAATGTTTTTCCTTTTACTGGATTCTTTAACTTGGATCAGATAAGTTTCAAACCCATGAACTTTTTTATTTTTTGACATCCATATACATTTTTTTTTTCAATATTGTAGATCCGTTTGTCTTGCTACATATTTAGTTCTGGCTTTGATTTCTTCTGTTCATATGAGCATAAAGTATATACTTACCTAAAAGTATAGCTCTTGACACAGAAAGGAAAAAAGCTTGCTTGAAGAAATAAAACCCTGATTATTTTAAAGTGATGTAATCATGTGACAAGTCCATCATGTGTCCTTTGAGAGGGATATAAATGGGGAGTGTTTTTAATTGAAAAAGTCAGCTGAAAGTGAAGAGCTATTGCAAGAGATGCTTAGTCATGCTGTGACCAGAAAGAAGGACCAATGCTTTTTGCAGTAACGGATGAAGAGACCTTGAAACCATGAAAAGGCTTTAGGCTTTAAAGAGGTAATGTTATGTTAGAAGCAGTCCTAATGCTCGAAAATGTCTGCATGCCATTTAAAGAAAGATGCTTGATGAAAAACTGTCAGAGGGTTAAAACAACCTTGATCTTCCTGAAAAAAAACTTAACTTTGGCCTGAACTGTTCATACTTGCAAGAGATACAATATACATACACAGTGCCATAGGTGTTTAACCTGACTTTTGTGCTTGTGTGACTCTCTGTGACCCATGCCCCTGTGACATATGGTGTTAGCTGTGGGATCGGCCCTTCATGCTCTGACGGGGAGCATTTTAGAGATGTGGCAGCCCTTGGTACAGCAGAGGGTCAGTGGATGGCAATTAATAAAGTACGCCAGCAGAAAGGTGCTAGAACAGCAAACCACTTCTCAGGTGCTATAAGTGCTTCATTTGTCACAGTATATTGACTTTTATATCAAACCCATAGCCCAGAATGTTCCCTCATATATAAAAGACACAGGTGACATACCTGTCGGTATCAGAAGAAATTGAAATTGAAGAAAGGAGTTTGTTTGTAACTCTAGATGTTGAATCTTTATATTCCAACATACCTCATGAAGGAGGTTTGGAAGCTTTAGAATTTTATTTAGAGAGAAGGGAGAATGAGACACCGCCTACAGAAATGTTAGTAAAAATGACATATTTTGTTTCAACATCTAACATCTTTTTTCTCATAGATGAACAGTATGTACAAATTAAAGGGACAGCTATGGGGGCAACTTTTGCTCCAAATTTCACAAACTTATATCTGGGCAAATGGGAAGAGGAGTGTATTAGAGATGGAGAGAAAAATCCATTTAGATATAAAATAGATATATATAGACACTTTATAGATGATATATGAAGTCAGTCAGTCTGACTTTGAGTTGTCTGTGGAAGCTGAAAGCCTTGCTACTCTGCAAAGAACAAACTATTATTCCATTTAGGACCTGGAAACATGGTGAGGCATAATTACTTGTACAGAAATGGAGCTACGCTTTCTACAAAATATTTCATTTGTTTTTTTTTCCTTATTGGCATTAAGCAGAGAATTGCAGGATTCCATTAAAAGTGTAGTAATCTTATAACCAGAGGGAGTGAGATACAACTGAATTTGCTTGATTGCTGGGGTTGAGACCTAGGATTTGGAAGGATATTTTTGCAACATTTTAAAAGTGTCCTGCTGGCTGAGGAGTGAGTTAATTTTTATCCCTGGACTCAGTAGAGTGATTTGTGCAGGAGACGTGGTCTAGTAAATTGTGGTGTTAGTTGAAGTACTATAAAGGGCAGTACTCACCACGGTGGTGGAGCAGTTGTGTATTTGATTGTTTCTGTCAGTCACCAGTGGCTGTGGACTACTCACCCACCCTACCTCACACCCGCCCCCCCCCAGGCATGGCATTTCCTTTATAGCCACAGTTCTGACATCACTTCCTCAACAGGTCTTGGGGCAGAACTGTCATATCCTTAATAACCCAGCACAGTGCAAAAAGGGTAGGTACACACCACAAATAATAATAAAAAAGATACATATAGTATATTATAAGGGAGAGGGACATGTGGGGAGTGGTGCAATGCATTGGCTGTGGGGTAGCAGTTTTCCGGGAGACATTGTGGAAACTGCATTGCTGTCCTATTTGCAGGCAACTGTCAGCTCTGAGGGAGGAGGTTGCCCACCTCCAGGCTGAACTAGCAAGGACTAAGGAGGCCTCCCCCTTCCAAAGAGCACCACTGCCACAGCCACTGCCTCAGAGGTTGCCAAGTATGAAGAGCAGTTAGACCATAGTGGGATCTGGTAGGGTGCGGGTTGTGGACCAGAGGCGAAGCCCCCTAGTTGTACCTCTACACAAATCATATACCAGTCTGGCAGAGTAAGGTTACTCTATGATGGCACCCTCAGTTGAGACCCAGAAGAAAGCTGAGGACATCCACAAGGGAGACCCACAAAAGGGTGGCAAGGGACACCACAGGGGAAAGAAACAGCTTCTGATAGGGGACTTTATTGTTAGGGGGGTAAACCTGGGAAAGGGAGAGGAGAAGGAAGTAAGATGCCTGCCTGGTGCCATGGCTTGGAGGGACAGGAAGCGAATCCTCAGGATTGCAGAAGCAGCGTTGCAGGAGAGGGAACTAGATATCATAGTCCACCTTGGGACAAATGACCTAGCTAGGCATGGGATCAGTGCAGTACAGAATGAATTTGTGGAGTTGGGGAGGGGCCTCAGATGGGTAGCAAGCACGGTAACCTTCTCAGAGGTGCTACCAGTCCATGGCAGGAGTGATGCTAGGGTACTGCACACCATGCAGTTTAATGAATGGTTGCAAAACTGGTGCAGAGCACAGGGCTTTGGCTTCATTGGGGACTGGGGGGCCACCTGGAGAGATGAAGGTCTATTCTGGCATGATGGTCTGTATCTGTCCACGAAGGGAATCAAGCTCCTAGGTGATTGGTTTAAATGCTTCCTTGGCAAGCTTTTAAACTAGCCAAGGGGGGGAGGCACTGATAAAAGGCAGGAAATTTCAAGCCTCCCCCCACAAAACATGGCAGGTCATAAGGTAAACACTGAGGTACAAAGCTCAACATGGCAGGACAGTGGTAAATAGAAAAATAGACAAGGACAGTAAGAGCAGGGATGGGGGGGGAGGATAAAGCCAACATTAAATGGAGGGCAATGAGTACCAATGCCCGTAGTCTGGGAAACAAGCTTCCTGAGCTAGTAGCCCTGATGGAAGATGAACAGTTGGATATTGTGGCAGTCACGGAAACATGGTACACCGAGAGCCATGACTGGGATGTCAGCATACCAGGGTACACAATCTACAGAAGGGACAGAGAAGGTAAAAGAGGAGGTGGAGTAGCTCTATACATAAGGGAAGGGATCAAAGTTACAGAACTAAAAAGTAAAGGGGGAGGACAAGAGGCACTCTGGGTCACCTTGGAGACAGGGAATGGCATCACAATCCGCACAGGGGTTGTATACAGACCCCTGGCTCAAGGGGAGGAAATGGACAACAAAATGATAGAGGACATTCTCAAAATGGCTGGAAAAGGGAGATACTGTTGATGGGGACCTGAATATGCCAGATGTTAACTGATACAGGTACTGCAGCCACGGACAAAGAGCAGGGTCATTCTTGATGCCCTGCAGGGGCAGGCCTTGACAGCCTGTGTTGGAACCTACCGGGAGGGAGCAATATTAGACCTGGTACTCTCAAATGGAGAGAGGATCACAAATTTAGAAGTCAGTAGACAGCTGGGAACAAGCGACCACTGCACAGTGTGCTTCACAATGAGCACAACCATGGAGATAAGCCATACAAAAACAAGGATACTGGACTTTAGAAGAGCTGGCTTTGGCAAAATGGGTGAATACCTGAAAAATGCACTAGCAAATGACCAAAAAGGAGGGGTAGAAGAACAATGGAGAAAAATCAAAACTGCCATCATAGAGGCTACAAACCTTTGTGTGAAGCAAATAAAGAAAACAAAGCTGAGTAAAAAAACCACTATGGTTTTCAAACGAGGTGGCAGGGAAGGTTAAGGAGAAAAAAGCTGCATTCATAAAGTATAAGGAATCACAGAAGGAGCATGACAGGGAACTGTATCAATTAAAGCAAAAAGAAGTGGGGAAGGCAGTCAGACTAGCAAAGGCCCAAACCGAAGAAAAAATAGCCAACTCAGTTAAGAAGGGGGATAAAACCTTTTATAGGTACATTAGGGAGCATAGAAAGGTTAAGGGAGGGATAGTGAAGATTAATAAAGGAGAGGGGAGGGGGCAGTGAAAAGGCAGAGATTCTGAATGAATACTTTTGCTCAGTATTCACAAAAGAAGATGAGGAGGAGTTACCTAAACCAGACAATAGAAGCACTCTGGGTAGGGGGGTTGACACCAGTCCATTCACAGAAGAAAGAGTCCTGAAAGAACTCCTAAAACTCAAGGTGGACAAAGCAATGGGGCCTGACGGATTCACCCCAGAATCCTAAAAGAACTAAGGAGGACCTAGTGACACCACTGACCACGCTTTTTAACAGATCATGGCAGGATCGGGTGGTACCTGAGGACTGGAGGAGGGCAGATGTGATTCCCTTCACAAAAGTGGGAGCAAGGCAGAAGCGGGAGACTACAGACCTGTAAGTTTGACCTCACTGGTAGGGAAAATGATGGAATCACTTTGAAAGAAAGAATTGTTGAGTACCTAGAGGCCAGCGGGGCACAGGACCCAAAGCAGCATGGATTTACAGCTGGAAGGTCATGTCAGATGAATCTAATTGATTTCTTCGACTGGGTGACCAAAGTAATAGACCAGGGAGGGGCTATGGATATGGCCTACCTAGACTTTAGCAAGGCATTTGACACAGTCCCTCACAAAAGATTAATAATCAAGTTAGCCAGCTTGGGAGTGGGTCCCACGGTGGTAGCCTGGGTAGCAAACTGGCTGCACAACAGGACACAGAAGGTAATAGTGAATGGAACACATTCTGAAGAAAGGGGGGTTACTAGTGGAGTACCTCAGGGCTCAATACTGGGTCCAGTCCTCTTTAACATCTTTATAGGTGACATTGCAGAGGGTCTGGAAGGAACGGTATGCCTCTTTGCAGGTGACACAAAGATCTGTAACAGAGTTGATACACGGGGGTAGAAAAGATGAGAAGGGACTTGGCAAGGTTGGAGGAATGGTCAGACATGTGGCAACTTAGATTCAATACAAAGAAGAGCAAAGTAATGCACCTGGGAAACAAAAACCCAGGAGAAGAGTACACAATAGCAGGGGAGGTACCAACAACAACAAAAATGGAAAGGGACCTGGGGGTAGTCATATCAGATGACCTAAAGGTGGGTAAGCAATGTGAAAAGTCGGTAAGGAGAGGCAGGGGGATACTGGGATGCATAGGAAGGGGCATCACAAGTAGAAAAAGGGAAGTGGTTATCCTCTGTACAGACAGTTGGTGAGACCCCATCTGGAGTACTGTGTGCAGTTTTGGAGACCTCATCTACGCAAGGACATAGACAGGATGGAAGCAGTCCAGAGGAGGGCAACTAAATGGTGCAGGGTCTGCAGCAGAAGCCATATGAAGAGAGACTGAGAGAGCTTAATATGTATACTCTTGATGAAAGGAGGGACGGGGGGACATGATAGAAACGTTCAAGTACCTCAAGGGAATCAACAAAGTCCAGGAGGGTAGCATCTTTCAGAAAAAGAGATGTGTAAGAACAAGGGGGCACAATTTAAAGATAGAGGGGACGGCTCAGGGGTAATGTGAGGAAATGTTTTTTCACGGAGAGAGTGGTGGATACATGGAACAGCCTTCCTGAGGAGGTCGTTGGGTCTAAAACAATGGTGGAATTCAAACATGCATGGGACAGACGCAAGGCAATTATAGTTGGGGGTTGCAGGAAGTAGGCTGTTGGTTAACTAGAATCTGTAGCTTAACCAGTAGGTAGGGAAATGGGCAGACTGGGTGGGCCAAGTGGTCCTTATCTGCTGTCAAAGTCTATGTTTCTATATTTGTCATCTAGACTGGAACAGAGAAAGAACTTTTTGACTTCGTAAAATATTTAGAACAAAATAATAATAACCTGCGGTTCTCATTATCTTTTAGCTCCACACATATTAATTTTCTAGATTTGATTATTCCCCATTTATATCCCTCTCAAAGGACACATGATGGACTTGTGACATGATTACATCACTTTAAAATAATCAGAGTTTTATTTCTTCAAGCAAGCTTTTTCCTTTTCTATGTCAAGAGCTGTACTTTTAGGTAAGTATATACTTTATGCTCATATGCTACTGTGGAGTCAGGGAGCCCCCCTGGATGTGGCACCAGGTGCTGCAGTGCTTATACCCCGGGGACCCTAAATGCTGTGGTCTCTGCAGGCCCCCATGTCAACACCAGTGTCAAGGGTCCAGCAGCAAATACCAGTTCTGGGGTGCCTGAGGTGATGGTCCCGACCTCAGGGACTGGAGCAGCTGCCATCTCTGGTGCTGTCCTGGCTACTGCAGTTGGGATGAGGACCTCCTCTCCTGCAGCCTCCCTTGAGTGGCCTGTGGGATTGGGGACCCCTTAGTACTGGGCTCAAGGAAGAGGGTGGCCTCAGTGTCTGAGGGGTTGAGAGGCTGGGGTGAAGCATGGGGGCCCTCTTCCATTACACTGTGAAGGGGTGGGGAGGAGGCACAGTGCAGATCCCTTCTTCTCCTCCTCTGAGACAGTGGAAGTGCCATTAGTAAGCAGCGCTGGGATTTGCCCTTCTGGAACCATGCAACCCCTGTTGCACAACAGGGGAGAATCCTCCTGAGGGCTCAGCCAGGATTTGTTCTCAAATTAGAGGCGTTCACTGACTGGGTTGACCACTCGATCCCATTGTGTGGGAGGATCTACCGCGAGGTCTCAGAACCCTGGCAGAGGTGGGCACTTTCTGTCAGGTGCCCTTCCCTAATCCTACTGCAGACGCCACTTCCTCTCTGTGGCCATGTGGGCCCTACAGGACCCTTAATCTGGGAAATGTTCAGGGCTACTGCAGCGGTCTTCCCTAGGTATGTCAGAGCTATGGACAAGCAGGTCTTTCACCTGTCTCCACTGCCGAAAGAGGATTCTGAACATCTGAGCTGCTCTACTTTCTCAGCTTCCTCATCTGAGGAAGAGGAATGTTCTGTCCACCTCTCATCCGACACTGATTTCACTGCATAGCAGCAATTCCTTTTGAGGTTGGTTCAGGAACTCCATACTTCTCATAAGGTAAGACGCAATACCAAGCTGGAGACACGCTCCTTTTTGAGCAAATTCAGTGCGAACACCTTGTAGTATCTTACTAGCCTGTCCCCTTCAAGAAAGCATCAGTCTGCACTTGGCAGTCACCAGCCACCTCATCATCAGCCCCAGGGGACTGCAGGAGGAGGTATTGCACACCCCTAGAGTCTCTTCATTCTGTGCCTCACCCACCCTCAGGGCTGACAGCTCTAGATACTCCTTCTGGGCTGCAACACCCAGTGCATGACTGACCACTGGATCCAGACTCCACTGAGTTCAATCGGTGGGGAAGAAGAGTTTTCTGTGCATATCATGTGCCGCTCTGCATCATGGCACATCAGGCTCACCATGCTGCCTACAACAGGCATCTGTGGTCGATGCCAGCACGCAAGTGTTAGCATCATTGCCTAATTCGGGGGAATGTAGGCAAGCCATTGCCCTCTCTGCACAGGGTCTGGAACTTGTAAGGCGCCAGGCAGGGCATTGCATGATGCCAATGAGGTGGCTTCCAGACTGGTAGGGACAGCGATCTGCATTAGGCAGATGGCATGGCTTCACCTGTCTAGATTGTCACCCGTTACCCAGCATAGGGTGATTTCCTCTGCCTTCCAGGGGACCTGTCTTTTCTCCCGCAGGGTGAGGAGGAATTTGTAGGGGTGTCTTCCATCCCACAGCCATGGGGGACATCTCATCTGCCTGACTAGCCGTAGGCCATGTATGGCCTAGTATGGCAATAGGGTCTTTCCCTCCTGCGGCTCCCCCATGGAAGGCTGATAAAAACTGATCTTACTTCGAGAAACAGCTCTTGCAACAGGTTACACCATTAGGACTGAAGTTGGCAGGCGCCAGGACCCCTCGGAAATTTTCTAGCTAGCAGTATTCAGCGGGGACCACCTCCAACTTTGGTTCCGCCCCCTATGTCAGGTGTAGTACATAAGGAGGTGGTTCCCCAGAATCCCCAGTTCTTTTCCTGCCATCGACTCGCCAGCATCGACCTCTTGGTCTCTACCTAGTGCACAATGACTACAGAACTTATTGTGTTTCTTCAGTCTGATGTCCTCTCCAACTCCTTCGCTTGAGGGACACCTTTCCAAGTCTGCCTGTGGAAAACTGATCCCTTTCAAGGATCCTTACACCTCCTACATGTGGTGCCTAGGCCCGGACCACAATACCAAGGCCTGCACCTTTTGCCAAGGGCTCAAAAGCCGCACCGGGATCCACCGTCAGAAGGGACTTCAGGAGTATCTTCTGGAAGAAAAACTGAAAAGGATGGACCAAGAACCTTCCTCCAGGGGAGAATCTTCCTCAAAGGCCCATAAGCACTGGGAGAAAGTAAGGTCCAAATCCCCAAATCGGGCCTCGGATTCCCGCAGCTCAGGCTCCACTGGATCAGACCGCTCTCCTTCCAGGGCTCAGTCTCAGCACCCCCCCCCTCCGGTTAAGGTCCGGGCTTCAGGCGGCTTTTCTACTCTCCAGCCTATCAAGACTTCGAGGCCCTCAGCTTCCTCCACTTCCTGCAAGGCCTCCTTCCAAGTCTTCCGAGTGCCATAAATCTTCCTCATCCACCCGACTTCGGGACACCGACTCTAGATCGGTCTCCCAACCTCCCAGAGGTCCTGATCCAACTCCAAGGAAGACCAAGGACCTGACGTCCCTGAAGCGGGCATCGGACCCGATGTCAGCCAAGCTTTCCAAGTCGGACAGATGCTCGCCGGAACCGAGGACACCAGCCAGACACCAGTCACCGGCCAGACGTTCACCAGATCTGAAGACATCGGCCAAGAGACTGACGTCGGCCTCACATTCTCCAGAGCCGAAGACCACCCCTGGCATCACCGGTAGACACTGGTCACAAGGACTTCACAGAGTAGGATGCTGCACTGCCCGAAGACCAAGCAGGCAACACCGAGGATGCCAGGCTCCCGCGAGAACCTTCCCCGAACCCGGAGATGCCCTGCAGACTCGACGCCCGACCCCAGCGACAGACCACCGGCGCCAGGCCCATCGGGCATGAACATAGAAAAAGGAACTCTTTACTTTGTGGTGGGACACCATCTGAAAGGATGTGGTCCCTGTTAAACCTACTCCTCCTCCTCCTTCTCCTACTCCTTCTCCTCCTACACCCCCTTCTCCACCAAAGGGGCCAGCAGAACGACCATAAACCCCTAAGGAGCAGACTCCACCTCCTAGGGGTAGATCCAAAGACAGGAGAAGGCCTCCTTCAAGATATCCATCAGGGTCTCCCAGCCCCAAGTGACCCAGACGTCGGTACACTCCGTCGGGGGAGGACTCCAGATCAGACACCTCGGACTACTCCAGATCTCCTCCTCTGCTCAGCCTTTCTTCATCTGACCCACATGACCTCCCCAGGTCTCCTCCGGATGATCCCTCCTTCGCTGAGATCATGAGGCACATCCAGGACAACATGGGGTGGGATGCTGAAGACCTTGACCCCAAACGACAATGCCTTGCCTGCTATCTTCGGCAGAAAGAACCAAAGCCTGTGGTAATACCACCCTTGGAAGACCATTTTTCGGATGTCACCAAGGCTGTGTGGAAGCGTCTGCACTCCACTCCTGCAGTGCCAAAGAAGGCTGACCGCCTGTACAAGGCCCCGAGAGAGGATCAGTACTTGGCTCAACAACCTCTGGCAGACTCCCTGGTCATCACAGCCTCACATGACCGGTCTCAAAGACCACAACATATGAGCACACAGCCACTGAACCTGGAATCCAAACACCTGGATGCCCCAGGGAGACGCATGTACGCAGCTGCTACATGTGCCATCAGGTCACTGAACTACCTCACCCACATGGTACAGTTTCAGAATGCGCTGTGGGAACAGGGCCAGGACCTGGTCGACAAACTTCCAGATGGTGATCAGAAGGCAGAGCTCCTTAATCTTCTCCGCATAGGGTCTGATGTGGGTACCCAAGTGCTACGAGCTGCATGCGAGTCGGCGGACTTACCTGCCAGAGCTGCAGCTTCAGGCGTTTGTCTCTGGAGACACTCTTGGCTCCGTGTCTCCAGCTTCACCCCGGACGTACAGAAGAACATTCTTGACATCCCATGTAATGGCGACGTACTCTTTGGTGAACCTTCGGAGAAGGTCATCACCAAACTCCAGGACTCTGAGAAGGCAGTCCAATCTGTACAGGCCATGTACAGATCCAGGCCGGGTTCCTTTCATAGGAAACAGAGCCATTTTCACAGCCAGCAACAAAGGCAGCAGCCACATTCCGTACAGGAGCAAAGGGGCACTTTTCAGCGTAAAGCCTAGGCCAAGTCATCCCCAGGCAGAGGCAAACATTTCACGAAACCGGCCCAGCCCACAGGGACCAGTGCTGCCACAGCATGACTCCTTCCTGGCCCCCTTCCTTTTTCCCTTTGGATCAACAGGCACAAAAGGTCGGGGGGCACATTGCTCGCCACTTTTCAGGGTGGCAGTCGATCACCGCCGACCGGTGGGTTCTTCAATTGGTCGAGAAAGGCCATTTCATAGAGTTCCTCGACCACCCACCGGCAAGACCTCCCCTGCTCTCCCATTACTCAGGTCAGCATTCCCTGCTCATATAGCAGGAGGTGCTCGCACTTCTGGGAAAAGAAGCTATAAAGCACGTACCACAGAACCAGAGGGGTCTAGGATATTATTCTCACTTCTTTCTGGTTCCAAAGAAAACAGGGGACCTCCATCCGATACTGGACCTCAGCGACCTCAACGAGTCGGTCCTGTACAAACGCTTCCACATGGTGACCCTCCCAGGTCTGATTCCCATGCTCAAGCAGGACACCTGTCTAGCATCCCTGGACATGCAGGACACTTACCTGCACATACCCATTGCTCAAATGCACAGGAAGTTTCTGCACTTCGAGTTTCAGGGTCTCCATTATCAGTTCCGAGCCCTTCCCTTCAGGCTGTCATCGGCACCTCGGGTGTTTACGAAGTGTATGGTGGTCGTAGCGGCATTTCTGAGGAGACAGGGCCACTACATGTTCCCCTACCTAGACGACTGGCTTGTCATGGCGCCCTCCCGGGAGGCCCTGATGTCCGCTATTCACTGTACCCAGTCTGTATTCGAGACGTTGGGCATCATCATCAGTCACGAGAAGTCACACCTGGTTCCGCCTCAGACTCTGCAGTTCATAGGTGCAGTTCTGGACACTGTCCAGGGGAAAGCTTTTCTCCCCCTGGACAGAGTGGAACACATCAGATCCCTCATCAGGGACATTTTGGCAAAGAAGACTGTTCCTGCCAGACTGGTCCTTTGCCTGCTCGGACACATGGATGCGGTCATCGCAACAGTCCCGCTAGCCCGTCTGCACATGTGGGCAACCCTGTGGATGTTAAGGGTTCAATGGGATCAAAAGCAAGACCATCTGCAGCACCCAATCTGGATCACTAAGGCTGCAATCCGGGATTGGCAATGGTGGCTATATTCGAGCAATCTATTGGTGGGAGTCCCCTTCATTGCGCCGTCTCCAATTGTGACAATCTCCACAGATGCCTCAGGACTCGGATGGGGAACACACCTCGACGGTGTTCAGTCTCAGGGCCTGTGGACTGCCCAAGAGTCTCATCTCCACATAAACATCCTGGAAATGAGAGCAGTTCTTCACGCCCTGCAGGCCTTCCAGTCGGAGATCCCATCGGGTACTCTTCTGTTACAAACAGACAGTTCCGCGGTGATGTATTACCTCAACAAACAGGGAGGCACCCACTCCTAACCGCTTTGCAGGGAGGCTATGAGGATGTGAGATTGGGTTTTGCAACATGGCGCAAACCTCATTCCTGTTCATGTCCCAAGGGTGGACAACATGGTCGCATACTGCCTGCGCCACTCTCAGGCCAAAGTCCACAAATGGGAACTACTCCAGGAAGTAGTAGAGGATCTGTTTCTCAGATGGGGCAAACCAGAATTAGACCTTTTCGTGTCCCCATCCAATGCAAAACAGCCCAATAGTTGCTCGCTAGATCCAGGGCCTGGTGTTTTCTGGCGAGACACACTGTCCCTCTCCTGGGCGGGCAGATTCCTCTATGCCTTCCCTTCCGTTGATCCAGATGGTTTTTCTGAAACGTTGCAAAGAGCAAGCGACGCTGATACTTATCACGCTGTTTTGGCCCAGGCAGATCTGGTTCCCTCTTTTGCATCAGCTGTCCTGGGAACCTCCAGTGCTGCTGCCAATCAGCTTCCACTTACTGTCTCAGGAGGCGGGTTCCTTGGTCCATCCGGACCTGCGTTCACTGAATCTGCATGCTTGGCTCCTAGAGACATAGCCATGATGTGACACGGGGTCTCGCAAGAGGAAGCAGACATTCTCACTGCTGCTAGGAAACCGGTTACCCATGCTACCTATGCCATGAAGTGGCGCAGATTTTGTATATGGGTTCAAGCACGCAGGTTTTTGCCTATGAATTGTCCAGAGAGGTTGATCTTGGACTACCTTCTCTGCCGTTTTCAGACAGGCTTGGCCTACTCCTCGGTTAAGGTACACCTCTCTGCCATTTCAGCCTATCACGTCCCTATAGGCCAACGCACGATATCTCAGTGGATATGGCACGAGCCTTCCTGAGGGGTGTTCTCCACCTTAGGCCCCTGATTAAGGATCTGATTCCACCTTGGGATCTACCCTTTGTCCTGGAGCAGCTTATGCTGCCACCCTTTGAACCAGTCGCGGATTGCGAGCTACGTCTTCTTACTTGGAAGACATTGTTCTTAGTTGCCGTCACCTCGGCCAGAAGAATTTCTGGACTCCATGCACTTATGTGCAAAGAGCCTAATCCTAAATTTCTGCCTAAGGAGGTCTCAGCTCTCACCCTTAATCAGGACATCGATCTACCAATGTATTTCCCTAAGTACTCTAATCAAGGAGAAGCCCTCTTGCAAACTTTAGATGTGTATAGGTGTCTCAGGTACTACCTGACCAGGACCAAACACCACCGAAAATTGGACCAGCTTTTTGTCTCCTTTGCCCACAGGATGAGGGGAGCTCCTGTTTCAGAACAGTCACTGTTCAGGTGGCTCATTCAGTGTATTACGTTCTGCTACCAGAAGCGCAACAAACCCTTACCGGGCATGGTTAAGGGTCATTCCACCAGAGGGGTGGCTACCTCCTTCGCAGTTCTAAAGAACGTATCCACCTCAGCCATTTGTGCTGCAGCTACTTGGAGCTCCGTACACACCTTCATCAGGCATTATAGCCTGGACATTGCATCAAGGCAAAGAGCGGGTTTTGGTCTGGCAGTCCTTCAAGGACTTCTGTCCTAGGCTCAGTTTCATTCAAGAATTTCTACCTTCCCTGCTCCCAATGGTGTGGGATTTCCATGATTGCTTGGGAATCAGTCCTAATGGTGTAACCTGCTGCAAGAGCTGTTTCTCGAAGTAAGATAGTACAGTTATGTAAGAACTTACCGTAACAGTAGATCTTCAAGAACAGCTCTTGCAGCAGGTACTTTCCCTCCCACCATCCCAGCTGGAGGTAGATTCTAGTTCCAACATCCTTCTCCTAGGATAAGGTGTTCACAGCCTCTTTCTGATTGCCATTTGTTGGCGGATCCTCAGTCTCCTCTTCTGATGTCATCCAGCGGCCGGGAGTCTCCGCCGGGAGAACTGGGGATTCTGGGGGACCGCCTCCTTATGTACTACGCCTGACGTTGGGGGCAGGACCAACGTCGGAGGTGATCCCCACTGAATACTGCTAGCTAGAAAATTTCCGAGGGGTCCTGGCGCCTGCCAGCTTCAGTCCTAATGGTGTAACCTGCTGCAAGAGCTGTTCTCGAAGATTTACTGTTACGGTAAGTTCTTACGTAACTGTACTTTCCCTCAGGACAGTACCAGATCCCTTTGGGGGGGGCTTGGTACTCACCTAGCAGTAATGAATGGTGAAGACTGACAAGGGGAAGATATGTAAATTATGTACCTACTGTAATTCTTGATCTTCTCTTGTATCTTTACTATTCATTACTGATTCCCACCCACCTTCCCCTCTTGTGCCTCAGCTTCTGGGCATCACCTCCACCCTGCTTGCCTTCCCCCTCTTTGAGGCCAAATGGGGGCAGAGTCCCTCTGGTACCTCAAGACCCTCTGTTCCTTCTCTAAAATTACAGTGCCCAACCTATGGAGGGCAGTGAGTAGGGTCTTCGCCCTGGCCTTAAAAGGAACTTCCTGGGGTTCTCCATGGGGGTACACTGTGGGGTCCATTCCATGACTTGGCACGGACCTGTCTGGTTCATAGTCAACTCGGTTAATGGTGGGGACTTCATCAGTGCATCCTGTGGGAGGACTGGTAGGGACCCTCCCTTTTTTCGTTGTCCCCCTACTTTATAGAGGTTGTTTCTGGACAGGGTCATCTCCTGTTTAAGGGGAACCCTCTTGGCTAAGCCCTCAGGTGATCAGCTTGAGAGGGCCATGCTCCAGGACTTTCATCTCAAATGCAGGTTATGGAGCAGGGGAGGTCAGACTCCGCCAGGCTTTATATTCTCCAAGACTATCTCAAATTCTCTTGTTCTGGACCTATGTCCAGTGGTTGATGAAGCTTGATGGGATCCTTGCACTTGTGTCTTTATACTGCTTAGGTTTTTGAGGCTAAAAATAAGCCAATGGTCTTCAAGCTGAGCACAGCATATGTCTATCCTTCTTCCCCTATATTTTCTATCTTTCTCTTCTCATTCCTTTCTCTCTCTCTCTTTTTTTGTCTCTTTTTGTTGTGCTGCCACCCAGGGGGTGGGGCTCTTAGGCCAGTTAGCAAAATCCTATTTCCTTCTGTCCTCAGGTCAACATATTCCTTTTTCAGTTTATATCCTTTCCTTTTTCCTATCCCTTGGCTCTCACCTCCTCTTTAAATTTCTCTGTCCCCCTTTTTTAAATTTCTCACTGGCAGAACAGAACTCGGATGGAGGATGAGCGTGTGGCACCTAACAGCCAACCCTCAGACGCCATGCAGTGCATTGACCTCGTGGGTGGCGCCATCGGTGCCAACTCCTCTTCCCCAAAAAAAGCTCCCAGGCAGGTGTGCGTCTCTGGCTTACACCCAGCAATAATGAATGGTGAAGGTACAAGAGAAGATCAAGAATTATGGCAGGTATGTAATTTAAAATTTTCCCCCTATCCCCACCAGCAATTTGAAGTGAGATCCACAGCTCTAGCACCTGGCAGGCAACAAAACAAGCAATTCTCTGGATAATGCCTGAATATCTTCCAGTCTGTAAATCTAAAAACTGAGTCCTGTACCACCAGAACCTGATGCTAGCCGGCACTAGACTCAAGAATGCCAGTGTGGGATCCATGTCTCTTTATGCATGACTGCCCAGTTGCCAAAACCCTTCCCCTGCCTGTCATTGCCAGGGTCTGCCAAAGGTGCAAACCTGTTGAGGTGGGTGAAAGAAAGAGGAAAAAAACCAAGAAACAGTGTGGAAAGGAAGGAAGGTAGAATCTAAAGTGCTTTAAAAATAGCTTGCATAGTTCCTAAAAGCACAGGTATTGGAATCAGGTAAACAAGAAGAAATCAACTTCTGTGAAACAAACAATCTACATTCTGCTATGCAAAACCGTTGTATTAAGAACTGTTGTATTGACTGGTTGATGCATCACATCATTATGCATTGATTAATTTTGTTTTTTAGTGTTTTTCTCAACTGGATCCATTTTATCATCACAATAATGCACTCCATGGCAAAGGTTGTTGTGGGATTTACCCATTTCCTATGTAATTTAAAGCACATGGCTGCACCTCATGCCACACTGCAGCAGGGGAACAGGTAACTTTCCCACTGACTACCACTCAGTGATATTTTATTGCTTAAACATCTACTATTAGTCCCACTCCTGTATTTCCTGGTAGCATATCTGTCTGGACTTTTCCACCTGGCACTGGCCCCATAGTCTGGCATACAACCTCAGCAGTAGTGGGGCAACTCCTTCCTCTGATGACGACACTAACAACTTTCACATTGTCATCACCAACAAACTCCATATGATCTGGTGTGCCACTGAGAACACAAAGCACACAGAGTTGGTATTGGTTAATGAAGACCCCTCACATGCAATGTACTGTAATGCTGAACATTTACTATCTTTTCATTTTAAGGATTTTTGACGCATAACTAGTTTTTATTTGTGACGGAGGGTTATGGTTATGTAATTTGAAAATCAACATAGCCAGACACAGAAAAAATGTAGAAAGTGGCATGCATGTAAAGCAAAGACTACATAGGTGTATACAGTATGTCTTGAGGTTGGCGATAAATAGTAACTATTATGGTAGCTCACACTAGGCTAGGGCTGTCTTGGTGGGATTTGCAGACTCTGTCACAACAACACAAACAGCAATCCACAGCAGATGCATGGTATTAGCATCTGCAACTAGTAAGCAATAATAATTCATGTTTATTGCTGGCCCTAAAAAGCAGGTGCGCACTGTAATTTTTCCAGCCCCTCACAAACATGCATGGTAGCAGACCTTCTCCACTGTTGAGGGGTATTAAAACTTCCACGCGCTTCCCTCCGCTTAGAAAGTTATAGCACCTCGAATTTGCACCCCCCATAAAAACAGAGCCATGTCTAACATGCCCCAAGGCAGGTACCCCAGCCCCCTTTTATGATGTCAGAAAATGAAGGCTGTGTGTGTGTGTTTCTTAGACCTGTATTGGTACAATTTTTCAATGACTGTTAGTACTATTTAGAGTTGCCACCTGGAAAAATGAAAGCGACCACTCCAGTAGACAAGGACTGTTACTCCAGCAGCTGCTTTGATTTTTCTACATGGCATCTCTAAATGATACTAAAAGCCACAGATATATCTCATACATACGGGTTGAAGAAATTCACCCTCAGTATTAATTTTCTGACATCACAAAAGGGGGCTGGGAGCATGTCAGACATGGCTCTGTTTTTATGGGGGTGCAAATGTGAGGTGCTATAACTTTTTAACCAGAGGGAAGCACATAGAATTTTTAATTCCCCTCAACAGTGGAGCAGGTCCACTATTATGTATGTTTGAGGGGGGCTGGGTACATGACAGTGGGTACCTGCTTTTTAAGACGTTCCTACCCCCTATGTGTGGTCAACTTGCACCATGACAATTACTTTATGTGTAGATGAAATGGTTTTGCTGAATTCTGGATGCTTAACCAGATGTATGGGTTTAAAGCCAAACTGAAGTTGCCAATGGCCTATTTCTCTAACCCTTAGTGATAATACTGTTTATAATACAGTATGACAATACTTGTGTACCACCAGTTAAATGTGTTGGTTGGCTGCAGATTATTATTTGATTGTCTAAATAATATTAAAATTATCTTCTATCAGGGCCTATAGCTGGTGATACAGTCTTAAACTTTGTCCAGTGGCAGTGAGTAGAGTAGAAAACCATATTTCTCAATTACCTGGAGGAAGTGGGAATTTGGTAGAAAGTCCCTTGAATTTGTAGCATCATATACAACATATGGCTGGGAAGCCAAGTTTCAAGAAAATACAAAATCACACATGCCCCCACAATGCAAAGCATCATGGGCTGCATATGCAAATCACCACAGAATGTTATGCTGGTCCAACTTTAAGCAGAATTGCATGGTGCCGAAAGGCCTCTCACACAGTTTGCAAAGGGTGCTAACAGAAGACATAGACACGTGTTTCATCCTACCAGGACTCATCAGTATGCCTTGTCTGTTTGACACCCCAGTGGAATGGACCAGCTACCCTTAAAGCAGTGTGCCTTGGATATATTGTGGTGAACCCATTAAAATAAAAAAAACATTTAAAAGACAAAGAACCTCTGTGCGCAAACACTGAGGAAAGGGTTACCCCAAAGGGCATTTGGCTGGGAAGCCAAGTTCAATATGGGAAGCCAAGCCAATATGGGTTCACCACAATATATCCAAGGCACACTGCCTTAAGGGTAGCTGGTCCATTCCACTGGGGTGTCAAACAGATGAGGCATACTGATGAGTCCTGGTAGGATGAAACACATGTCTATGTCTTCTGTTAGCACCCTTTGCAAACTGTGTGAGAGGCCTTTCGGCACCATGCAATTCTGCTTAAAGTTGGACCAGCATAACATTCTGTGCTGATTTGCATATGCAGCCCATGATGCTTTGCATTGTGGGGGCATGTGTGATTTTGTATATACAACATATACTTTGCATACTTGCCTTTACATTGTGACGTGCATGTGTGCATAAGAACTAGGAGGAACTACCAGCTGGGAGGGGCAGAGTTGTGGAACACTGAGGAGGAAAAGGACCTGGGGGTGATTATAACATGGAATATGAACAACTCAGCTCAGTGCAGGAGAGCAGCAGCCACAACCAACCAGATGCTGGTCTGTATAGCAAGGGAGATCTCCTCTAGAAGTAGGGAGGCAATCCTTCCCTTGTGTAGATCACTGGTCAGACCTCATCTGTCATATTGTGTGCAGTACTGGTGCCCATTCCTGAAGAAAGACATCAGGCTGTTGGAAAGGGTGCAGCACAGAGTGACTAAGATGATCCAGGGCTTGGTGGGGAATTCCTACAAGGAAAGGTTGAACAGGCCTAACATGTATTCCTTGAAGGAGAAGAGGGACGGGGAGACATGATCAAGACCTTTAAGTATCTGAAGGGGATTTACAAGGTAAACGCAGGACAGCTATTCTGGACCAGAAGGCAGAGGGATACTAGAGTGCACCAACTGAGGTTGGAGGGGGGAGGAATTCAGGAGGGAAATCAGGAGACATTATTTCACAGAGAGGGTGATGGACAAGTGGAACACTCTGCCTGAGGAGGTGGTTTCCTTTAGGACAGTGGGCTGCTCCAATAAGGGTTGGGACATAGTGAGGGAGGAATGGCTGTGGAGAGGGGTTGGGCAGCTGCAAGTTGAACGACTAGCTGCAGAATCGAGCAGACTCGTTAGACCGTGTGGCCTGTTTCTGCTGGCATTTCGTATATCTGTATATATATATATATATATATATATATATATAATATATGTGTGTGTGTGTGTATGTGTCTCATAGAAGCTCCCTCTGTGTCTATGTGGCCCACATACCTTGAGGGAGATGACAGACCTACAGCCACACAGACACCACTCGCAACACTTCACTGACTTTGATTTTCCCGAGCAGTGCTGTTATAAGAGAAAAGAGAGAGACCCACACACAAACACACACTTCATTTCTTCAAGACACACAACAGCTGAGTCTCTCTCTCTCTCTTTCACTCACTCCCTCAGCCATTGGAAGCTTTTGCCCTGCTGGAGCCCAATGCAAAGCTCAATGGCAGGGCCTCCAACAGTCAGTGTTGTCAACGGGGGGAGGGGTTGCAGCAGGGCCATTCCCTCTCAGCCGTAAGGGTAAATCACCACCACTATCCTTTTTTTTCTCCTCCCCCTTGTCCCTTACAGCTTCTCTATATTCTGCTAGGTGCCACAGTTGTTGAATCATCACAGGCCCACAAGCCTCTCATGTTAATGTGTCCGCTGTGATACAGTAAAGAGCCACAGCATGCAACCTGCAGTTACTGAACACTGGAGAGACCAGCATTATATGTTTAAAACCTTTCCGGGGTCTGATTTGATCTGCATAGCATGGGTACTGAATCAGACCATTGTCCCAGTCCTTTTAGTTAGGTAGTTAAGGCAGGACTGGACTGTCTCTTTTGGGATTGCCCAGATAGAAGACCTGCATTTTGGCCATTTGGCCTTGTTTTGGATTACAAATAGTGATCCTTTTAAGTTTAAACTTAATAACTACAGGTTGAATAGCTGCATCTACATCGAACATTGACCCTATGATGGTTCAACAACTGTGTTACCCAGTAGAATGCAGGGGAATCTTAGGGACTGTGGGGATAAGTATAAATGCCGTGCTTGTTAGTTGGGACAAAGAGGGATTGACAGGGACGAGGGAGGAGGTTTGCAAGGGACTTGCCAGTTATTTATGTTTTAACCCTTCCCTTTCCTTCCCCAGAGCCTTGTTTCTGTCTTCCCTAATAAACCTTATTCCATGTCCCTTGTTTGTGTTTTACTCCTGTATGCTGTTTTCTATTGCTTGGTCATTGTGTTGTGTAGTGGAACTGTATGTGGCTGTTAAATTACAGCATAGGGCTGGCAGGACAGCCTAGACATTAGAGTAATGAGCCATGAATGAACTTGATACATCCAGCAGAATAGGGTTTGATACCCATAACCTCCTCTTGCATATTGTGTGACCCTGAGTAAGTAATTTAACCTTCCTAGTGTCCTTGGGTTGCCCTTGAAAACAGGCCCTGTGCCTAGTGGAACTTACTTTGTTACCAAAAGAATAACTAGTTACAGAAGACACTCACCTGACAACATTGTTCTAGTACTGACATTTGGAGCTGCATGGCATAGCAGAGCACTCATTTATCAAACAGGGCTTGTACACTTATAAATGGATACTTATTTTGGACCAGTAATGGAAAACAAACAATAAGAAACAAACACAAAAAACGATTCATATCACTATACCCTCTGTATGACTGGTTTTGTAGTTCTAATTTACATTTGAAATACTTAACTTAGACACATGGTAGTGTTGACAGCAGCAGACGGTAGAAATTCCTACATTTATGACTCCCAGCTTCAAGAGAATGTCTTAATATTTTGGTAATGGCTTTTAAAATACATTAGTCCATTACCTTATTATAGTGACACTCCTTTGAGTCCAGAAAGAAATGTTTTCATTAAGTCCACTTTATGAAACTCACTGCCCAGTTAATGGGGGCCCTATTAGTTGAGCAATGACTTCTGTTTATAACAAAGGTTGCTTTAACATACATAAAACTGTTTATAAAATGTCCTCCGTTGACTTCTATGTGGCGCACGCCTGTGTTCTGCCTGGTTAGACATAACAAATTGCCTGAGCATGGGGATGGGGCTACATCGAAGGGGTCATCATTAATCTGTTCAAGCACAAAGTTTGATCCCTTCCCACCCATAGTTGATGTAGGCAATACATTCCTTTCTGTGCTCAACTGGCTATTCCCAGAAGAAGATAATGAGCTGCTGTATTAAAATGCCATTACCAAAATCATAGACATTTCCTTTCAAGGTTGAAGAAATTAGCTATTGTAAGGATTCCGTGTTGGGGGGGTGCCTGGGTCTACTACTTACATAGACTGTTTTCCTATACATAAGGCATCCTGTGTCACAGAGGGTTTGCAGTTCATGCCTATATTGCTGTCTCCCACATAACACATGTGCCTAATTAGCCATGTGCTGCTGGGTCAGTGTTCAGTCAAAATAAGAAGATAATGAGTTAACTCCTAGGCTGCTGAAAGAACTAGAATGAATCTATTTGATTGAGCGGGACAGATGCTCATTCTGCAGTCCTGCAAGGGTTAAATGACAGCAGCTTCAAAAGTTGTTTTTTTTGTGTGTGTATCCTGAGAAGTTAGGAGGCACAGTAACATCCCCCCGTCTGACAGAGCAGCAAATAGGAAAAAATCAGACAAGGAGCACACTATTTTGCAGTTGTGGGTGGATACATTCAAATATCTAAAAAAGAAGTCCTATGATAAGCCATTTTTAGAGCTAATGCAAGAGGACTGCACACTCTGCCTACCTGCAGCTGTATAAAGTAGACTGCTTTGACAGAGACTCACTGCAAAGCACAGCTACTGTTATCTGCTGTGTCTGAGGAAGTGACTGTTGCAGTGTGCCATCTTTCCAGCAAGAGAGACAGAGCAGGACTGGGAGAGACAGACAGTTAGTGTTCCAAAGTTGCTGCAATATCTTGTGTGCTGCTGTATCTGTGTGCGGGTCACTCTCTCTCTCTCTCTCTAGGACATATACAGAAATTCAGCAGTGGGAAGCTGCAGCAAGACACATATACAGTCTCTCTCTCTCTCTCCTGTGTATGTCTGTGTGTGGGGGGCAACAACATTCATCTACAACTGCTGCAGGATCAGAAAGACAACTGAAGGTCCATCCATCTGTCACTGTCTTTCTTGCTGCCACTCGCTATATAGCAATCAATAAGCCACTCCCTTTGACACATTTTCTCTCACTCTGTACAGTGTGCCAGAACCTGCTGCCTCTCTCCACACTAACAGTCAGAAAGTTCTCTTCCACCTCTACCTCAGATGCTGGCACCAGGCTCTGCCTTCTCTCTCATGCCTCAAAAGGGTGCTGAGTGAATAGGTGGACACTGTCAGCTGGGGGGGTGGCACTCTGTCTATATCTAGTGGACTTAAGTACTAGTGGGGGAAAGAAAATCAACCATGGGAACTGAAACCTGTCTGTTGGGAGGGCACGGCATGGGTGCTGTCTAAAGAAGAGCTACTAAGGAGAACAGCAGACACAAATGCTGTGGGACAGACACCAGGTTAATGTCTCGCTCTGTTGTTCTCTCCCTTTCTGCCTCACTGTGCCTGTGGAGATCACTAAAGTGCTTTTTCTTGCTCTCACATACACAGTAACAGTGTGTCCCTGCTGTCTAGAGTGACTTGCCTTGCATGCTGTCACACTGTGTCTGTGGGACCACATATGACTTTATAGAGGGTGATATTTGGGACGAGAGGGTGCAGATCAGTAGGGCATCTGCATGGGTTGTCATGTAAGGGACAGAAGAGTGGAGATCAACAGGGCCGGTGCATGGCTATCCATAAAGCTATGTAGGGAACATTGCAACAACCAGCCCAGAGAGACATGGTAAAATTGGGGGTTTGTGAGACACACACACAGCACTGGAGACAGCCCAATAGCCCAGGAAGCAATCATCAGGATGGGAACCTATCTCCAACTGCCTAGCTATCTGTGTGTTACTCCTCAGACAAACAGAGAGATAGAGAAACAGGGACAGACACATACAGCTGATTGCACTGACTTCCGCAGCACAGGGGTTCACTTGATCGCTGTGTTTGCACTTCTCCCACTCCTTCTCTCTCTCTCTGCCTCTCACAGTGAAAGCGGCTGCTAATTTTTCCACTTACTTTGACCATCGTCAGGACTTGGGGGCTAGAACATGGGTGCAGGGGAAGGAATACAATGCAGAAAGACAGTGCTATAAAAGAAACAACTCTTTTTCATTCAGTAGCACAACCATGGCTGCTGACACTGTGCAGGGGTCTATGTGGCTGCACTGTGTGGCTCGGTACCCAAAGATCCACCAGGCAGGTGGGCGGGGAACCAAATAGTAACATCCTCTGCTGCTGACATGTATGACAATGTGACAAGAAGCAGAGTTTCACTAACTTTTAGGGATTGAGAAAAGCACAGTACATGACAGACTTTGACTGTCCCTCACTTAGCGAGGATAATAATGGCTGCCCCTGACACTGCAGTTGTGGCACAATAACTAGATCTGGTCTGCTCACGGATCACTCAGGGCAGACAATTCACTGCTTACTGTGGGTATATCATGGATTAATCAACAGTCATCTGATGGCTCTGCACCAGTCAGGTACATGTTTTTCTCTACCCGGTGTTATAATTAAGCAATAAGCCATGAGGGAGTGTGGGTTATTGGGGCATTTACCACGGCTGGAGTGGTTTTTCCACGAGGTGCAGCCAAGTGGGTAAATTCTCCCCAGCCATGGTAAATCCCCCGATAACCCACATCCCTCGAGTGGCTTTTTGCGATCATACCAAGGTTAAATTTTTTACTATAATAAAATATAACTTTTAAAGAGGTTGCTTTGATTTTTTATTTTTATTGTATTTATTCCTGGGCTGCAGATGATTAGGATTTAGATGACCACCATTTGCTCCTCAAGATCCGTTGGTTATCAGAGGATTTACATCAGTGGTAAACTGCCAGTCTGACCATTTCATTGGCTGTTCACATATGTCCATGGTATAATTGTGCATATGTCACCTGATAATAACATCAGTGAAATACATTGTAAAGCATATGCTGCAACCAAGGACATCTCAGCAATGCGTAGTGAATCACATATCTAGTGAAATACATTGTGAAGCATCTGCTACATCCATGGATGTGTCAGCAATGTGTAGTGAACCACAGATCTAGTGATGTACATTTTGAAGCATATGCTACATTGATGGACATCTTACCATTATGTAGTGAACCACAGATCTAGTGATGTACATTGTGAAGCGTCTGCTATATATCCATAGATGTCTAGACAATGTGTAGTGAACCACAGATCTAGTGAAGTACAATTTGAAGCATCTGCTATATCTATGGATGTCTCAGCAATGTGCAGTGGACTAAAAATCTAGTGAGTACATTGAGAAGTATGTTACATCTAGGGGCATCTCAGCTATGTGTAGTGACCCACAGATCTACTGAAGTACATTGCAAAGCATCTACTATGTCCATTGATGTCTTAGCAATAAGTAATGAACCACAGATCTGGTGAAGTACATTGTGCAGCATCTGCTACATCCATTGATGTCTTAGCAATGTGTAGCGAACTGCAGATTTAGTGAAGTACATTGTGAAGCATCTGCTACCCCCATGGCCATCTCAGCATTGTGTAGTGAACCACAAATCTGCTGAAGTACATTGTAAAGCATCTGCTACATCCATAGACATCTCAGCAATGTGTGGTGAACCTTAGAAATAGTGAAGTACATTGTGAAGCATGTGATATATCTATGGACGTCTCAGCAATGTGTAGTAAACCACAGATCTAGCGAAGCACACTGTGAAATATCTGCTGCATCCATGGATGTCGCAGCAATGTGTAATGAACCACCTATCTAGTGAAGTACATTGTGAAGCATCTGCTACATCCATGGATGTCTCAGCAATATGTAATAAAAGCATCTGCTACATCCACGGATGTCTCAGCAATGTGTAATTAACCAAAGATCTAATGAAGTACTTTGTGAAGCATCTGATACATCCATTGACTTCTCAGCAATGTGCAGTGAACCACAGATCTAGTGAAGTACCTTGTGAATCATCTGCTACATCCATGGATATCTCAGCAATGTGTAGTGAACAACAGATCTAGTGAAGTACATTGTAAATCACCTGCTACATCTATGGATGTCTCAGCAATATGTACTGAATGAGAGATCTAGTGAAGTACATTGTGAAGCATCTGATACATTGACGCATATTTCAGCAAACTGTAGTGAACCACAGATCACGTGATGTGCATTTTGAAACATTTGCTACATCTGTGGACATTTCCGCAATGTGTAGTGAATCACAGATCTAGTGAAGCACACTGTGAAACATCTGCTACATCCATGGATGTCTCAGCAATGTGTAGTGAAACATAGATCTAGTGAAGTACATTGTGAAGCATCTGCTACATCCATGGACGTCTCAGCAATGTGTACTGAACCACAGATCTAGTGAAGTACATTGTGAAATATCTGCTACATCCATGGATGTCTCAGAAATATGTAGTGAAACACAGATCTAGTGACATATATTGTGAAGTATCTGCTACATCCATGGATGTCTCAGCAAAACGTACTGAATGAGTGATCTAGTGAAGTACATTGTGAAGCATCTGATACATCGATGCATATCTCAGCAAAGTGTATTGAACTACAGATCTAGTGAAGTACATTGTAAAGTTTCTGCTACATCCATGGATGTCACGGCAATGTGTAGTGAACCACAGATCTGGTGAAGTGCATTGTGAAGTATCTGCTATGTTCATGGACATCTCAGCAATGTGCAATGAACTACAGATCTAGTGAAGTACATCTGCTACATCCGTAGGCTTCTCATCAATGTGTAGTAACCCACAGATCCCCAAATCAACTACTGAATGAGCATCTGCAACACTGCCAGTGTTGCCTGACAACTTTAATTTCTCCTATGTTGTTGCTGATTGTTCCATCCAGGGGTTTGAAAGCAGTATGCTTCCCAACGCTCAGACTATGTCAACATCATTTATGTATTCTACGGCAGTGTCTGAAGTATACAAATTGATTCCATCATGTACTTGTGTAAAGACATGAGCTAACATTAAACCACCTCTGTGCACAAGATATATTCAAATATTACCATCTGTATGCACCACAGGGAAGCACTGCATGGTGTTGGTTGGTGTACAGTGTAACCCAAAAGATTTTGATGTACAGACCCTCATTACTGAAACAGATGTGCATCATAGTGTGTCAGATTCCACAACTGACACAGGGTCCTCCCCTGTCATGGACTCCATTATTCATGATGAATAATGTCGGCTGAACATGACTCATGAGAGGAAGGCAAGAAAACAACACTTGGATGCAGTCATGTGTATCCTTCTGAAAACAGCACCACAGAATTGGAGGAGAAATATTTGATAGCTTCTGAGAGTTGCCTGACCTTGCTTTTCAAGAACTGCCACATATGTAAATTGGGCACCAATACAGAAATAAAAATATTTATTGGCAACATGATTAAAGTTGTTTCTACCTGTACTCGTGGACACTTGAGGAAATGGCACAGCCAGCAGCTACATGACAGTATGCCTATGGGATACCTGCTGTGTTGTGCTGCAGTCTTCACTTCCAGAATCCCACCAGCAAAAGCAATGAGGTTGCTGAATCAGATGCACATGCCAGAATTGTCACTAGTTACCTATCATAAGACTCAAAGGTCTTATATTTTTCCCGATGTGCAAAATGTCTGGCACCTTCAGCAAGAAGACATTCTGTGAGATATCAGCAATAGAAAAGGGCCCACACATTTAAAAGAGATGCACAGCACATTCCTAGATATGCCCACATATCTCTGGACTTGCTAGAACCATCAGGGGTGTAGCAATATTCAGAAGCCCCCAATGCAAACCCAACTGCACCACCACGGGGAATATTATGATACGGATATGCAAATGAGGGGTCTCTCATGCATATTCCCCACATCACAGTATACTCAAAAGTCCCCTGATGAAGACATGGCCAGATGCAAAGGTAAGTTCACTTAACCCTACCCTAACTTTGTGCAAGGTAGCGTGGTGCCCCGTGCACAGTCCAGGGTTGGTCAAATGACCACCCTAGCCCTAATCCATGTCTTTAGTAAAAGGAAAGGTCATCTGTTCCTGCTAGTCTAATGGTACACCCTACTAGGTCCTGATTACTGTAGCAAACAATATATCTCCAAGCATCTTTTTCATAGTATAAAGTGTCTTCTGCCCTGATCACAGAGTGACATATAAATGAAAAAGAATTAACTTTTTGATGGTGTAGGTACCCCCTTCCCCTGCCCTGATCACTGTATGAACTAGAATAAGAAACATAGTCCCATTTCTATAGTACAGTATCCACCCACCCTGGTAGGCAGTAACCCCCCTCTCCACACACCCCCAACCTGACCTGTGCCAGTGACTAGCACAACCCTCCTCACTCTGCCATGGCCTACCAGCGACTGAGTGGTATCCAAGCACATACCAGTAAATAGTCGCTCATTGGTGATCACAAACCAGAGTGGTGCTATTTACTGTATGATCTGGTACCGCTCAGTCTGTGACTGGACGTGGCAGGTGAGGAGGATTGCAGTCGCCGGCACAAGTTGGGTTGGGGGTATGGGGATGGGGGTTACTGCCTACCAGAGTGAGGGTAGAGGGACACTACGTTATGGTAATGAGACTCTGTTGTTTATTCTATTTCATACAGTGATTGGGGCCAGGGAGTGGGGGTCCTACACTATGAAAAAGGGGCTTGGGGATATATTGTACAGTACGGTGATCAGAGCTCGGGGGGGGGGACACTACACTACCAGGGAACAGATGACGATTATTTTTTCTACAAACATGGATTGGGGCTGGGAAGAGGGGAGGGCTGGCTTGGCATCATCAGCCCATTGCAGTCTGGCTAATGAAACCATGAATGGGCATGCATGAGGCCCGTTTGGGCTATGCATGCCCAATGAGCTCATTAACATATTCTGGCTGAATATCACCCTTGAGGGACACGGTGCATCCAGGTATGCACCGCGCATTCTCCCATTGGTGGTCTTCAGCCCTGCTCCCTGGATGTGCCACAACAAACATGGTGGTTGCCTGCCATGTGTTGTGCATCCAGGGTCCAATATTCAAATAGAATGTGTGATCTGTTCCAGTAGCCCATTCTAGTTGAATATCATGTCACAGCCTGGCAGCCCAACTATTTTGGGTGGCACATCAGTTTGTGGGCACATATTTCTGGCTCTGAATATGGGGCTGACTTATTCTTGGTGGCGGAGCTTACTGTGATTTGTCCAGACAGTCTGTCATGTATGGGCTGCATTCCTTAATGGAGCTCTAGGCAAAGACAGTTGTTAATAACTTGATTCAGGTAGCATGCATGTCTTAAAATGTATCAGTAAAATACAGCATTGCTAATTTTAAATACTGATTTAAATATTTTATTCCTTGCTGTTGTATATTCAATAGAGCTCTCAGATGAAGAACTCCTCTGCAATGGAGCTTAAAGGCCTCACAAAAGGATTACAGTTCCTCATAGACCAAAGTTGTCACATTTCTCAACTCATGACCAATAGACATGTGCTAGTCCATGCATATTTGCGGAAATGTTATCATAATATTAAACACTTTTTCAATATATGTCACATGCATACCTCTCAACCTTTTGTCCTCCAAATGTGGAACATTGCCTCTCAAAATGTGGAACAAATGAGCAAAATGTGGAACACTTAATCCAATGTTTACCTAAGAAGCTCAGAACACTGTTAAAATGTTTGCATTTATATTCAGAAAGTCTGTTATTAATTGAATAATATATTTTTTGCATCATTTACTATGGGTTATTGATTTAAAATGTTAACACTGAATGTGGGACAAGTCCTCACAATGTGGAACAGGGTGATTTTGTGAAGTAAAATGAGGAATGTTCCTCGTAATGTGGTACAGTTGAGAGGTATGGTCACATGTCCAATTTTTTTTTTTTTAAACTTTCTTTTTTTTCCTCCTCCTCCCCACTTTCAGACCCTGTTTCCTTGGGAGTCGCCAATGGTGCCAACCTCACCCTCCTCAACCTACCTGATCCTACAGATGAACCCCCATGGAGTCTTGGTTATATCCCCCAGGTGGGTAAAAGATTGGGCCCTTCACCCTGAGATCCTTCTTTTGTCTTGTTGGGCACTGAATGGTAGGACAAGCAGGTGGGAGTAGTGAGATCACACCAGCGCTCTGTCTCCCTGGCACTCCTTGAGGCATTTTTCCCTTTTTTCTGTGGGTGTGATGTGCACCCAGACATCAAGGTGCAAGTGCTGACATCCATCACGCCCAACCCCTCTGAATCGTTGAACACTTGCTGTGCCTCCACCTTCTGCCAGAGGCCAGCTAAGTGCCAATCCCGATACCCCCCCCTCCCAGGGAAGGTGAGCAGTCCCCTGGATACTCAAGCCTCCTCTCCCTGACTCATTCCTGAACCTGGGTCGACGGCGATGCAAGCGGTAGTACTACCGCTGTAGCTGTGGGCTGGCCCATATGTCCAAAGTTAAGTAAGATGTTATACTTCATGTATACCATCAGTAATGGTGTAACTGGACATAAATCGTATTGTAAGATCCACAAACCAGTGTGCAATATTTACTACCATACCATACCACATATCTAGAAATGTGCACTGGCTCCTGTCTCAGTGTTTCATGCCTATATTGTCACATCCACACCCTCAGTTTGCCCATATGCGTACAGATAAGGCATGCTACTAGGTCACACAGGGTTCCATGAAACACTGCCATCTCAAACACATGGCAACCTACCAGCCTTCTTAACAACTCAAACCACCACAGCATGGAAATCTCTTCTTGTTCAAGTCCTGTGCCATGTGTTGCAGGGGTATCACTCATCTGCTGAACTGTGATGACAGTTTCACACTGTTAACATCACAAGATCCATCTGTGCTTAATGAATTGGATTTTGAATTAAAAAACAATCGAAGTGGCACCAGGGGACACCCTCTACAATTAAGACAAAAAATAAAATAATACAAACAAAAGGAAAGATTTTTTATACCCAAAGAGTAATTAATCCATGGAATAAACTTCCATTAGAAATTATAATCAGTAAAGAAAAACAACAAATCTTTTCTTGTCCTAGGAGGAGGCCTCTGACCAGGGATCTCTGGCCTGCCCAAGAACTGCACCGGCAGGCAGCTTTGCTCTGCTGCAGTCCCTGCATCTTCAATCCACCCTCCAGCTCTGCAGGAGGAGGCCCCTTACCAGGGTGCTACAGCCCACCAAGGAACTACACCAGGAGGTGGCTTTGCTCTGCTTCAGTCCCTGCATCTTCAGTCCACCCTCCAGCTCTTCAGGAGTAGGCCCCTGATGAAGGTGCACTGGCCTGCCAAGGAACTGCACTGGGAGGTGACTTTGCTCTGCTGCAGTCCCTGCATCTTCAGTCGACACTCCAGCTCTGCAGTGGGAGGCCCCTGACCAGGGCATTCAGGCCCACCAAGGAACTGCACTGAGAGGTGACTTTGCTCTGCCATAGTCCCTACATCTTCAATCCACCCAGCTCTACAGGAGGAGGCCCCTGACCAAGGCGCTCTGGCCCACCAAGGAACTGCACCAGGAGGTGGTTTTGCTCTGCTGCAGTCTTTGCATCTTCAGTCTGCCCTCCAGCTCTGTAGGAGGACCCTGACCAAGGTGATCTGTTCCACCAAGGAACTGCACTGGGAGGTGGCTTTGCTCTGTCGCATTCCCTGCATCTTCAGTCCGCCTTTCAGCTCTGCAGGTATGACCTTCCTGGCAGTTTTGCCTCGCTCTCTCCCTGGTGCTTACTCCTGCTCCTGACTGGTCGGCACTGGTGAACCAGGATCCTGATTGGCTCTCTTCCTGTTCCACTGCTAATGTTTTTCTGCATGCCTCCCAGCATGAGTTTTAACTTTTGGTTGCAAAATTTTCAAATTATAATCAGCTTCACCCCTCTGCCTAATTGTATTATGTGCACCTTGCTGTAACTGTGTTGTTGCCATTTAAATCACTGTGTATTGCAAGTGCTTGACTGTTTAACACAAGGAACTTACAGCTCAGTTTAGAATAATTTTAAGTTAACCTGAAAAGTATATTTTGTTTTTCCCTCTACCTTTACTATCTCCTTCTTACTTCTGTTTCCCAGGCTAACTCATGGAAGCACTACTGAAGGAGAGATTGGTGGAACATCTGGTTGTCAATGGACTACAGGACCAAAGGCAGCATGGTTTCACCAGGGGGAGGTCATGTCAGACCAACCTCATTGAATTTTTTGACTGGGTGACTAGGGAGGTGGATCAGGGGAAGGCGGTGGACATGGCCTATCTGGACTTCAGCAAGGCCTTTGACACTGTGCCACTTAGAAGACTATTACACAAACAGGGGAATATGGGTGTGGCAGGACAGTAGTGTGGGTAGGTAACTGGCTGGGTGGCAGGACACAGAGGGTGGTGGTAATGGCTGTCACTCCACAGAGGGAAGAGTGACCAGTGGGTAATACAGGACTGTGCTGGGACCGTCCTATTCAGCATCTTCATCAGTGACATTGCGCAGGACCTAGAAGGCAGAATTTCACTGTTTGCTGATGACACAAAGCTCTGTAACAGAGTAGACACACCAGAGGTGTAGACAGAATGAGAAGCGACCTGCAGAAACTTGAAGAATGGTCAGGGGTTTGGCAGTTGAAATTCAATGCAAAGAAGTGCAAGATAATGCATATGGGGCACAAAATCCCTGGCACAATATATTAGTTGGGAGGTGAGGATATAGCATGCACCAAGCAGGAAAGGGATCTTGGGGCTATCATCTCTGATGACCTCAAGGTAGGGAAACAGTGTGACAAGGCAGCAGGTAAAGCAAATAGGATGCTGGGATGTATAGACAGGGGCATCACCAGCAGGAAAAGGAGGTCATAATTCCGCTTATACAAGACACTAGTGAGGCCCCACCTGGAGTACAGTGTACAGTTCTGAGACCATACCTACGTAAGGACATAGGGTAGAGAAGGTTCAGAGGAGGGCAAATAAAATGGTGCATGGATTGCATCACAAGTCCTATGAAGACAGGTTGAAGGAACTGAACATGTACTCCTGGAGGAGAGGAGGGAGAGAGGGATATGATAAAGACATACAAGTATCTTACAGGGAGGAACAGGGTGCAGGAAAACACTATTTTTAAGCAAAAGATGTTCCAAGACTAGAGGGCATGGGATGAAGTTGAGGAGGACGATTCAGAGGAAACATGAGAAAGAATTTCTTCACAGAACGGTAGTGGACAAGGGGAACACCCTGCCAGAGGAAGTGGTGGGGGCTGAAACAATCACGGGATTTAAGAATGCATGGGATAGACATAAAGGAATTCTGGAGGTCAGGGGTAAGGGGCAACAGACTTCTAGGAAAACAAACTGAACTTACAAGCTCAAATGGGCAGACTGGGTGGGCCATAGGCTCTTATCTGCCGACACTGTCTATGTATCTATGTAACTCTTAATAATAATAATAGTAATAATTCTTTATTTGTAATGTGCCTTTCAACAAATTAAGGTGCCTAACAAACAAACAAATCTTAAATTCACGCATTATAAATACAATAAAATACAGGTAAAAGGCAGAGCTGGATCATTCAGAATATGCTTAACTCTCAGTAACTGCTAAGTGCCAGGCTGGGCAAGCTAGAAACTGCAGCTCAGTTTTGATATAAGTTGTTCAAAGAGCAACTATCGTGCTCAATTCGAAATCGCCCCCCAAGAAACACAAATGTCCCTTACCTGCCCCCAAATTAAATCCTGTAAAACTTTCTTTTCAAAAACCGTCCCCAGTTTTTTTTTTAATTTATTTAGTTGTTTAACCAGGAGTAACACACTAAGCTGAAAGCTTTTTTTACAGGAGCGACCTGGAAGCATAGGGAAATTAAATGACTTGTTCAGGGTCACACAGTATGCAAGTGGAAGCTGTTTGAGTCGAACCCAGCTCTGGTCTGCTGGATGTCACCAGATTTGCAGCTCAGAGCCTTAAACCACTGCACCATACTGCCTCCTTGTTAGTTAAGCAGTGGCAATAATGTATTCTGACTGGCCATCTAAACTATCAAAATTTATCTTTTTAAAACAGCCCCATTCAAGTCAATGGACGCTCACCCTCACGCTACTCAAGCAGTGATGTCACAAAACGCGGTAACGCAGGGGCAGATCGGGGGCTGATCAGTCGAGGCACAGGTACCAGGAAGTGAAAGGGATTGGCACGTCGGAGCTCCATGGAGCAAAAATACGATCCCTTCCCTTCCAAACTGGGGACATTTTTGAAAAGAAAGTTTTACGGGATTTAATTTGGGGGCAGGTAAGGGACATTTGTGTTTCTTGGGGGCATCAGGTGGAAAGTTGCTTTTTAAGCTAAATTTGAAAGATTATGTTATTGTTTTCACTCTTCCTTTACTCTCACTCACTCTGCCCTTAACTCTGTCTCCCAGGCCAGTTGCCCATTAGCAGATTATAAAGATCTGCCACTAGAGGGACCTTTGTTGTTTCATTTGTGGTGCAACTGTGTTATAGCAGTATAGTCTTCTCTTCTCTTTAACTTTTAGTATAGTTTTCTTGTTCCCCTAATGTATGAGTTTCTCTCAATTATGTTTCACCTGATATAATTAAAAATTGATTGTTTCGTATACTCTCCTGCTCAATCCACTACATGTCTTTTCTCACCATGCCTCTAGACTCACTTAGAGTACTTCTTCTTATCCACTCTGCCCTCTGTCTCCCCATTCTCACCCACACCCCTTCCCTTTCCCCATTATTACTGGCCCCTCTGTGCCACACGCCACTCTCCTGTCTTCAATTATGCTGTTACCCCATCTCCCTCTATTCAGGTCTGAGAACATTACCCCTTCTGCCATAGTGCCTCACTCTTAGCAATTCCTGTTTACTACACACTACTACATATTCTATGCTTCCAGCCTCCTCCTTCTCTTCACACCCCATTATCTCCAGTTGAGCCTGCTCTGTACCTTAGTATAAGAGTGTAAAGCTTCACTGCATTATCATTGCACTCCTGCTGTTGTCTTCCGGAGACATAAATCCCAGCCCTGAACCTTGCCCTCCAAGCACCTCGGTGACCCCATCCACTGCTCCAGGAACTTCCCCATCAAGCCACACTGTGCTTCCCCATGGAATGAAAATTCCTAAATATATGCAGTCTTCTCACTAAAGTCAATCTATTCCAGCCTCTGGTTGCTTCACTTGGTCCTGATATTATCATCCTGTCTGAAACCTGGCTTAATAAAATAGGTGACCCTTCTCTCTCCATTCTGGGCTATACTATATCTCGACAAGACTGGTCAGGGAGGGGTGGAGGAGTGGCTATCTGTGTCTCCACATGTATCCAATTCACCACCATTCTTTCTGCCTCTATCCCAAAAGCATAAGAGGTGCTTATCTTACAGCTATCCCTCCCTTTCTTAATCCCTATATTTGTGGCAAATTCCTATTGTCACCCAGGCCTCCACTCCTCTGTTTATACAGACCTCATCAGTTCCATAGTATCCCACACCTCCTTGGGTGAAGTTTATATTATGGGTGACTTCAACTTAAACTGGTTAGTCCCCACCATGAACAAAGTACGAAATGAAATTGATGCCCATAAGTTATCACAGCTCATCCTTGATCTAACTTGGATGAACTATAAAATAAGTAACCGCTCCTTAATCAACTGGGCCCTCACCTCATCCCCTTGTGTGGTCATTAAATCTGGTGTATTATCAGATGCACTAAGTTACTACCTCATCACCTTTCTGGTACATAGAATTCACAGAATCAAGGCACGTCATAAAACCTTAATGACTCACACATATAAATCTCTGAACCTCGCTCCCCTCCTCCATGACCTAGGTCATGCAAACTGGCCCCCTGTAGCCTCAGCAAACATGATAGATGAAGCCACAGAATACTTCAAAGGTAAATGTCTCAACATTTGGAATCGGCACGACCCTCTTCAATGCGTGAGAGTCCATGGGAGACAACTACCATGGATATCACCTGAATTTATAGCTTGTCAAAGGGTACGGGATCAAGCTTGGAAGCTACATAAAGCCTCAAACTTCCCTAAAGACTATGACGCGTATTGATCTCTTTGCAACAAGTGCACAAAAGCCACTCATTTGGCTAAGGCAGACTACTTTAACTCAGCCTTTCAATCCAACGTAAACAATCCCTGTAAATTCTGGAAAGTCATCCATTCACTCTTCTCCCCCTTCCACTCCTCCTCTGCCTCCTCAATATAAACAACACCCTTATTACTGATCACCTCACTGTTGCTACTGAATTAAATTCATACTTTACCTCTTGTGCCTCTTCTCTCCTATCCCCCTTATCGTGTACTAGGCCAGGTGCCCCCTCCACCTTGCCAAGCACAGTGCCCCAATCTACTTGTTTCTCTTTCACTAAAATTGCCCCTTCTGATGCCTTGAATACCTTAAACCCATCCAAAGACAGTTCACTTGATGGTTTGGACCCCAAGCTGCTATATCTCTCAGCTACTGCAATCGCTGCCCCGCTGTACAACCTCTTCAACTTCTTGTTCCAAATGGCAGCCATCCCACTTGTTTGGATGCATGCCATTGTTCTTCCTCTACCTAGTGGTGGTAATCCTTCCTCACTGGGGAACTACCATCCCATATCCTTCCTTCTCACCCTTGACAAACTGCAAGAACACTTGGTTCTTGCCAAACTCTCTTCTTATCTCTCTAACTCCAACTTTTTCACCCCCTTCCAATCGGGTTTTTGGAAAAGCCGCTCCACCACCACCTCAATGATTAGGCTAACTGACTCCATCCTCTCAGGGATGGACAGCGGTCAAATCACATCTGCAATTTGTGTTGACCTAGCCAAAGCTTTTGACACAGTTTCCTATAGCTACTACTAAACTCCCTTTCCTCAGCAGGTCTGACTGACTTTTTCTTTGTCGATCTGAATGGTACATGACTTGTATCCAGGACATCAAGATGTGTCATCGTGAAGCAGTGTCAAAGTTCATGGTTCCATGGTTACAGGATTTATATCAAGGAAGTCAAGCCACACTGTTAAAGTGTGAATGTAGAGATTTGTTTTTGAAACAATCGCAAGCATGTGTCGCTGTTTCTTGAATTCTGTTAAAAAAGGTATACTTCATTTAATTTGAAAGGATTTTAAAAACAGTCAGTAATTGTGACCTAAGTGTATTCACACTTGCATCTGAAAGTTGTGTGCTATGCCTCACAGATAGTCAATGGCATCACAACTTCTGTAACCTCCCACCACTGTAGCAATCCGTTTTGAGGTGTCATGGTACTATCTCCTTGAGGTAAGTGGTTCTAATCCCAACAAGTACTGCTCCATTTTTAATTCATTCAAGTTTTGCTCTTTCTGTAGGGCTTAAATTGATTTCCAGATAGTGGCATGCGATGCACCCAGTTGGCAACATTTCCAGTATGTTTTTGACCCATAAACACATTCTTTTCTATATTGGTGCCCTTCATGACACAGCAACTGCTGACAACAACTGCGGCACACAAACTCCAGTGGCATGGCTACTGCACTATGCAACAAGAAGCTGTAATTCTTGACAGAATTTATTGCTATCACCCTAATTATGCTTGTAGTACTTCATGCTTTGGGGCGCACTTGCATTCACCACAATTCATATCATTTGTTTCCCCTTTAACATTGATTGTTGTGTGAGGTCATATGATCACTGAGACATAGTGGACTTACAACAAGGACAAAGAATGCAATTCATAAGGTAAATAAAGTGCAGAAATCATTGTGCTGTACATTTTACATTGAATATAATTGCACTGAACCGCCGTGTTCAATGTGCTTGGAAGACTTGAGGCAAATTGCTTGCACTTCAAATTGCTGCATGGTATTTTATCACACTGAATTGACATGGAACCCTCAGCCACTAACTGGTTCAGATCCTACCTTGTAAGTCAGATCCAGTCAGTCATAATTGCTGACTCCATATCTTCTCCCCTCCATATCAACACTGGTATCCCTCAAGGGTCTATGTTGGGCCCCCTACTTGTCTCCATATTTCTTAATGACCTACCATCTATCTGTACATCAACCTCAATACATATGTATGCAGATGACATGGTCCTCTGCACCTCTGGACACTTCCCCACTGATGTTGCAAACAGATTTAAGCAGGATTTCAACAATGTTCAGCACTGGTTTTGCTGTCATCAACTTTTTCTAAATGCTAAAAAGACAGTGTCCATGACCTTCGGCACTAGGCAGAGACTCTCTAGGCTCCCTCCCTGTCCTCCTTCCATACCCATGATGGTACAGTCTTTGAGGACACCTACTCATTCAGATATCTTGGTGTTTGTCTTGACAAACATCTCATCTTCTCTGGTCATGTGGATGCCATCCTGAAAAAGCTGTACCCCAAACTCGGTGCTATATGCAGGAACAGAAACTGCTTCCCTCTCCTGGCTAGGCATGAACTTGTCCAAAATATGATCCTTCCTATTTCTGACTACTGTGATATAGTCTACAATGCTGCTCCCAAGACCTTCTTAGCCAGATTGGATACCCTCTTCAACTCTTTCTGACGCTTTGCTCTGGACTCTCCTCCTCTCACCCACCACTGTCAATTCTACCACTCCCTTGCATTTCCCTCTCTAGAAAATAGACACCTCCATCATTGTGTTAAATTTGTCTCTAAATTCTGATTTGGATCACTCCCATCCTATCTCACTTGTCCTCTATCAGTCCTCCCTCCCTCTACCTACTCACTTAGATCTTATGACTCCCATTCCCTGGTTGTCCCTTGCCAGTGTACCACTGTAGGCCAGGTTGCTTTCTTGTAACACTTCCCAAAACTATTGAATTCACTTGCTCATGAGATTCACTACTTCTCTGTCCCCCTCTATAACTTCAGCCCCCCATAATTTCCTCTCTGTGAATTGCACCTGCAATTAACCCACCTGGTATTCCTGACCTGCTCCCCAGCCTCAATCAATATATTAAGTAACTATTCTGAATTACAGCTCCCTTCCAGCCCCACTACTTTCTTTCCTGCAGAGATCCCCATCTGGCCATTCTTTCAGGTTATCTATAACTACCAATATAACTATGACTTTAGGTTCCTACCAATCTACTACTATCATTATATCTATAACCTTGATTCCTATTCATCTGGTCCCCCTCCCAGCATCGCTACTTTTCCACCTCTGCTGGTGCTCTCTATTCCACCCCTTCCTTTCAGGCTAAATTGTACCCTCATCATGAAATTAAGATTTATCCTAATGTAATGCACTTGACTTGTCCATTTTGAGCTTTGTATGCAATTATACTCTTATGCAGCACTTAATATGTTCTTTCTGTTATTTGCTATTCACTGCTGCCAATATTGTTGTAATAATGTTTGCTGTTGTATGCCTGTGTGTATTTCCACAGCCTTTCCCCCAGGATGCACCATGAGATGAGCAACTTCTTGTTCAGCGTGCCTTTCCTGGTGAAATGTTTCAATAAATAAACAAACAAACAATTCAAAGACTGGTTAGACTCTTAAAAATAGACACAAACTGTCTTATGGATGAATGACTAGGAGCTAAATGGGCTAACCACTGTCTTAGCTTCTTACCTCTTAGTATGAACCTTAGTGTTAAACAGTTTTACAAATCAAATACCCTACATGATGCTTACACGATGGTCACGGGTCTTGTGGAGTACACTTTTCTTGCTCTTTATACTTTCACGTTTATGTTTCACCCATAATTGGGGTATCATGTAATTGTATCTGCTTGTGATCTTGTAGGAGTGGGAAAATAAATTAGAGCACACTACCAAGAAAAAGGACTGTGCTGTGATACGACCATGGATAAAGTCAATAACCAACTACGTGTTCTGGGTGGCACAATGCAAAGATAATGGTGATGCGACAGTGGAACATTGGTTGACTGTTTCTACCAACACTGCAAATGTGCACACAGACCATGTTCTGTTGTTTAATGAATGCCTACATGGTCCAATCAGAGACAATGATAAAGATTATATCCATAAAGGTAACAATCCAATACTTTCAGTACATTGATCTACACAAATGTAGTGTTTCCTAACTCACATGTTAGCACATGTTTTCTTAACCTTTAGGGAGTTTCGCACATATCAGTAATGCATAGCTAACCAAAGACTTACCGCAGGTTTCACCGGCTTATCCAGACACTAGTGCATGTACATTCTGGGCAGAACATGGCTCTTGATGGCACCCCAGTCCCCATCCCAATAGTGAGTGTGAAGATTTCTTTCCCTGGCCCTACCTGTGTATCCTAATCTCTCTTATGGTATTATACATGGTGACCTGTGGAGAGGTTGCCCACACAACACTGACCCATCACCACAGGAGGTATGAGATGCTTACTTTTCCTTGAATGTTTTGTTTGTTCCAACACTGAACTATCAAATTTATTTTCAACCGCTTCTTCAGAGACTCAACAGGAGTTGGACTCAGGCCATAGACAGCAGGGTAACAGCTCCACCAGCTGTGTACCAAAGAGCAGAGTGGTTCCCGTTTCTGGTAAACATAATAAAAATATTTCAGCTATTGATGAGAAACTGACTTGAAAGAGAAACATTTCTGGTGCTTCAGCAAAGAAAACAACAGCATGGCCATGGGAGACTGAGGAGAGACCACATATCTTAAGTACAACTCTGTCCACTTATGAAGCAGTAATCTAAGGACAGATACAGACAGACAGGCTACACATGTTGCACTGTTAACTAAACAAAATGATTCAGTGAGAAGTCAACAGCACTGACCCTATGAGTGAAGGGTGGTTGGGGAAGTAGACATTTAATCACTATAGGCCGCAAGGGAGGGTTCCAACTCTGGTTAGCAGCCAGCTGACAGATTCATTCCCATTCATATTCCAAAAAGGAATAAATATGGTGAACTGAGAGGATGTCTGTAGCTGGAAGGAGGCCCTTCAGGCTAAATGAATGTAACTGGGGAGATTACAAGGGTCATTGCACAGTTTCACCATATGTAGACAGTGGTAGAAATAACCTCTGAAAGAATAATGAATACAATCCAGAAATGGCATGTGGGTGTACAGCTTTATCCACAGCCAGTTGCAAGAACTCTTGGAGATTAACTGTCCATTGGCCAGGACCATACCATTAAAGGAGTACATGTCTAAGCTGGAACAGTTTAAAAATATATTTAACATCTAAGTGATAAAAGTCAAGAATCTCTTGACATGTTTTTAGTGAACCATTATGGAGCAAAATCATACACACTAACACCTGCCATCTGTGGTAACCATGTTTCAGACAGGACCTGCCCAGCTATTTTAAACTTAAGATTGCAAAAAAATAGGAGTACCCAACATGGAGGCAACTTAATTTCTGAACTCCTGTCCAGACACTACTTAAAAGTTACAAATATACCCATCCTGGGCAGATTTGGAATCTCAGAAAAATCTCATCTTGGAAAGGCTGTGGACTTCACTATGAGTCCTAAAAAGGATCACAAGCATTCCGTACAGAACTTAGACACTTTTCTGATCTCACTGCATGCATCGAGAGAAGCCAGAAGGGGAAGGAAGGAAACATTCAATTCAGTGCTTTAGAGTAACTGGTAATTGCTATTTTTCTTTTAAACTTAGATTGTGGGCGTTTAGTGACACTGTACTTTCTTTGTTGTTTTTACTTAGAATTGTTTTTGGGCTGTTGAAAATTTAAAACGTAGTGGTGGTGTAATTCTGTGCTGTCTTTAATTGCTGCAAATTTTATCTTGGCTTGTCTGACTGCCCTGTAGTTGGGTGAGGGGTGTTAATTGTCTGGCTTCTGACCTCAGCTATGTGATAACTGGAGGTGGGGCTTAGTCAGAGTTCAGGTAGCAAGTGGGTTTTATTTTCTCAGAAGAAGCCAGAAGGGGAAGGAAGGAAACATATTCAATTCATTGCTTTAGAGTAACTGGTAATTGCTATTTTTTTTAAACTTAGATTGTGGGCTTTTAGTGACACTGTACTTTCTTTGTTGTCTTTACTTAGAATTTTCGCCCCCCTTCCCCTTCCCCTAACTCTTAATTATATGCCCTGTTAAATCTGATGGACAGGAACTAAACACAGGGTATAGTAAGGGGTGTGAAGTAGGAGGGGCATAAGGGGAAAGAAGCCCACCCTCAGCACGACAAGTGTTTTGGCTCAATTTATTTATTGTTTCTTTTTTTTTTTTTTTTTTTTAAAGAAAATTATCTGAGGATCAGTGGCAGGATTTTTAGGACAGTAAATTAATAAAAAGGGAACTAGGAGAGCTTCAGTAGCAGACAAGTAGTGGAATAGCAGTATAATTGCAGTATAATGTGGGAGTGGGCAATGCAGTGGCTGGGCAGCCATCTCAGGCAGACCTTCTGGACACTGAGGTGCTGCCCCATCTGCATGCATCTCTCTGGACTGCAGGATGAGGTAGCCAGACTCAGAGTGGAAGTAAACTGGGTCAGGAGTACCATCACCCCTATCCAGAGACCACTCAGTCCAATGCAACTGCCTCAAAGGATGCCGAGAATGAGGAGCACTTGGATGACAGTGGGCTCAGGGAGGGTTAGAGAGGTCAGGCAGAGGCACATCTCAGATCCTATTCCACTTAAGAACTCATACGTCACACTGGCAAATGAGGACAACCATATGAAGGTACCCAGAGAAGTGGAAGGAAAGGATGTGGAGGTTAGCCAAAGAGGTGACCTCAGCGGGGAAAGCAGTGGACCCCAGAGGAGGAAGAAGTGAATCCTGGTGGGGGACTCCATCATAAGAGGGATCCAGCTAGGAACACAGGAGGGGGAGGACAGGGAGGTGAGGTGCCTACCAGGTGCCACGGCATGGAGGGATGGAAGGAAGATCCTGGGTACTGGGAAGGCAAGACGGAGGGTGAGCTGGATGTCATTATCCACCTAGGTACTAATGACCTGGCAAATGGGGAGCCAAAGGAAGTTCAGGAAGAGTTTAGGAAATTGGGGAAGGGTCTCAAGCATCTAGCTACTTCTGTCACTTTCTCAGAAGTACTTCCTGCGAGAGGCAAGGAAGAGCATAGGAGTGCATGCACCAGGAACTTTAACTCATGGTTGAAGAACTGGTGCTGTGAGGAAGGGTTTGGATTCACTGGTGACTGGGGACCCACCTGGAGGGATGGAGGTCTGTTCAAGCCTGATGGTCTGCATCCATCCTGGAGGAGGATCCAAGCACTCAATGATAAGTTTAAATGCTACATTGACAAGCATTTAAATTAGTAAAGAGGGGTGGCAGGCCAGCAAGGAGGGTACCTACTTGCTCACCCCCCCCACAGCTAGCAGTAGAACCAGAGGAGTGGCTATCTCTGCAAAGCAGTGTGCAAAAGATGGAGACTAGTGCCCAAGAGGTGGATAGGCAGAAAAGGGGCAAAATTCAGCAGAAGGGCAGACAGCAAGAAGAACCAGGGATAAAGGACAACTAAGGAAGGGGCTGGAGTAGAACAGCGAAACAGTCTAGGGAGGTCAAATCATGGAAAGCCATATGTGCAAATGCCAGGAGCCTTCGCAACAAGATGAAAGATCTGGAGGCTGTCATGGTACAGTCAGACCTGGACATTGTGGCCATCGCTGAAACTTGGTGTGATGATAACCATGACTGGGAGATGGCCATACCTGGCTACAACATATTCAGAAGAAACAGAGCAGGCAGAAAGGGAGGAGGAGTGGCACTGTGTGTGAAAAATGACATAAGGGCCACAGAGATCCAGGAGGAACAAAATGGGGGAGAGATACTGTAGGTTAAGCTGGAAAGAAAAATGGGGACAGCCATCCGCACAGGTGTGGTCTATAGACCACCAGCCCAGGAGGAAGAAACAGATAGGGAGCTGATGCTAGCCATCCAAAGGATGGCAGACAAGGGTGAGGTAGTACTGGTTGGAGACTTCAATATTCCAGATGTGGACTGGAGCATCGCAGCAGCAGCATCAACTAGGAGCAGATTTATCCTGGACTCTCTTCAGGGTGCCTTCCTCAAGCAACTGGTTATGGAACCAACTCGGCAGAAGGCAACCCTGGACCTTGTGCTCACAAACAGGGACAGTGTGATGGGGGTAACAATGGGGAGCACCTGGGGAACAGTGACCACCAGTCATTGTGGTTTGAAATCACAGAAAGAGCAGAACCAAACCACACAAAAACATGTATCCTGGATTTTAGGGGGGCAGACTTTGGGAAAATGGGGAGATACTTGAAAGAGGACAAGAATCAGGGGTTGAGGAACAGTGGGCAGTATTTAAAATGGGGATTACAAGAACAACAGAATTATGCATTAAGCAGGTTAGCAAGAGGAAAAAAAAGAGGAGACCATTATGGTTTTCCAAAGAGGTAACAAAGAAAGTGAAAGCCAAAAAGATTGCATTCAGGCAATACAAAAAGACACAGGCAGAAGGGGACAGGGAGAAGTACCAGGAGAAGCAAAGGGAGGCAGGGAGGTCACTAAGGGAAGCCAAAGCTCAGACAGAAGAACACATTGCAAAATCAGTGGGTAGAGGGGACAAAACATTTTGTTCCAGGACTAGAGGGCATGGGATGAAGTTGGAGGGAGGATGATTCAGAGGAAATATGAGGAAGAATTTCTTCACAAAACGGGTGGTGGACAAGTGGAACACCCTGCCAGAGGAAGTGGTGGGGGCTGAAACAATCACGGGATTTAAGAATGCATGGGATAGACATAAAGGAATTTTGGAGGTCAGGGGTAAGGGGCAACAGACTTCTAGGAAAACATAAATTGAACTTACAAGCTCAAATGGGCAGACTGGGTGGGCCATAGGCCCTTATCTGCCAACACTGTCTATGTATCTAGGATCAGGGCCATCTTCCTCAGCGAAGCTAAAGATAGGTGAAGTCCCAAATCCTCAAATAATGGCACTCTTACAAAAAATACAGGCGACCGGAGAGGAAACTAACCGCAGCTATAGAAACCCAATTCAACGAACTAGATGATAAGGTGTGAGACAATGAAACTGATATTCAGGACCTCAAAATAGAAAGAGAAAGTCAATGCAGTAAAATTACATTTGTGCAAGATCTTACCTTCTTGAGAGCTAAAATTGAAACATTGGAAAATGCTCAGAGGCAACCAAATGTGCACATAGTTGGTTTCCGCCCTAGATTCACGTCTGCCACTGAAATCATAGCTGCTGTAAACAGAATTATCTCTTTGGACATAGTCCTACTGCCTGCAGATTCAGGGATCACAATTCTCAAGGCCTTTGCCATTCCCATGCAATCACAAAGAGGCCCTGGGAATGCGTGACCACTGACGGCCATAGTAACTCTGTCTAGCTCGGAGAGTCACATAACACTACTGCGTGCTGCAAGACAGAGGGGAGATATGATCTGGGAAGGTAGTAAGATAGCCTTTTTTCTGGACATCTCATCACAATCCCAAACAAGGAAGAAGGTGCTACAGACCACAAAGAAATTACTTCTGGAGAACGGAATTGAGGCCCAGCTTTTGTTTCCTGTGAAGCTTCAGATTAAATATTCTGGCAAGATGCACGTATTAACAGGTCCTGAAGGAGTAGCCAGCCTGGCTACTAAACTATTTGAGGCTCAAAAGACATTAAATCTGCAGAGGAAGGTCTCTGAATCTTATTCTGCATTGGACATTAATGACTGTGCTCAGTGAGATTCTGAAAGGAATTTATATTTCTTTTCCTACCAGGACACCCAGTGAAGACAATTTACTTTTTTTTCTATGTTTGTCATCAGAATGGGACTACAGTTGATCATGGACAGGTTGTGCAACCCAACCTGTCTTCAGGTTTGAAGAGCTTTTCTACAGATTGAGTGTGATGAGTTTGCTCAATTCTTTGCGGTAAGGTGGCCAGCATCAGGGCAGATATCCAACCAGCACACTCTGTGGGAGCTGATAGTGGTTGGTGTATGGTCACTACTCCTCGGTTTGCCTGGAGTTCTTTCAGCTGGCTGGAAATTGTCTCTATTGTGTGGATTGCCCATGGTATGTGCCCAGTGTACTGTAGTTTGGACCTGGGCCCAACTTCCCTGATTATGAGTTGTTGTGACATTGTTGGCTCGGTCCTTGCAAGGATGGTCTGGTGCTCCTTAGAGTCTGGTGAGTTTCCTAGCTCACTGAAGGAGGTGGTATTGACACCTCTCCTGAAGAAAGCTGCTCTGGACCCAAGCAGCCTTGCAAACTACAGACCTATATCTAACCTTCCCTTTGTTGGAAAGGTAATTGAGAACGTTGTGGTGCTGTAACTGGATAACCACTTGACCATCTAAGACATCTATGAACCTCTCCAGTCCGGTTTTCACAAGAGGCATTGTACCAAAGCTGCTCTGGTTTGGGTGCTCAATGATCTCTTGATGGCAAGAGATCAGAAGCACCATTCTATCCTGGTGCTTCTTGATCTCTCTTCAGCCTTTGACACCATGGACCATGGGGTACTTCTCGAGCACCTGAGATGCATGTGTGACCTGTCTGGTACAGTTCTCAGATGGTTTAAGTCCTACCTCACTGGCAGAACTCAGAGGGTGGTCTCTGGGATTTTTTCCTCTGAGCCATTCTCTCTGCCATGTTGGGTCTCTTAGGGCTCGGTGTTGTCCCTCATGTTGTTTGTGGTGTATACGCTGCCCCTTAGAGACATTGTAAGATGGTATGGGCTGAGGTTTCACTACTATGCTAATGATACCCACCTCTACCTGTCTTTCACACCTGACCAGGATAGTGTGTGCTCGGTATTTAACAACTGCCTCACTGAAATTCAGTATTGGATGAGCTCCAGCTGGTTGAAGATGAATTCCGGAAAGACTGAGGTGATGGTGGTGGATCCTGGTCACCAGACAGAGGGGTAGGGGTTGGTCAACCCACCGGACTTTGTCTAGGGGTAAACAGCTTCTTTCCTCTAAACAGGTGTGAAACCTGGGGTGATTCTTGATGATGGGCTGACACTGTGTTCGCAGGTGTTGGCAGTCATCAAGTCCTCTTTTTGCCACCAGAGGAACATTGCCAGGGTTCAACACCTTGTTCCATCTGGCAATCCTACAATGTTGATCCATGCCTTCATCACCTTGCGCCTTGACTATTGCAACTCCCTTTATATAGGGCTTCCAGGGGTTAATATCCACCACTTGCAGCTACTGCAGAATGCTGTGACCCAATTGTTGATAGGGACCCCATGTGTGAGTCACGATACACCAGTGCTGCACGACCTGCACTGGCTGCCTATTCAGTGGTGGATCACCTTCAAGGTTATGCTTCTGACCTACAAGGCCTTACATGGACTGGGCCCAGACTATCTGAAGGAGCTCCTGATTCCTTACTGCCCCAGACAACGCTCCACACAGCTAACAATGGGTTGCTAGAGATTCCCAGGGTGAGTCTTAAGTCATCCAGGTCCCGTGCATTTATGCATGCGTCCCCAGCCCTCTGGAATTCTCTACCCCATCAGATTTGTGAGTGCAAGACCATGGAGGGCTTTATCTGGCATAAAGTATACCCAGACTAACCATTTTATTTTATTTTATCTACTCTGTTATTCTGTATTTTATTCTTTTATCTTCTTATTTATTGTTCAGCACATTGACATTTGAAAGACCCTTTATAAATAAAGCTTATTGTTATTATTATAAGCTTATTGTTGTTTATAAAGTCTGGCATGCCGTGTTGGTAGTTTTAGGTTTCAAGTCTTAATACAGAAATTCCTGTCTATTGAGGGAACATGGGTTCAAAGCTGGCAAATTATGTGTGAGCAATCTTATGAGCTTCTATGGACCAGTGAGTGAAGCTCTGGATGTGGGATTGCCAGTGGCGGTGGTATACTTCTATTTTATGGTGCTTTTGACTCTGTGTCGCATAACATCTTGCTGGATACACTGTAGAAAAAGGGGGTAGAAGTATACCTGGTTAAATGGATTGTTTCATGGCTTACTGACAGAAATCAAAGAGTCCAGATAAGTTTTTTTTTGGTCAAATGAAGGAATAGTCACTAGTGGAGTTCCGCAGGGATCTATACTGGGCCTTGTGTTATTCCAGATTATGGTATCTTCCATGCAGGTATCAAATGGGGCCTGGCTCTGCAAATATGCAGATGACTCTAAAGTCGCAGCGGTTATAAATGATACAGAGTCATCAGGAACTTATGGAAAGTGAACGGAGTGGGTTTTGAGAAATAAACTGGAGTTTAACTCAGACAAATGTAAGGTAATGCACCTTGGTACCCATAACAAGCAGGCGTAATACAAACTGAATAATACAGTATTATTAGAAATGGAACAGGAGAAGGACCTGGGAATTTTCAAAACTAGCGACCTTACATTTACAAAGCATAACCTTGAAATGGCAAACAGAGCCAACAGAGTTACCTGTAACATACTGAGGAACATCAGAAGTAGGAAGAAGGAGGTCTTGATTCCCCTGTATAGGTCCCTGGAATATGGAGTGCTGTTTAGTACACCCCTGGAAATATGACCCAGTAAAAAGGTGGAACAGGTTCAGCGTAGATTCACAAGAAAGATATGCTCTCTGAAAGATATGGAATATAAAAACAGACTACAGTCAATAAGACTGTATTCCATGTCATACAGAAGATTGAGAGGAGATCTTTGCTTTGTGTACAAAGCCACAACAAATGGACTGTTACTGGAATCAGCAGGGTTGTGTTGGAGAGTAAGGGTATGAAAACCAGGGGCCATTCAAAGCAACTAAAAGGGGAAGAGTATAACACCACCAAGACAGGAAGGTGGTTAAGTCAACGGGTGGTTAACACCTGGAACTCACTCCCAAAGGAGGTAATAGATGTGACTAGTTTATCAGCTTTTAAGAATGCCTTGGACAGGTATACGAAAGAGAAAAAAATGGGCATCTGACCACTAAAAAGTGGCAGGACCATAAATGGCTCTGGAAGCTATTGGACCTGAAAATGATACCTATGAATCTATTCTGTCCAGCCTCTTTAATCAGATCCCTTTCTAATGACAGCTAAATGGGAATGTAGAGGGATTCTTCATTCAGAGGCATGTGAGATGTCCAATGGAGGTATTTACTAACTTGACTAGCAAGGTAATAAACAAAAAAGTGAGAGAGCCATTGGCCACCAAACTGTTTGGGTGCCACTAATCAATTGTATGCCCTTCTAGGCAGTTTACTCAACCAAATAAAATTTGATATTATCCCATGTACTTTTTTGAACCAAGACAAAGGAAGAAAAACATTCAACATACTAAGGGGATAGAATAACTGGGGAAGCACATTAATTTTAATAAGGTTTAATTTGACCCCATAGGGTCAATGGCAGCAATTTTCATATATGCAAACCTCATTGTAATTTAGAGACCACAGCATGTAAATTAAGAGTCTTAAGCTGTGTCATACTTCACGACAGAAAAAATACCTTAGTATTTAAGTTGCCTTGGAGCCCAAGATAAACCTAAGTCTAACACATCAGATTTAAAACTGTGGTGTTCAGTGGCATAACTTCGGTTTTACTCAGATTGTTTATAATTAGAAATACATCCAAATTATTGGATCATGGCCAGGGCTGCCAGATAGATGTTTTAGGATTAGCTACTTGCAAAAGAATGTCTTTAGCATACATATGAACATATGAATCTGCCAACAGAAACAGACCACCTGGTCTATCAGTGTCTTCCCAAGTGTGCAGTAGCACCCTAGATTGCAGCTGCCCCAACCCCCTCCCAATCTATCCTTTCCACGATGGCCTCAGGCCCCCTCCACCCAGACCCTGATACTTGTAAATTCTGTGCCCCCACTCGTATATCGGCCAATTTAGGATTGTTCTTAAGTTTTCATAATAAGAGTTCCTAGTACAAGTTAAATAACAAGGGGGCAAGGGACATTCTTGTCAGGTTCCAGAAAACAGCTGGAAAGAAGACAAAACATTACAGTAAATTTTGGCACAGGGACAGGAATATAATATTTTAATCAAGTGGACAAAGCCAGATGGGAAACTGAATGCCTCCAGAGTAGCATATAAGAAAGCCCAGTTAACTGTCAAAGGCTTTTTCCACATGCGGGGACACCAGGGCCACTGAAGTCCTGGAATCCCTGAACATGGAAAAAATATGAGACAGTTTACAAAGATGGTCAGACAAAGAGCAAGATGGCATACAACTGACTTGTTCACTGCTAATAAGCCCAGACCAGACCCTACCAAGCCTGGATGCTTACATTTTGACAATTTGACACAGTCCCACACAAAAGACAAAAGATTAATAAACAAGTTAGTCAGCCTCAGAGTGGTTCCCAGGGTGGTAGCCTGGGTAAAAAATTGCCTGGACAACAGGATACAGAGGGTAATAGTAAATGGGGTCCACGCCAAAGAAACAAGGGTTACTACCGGGGTACAGCAGGGCTCAGTACTGGGTCCGGTCCTTTTTAATGTCTTTATCAGTGACATTGCAGAGAGACTGGAAGGAAAAGTATGCCTCTTTGCAGGCAACACAAAGATCTGAAACAAGGTTGATACACAAGGGGGGTGGAAAGGATGAGAAGGGACTTGGCAAGATTGGAGGAATGGTCAAATGTATGGTGGCTTAGATTCAATGCAAAGAAGTGGGAACTTTAAGCCCCTCAAACTGCACCTGAGTAATATACAGTAGACTGGTAGTTACTGAACACTACTAAAGATATCAACCTAGCCTTGAACCATCTCATTAAGCATTTCAGTACTGCCTGTGACATACATGCTCCCTACAAAAAGATGAAAGTTTGTGGCACCTCAAACTCCTTTATAACCCCTGAGCTTATTTCCAGGATAAAACACTGGGATCACCTCTGGCAAAGTACAAGAGAGATGGGAAGACAAGCAGACATTCAGGAATACAAAAAAGTCAGAAATGAATGCACAAAGGCAATCCACAACTTGAAAGCCAAATTCCACCAGGAAGCACTTACAAATTCCTGGGGGACAGTAAGAATTTCTGGAACAAGACTGAAGATGTCACTGGCAAAGTATCAACAATCTTGCCCTCAATGCTAAACATTGATGGTACCCCTACTTTGGACCCTCTTACCATAGCAAATACTTTTGACAATGCTTTCACTATTCTGAACAGAGTCCTCCCCTTGGATTTTTTTTTAAGAGTTTACCCCTCCTCCCACACACATTACTAAGGAGAGGACAATAATTTCTTCCCCTTTTTACTTTAGGAAGGTCTCTTAGTTAACAGCCAAGAAATACCTGTGCAAAGTGCTTGGAAAGTCTAGATTCAGTGGAGACTCACTGGATCTTAAAATCATTACCCTCACACTAGATGAGCTACTGAATCCCTTAACTAAGATTCTTAACCTTTCGCAGAAGCTGGTCCAATTCCCAAAAATGTGGAAGTCTGCCCTAGTGACACCCATACATGAGAGCAGAGACCGGGCCCTACATGCAAATTATAGGCCCATATCTATACTCCTGCCATGATACAAGGCACTCAAGCGCATAGTTGCAGACCAATTAATGGATTACCTTAACAAATATTCAGTCCAATGCCCACAGCAACATGGATTCCAAAAGGGTCATAGCACCACAATGGTAGTATGGGAATTCACAGGCTACATCCATCAATCTCTCGGCAAAGGCAATTTAGTGGGAGCTGTCTTCAAAGACCTTACAGAGGCCTTTGACACTGTTCACCACACTCTTCTTCTTCAGCAACTAGCCTCCATAGGTCTCACCTTCAGCAGGTTAGATTGGTTCAAAAGTTACCTGGACGGTCAATCCCAACAGGTGAAAATTGCAAATGTTACCTCAGTCAAACTGCCATCTGCTCAGGTGTACCGCAGGGCTCTACTTTAGGGCCTTTAATTTTCAGCATCTTCCTGAACAACCTATCACAGGCCTGCCACCAACTGATGCTACTGTATGCAGATGATGCTGTCATCTTTACTTGTAGCCCTGACCCACAGCAACTGGAAATGTCAGCTACAGCGTACTTTTGTAGAAGCTGAGGACTGGTTCAATGCTCACAAATTGATCCTGAACCACAAAAAAACTAAAATTATGCTGTTCAGTGGCACCCATAGCAAGCACATATCTCAACCACTTACAATCTGAAATTGCATGAGAATACCTCTGTAACAAATCCTACACTTTAAGTATCTGGGAGTAACCCTGGACAGCTCACTTTCTTATGCTCAGCACATCGACAACCTTGCCCAGGTGGTCAACATCAAGATTTGTCTGCTCTACAGACATAAACACTGCTTATTTTATTTATTTATTTCAAGTTCAAGTTTACTGGCAGGAAAACTCCATTGAGCAGGCTCATTTACAAAGAAGTCCTGGGAGGACAAAGTATATATAGCAATTTGAGATACAGAGCAACATCAACAGTAATAGAACAAAAGGACAAGGAAGGATACAGTATTATTATATACATTACTTTAACATAGGAAAATATATACAGTATTATATACAAAGGATGTATTAATATATACATGTACCTAAACACACACCCTCTATACTCATTTGCAAGTAAGCAACCACATAAACTTAGGCACATAGGTGCTGCAGATTAAGTCTTTCATAGACATAAGAACAGCATCCCAAGATAGTGACATCGATAGGGAGAAGGGCAGAGGTAAATGGAGAAAATGACAGAGGGAATAAGGACAGGGATGGGGCAAAAAGGGGTAGGGCCATCAAGAAATGGAGGATAATGAGTACCAATGCCTGTAGTCTGGGCAACAAGCTCCCTGAACTGGTGGCTTAGATGGAAGAGGGATGACTGGATATCGTAGCAGTCACAGAAACATGATACACAGAGAACCATGACTGGGATGTTAACATACCAGGGTAGACAACCTACAGGACAGACAGGGATGTTAGAAAATGGGGAGGAGTAGCTCTCTATGTAAGGGAAGGGATAAAAGCAACAGAACAAAAAAGTAAACAGGCAGGAGAGGAGACACTGTGGGTCACCTTAGAGACTGGAAATGGCACCACAATCCACACAGGGGTTGTATATATACTCCCATGTCAGGGGGAAAGAATGAACAAGGATATGATAGAAGGCATCCTAAGGATGGCAGAGAAAGGAGAGATTCTGTTGATGGGGGACCTGAATGTGCCAGATGTTAACTGGAGCACCTTTGCTGCAGCCATATCCAAGAGCAGGGCCATTCTCGATGCCCTACAGGTGGCATGCCTCAGACAAATAGTTTTGGAACCCACTCATGAGGGAGCAGTCTTAGACCTCGTACTTTCAAATGGGGACTGTGAGAGGATCTCAGATCTAGAAGTGGGTAGCCATCTGGGAACAAATGACCACCAAACAGTGTGGTTCAAGATCAGTTCAGCTACAGAGTCAAGCCATACAAAAGTGAGGGTACTGGACTTCAGGAGGGCTGACTTTGGCAAGATGGGAGAGTGCCTCAGAAAAGCACTAGCAAACAGGCTAGAAGGAGGGGTGGAGTAACAACGGGGAAACATCAAAACTGCCATCACAGAGGCAACAAGCCCTTGTGTGAAGCAAATAAACAAATCAAAATGAAAGAAAAAGCCACTATGGTTCTCAAAAGAGGTGGCGGGGAAGGTTAGGGAGAAAAAGATAGCACTTAGGAAGTATAAGAAAACACAGAAGGAGCAGGACAGAGAACTGTACCAGTTAAGGCAAAAGGACGCAGGGAGGGAAGTCAGAATAGCAACGGCCCAAATTGAGGAAAAGATAGCCAACTTGGTTAAGAAGGGGGATAAAACCTTTTATAGGTACATCAGGGAGTGTGGAAAAACAAAGGGAGGGATAGTGAGGCTGAATAGAAAGGACAGTGGGTGGTCAGAGAGGGACAGTGAAAAAGCAGGGCTACTGAACGAATACTTCTGCTCAGTATTCACAAAAGAGGAGGAGGGGGAGGTGCATAATCCAATTAACAGAAGCACTCTGGATAGGGAGGTCAATCCCAGTCCTTTCACAGAAGAAAGGGTTCTGAAAGAACTCCTAAAACTAAAGGTGGACAAAACAATGGGGCCTGATGAAATTCACCCCAGAATTCTAAAAGAATTAAGGGGAGAACTAGTGACACCACTGACTACCGTTTTTAACAAATCATGGGAGGATGGTGTGATACCTGAGAACTGGAGGAAGGAGGATGTGATTCCCCTCCACAAAAGTGGGAGCAAGACAGAAGCAGGAAAATACAGGCCTGTCAATTTGACCTCAGGGGTAGGAAAAGTGATGGAATCACTTCTGAAGGAAAGAATTGTTGAATACCTAGAGGCCAGTGGGGCACAGGACCCAAGGCAGCATGATTTCACAGCGGGAAGGTCATCTCAGATGAATCCAATTAATTTCTTTGACTGGGTGACCTAAGTAGTAGACCAGGGATGGGCTGTGGACATGGCCTACTAGACTTTAACAAGGCATTTGACACAGTTCCACACAAAAGATTATAATCAAATTAACCAGCCTGGGAGTGGGTCCCAGGGTGGTAGCCTGGGTAAAACATTGGCTGGACAACAGGACACAGAAGGTAATTGTAAATGGAATCCACTCTGAAGAAAGAAGGGTTACTAGTGGGGTACTGCAGGGTTCAGTACTTGGTCCAGTCCTTTTTAATGTCTTTATAAGTGACATTGCAGAGGGACTGGAAGGAAAAGTATGCCTCTTTGCAGATGACACAAAGATCTGCAACAGGGTTGATACACAAGGAGGCGTGGAAAGCATGAGAAGGGACTTGGCAAGGTTGGAGGATTGGTCAGCAGTATGGCAGCTTGGATTCCATGCAAAGAAGTACAAAATAATGCACCTGGGAAACAAAAACCATGAGGAAGATTACACAATGATGGGGGGAGGTAGTGACAACAATAACAATGGAAAGGGATCTGGGGGTAATCTTATCAGATGACCTTAAGGTTAGCAAGCAATGTGAGGAAGCAGTAGAAGGGCTGGGGGGATACTGGGATGTATAGGGAGAGGCATCACCAGCAGAAAACAGGAAGTTGTTATCCCTCTGTACAGACAGTTGGTGAGACCCCATCTGAAGTACTGCATCCAGTTCTGGAGACCCCATCTCCACAAGGACATAGATAGGATGGAGGCAGTCCAGAGGAGGGCAACTAAAATGGTGCAGAGATCGCAAGAGAAGCCATGCGAGGAGAGACTAATGGAGCTTAATATGTATACCCTTGAGGAAAGGAGGGAGAGGGGGACATGATAGAAACTTTTAAGTACCTCAGTGGAATCAACAAAGTCCAAGAGGGTAGCATATTTCAGAAAAAGAGATGTGAAAGAACATGGGGACACAATCTGAAGATGGGGGGGCAGGGGGTGGCTCAGGGGCAATGTGAGGAAGTATTTTTTCATAGAGAGGGTGGTGGATGCATGGAGCAGCCTTTCTGAGAAGGTTGTGGGGCCTAAAACTGTGGGAGAATTCAAGAATGCATGGGAAAGACATAAGGCAATTCTAGTGGGGGGTTAGGAAGAAATAGGCTGTTGGTGAACTAGGATCTGCAGCTTATCCTGTAGGTAGGGAAATGGGCAGACTAGGTGGGCCAAGTGGTCCTTATCTACTGTCAAAGTCTATGTTTCTGTGTTTCTATGTTTCAGTCATTTACACAGGAACAGAGTAACGGGCCCACATGGGCATACCTCTACAAGTGAGATGCATCGCTGGTGAACCATGGGGAATGGAAGGAAATTTACAGAGGTGGATAAAAGAGTGGTGAGTTACAAGGTGGAACCACGCTGGGGTAGGCAGGGGGGGGGGTTGTGAGAAAGGGTTAGAGAGGAGTGCAGGGAGAACTGGGTATGGAAGAAAGATTTGGGGGACTCTGGGTGTGAAGTATGATGTGAATAGGGTAGCCGATGAGGGGACGGGGTACTCAGATTATCATCATGTACGGCAATCTCTGGTTAATCTGAGATCAGCTGAGATAGTTGTGCAAGTTGGGAGCAGAGTGAATGAAGAGAGGAAGGGGGCACTGTGAGTAGAGTGATATGGGAAGGGTTAGGCAAGATAGAATGGGAAGGTACAGTGGTTAGCTGCATGTACAGTGATCCCTAAGTTTGTCTGCGATCAGCTTCCTGAAGCATTGAAATGTTTTACCAGGAAGGCACACTGAACAATAATTTGCTCATCTCATGGTGCAATCTGGGGGGATACAATGAGGCTATGCAACAAGGACATTATAGGTATAAGTAGCATTTGATCGAAGTAGTACATAATAAACAAAAGTGAGCAGATCAGACAATACAGTAAGAGACAATTGAATACATCAGTGGGTGGACACAAATACATGAACACAGTAAACCAGTCAGATAGTAATGCAACAAATTCAGTCATAGTGCCATGAAATTTACAGTGCTGCACACAGAGATAGGCAAATACATGCTAGGTGCAGCAGCAGCAGGATGGGCAGTTGCCCAAGATAGAAAGGTGAGGGAGGCAGCTAATGGGAGCTGGAAAGGGAGGAGGAGGTGGAGTTAGGAGAGGAAGAGGAGGGGGGGAGAGAAGATAGGAGAGGGAGGGCTGCCAAGACTGTGTACCCTTCCAGGGTGTGAGAACCCTGCAAGGAGGCAGGATAGGAAGGACAGAGTTAGGCAAAAAGGTGCTAGGTGCAGGAAGGACAGGCTGCCAAAACCATGCATTCCTCCATTGTCTAGAGAACCCTGCAAGAGGCTGGGATCTCAGAAATGGAGATAGGCAAATAAGTGCTAGGTGGATCAAGGGAGGGAGGCAGCCATGGCCCAAGATAGAGAAATGAGGAAGGAGGCTTAAGGAAGCTGGAGAGGGAGGAGGGGTTAGATTTAAAAGGGGAAGAGGAGAGGGGGAGGAAAGGCTGCTGAGACCATGTACCCCTCCAGGGTGTACAGAACTCTGCAAGGGGGCATGATCTGAGAGGAGACAGGGAATGGGGAGTTAAAAGAGGAGGGGAAGGAAAGAAAAGACTGCCAAGACCAACAAGTACCCCTCCAGGGTATAGAGAACCCAGCAAGGGGTTGGGATCAGATGGCAGAGGGATAGGGAGATGTAGCAAAGGAAGATTGGAGGCAGACAAGGACAGAGATGTTAGGAAGGCTGGAAGAAAGCCCTGAGACATGTTTCCCCTTCAGGGTGTATGAACCCTGTAAGGAAGGGTAACAATGAGCAGTACAAGGTATTGAGAGGTTCAGGGGGCATTGAAGCAGGTACAGTTGAAATAGAAGAAGTTGTGAAGAGCGATACCAAGGGAGTAGGTGGAGGAGGAGTAGCGTATTTGTAAGACAGCATTCCAAGATTTGGGGAAACAGTGGGAAAAGCCTGACTGGCCAACGAGGGATCTGTGGGAGACTAACAGGGTGCAAGTGTCAGTGTCAGTGGCTCTCAGGAAGTGAGAGGGATGGGGAGGTGTAGCAAGAGAAGATTGGAGATAATGAGAGAGTTCACTAAGCCAGAATTTGGAGGTCAGTTTGGCACAGAGAATAAGCCTCCAGCTGGACAGTGGTGGCAAGACAAGTGCATGATAGAGGTCACAGTGGTGATTACGAGAGGGGGCATCAAGGGCAAAGCAGCAGAAAGAGTTAAAGAGACAGTCCTATTTGGTCAGGGAAGATTTGGAAGCAGCTCCATAGACTACATTGTAGTAGTAAAAAATGGTGAGTATCATCTTCTGAACAAATTCACGCCATATGTAGCTGCAGTTCCTGTACAGAGCACCAAGCTTGGGGTGCAGTTTCATCAAGATGGCATTGATATGAACAGAGAAGTTGAGGTGTTGGTCAAGCCTAACCCCAAAGTATCTAAATGAGGAAGTGTCCTCAAGGATTGTCCCATCTAGGGTGTGAAAGGAGGGCATGCTGGAAAGCCTAGAGAGTCTCTGCCTGGTGTTGAAGGTCATAGAGACTGTCTTCTTGATACTGAGAGAGAGCTGGTGTGCGGCAAACCAGAGCTGGACCTGGTTGAAGTTGTGTTGTAAGTTAGTTTCCATGGCTGTAGGTTTACTGTTGGAGCTGTATAGAACAGTGTTGTCAGTGTGCATATGGATGGAGGAGGTGGAGCAGGCTGTAGAAAGGTCATTTATGAAGATGGAAAAAGGGGAACTAGCACTTGAGCCCTGGGTGATGCCAGTGTTGATAGGAAGAGGAAGGGAGATGGAATCCGAGATTCTTACTGATTAAGTCCTACTGGAGAGGTAAGATTTGAACCAATTTGTGGCAGTAGAGACCAGGCCTGCAGCAGATAGAGAGCCAAGGAGGATGTGGGAAACAGTGTTGAACACTTTGGCTAGGTCGACAAAAATGGCTGAAGTGATCAGGCCATCATCCATTCCAGTTAGGATGGTGTCGGTGAGCCTAAGGAGGGAGGTAGTACTAGAATGGTTCCTCTGAAAGTCAGACTGGAATGGGGTGAAAAAGGGGGCATCAAAGAGAAAGGAGGAAAGCTGGGAGAGGGCAAGGTGCCCTTGAAGTTTAGCAAGGGTAACATAGAACCATAGAAGTTGATGGTAGATAAGAACCACAGGGCCCATCCAGTCTGCCCATTTCTTTTTCTACCTTATGAATGTGCCATCGGCCTTTGGTCTGTCAATGACCTAACTATTCATACTCATCTGTATTGCTCCCTTATGCCTATCCCATGCCTGTTTGAAGCCCTGCACTGTATCCATATCCACCACTTCCTGAGGTAGGCCGTTCCATGTATCCACCACCCTTTCTGTGAAAAAGAACTTCCTCACATTACTCCTTAATCGGCCTCCCTCTAATCTCATGCTGTGTCCTATTGTCCTGCTATTTTTCTTATATTGAAACATGTTAGACTCTTTCACCTTCTTAATGCCCTTAAGGTGTTTGAATGTTTCAATCATACCACCTCTCTCCCTCCTTTGCTCTAGGGTATACATATTGAGCTCCATTAATCTGTCCTCATATGTTTTCTGATGCAGTCCCTGCACCATTTTGATTGCCCTTCTCTGGACTGCCTCAATTTGGTTAATGTCCTTGTGAAGGTGCAGCCTCTAGTACTGCATGCAGTACTCCAGATGGGGCCTAACCAGTGTCTTGTAAAGAGGTATTATTGCCTCCTTCTTCCAACTTGTGATACTCCTACTAATAGACCCTAACATCCCGCTAGCCTTACCTACTGCTTTAGTGGTCTGCTTGGATGATTTCAGGTCATCGGTGATGATCATGCCTAAGTCTCTTTCTTCCCTTGTGACTGTCAGCAAATCCCCTCCCAGCCTATAGGTGACTTCAGGTTTTCTCTTCCCTATATGCATGATCTTGCACTTCTTTGCATTAAACCCCAGTTGCCACTTTTCTGACCATTTTGCCAGTTTTTCCAGATCTCTTCTCATTCTGTCCACCCCATCTGGATCATCTACTCTGTTGCAGATCTTGGTGTCATCTGCAAACAGACAAACCTTACGCTCCAGTCACTCTACAATGTCACTGATGAAGATATTGAAGAGGACTGGCCCCAGGACTGATCCCTGATTTACTCCACTTATGACTTGCATCTCTTCTGACTGTATACAATTTACCATCACTCTCTGTTTTCTGCCCATCAACCAGTTTGCCACCCATTTGACCAGCTTCTGATCCACCCCGAGCGTACCCAGCTTATTAATCAATCTTTTATGTGGAACAGTATCGAAAGCTTTGCTGAAGTCAAGGTAGGTGACATCAACTGCTCCCTCTTGGTCCACCACTCTGGTTACCCAGTCAAAGTAATCTATGAGATAAGTTTGACAGGATCTTCCTTTTGTAAACCCATGATATCTTGGGTCCTGTGCTCCTATGGATTCCAGGTGTTGCATTATCCTTTCCTTAAGGAGTGCCTCCATAATCTTGCCCACTACTGAGGTAAGATTGACTGTTCTGTAGCTCCCTTCCTCCTCCCTGCTACCACTCTTGTGGAGCGGGATCACATGAGTCCTTCTCCAGTCTTCTGAGACCTCTCCTGTGCTCAGAGACTCACTAAATAGTTCTGATAATGGCTCTGCTAGTTCCACCCTTAGCTCCTTTAGTACCCTGGAATGTATGCCATCAGGTCGCATTGCCTTGGCCACCCTAAGCTTATTGAGCTCTTGTATGACCCTTTCTTTTGTGAAGGAACTAGTGCACACCTCCCTCCCCGCTGTGTCTGTGGTGCTGAGCTGTGGGCCCTGCCCTACCTTCTGTTCAGTAAATACTAAGCATAAGTATCTATTTAGGATAGATGCTTTTACATGGTCCTCCTCCTCCTCACATGTCCCCCTTATCCCCTTTGATCTTAGCTATACCCCCTCCGGACCTTCTCCTTTCACCAATGTATCCATAGAAAGTCTTGTCACCTTCTTTTACTGTTTGTGCTAGTGTTTCCTCAGTTTGGGCCTGTGCATGCTTTACTCCCTTCCCTGCTTCCCTCAGGGAAGTTTGGTATGCCTCCCTATCTTCATCCTGCTGCGTTCCCTTACATTTCCTGAAGGCCAGCCTTTTGGCTTTGACCTTTTCTGCTACTGCTTTTTAGAACCAAAATGGTGTCCTTCTTCTTTTGCACTTCCTTTTCTCTCTAACACAATGGGGTGTTGCTTCAAGTATTGCATCCTTAATGCTTGCCTACTTTGCCTGTACCCCCTCACACATTTTTTTTTTTTGCCAGTGCTAACTTAACTCTGTTGGCCATCTTATCAAAGTCAGCTCTTCTGAAGTCCCATATTTTTGCCTTGGAATGGGATGATCTAGTGGCCAAATTGAACCATACCATGTGATGGTCATTGGTCCCCAGGTGACCTTATATCTTGAGATCTGTGATCCTTTCCCTCTTAGTCAGTACTAGATCTAGGATAGCCCTGTCTCTTGTGGGTTGTTGTACCCATTGCTTGAGGCCCTCCCCCTGCAGGGAATCCACCACATGTCTAGTTCTGGCAGTTGTTCCTGCTGGTATTGACCAATCTGTATCTGGCATGTTGAAGTCTTCCATTATCAGACCCTCCCCTTTAGCTGTTATGTTTTGTATATCTTCTAACAGTAATGTGTCTATGTCCTTCCCCTGATCTGGAGGCCTGTACAAAACACCAGTTCGCATGGCTGTCCCATTTCCTGTTTCCAGGGTGACCCACAGTTTTTCTGACTCCTTATGTGTATTCTGAATTTCTGTAGCTTTGATATTTTCATTGACATAAAGGGCCACTCATCCCCCTTTTTTGCACCTCTTCTGAACAGTACATAGCCGGGTACTGAAGTCTCCCAAGTGTGGTTACTGGTAAACCATGTCTCTCTAATGACTACTATGTCCAGTTTAGCCTCTGTCATTATTGCTTGCAGGTCTGGGATCTTGTTTCCCAAACTGCGAGCAATTGGATACATGATTTTCCATTGGCCAGATTTTGGTGTGTTACTTGTTGGGCGAGGTCTGGTGTTCCCCCTGTGCAATGTATGGGGACCCAGACCTTTTTCCTTACCTAGTGATGCAAATGAATTACAAACATGATGAAATCCTGTTTGATCACAAGCTGAGGGGGGAAGGGTGTTCTTCCAAATCAATGTATGGGGTTTTGCACCCCTCTCCCCATTTGCTAGTTTAAATATTCTGCAAAGACGTAAAATTTCTGCCCCAATGCACTGACTCCCTCCTTAGTCAGATGCAGTCCATCAAATTTAAAGAACTTTCACTCCCAAAACTGTTGCTAGTTCCCTACAAATATGTGTCCTTTTTCCTGGCACAGCCCTTGAGCCACATGTTTAGCTCCCCCTATCTCCCCTTCTCTGACCTTCTGTCCATCTCCCCCCCTCTCCCAGACAGGCAGGATCTCAGAGAAGGAGATGCTGGGTGAAATGGATGATAGTTTGTCACCCAGCCTGATCAGGTGTTCCTTGGACTCCACAACTGACTGGCTGGCTGGCAAGATCATTAGTCCCTATTTGTACCAGGATGTCAATGTTTTCCCCTGCTTCCTGAATAATTTTAGCAATGCAGTCAGTGCCTCTCCATGCTGATGTACCTGCGAGACATCTGACCATTACCCCTGGCTGGAGATAGGTATCAACTCCCCGAATCATGGAGTCTCCTATGATCAGAAGTTTTTGGATTTCCTTTTTGCTTGTTTTGTTTAGGTTCCTGTTTTGGGTGAGTTTTGTTGTGCTAGCTCCTGTGCTGCATTGTCCTCTGCCCCTTTGTTTGATTTTGGAGACAGAGGCAGAAACCTGTTTGTAGTTTTTATATGGTTTGTGGAGGTGATATGTTGGAGAGCACTGAGTGATGGGGCACCTGATTTGCCCCTCCTAACCACATGCCAACCTCCAGGACTAACTACCCTCTGCGATCGAGGTGCTTCTGTTGGATGTTGAGGAACTGGTGGGTGGTTCTTATATTTCCTCCTGAATATGCAATTTGAGGTGCCCAATCTCTGTCCATACTGCCTGGAGCTGAGTCCTTAGATCTCCAATGGCCCAGCTTGTAGGACAGTGTCCTAAATCCTCTATAGCTACCCTTCTGAAAAGTGTTCCACAATACCTGCAGTTAATGATATCCATTCCAGATAAGTTACTGGGTTTATAACCTGGTCAGAGTAATTAGAAGGAAGAAAATGAAAGCAAAGGTTTGATTTTGTGTTTTGTTTGTTTTTTGTATAACTTGTTACAAGTTAAATTACTAATGCCCCTGTAAATGAGGTCACTCTGTGGATACCCCTCTTATCTGCCCCTTCCTGCTTTGTTACAGGAAATGTCATGACTGTGCTACCCTTTGAAAGGAGTGTAGTGTGGGGTGGTTGGAGATGGGGGTGGGTGGCTGGGCCCTTCCCTGCCGAAAAAGAAGAACCATGGATGAAAGAAAACAAAGAGGTAAGAGCAGAAACAATCAGCCAGCAACAAATGCAGTAGCCCTGAAAGATTATCCTAATGATAGATAAAACTATAAATCCTGTAAAGCACCACCGGTAATAATTTCACAGAAGATATGCCCTGTAAGAAACACTTTGCTACAGAGAAAAAAAAAGCAGTAACAGAAGATATACCTTGCAAAAGACAATTTGAATCAGAAGATTACAGCAGTAATCTGTAAGCACACACCTGTAGGCACACCCTGTAATAATGCAGCAGACGGTATACTCAGCAACAACAATTTGAATCAGAGAAAAATAAAGCAATAAAATGTTAGCAACCAACGGTAACAATCCCTGTGAGTACAAAATAAAAATAACAACACACAGTAAATCTGCCTAGCCAAAAGAAGCCTTAATCTTTTTCTTTGCTCTGGTAAGGTTCTTTGCTCTGTCTTTCCAAGTAAGCTAGAAGAAAAGAGCTAGGGAGGAGACAGATGGGGCAATAGTTTCCAGGAGCAGAAAAGTCACCGCCCTTAGGGAGAGGAATAATTACAGCATGCTTCTAAGAGGTGGGGAACTGCTCTGTCAAAAAGAAAAGGTTTAGGATTACAGAGATAGTGTAGGCAATAGCAGGGGCAGCGAGGTAAAGAAGTTTAGGATCAAGGTCATCAGGAGAGGAACCTTTAGATTGGTTCAGGGAGAGCAGGGGAAATTACAGCATCAGTGGGGAAGATGGACAAAGATAAGGAGTGGGAGCAAAGAGAATGATTGGGAGGAGAGGGAAGGGAAGGTGGAGGGTGGTGAGGGAGGGAGCTCAGAAGAGATTTAGCACAGGATATGTAGTAGGCACTGAATTTGCTGGTCACCAAACATGGATCCATCACCAGGGAGCTGTTGATTTTGAGAATGGGGGAAGGGGTGGGAGGCAGGAGAGAGAAAAGAGTGTGGACAACCTGCCAGAAACTGGAGGGGGAATTGATGTTTGTTTGGAAAGTGGATTTAAAATACTCTGACTTGGCCAGTCTGGTTGCTTTGGTACATGAATTGCGGAGCATATGGTACGTGATAAGATCGATGGGGTGCTTAAATGTTTTGTGCTTTTTCCAGGCGCGATCCCACTTATGTAAGCAGGCCAATAATTCAGGGTTATTCAGGGGAGGTGTAAGCCTCAAACTCTGGTCCACCTGAAGGAAGAAAAATCATTCCAGGTGGTGATGAATTTGCCCTTGAAAAGGTGACAGCATGTTCAACAGAGGGGGTAGAAGATAGTGGGGTCCAGTCCATGGAGAAAAGTTCAGCCTGAAGTGAGGCAAGATCAAGGGATTTAAAGGGGCGAAGCTGAACCATTTTATGAGGGCATTTGGGATGGTGTACCTTGAGAACCAAGAAAATCAGATTGTGGTCTCTAAGTGCATCAGGGAGGGTACCTGATTTTATGATACGGTGGGGGTGAGTGGTGAGAGCCCAATCAATTAGGGTGTTATTGAGTTGTATGGTTAGCTGTGTTGGCTCCTAGATAAGTTGGGTGAGGTTGAGTACATCAATATTATTCTGGATCTTGCTTGAGTTAGGTGACAGCCAATTTATATTCATGTCACCCAAAATGAACAGCTCACCTGAATGGGAGATGGAGGATATGGAAGATATAAGTTCAGCAACAACAGTGGTGGAGGTGCTAGGACGATAGTAGATGCTGGCTATATAGAGAGAGAGACAGTACATTTATTTATTTAATTTCTGTTAGCCGGGTAGGTGCACTAGCCATGAAATGACTATTTTGAGGCATGATCTGGGAGAGTACAACAATCAAAGACAGGTACATACTATGAGTACAATGAAATTGCAATAGCACAGGTCAAAACAGTTAGTAGTAATGAATACATGCAGCCATATTATAATAACACTGGCGTGTATTACTGGTTGGATACCAGGCTAACAGGAAACTCAGAGTTTGGTTGCAAGGTTCTCCAGACAGTTTTGAGTGATATTCCTCCTCCCTCCCAAGACAAGTCTAAATACTGCTGTATAATCACCCATGTGTTGAGACTCAGGGAGGCAGTATAGCACAGTGGTTTAAGGCTCTGAGCTGCAAATCTGGTGATATCCAGCAGACCAAACCTGGGTTTGAATCCCACAGCTTCCACTTGCATACTGTGTGACCCTGAGCAAGTCACTTAACTTCCCTGTGCTCCCAGGTTGCACCTGTAAAAAAGCTTTCAGCTTAGTGTGCTACTCCTGGTTAAATAATAACAATCAATGCAATTCACATAGAATTTTTAGGCATAGAAAACCTACACAGTCTAGGAAGAGATACCACAACATAGCAGCAAAGAAATATTGTTCAAATTAGTCACAACAATGAAGATTCAAATAGGCAGCGAAACAAGGCAAGGGCTAATTCCTGACTGGGCAGGATGCATTATCACGGCCTCTGAAACAAGACTCAGATGTGGGGGGAGACGGGTTGGGGTAGATTAGCTCTCAAGGAGATAATAAGGGTAACAAGTGCTATGAGGTAGGGAGGTTAAAATTAGGCCGGGCAGCATCTGGTCAGTGAGTGAATTAGGGAGGATTAGAACAAGTGCAGAGATCAGCAAGGGATAGATGTAAGCGCAGCTCCTTTTTGAAGCTGTCATGGGATCCAGATATTCAAAGTGCTTGGGGAGAGAGAGTTCCAAAGCTTTGGAGCAGCAGAGTGATTAAAGGCAACAGAGCCTTTTGATGTTTTACATCTAGGTACATTCAGCAGGGATTTATCTACCGATCACAATATATAGGAGGAGGTTTGAGGTACCAGCAATGTTGCGAGCGCTGAAAGGGTTTGGTTTCTGAGTATAGAGTCAATCAGGGAGCCAAGAGAGTATTGACAGCAAGCTGAGGGGGAAGGGATAACCAGCCCAGGTCCCTGTACAGTTGGCAGTGGTGCTTAAGCCATGATGACGAGGTGGTGTATCAACAGATATTACTATAAGTGACATCCCACTTATGAAGGATGGTTTTGTATGTGGCAGCAAAGGTCGGAATGCCATAGGTGAGGGCAGGAGTAATATGCTTCTGGCAATAGCAAGTCTAGCAGAGGGAGTCAACATGAAACTGGACTTGTAAGCAACCCCCAGTTTAGCATTCTGCAGGCTGAAGTCCAGGGATTAGTCCATAAGAATTCCCAAGTGGTTACCCCCCCCACAGTGACATTTCAGTCATTTCATGCCAGTGAGATCCCCCACAGTGACTACAGTGCCTACCCGCGGTGGGAGACCCGCTGGAACCCGGTGCTGTCTGTCGGGGGTCCTGCACCCCCCCAATCAGCTTTGACTGGAGTTGAGAATCCTTAAGGGGGGGTGTGGGGACACAGCCCCCATGTGGGTGTTTCAGGGGCAAAGCCCCCTGAAGAAAACAAAGATTTAAATAGTGAACCAGCAGCTGACTGCAGAATGCGGTCAACCTGCTGGTGTCGCTGACGGGGCATTCGACAAATTTTTGTCAGACTCCTGTCGTGGATCCTTCCCAGGTACTTAAAAGATGTAGTGCATTTTATTTGTGTGCCACTGTGGTCTTGCACCAATAGGGGAGTTTGACATGTCCTAAGTTTAGGGGCAGATCCAAGTAACATTGCTTGGGTTTTCTTAGCATTAAGTACAAGCTTATGTGCAGAAAGCCAATTTTGGACATTTGTGAAATCTGAAGAAAGGGATGCATTTATGCTGGTGACCTTATCAGAGTTTGAATAGAGTACAAGATCATCTGTATAGAGAATAGATGAGCATGAAAGGAAAACATTATCTATGTTATTGATGAAAAGTGAGAAAAGAAGAGGTCCCAGAATAGAGCCCTGGGGAACCCCAATATTGATGGTAGCACCATCAGATAAAGAGCAGTTGAATTTCACAATTTGAGTTCTGTTTGATAGATACCTTCCATACCAGGCGACAACTGGGGGTGAAAAGCTCAGACTGCAAAGAGTGGAGAGGAGCAAGGGGTGATCAACAAGATCAAAGGCCATTGTAAGGTCTATAAAAACTGCCCCTGTCAGCTGGCCAGCGTCCATACTGGTAAGCACATCAATAGTGAATTTGAGAAGCGCTGTAGAGGCACTGTGACCTTTATTGAAGCCATGTTGTGTATCAGAGAGAAGGCTGTATTTTGTGAGGTAGTCAATGGTTTGATTTGCAACAAGTTTTTCCAGAATTTTACTTAGGACCTCTATGATAGCTATAGGCCTGTAGTTAGTAATCTCCTTGGTATCATCTTTTTTAAAGACCGATGTTACACAAGCAATCTTACAGAGGTCAGGAACTTGGCTATTAGAGAGAGACAAGGTGAAAATTCTAGCCAGAGAGGAGGCTATGTATGGTACTGCTAGTTTCAGGAGCCGAGGCTCAAGTGTATCTGATCCAGAGCTAGTGTTGTCAGAGACAGTCCGTAATAGTTTTAAGACCTCAGTCCTTGAGATTGCCTTGAAGTAGAACGGGGGAATTTTAGACATTTTTTTGGCAATGATAGCTGGGAGTAGTGGACTGTGCTGATGTTGCAAGCAGAGTGGCTGCCTGGGGGGATGGAAAGGCAGAGGTATACTGAGACAGGTCCGAGAACATTTGATTGAAGGAATTAGCAATGGTGTTGGAGTCATTGCAATGTACTCCATTTAATACCATGTCACTGGTGCTAGTTGACTGGGACGCACCAAAAAAGGTCTTGACATGGGCCCATAATTTCCTAGGGTCCCCAGCACAGCCTAGCAGCAATTCTTTACAATAGGCACACTTAGCTGTTCTGACCTGTGTACAGAGTAATGCATGTGACTAAGGCCTCATAGGTTGCAGGGACTGAAGATGAGAGTATAGTTTTAGATTGCAATGCAGACTGGATGTACATGGCCACACCCCCACCCTGTCCTACTTTATCTTGCCTGTAGAGGGAGTAACCAGGAATTGCAATGGCATTGTCATGGATTTTGCCTGTGAGCCATGTCTCCGATATAATTAAAATGTCAGGAGAGTAGGAGACCACAAGGGTTTAAATGAGGTCAATTGTGTAGCAGATTGCAGATGTTCAGGTGGATACATTTCAGTCCATTAGGTAAAGCCGAGGAGGCCATAGGGCTGGGTCCAGTAGAGTTGTGGGTGGCAGTGGCGGAGGAAGACAGAGGGGGCTTCAGGTTAGGGTGAATATTTCTAGAAGAGAGGAGGAGGATGGCAAGGATGAGGTAGTGTAATTTAGAGCATTTGTTACGCAGCTTGGAGATAGAAGGGGTTGGAGGAAATGGGTAAGGGGAGAAGGAGACTGTAAGACAGAAATAGGCAACGTAGCTAGGATGAGGAAAGAGAGTGGCTGGGGGGGTCAAAGGGAAAGTGAGACTAGGATACAAAAGGGCAGTGGGAATAATTGCAAGGATGAGTGAGGTAGGGGAGAAAGGGGACTGGGAGGAAAAGAGGTGGTGTAGGGGGAGGTGAGGATGAGGATCAGGACGAGGAGGGAGGGAGGGAAGTAAGAAGCAGGGGGAAGGGGAAGGATGTGAACACCATTTTGGAGGAGGGAGCTAAAGACTTCATTGTGCAATGACTGCTTGACACCCAGATCCCTCAAAACTGCAATTATGAGCCCTGTCTTACCTACTATGACTATGGCTTGGTTATCTATGGTGCCGCTACTACTTCTTTAGTCCACAGAATATCCATTGCACTAAATAAGGTGTGCAGACTCCTCACCAGTGCTGCACACCTTACCCACACATGTGACCTACATGTCCAATCTGGGTGGCTTCAACTAAGCAGAAGGATACAGTACCAAACATACCTGTTAGCTAAAAAAGCACTTCTCTGCCTTTTGCCTCCCAGAACTGTGAACCTCCTTAGCCTTCACTCCAGCTCCCAGCACACTCGAATCTAGGCCCATCAATCTCTGAAGATTCCTAGGTGCAGGACATCTCAATTGCAATGGTCATTTGCTTACAGAGCCCCACTCAGGTTCAATGCATTCCCAATGAAATCGTATCCGTAAAAAGATTAAGTCCTTTCAAGCACAGACTCCATCAGCATCTTGTGACAAACTGTTCCTGTGACTGCTTCACCTATTGATACTATCACCTGTGCGCACTCCAGTTCCCTCTTCTCCACCTCAAAGCATTGCCTTTCCAACCCTTGCTATATCCTCCTACCTTCCCCCACTCTCCCACTCCCCCACCTCCCTTCCTACCTTCTACCTGCACCCACCACTCTTTCTACTCCCACTGATAAGGCCTTCTGGCTGCTTACCCCTCTTCTTCTCTCCTCTTATCCTCCCCCCCTCTTCTTCACTACTAAAGGTATTAAGTCTAGATAATTAAAATATGTACTTTACTGTTTTTTAAACCTGGTCTTTGTATTACCGCCTCTGTATGTTTGTTCACCCCACTCCACTTACGTGGAACTTTTATAAATGAGCGCCTTGCACTCAAAGGCATTGTAATATGAGATTGAATACATAAAATAAAAAAAAGGGCACAGTAATGCACCTGGGAAACAAAAACCCAGAGGAAGAGTACACAATGGGGTGGTGGAGTATTAACAACAACAAAAATGGAAAGCGACCTGGGGGTAGTCATAGCCCGTCTTTTGGATGAGACGTTATACCGAGGTCCCATCTGCCTGGATTGGTGGTAGCTTAGGTGGATGTTAAAGATCCTATGGCACTTATCGAAAAGAACAGAGGAATTTCCCCGGTGTCCTGGCCAAATTTCCCTCTTTCACTAAAAATACCACCAACAGGTTAATCTGGTTCAAGGTCAGTTGGCATTCATCTGTATCCCCCTCCTCTGGGTCGTGCCTGAAAATAGGCAGGATTTGTCTAGTGCACTTACCCGGTGAACAAACAAAAAAAAACTAAATAAATAAATAGCAGATGACCTAAATGTAAGCAAGCAATGTGAGAAGGCTGCAAGGAGGGCTGGGGAGATGCTGGAATGTATAGGGAGAGGCATCATCAGTAGAAAACAAGAAAGTTGTTATTCCTCTGTACTGACAGTTGGTGAGACCCCAGCTGGAGTACTGCATGCAGTTCTGGAAAACCCATCTCCGTAAGGACATAGACAGGATGGATGCAGTCCAGAGAAGGGCAACTAAAATGGCACAGGCTCTGCAACAGAAGCCATATGAAGAGAGACTAAAGATGCTTAATATGTATACCCTCGAGGAAAGAAATGAGAGAGGGGACATGATAAAAATGTTGAAGTACCTCAAGGGACTCAACAAAGTCCTAGAGGGTAGCATCTTTCAGAAAAAGAGAGATATGTATGTGTGTGTGTGGGGGGGGGGGGCAGACCAGGCAGAAGATGGCAGCATAGCTCTGACTCTTTGCAAGGAATCCAGAAATCAAACGTCACTCTTCATATACCAGATTGTTCTTTTGCGTCAACTTTGGGGATCTACCTTCATCTATTCTGCCTTACACAGACTGCAAGTTATTTTGAGCCTATTTACCCTAAATTAGCCATATTAACACTGCACTGAACTAGGCCTCTACTTCGCTTATCATGGTTGATTCCTATCTGCATTTCAACTCACTTGCCAGAGTGGAGGCTATGTTCTCGAAACTGATGGCTGATATTAACGATCTTAAAGTCTCCACACAACAGAATACAGCAACGCTTAAATCTTTTGACCAGAGAATTACTATTAATGAGACTACATCTACCAAAACTCTGCCTCTCCTTTCATGACCTTCAGGCCACGATACGAAATCAAGATCACACCATAAAGTCCCTGTAGTCCATAATTGATAACATCGAGAATCGCAATCGCAAGAATAACTTGTGATTTTTTTTGTTTCCCCAAAGGATCTGAGTTAGGGAACACAACAGCACTCCTAATGCACATTCTTCATGCAATGCCAAAGTTCTCCTCAGAACAACAACTGATCATAGAGCATTCTCACCGTACTTTAGGTCCCAGATCAAATCAAGACCAGCGGCCTAGCCCTATTACAGCTAGATTTTAGAACTACATGCACACAGAGCTAAATTTAAATTGTGCTAGAGAAACTGGCACACTGATGTGGCAGGAGTACAAGATATCCATATAAAGAGATTTCTCAAAAGAATTGTCTATAAAATGAAAAGCATATAACTCACTGAAACCAGTATTACACCAGAGAGGCATTAAATTTGCCTTACGCTACCCCTCCACAATGCGCCTTTTTCTGCGATCATCCTTTAAAGATTTCAGCGTGCCTGAAGCCCTAACAAAGTTTTTGGACATTACACCAAGTAATCCTACCTTACCAAGCTCCATCGTAGTGAATAAAGTGACCAATAATTTGGACTCCACTCGGATGAAAGAAACTGTTGCACAGACCAATGAATGATGCTCTACAGATTTTAAGGTCCCGAATACTACTGATGCTGATGTTCTCCCACCTAGGCAATCAAGTTGATTATAAGAAAAGTTTTTATCTGGTCCTCATATACCTAATCTTCCTTGTTGTTCTACTGTAGTCTCTCCAGATTCCTCCCAGCTTTTTATCTCTCACTCGAAAGTGAACGCCTCTGTTCTACTGAGAAACAAATTTGCCCTTCTAGCTGAAGATATACACTCCTTGCAAGAAGATTTAACATGACGTACAGTCAATCAGCCCACTAATTTGTGTGCTATGTCCCAGGGCAACATTTCAGTTATCTCCTCATGGTCAGAAGTGGTTGCGAGCTCTCCCCTTAAGTCACTAGAGCCTCCAAAAAAGAAACACAAGGCCAAAACGAAGAGCAAAAATGCCAATGCTGCAAACAGTGTACACAAAGCAATGGTCACCTGATTTCATGCATATAACCTAGCGACATTTACTTCTCCTGGCATGATAAATCCAGGACACTATGATGTGGAGAATCAGTATTTTTTTTTGTGCCTTGCTGCACGTTGTGCAGTCTTCATAACCCTGATACCTTCGCTCTCAGCAGGTTATGAAACCGAAAGGCTGTACATCGTGGCCAGCTCCAATTAGTACCATATACTGCAACATACTTTCTGTGGCTCACTCAGTCAACAGAACCTTATCTTATGTTTCCAAGCAATTTTTATATATGGTGAGATGTTACTACACTTGGCCTGATTGCTGCTATGTTAATCTATATTTTCTTTTTCTTTTTTCTTTACACCTAGCAATCATTATGTTAACAGCTCCAGGATGCAATGATACTCCTTCACAGTTCATACTTATCCTATTATCCTGATCTTCTGTAATATCCCAGTGATTTGAAACTCTCACAATATATCATGCTTCAGACAGAATATTAATATGACCCAATTCGGAATCTCCCTGATTGTGAGCTCCCCCACGCCTATCTATTCTATTCCCTATTATTATTACAAAACAAAAAAAGGGGGAGCTAAATTCATATATATATTTATATGACAGCTGCTGGCCATTTTCGGTATATTCGTACAATGGGCATCTGATCACCAATCACTGTAAGTACTTTATATACGCGAACCCTATAATACAAAAGGGGATTTCCTGTCATGCTTTTCTCTGATTTGGGGCTCACTGACCCTCTTACTTCGACCTAGTCACTCCATCTATTATTTATATAGGCAATTTTCGAGTAGAGGGAATTAGCCTTTCTTACAAATTCCCCATTGTCCACCACTTATTACTGAAGCCGGCAACCTTCCTTAATTCACTCGTTCATATCTGGCTTATGGCAAGGGGCATTACAATACAATACTTATCAATATTCTATTTATGAGTATTCCCCCTTTTTTATTTTTATTTATTTATTTATTTTTTATTAGCTATTAATCCGGAACATTCTGTTTAGGATTCTCATACAGAATCTGGCTAAGTGGAATAACTATTCACCCCTTTTGTATACATACAACTAATTAAGTATCAGGCTCTCCTGATATCATCTCCCTCAGGCACTACTGGTCTTTCACATAATTATTACAGACCTTTCGCTGTAATAAGTTGACACTCTTATTAACCTTAGAATTACTAATTTAACAGTACGATCTGGTGATTCCTTTCACATTTATCATATAAGCTTTTAGCGTTAAGCAGAGGTTTTCTTTTTTTGGTTTCCTTTCTATGTTTGATATAGCTGAATTCCTGTCATGTTTCATTAGCATAACCGTTATGCTTGTATTAAACTTATTGGTTCAGACCTCAGAACCTGACCAGCACTCCTTTTAGTTGGTCCCTCTAGGCCGTTCCTATTGATCTGACACCCCGGTGTGTGGTGAGAGAGTCTCTTAGCATTGTTTGCTGACTCTTATCTCCTCTCACTCCTCAGAAGTTTCTTGTTACTGCTAGTTGGTTAGATACTTTAAAAATTAATATCCCTTTTCTTCCCTAAAGGTTTCACTGTGTTAATTAATATATTAGTGATGCTGTTGTTATTAATGACTTCTCTCTCCTTTCCTCTCTATTTTGATCTCAGAAAGATATCCGTGCCCCCTATGCTTTCTATATATTACTTTTTTGGCTTATGTGTGCCTGCCACCTCCCGCATATACATATTCTCTCAACTTTTACTCTGACCGCCCTCTGCTTTAATTACCTGTTCCTTCCCATTCCTGTGACTAGTCCTTCTTCTTAATATTGATGGTATGAGTGACATACTTTTATACACATGGAATGTGAAGGGACTTAATTATCCTTGTAAGCGAAAGCAAATCCTTTCGGATCTCCAAAAATATAAAGCACAAATTGCTTTCCTTCAAGAAACAAAATTATTAGCAGAGGATATTCACAGGCTTAAGAAATACTGGGTCGGTCAAATTTATGATTCATCCTATACTTCAAAAAAAGAGGAGTTGTCATTCTTATACATACGAGTCTCAAATGGTCCCTTATAGACTCCCTTTCCGACAATGAAGGCAGATGGGGGATGCTTAAATTAAATACCAGTTCTGGTCCTCTCCTGCTTGTCAATGTCTACTTACTTAATTCCTAATCCCCAGAGTTTTTTCATAATTTAGCTCAACAGATTTTATCTTTTAATATGGGTAATACACCAGTTATTCTCGGAGGGGATTTTAACTTAGCTTTAGAAGCCAGCATTGACAGAAATAGCCCCACTACAGATGCCTATCCCAGAAGTATTAAAGCTCTTTCACTACTCATGCAGGACATTGGATTAGCTGATGTATGGCACCTCCCCCATCCCAGGGATCAAGATTTTACCTTTTATTCCCCCCTACATAAAACATACAATAGAATTGACTACTGGTTAGTCTCTCCTGTTATATTGGAAAAAACTATTGATTCATCCATTTCTTCCATTATAATCTCGGACCACTCTCCTGTTAAATTGCAACTTTTGTGGGGGCCCATCAGCACTCAAATCCACTTTCTGGTGACTAGACCCTCTCCTTCTCAAAGATCCTGATTTTTTACCTATGATTAAAGCACAAATACAGGACTTCCTCTTTCACAATACACCCACCGAATCTTCTATGTCAACTGTATGGGAAGCTCTTAAAGCTACAATCCGAGGGAAGATTATCAGCCCTGCTGCACATAGAAAAAGGGTATGAGAGCAACAGTTGGCTGATATAGAACAATCTCTCAAGGCTAAAGAGAACCTATACTTCTCATCTAACAAACATCGTCCTGATTCTCAACTACATCTGGAAATCTTCAACTTAGAGTCAAAATAAACAAATTAATCTCCCGTAAAACTAAATTGGGCCTTTTTAAATTTAAACATAAGTTTTGGGAACATGGCAATAAAAGTGGGAAATTCCTCTCCTACCAGTTCAAAGCACAACAAATGAAACAACATATTCTAAGTCTTAAAGATGAGCAAAGCACAATTCACACTGACAATCTATCCATAAACTGTATTATGAGAACCTTTACCAAAAATTAAATTCTAATACAAACTCTCCATCTACCATACAAATTCAACAATTCCTTAAAGCTTTACATCTCTCTCACCTTTCTTCTCATGAAGCAAATCCTTTAGATGAACCCTTCTCTTCAAGTCTGGTAAATCTCCTGGAAGTGATGGATTCCCTGTCAATTTTTATAAAATGCTCTCCAACACTTTATGCCCTCTTCTTCTTAATGTTTATCATGAAGCTTCCATCACTGACAAACTTCCCCCATCTTGTACTGAAGCGGTTATAACCCTAATCCCTAAGAAGGATAAAGACCCCACACATCCCATAAGTTACAGGACAATCTCTTTGTTAAACACGGATGGGAAGATGTTTACTAAACTACTAACCTCCCAACTTGAACACTTCATTCCCAAGCTGACTCATTGTTCACAAGCCGGTTTTATTAAACATAGATCTGGATCTGATCACTTATGTTCCCTACTCAATCTAATATACAAAGCCAAATCCCTCAAATCACCTGCGGCAGCCATTCCAATTGATTTTGAGAAGGCTTTTGACTCCTTAAACTGGGACTACCTTTATCAAGTTTTATCTCATTTCACCCTCCCTCATACCTTCTGCTCCTGGATCAAACTATTATATAACTCTCTTGCAGCTAAGGTACTTACCAATTCCACCCTTTCTCCCTACTTTCAATTGGCAAAGGGGACTAGACAAGGTTGTCCCTTATCACCCTCCTTGTTTATTTTAGCCATGGAACCCTTGACTGCTTGTTTACACCAATCTGCTAGCATTAATGGCATTCCTATGGGAAACTCAAGATATGTCTATCTCTCTTAAGTCGATGACCTCGTAATCCTCCTTGAAAACCTGAATGAAGCTGGACCCCTGCTGGTTGATCTGCTTAACAAATTTACAAATATTTCCAGCCTTGCTTTAAATTATGGCAAGTCATAAACTCTACCCCTTAATGACCATTGTAAAGTTTTTATGAATCTACCTCTTGGATTTCACTGGTTGCCATAGAGTATAACATATCTAGGAATCAAAATATCTAGTAACTTACGGAAAATATGGGATATTAACCTCAATCACTTATTAGATAACATCAAAACAATTCCTGGATATATGGAGGCTTCTTAATCTCTCCTTCTTGGGGAAATTGCAGCCATTAAGATGTCCATATTCCTCCAAATTTTTTACCTCTTCACCAATATCCCCTTAATTCTACCATCCTTCTTTCTTACTAAAATTGATAAATTAGTAGGCAATTTTATATGGGATGGGACCCCCCCCCCAGATTTAATCACAACAAACTTCAATCACAATGGAAATGAGGTGGATTCAGACTTCCTTGGTTCAAAGGTTATCTTTGGGCTTTTCAGGTAGCCCAAACCATTAAGTGGTTTCAGAAACATTCCTCCTACTCTCCATTTTGGATTGCAATGGAATCCACACTGTGCCCTGGAGGAGTTCCTACTTCCCTTATCTATAATCCCCTCTCCTCTAAACTAAAATCTCACCTAACTATATCATCATCTGTTTTCTATTGGAAGTTAAACTACAAATTCCTGAAATCAAATATAAAACTCTGGTTATATGCCCCCTCACATAATGGCATGTTCTCTTGTGGAAAATCTATAGCATGTGGACATACTAAAAAAAAAAAAAAACAATATTTACACCCCCCCATACAGGGAAAGACTATATAATTAAACTCCACATCACCTGTGCCACCTCAAGGGTGGTATATGTGGTGCAATGCCCATGTGACCAACTTTATGTTGGTAAAACTCTTAGGGAACTTAGAAGGAGAATCTCTGAACATAAGAGTCGTATTAGGAGTAAAGATGAGAGCTCCCTATTAGTGAAACATTTTAACCAGAGAGGGCATACCCCAGTACAAATTTGTTCCTGGGGTTTAGAACAAGTACCAGGATTGGAAAGAGGAGAAGACTATAATAGTAAACTTGAACAGCGTAAGATTTTTTTGGATGTATGAGCTGGGGATAATTTATGAAGAGTGGGGGTTAAATGAGGACATCAATTAGAAAGTTTTTTGGTAGTGAATGTATTTCAGGAGAATGGTATGTGAATTGACTTAAGATCGAAAAGCAGAATTGTTAATTATAAGGAACATCGTGATCTACAATGCTTTTTTTGAGGTGGAACAGCCCTAGAATTCTTCAGAAAGGCTAATGTTTAAATGCCAAAAGAATTCTCTTGAGAGAAAACATTGTACATTGCTTTAGTAAATTTGCTTAAGGCAGTTCTAGTGGGAGGGGGTAGGAGGAAGTAGGCTGTTGGTTAACTAGGATCTGCAGCTTATCCATTAGGTAAGGAAATGGGCAGACTGGGTGGGCCAAGCAGTCCTTATATCTGCCATCAAATTCTATATTTCTATGTTTCTATACTTTTACAGTAGTAGCCAGAGACATTGCCAACTATTTCCAGATATTTTGCGAAATTTCTGAAGAGTTTCTCTCTGCTGCCCCTACTGTGGAAATGCAGAAAGCAGGAGATATTTCTGGAAATATCACAGAAATCTCGGGAAACAGCTGGCAGTGTCTGTGGCTGCCACTGTACATTGTCCTCCTCCTCATGTGCCCCCTTGTCCCCTTTGATTTTAGCAATACCCCCTCTGGACTTTCTCCTTTCACTAATGTATCTATAGAAAGTCTTGTCACCTTCTTTTACTGTTTCTGCTAGTGTTTCATTAGTTTTCTTGGTTTGGGCCTTTGCCTACCTTACTGCCTTCCCTGCTTCCCTCGGGGAAATTTGGTACGCCTCCCTATCTTCATCCTGCTGCATTCCCTTATATTTCCTGAAGCCAGCTTTTTGGCTCTGAACTTTTCTGCTACTGTTTTTTGAGAACCAAAGTGGTTTCCTTCTTCTTTTGCACTTCCTTTTCTCTCTAACACAATGGGATATTGCTTCAAGTATTGAATCTTTGATGCTTGCCCACTTTGCCTGTACCCACTCACCTGTATTTCTTTTTGCCAGGGCTAGCTTAACTCTGTTGGTCACCTTATCAAAGTCAGCTCCTCTGAAGTCCCATATTTTTGCTTTGGAATGGGATGATTTGGTTCTAGTGTCCAAATTGAACCATACCATGTGATGGTCACTGGCCACCAGGTGACCTTCTACCTGGAGATCTGTGATCCTTTTCCTGTTAGTCAGTACTAGATCTAGGATAGCTCTGTCTCTTGTGGGTTGTTGTACCAGTTGTTTGAGGCCCTCCCCTGCAGGGAATCCACTATGTGTCTAGTTCTGGCAGATGTTCCTGCTGGTATTGACCAATCTGTATCTGGCATGTTGAAGTCTCCCATTATCAGAACCTCCCCTTTAGCTGTCATGTTTTGTATATGTTCTAACAGTAATGTGTCTGTGTTCTCCCCATGGACTGGAGGCCTGTAGACAACCCCAGTTCATATGGCTGTCCCATTTTCTGTTTCCAGGGTGACCTACAGTTCTTCTGGCTCCTTGTGTGTATTCTGAATTTCTGTAGCTTTGATATTTTCATTGACATAAATGGTCACTCGATCCCCCCTCTTTTTTGCACCTTGGTCTCTTCTGAACAGTATATAGCCATTTACTGAAGTCTCCCAAGTGTGGTTTATGGTAAACCATGTTTCTCTAATGGCTACTATGTCCAGCTTAGCCTCTGTCATTATTGCCTGCAGGTCTGGGATCTTGTTTCCCAGACTGAGAAGATTTGTGTACATGATTTTCCATTGGACAGATTTCAATGTGTTAGTTGTTGGGCAAGGTCTGGCATTTCCCCTGTGCATTGTATGGGGAGTTGGACCTTTTTCCTTATCTGGTGATGCAAATGAACTACAATCATGCTGAACTCCTGTTTAACCACTAGCTGAGGGGTGGGGGTGTTCTTCCCATTTGACGTATTAGGTGCTGCACCCCTCTCCCCATTTGCTAGTTTAAATATTCTGCAAAGATGTTAAACTTCTGCCCCAACGCACTGACTCCCTCCTTCATGAGATGCAGTCTATCGAATTTAAAGAACTTTTGCTCCCCAAACTGTTGCCAGTTACCGACAAATTTGTGTCCTTTTTCCTGGCACCAGCCCTTGAGACACATGTTTAGCTCCCCTATCTCCCCTTCTCTGACCTTCCATCAATCTGCCCCCCTCTCCTAGACTGACAGGATCTCAGAAAAGGAGATGCTGGATGAAATGGATGATAGTTTGTCACCCAACCTGGTCAGGTGTTCTTTGGTCTCAACAACTGAACAGCTGGTAAGATCGTTAGTCCCTATGTGTACCAGGATGTCAATGTTTTCTCCTGCTTCCTGTACAGTCTTAGCAATGCGGTCAGTGTCTCTCCACGCTGATGTACCTGAGAAGCATCTGACCATTACCCCTGGCTAGAGATAGATATCAACTTCCCGAATCATGGAGTCTTCTATGATCAGAAGTTTTTGGGATTTCCTTTTTGTTATTTTTGTTTTGGTTCCTGTTTTGGGTGAGTTTTCTTGTGCTAGCTCCTGTGCTGCAGTGTCCTGCTCTGCAGTGTCCTCTGCCCCTTTGTTTGATTTTGGAGATAGAGGCAAATACCTGTTTGTAGTTTTTATATGGTTTGTGGAGGTGATATGTTGGAGAGCACCGAGTGACTGGTCACCCGATTTGCCCCTCCTAATCACCTGCCAACCTCCCGGACCAAATACCTTCTGTGGTCGAGGTGCTTTTGTTGGATGTTGGGGAAATGGCAGGTGGTTCTTATAATATATTTCCTCCTGAATATGTAATTTGAGATGTGCAGTCTCTGCCCATGCTGCCTGGAGCTGAGCCCTTATATCGCTAATGGCCCAGCATGTAGGACAGTGTCCTAAATCCTGAATAACTGCACTTTTTAAAAGCATCCCACAGTACCTGCAGTTAATAAAATCCATTCCAGATAAGTTGCTGGTTTTATAACCTGGTCAGAGTAATTAGAGGAGGAAAATGAAAGCAAAAGTTTGATTTTGTGTTTTGTTTGTTTGTTTTTGTATTACTTGCTATAACAAGTTAAATTACTTGTGTCCCTCAAAACGAGGTCACTGTGTGGATACCCCTGTTATCCGCCCCTTCCTGCTTTGCTACAGGAAATGTCATGACATGCTAAACATATCATGTTAGACATATCGGTGTCAGTGGCTCAGTAGGTAGCACACTTGCCTCTGAAGCTGGGAGATCAGAGGGCTGTGGGTTCAGTTCCCACATCTGGTGCTTGGGTTAATATCCCAGTACTGACACTGTAGTGCAGCATGAGAGGGGTGGTGCATTTCTGAGGTGCCGTCTTTTGGATGAGACGTTAAACCGAGGTCCCATCTGCCTGGATTGATGGTAGTTCAGGTGGATGTTAGAGATCCCATGGCACTTCTTGAAAAGAGTAGGGGGAATTCCCCTAGTGTCCTGGCCAAATTTCCCTCATTCACTAAAAATACCACCAACAGTTTCTTCTGGTTCAAGGTCAGTTGGCATTCATCTGTATCCCCCTCCCCCCGGGTCATGCCTGAAAATAGGCAGGATTTGTCTAGTGCACTTACCGGGTCAATAAAAATATAATAAGCGAACAGGCATATATATTCCCATACCTAAGCAACATGCCCCCCTTACACTTAGACCACCCACCTCACATTTGTAGTCCCACAAAGGGAAAAAGGAAAATATGACCAGTAGCCAGACCACAAATCTCAAACATATTACTAGACATTGAGTTACTGGCCATTGCAAAAAATGAACATTCAGAGATGAACTTAACTCCCAAAATCCCATACAACAAACATGGTCAATCTAGTATATCAGACAAAATGACTTACTGTACCAGAATACTGCAACCATGACTGGCCACCCCATCCAAACTATCACGTGCATGATGGTCACCTGCTCACAAGCATAGTACCCATGCTCCCACCTCCAATCAAGTTAAGACTATAGAAAACAGTATTAATTCTCAACCAGAAGAGTAAACCTTGATTATCTACCACACTAATTACTCTACATTAGTGAATGAACTATAACAATTAACTAACTAGGAGACCTAAACACCCATACAATAAAGTGTCATGAGAGGTCTCATTCTTAAATATAGATGATTGAATCAAGATATTTTAATACCCATAGTAAAAAAAAGTGGGGGGAGTGACAACCCAACTCTATCACTATTAACCAACCCTATTCCTACAGATCTATTGGGACCAGCAATAAATACTCAAACATATTTCATAAAATGACTATATCTTTAAATACTTAAGTAAAGAGCTGTCATGTGACAATAAATTGAAATAAGACAGAAAGGTTAAAGCATATTGATGTATTAATGATAAAGTACCCAAAGACACCTTGAATCTATTCTCTAAATTAAGTGAGTTCCAGGGCATATCGCTGTACTTGAAGAGTAACTACCTTCTGAAGTTACCAAAAAAAGACTTTTAATATAGCTACAAAGTTAAGAGCCAGCAATGCAGATTGTAATCGAGTAAGGTGTAATCGAACAAATAGAAACACATATTAAGCAGCATTTAAAATCTAGTCCTATAAAAGGATCGGGCAGAGTCAACAAAAATGAATAAATGGGAAGCCTGAATATTTGTCACTTCAACAAAAGGTTCGAAACTGAAGCCAAGTCAGCAAACTGAGCCAGGAATTGTAGAACTGTATTGTGCTATAAAGGCAATATGACCATGCAGTACCAATAAGTCATACATATCGGCTCTTTGCTAAGGTGCAGAAATGTGGAAGTATTGAAATCCATGTCTGATAACCAGGAACACTGTGAATCAAACAGAAGACAAATGAGGGAAACCTAGAAAAAGGAATTCAAAACAGCACTAATCAGTAGCATGCGTAATAGCTGGCTCAGCAAAGAACACAAGTAACAGATCAGCCAGGAGTTCCAAAATGCCAGCAGGTGGATAAGTTTAAGTTTGACATTATACAATGGCAAGAAAGAATCCTGGTTTCTGATTGGTCAGTTTGGGGCTGGACCTGTGGCGTTATCCCAGCACGACACCACAGGTCTAGTCTCAGCACTGTGAACCAATATGGATCATGACCAGCATGATCAGTAGCATGATGATCTCTTTTTTGCATCTTCTCTTGAGAAACAAAACTATTTTTCCACACTAACAAAAACATTCTTTAAAATTATCTTTTTGTTTTATCTATAACAACAAGCCATTGTATAATAGGAATAATGCACTCCAGGGTGTGTGTCATTTGGGATAACGACACGCCTGGGGCATTGGAAGCACTCAGCCTGTGGCCTCGTGCCCCCCCAGGTGTGGTGTTATCCCAGCACGACACACACCCTGTCATGCATTATTCCTTTATTTTGTAATGGTTTGCTTGCATGCCATGTTTCAGTTAAGCTATTGTTTATTCAAGTCATTTCTGTGAAATGTAATTGTTTGTACATGCAATTGGATTGTGTTTTGTAACTTTTATTGTACCTTTTAATTCATTTAATGAAAATTTTATTAAAAAAATAAACTACATACTGCACAGTCAGATTCAAATTATATACAAGCATAAATCATTGCAACCCTGATATTTTCTACAAGGATGAAGATATAGCATATCATATTGATAAAGCAGGTTTAACAGTGGAGAAAAATAGTAAATTTAAGTTTAAAAAAAAACATGAAAGCACCAACTCATTTATCTAATAAAACTCCCATTGTGAGAGTTTTCTCTGTACATCCATTTCCTCTTGAGGTTGCAGTCATTTTCTCTGTAACAACAAAGAGGAGTCCAACTACAAATCCATGCCCTGCCTCCTTAGAATGTTGTGCCATTGTGTAACTTTTGTTCTTAGTCCTACTTGTAGTTTTATGTTCACTTATTTGTGTTTTCAGTGTTTGTTTTTGTTTGCCTATGTAGTTCATGCTGCATGGGCATGTATATGACCCCAGTGTGTTACATGTAATGAATTTATTTATCTTACAGTTTTTGCCAGACCTTGGATGCTTAAATGTTGGTGTGTATGGAGTATTGCTGCAATGGACATAGTTCCACATTTAATATTTCCTTGAGGCTGGGGTCTATGCTTTTCTTTTGTCTGAATAGAAGCTGTGGATTAACTTGTTCTGTATGTTGCTGCTTCTGCTGTAACTAATCAATGACTTGTTTTCTGTGTACTCCCTCAGTGTTTACTTTACTTCTGCTGTAACTAATCGAGGACTTGTTTCTGTGTACTCCCTCAGTGTTTGCTCTACTTCTGCTGTAACTAATCAAGGACTTGTTTCTGTGTACTCCCTCAAAGTTTGCTCTGCTTCTGCTGTAACTAATCAAGGACTTGTTTCTGTGTACTCCCTCAGTGTTTGTGCTGCTTCTGCTGTAACTAATCAAGGACTTGTTTCTGTGTACTCCCTCAGTGTTTGCTCTGCTTCTGCTGTAACTAATCAATGACTTGTGTTTGTGTATTCCCTCAGTGTTTGCTCTGCTTCTGCTGTAACTAATCAAGGACTTGTGTTTGTGTACTCCCTCAGTGTTTGCTCTGCTTCTGCTGTAACTAATCAATGACTTGTTTTCTGTGTACTCCCTCAGTGTTTGCTCTGCTTCTGCTGTAACTAATCAATGACTTGTTTTCTGTGTACTCCCTCAGTGTTTGCTCTATTTCTGCTGTAACTAATCAAGGATTTGTTTTCTATGTATTCCCTCAGTGTTTGCTCTACTTCTGCTGTAACTAATCAAGGACTTGTTTCTGTGTACTCCCTCGGTGTTTGCTCTGTTTCTAGGACTCCCCAGTACTTATTAATAACTCTAACCACTGCATGGCTTAATTTGTTGAATTCAATAACAAGTACTAGACAAGGTTTTATCTGTTTGTGAGTTATTTCCTGTTTGTAAAAGATCAGTTATTTGGATGCTTGATGCTCTGTTAAATGCTTTTTTTTAATTACTTCTGGTCTGCAGTTTCTTTTATTAGACTTAATGCACATATTCTTTGATTTTAACCTAAATTCCTTCTCATAGCTGCAGTTTTTTTCACTTGCAACATCTGGCTGATGGCAGTATTGTCCTTCAGGTGCTACTGGTGACAGCTAGTATATTCTGGTAGTGCATTCCTGTCCATTTGGTTGGAAAACACAATGGTTTCTAAGTGGCCTTCTGTGTTTTTAAGACAACCAGGAAGTGGACCTCTCTCGTACTTTGTACCATGCTGAATCTCAGGTTTTTCTTACTTATGTTTACATATGTCAGAAACTCCTTTAGCTTAATATTTTGAGCTGCCCATATGATGAATTAATTGTCTGTGTTGTTTCCAGTCTGTTAGTTTGTCATGTGTGTGCTTTGGTACCTGATGTAGTTCTGTTCCTAGAGTCTGATGTACAGGTTTGCAACACTTGGGGCAAAAGTTGTCCCCACTGCTCTCCCCTTGCACTGAGAATGAAATACTGTGTCAAAGCAGAAGTAGTTAGCTGTTAAAACAAATACCATCATTTCAAATATTAATGCTGTTGGAGTGGAACAGCCAAGTTAGTTATCCATTGTGGAAAAACTGATGGAGACAATCCTGAAAGAGAGGCTGGTGTGCCTTCTGGAGACCAATGGGCTGCAGGACATTAGGCAGCATGGCTTTGTCATGGGCAGATCCTGTCAGACCAACCTGGTAAGTTACTATGACTGGGTAACTAGACAGTTGGACAAGGGCCATGCAGTGGATGCCCTGTTTCTGGACTTCATTAAGGCATTTGACTTGTTACTGCATGGAAAGTTGGGTAGTAAGTTGACAGGTACAGGTGCAGGGCTAAAAATGGTGGGATGGGTAGTAAATTGGTTACTGGAAAGGCAGCAGAGGGTGGTGGTGGGAGGGGAGCTCTCATCTCCAAGGGCAATGACAAGCGGAGTGCTGCAGGGCTCAGTGCTGGGACCAGTGTTGTTTGGGTTGTACATATTAGGCATCTCAATGGGCATCAGAAGCAAGATCAGCTTGTTTGCAGGTGACACCAAGATGGGAGCAGTAGTGGATGATCTAGGAGGGTGGCATTGGTTGCAGGATGATCTGTCAAAATTGGAAACCTAGTCAGACACCTGGCAGTTGGAGTTTAATGCCAAAAGTGCAAGGTGCTACATTTTGGGGCAAAAAAACAAGAAGGAGCTACCAGTTGGTGGAGAGGGGTCTGCTAGCCATGACAGAGGAGGAGAAGGATCTGGGAGTGATTATAGCAGGCTCGCTCAATGAACAACTCAGCACAATGGAAGAAGGCAGCTGCAACAGCCAACAAAATGTTGGGTTGTATCACCAGGGGTAATGCTTCAAGGAGAGGGGAGGTGATCCTGCTGTTGTATAGGTCACTGGTTAGGCCACACCTAAAGTACTGCATGCAGTACTAGCACCCTTACCTGAAGAGGGACATTAAGTTACTGGAGGGGGTGCAATGCAGGGCAACAAAGATGATCCAGAAACTAGGGGATATACCCTACATGAGCAGGCTGAGGGAGTTGAACATGTACTCACTGGAGGAGAGGAGAGACGGAGGGATATGACTGAAACCTTCAAGTACAGAAGCAAATAAACAAGACAAGCATGGAGGGACTATTCAAGTTAAGGGGAGGTAGGGACACTCGATGTCACAATCTCAGATTGGAGGGAGGAAGGTTCAGGAGGGAAATGAGAAGACACTTTTTTATGGAGAGAGTGGTGTCTGGGTGGAACACACTGCCTGCAGAAGTGGTGTCCTATAAAACAGTGGACTGCTTTAAAAGGGGATGGGATAGAGTAAGAGGGAGGGGCAGGGGAGGGGAGTGAGGGGCAGCTGCAGTATAAGGGTTGCTAGCTGCACACTTTAGCAGACTCAATAGACCATAAGGCCTTTATCTGCTGGCAAATTCGTATATTCAAGTAGTAACTTATCTGCCTGTGTCTCTCATCTATGGGGTATGTTGCTGTAGACACGTTTGGTGTCTAAGGTTGCCAGTATAGTGCCAGCAATGGCTGTCACAGTATCAACATCATAGGCTATTTTCAGTATCTTTTAGATATAACCCATGTTCTGTAACATACGGAGGCAATACAAAATTTACACACTGGGACATTGGTTCTGTTAGGGACCCCATTATTCCTGCAATGATTGATCTTCCATGGGGGGGGGGGTTAAGGTTTCTGTAGATTTTAGAGAGCCAGCATATCATGGGTTTGACAGGACTGTTCACTGTTAAGAAATTATGTTCAGTGTTTACAGTCCATTTTTTTTTACTTGCTCTTTTCAGTAGTGACTTTGCTTTGTCCATGACTGCATTAGTAGGGTCACTTTCCTGTTTCTGATAAAAAAAAACAGTACCATTCTGTTATTTCAACATTTTTTGTTTTGTATTTTTCTTCTCCTCAGAGTGCTGTAGCGTCCCCTTTGTCTACAGGTTTTACTATCATGTTTTCATTTTTTTTGTAACACATTAACCACATCCCATTCTTTTCTACTCTTTTTTTGTGTATTCTGTAACTCAGCTCATTATATATTGTTTCAATTTCCTGATCTACAGGTTTACAGAAAGTATGCACAGCAGGGCTCTGGGACAGTGGTTTGATGTTGTGTAACTCAACTCAATATATATTGCTTCTATTTCCTGATCTAGAAATTTACAGAAAGTATGCACATCAGGGCTCTGGGATGGTGAGTTGATGGTTGTGTAACTCAGCTCATTATATATTGCTTCTATTTCCTGATCTAAAAATTTACAGAAAGTAAGTACAGTAGGGTGCTGGGATGGTGGGCTGGTGGTTGTGTAACTCAAATTGTTATATACTGCTTCTATTTCCTGATCTACAAGTTTACAGAAAGAAAGCACAGCATTGCTCTGGGATTGTGTGTTGATGGTTGTGTAACTCAGCTCGTTGTATATTGCTTCTATTTCCTGATCTACAAGTTTACAGAAAGTAAGTATAGCAGGGCTCTGAGATGGTGAGTTGATGGTTGTGTAACTCAGCTCCTTGTATATTGCTTCGATTTCCTGATCTACAAGTTTACAGAAAGTAAGTACAGCAGAGCTCTGGGATGGTGGGTTGATGGTTGTGTAACGTAGCTTGTTATATATTGCTTCTATTTCCTGATCTACAAGTTTACAGAAAGTAAGTACAGCAGGGCTCTGGGATGGTGCATTGATGGTTGTGTAACTCAGCTCCTTGTATATTGCTTCTATTTCCTGATCTACAAGTTTACAGAAAGTAAGCACAGCAGGGCTCTGGGATGGTGGATTGAAAACTGATTTTTTTTCTTCAGGTTCTCCTGTCTAACCAAATCTTCCATTGTCACTATAGTGGGAACAGTACTGCTCATGTTATTATTCCCTGATTTTTTTCAAAAGACTTTTAGGTGGAGTTAGTGGTAAAACATACAGATCTATTTTATGTTGAATGAGATTAGGTTTGAGTTTGGTACATAAGATAGGCCCTTTTTTATTACTTTGATACAGGACCACAAAATGACTTGTTTGTTGGACTCTAGGAACAGAACAACCTCTGAGAGAAAGACAAACACAGGAGGCATGATAAACTAACAGCCTTGGAACAATATAGATGATGTATTCATAATTTAGGATGGCTCAGAACATGAGCAAATGATTTTTTGACATATGCTCAAGGACAAGGGGTCATGCTATGAAGTTAAAAGGAGGGAGGGAGGCTCAGAGGAAATGTGAGGAAGTACTTCTTCACAGAGAATATGGTAGATGCATGGGGGGGCCTTCCTGAGGAGGTCATAGTGTCAAAAACAGTGGGGGAATTCAAGAATGCATGGGACAGACATAAGGCAATTCTAATGGGGGTAGGAGAAAGTAGGCTGTTGGTTAACTAGGATCTGCAGTTTATCCATTAGGTAGGGAAATTGGCAGACTAGGTGGGCCAAGTGGTCCTTATCTGCCATCAAAGTCTATGTTTCTATGCTTCATGGAACAGCTTACCAGCAGAGGAGGTGGGGGAGAAATGGTGACAGGGTTCAAGAATGTATGGGATAGACACAGAGGGATCTTAGTGGTAGAGGGAGGACTGGAGACTGAGTAGGGTCTGCGGCAGCACTATAGGTAGGGAAAATAGGGCAGACTAGGTGGACCATCAAGTCCTTATCTGCTGACAGATTCTATGTTTCTATGATGTGACACAAATCTGAGATTTAGCATGGTATAAAATATGAAAGAGGTCCTCTTCTTGAGTGTTCTAATTAAAAATACTTTAGGCCACTTAGAAACCATTCTGTTTGCCAAACAAACACATACAAACACACAGCAATACAATACTAGAAAATACTGGCTGCCACCGGCAGCACCTGAAGGACAATATTCCTGTCAAGACAGATATTACGGATAAGAATGAACTGCAACAGTGAGGAGAAATTTAGACTAAAATCAAAGGATATGTGCATTAAGGCTGACAAAACAAACAAGAGACCAGAAATGACTGACACAGCTTTCAGCAGAGCAAGTAACACTCAAAGAACTGGACTTTTACAAACAGGAGATAAATCGCAAACAAGTACCAAAGGTCCACTATTTGTTTTTGAATTCAACAGATTATGCCACAAAGTGGTTAGAGTTACTAATAAGTACTGGGTAGTCTGAGAAGCAGAGGACACAATAAAGAAGTACACAAAAATAAGTGCTTGATGAGTTATGGCAGAAGCAGTGATATACTTATTTATTTATTTTTTTTATTTCAGACTGGGATTAATACCTTTATGTCAGGGACTCATTTACAAAGGTTCCATTTCATAAAGATATATAAGACAATTAAACAACACCTAGGTTACACAGATTCAATAGTAAGTTACATTACAAGTTACAAAACAGTCCACATAAATACACTGGTTGCAAAGAAAAATAGTGAACTATACTAAGATCAGTGAAAACCTGGTTAAAAACATTTGCAAGGTTGCAAGCCTCCTAGAGTGTCTCGGCTGCAGTAATAATTCAGGAGGAGCTCTGGAGGCTTTTCCTGTAAGTGACTTTACAGAGTCCCCAAACTCTCTTCCATGGCCCAGCTCTTCTTCAGGAGGTCATTGTAATTTGTTTCTGGATGTTTTGTAGGCAACAGTGTCAGGATGTTTACCTGTCACTTTGGCCTTTTGCCATAAGTTGTTCCTATGGCGCATGAGCTCAGTGAAGGGGCCAAAGAGCCATAGGTTTATTTATTTGTTTATTTATTAGCTTTTGGTAACCGGGTAAGTGCGCTAGGCAACAGACATGCCTATTTTCAGGCATGACCCGGGAGAGCACAGGACATTGGTTACAATATGCAGAAATGCACAGACATAATATAGGTGTACAGGAGCAAAACAAGATATACATTGGGTCACATTTTGTGCAAAATGTGTTTCCACGCATGTAGCGTATAATTTATTTATTGGTAGCCCCTCTTACTTTTTTAGTTTTGTAGGGGATGAATATGTCACATGCCTTTTTAAAAGTTGTGATGAAGTAGTTAAGGGCTTTGTTGCTACCCTGTGCCTTGTCCAACAGTGACCAATCCACCAGTTTGAGATACTGCCTAAAGGCATTCAGCTGACTAGTTCTGAGTGATCTATTTCTTAAGACCTGGGGAGCACTTCTGGAAAACTTATCTGACCAGGTGCACATAACTGGAAAGTGATCACTAAGGGTGTCAGGTAGAACTGAGACCTCGGTGATGTGTTCTGGGCAGGTAGTGAGGAGCCAGTCAGTTAGCGTACTTGTACCCACTTTGTAGATATATCTGGTGGGATGAGTTACCAACTGTGAAAGGTAAAGGCCTGAGATCTGGCCACAAATAGTGGATGCATTATTGGACTGCCAGCTGATGTTAAAGTCATCAACAATGATTTGTTCCCAGTTTTCTCTATGCTGCTCTAGGTTGATAATTACTTGCTGGACACTAGTAGTGTGGGTTTCAGGGGATACCTAAACAGTGGAGAGCAGTAACACTTTTTTCTGTTGGCCAAGGGTAAGTTTGAGACTTAGAATTTGTGGCTTCTTAGTGTGGAGACTAGTAGGCAATAGTTGGCCTCTAATCCCACTCTTGATGTAAACCAAACAGCCTCCCTCGCATTCGAATAATTTACCCTGGTGGTACACAGTATAGCCATCTAAGACAATGGCAGCATCACTGGCCTTCAGGGAGAGCCCAAATATAAATAGACTGTATGTGACAAGTTAGTCTACAATGTCTGCACAGAAAAAAATGAAACAAAAGCACATGGCTAGGACCCTACCCTAAACAAAATGTTTAATGTTGAATCTCAGACACACAGATACACATGAGATGGCAGATAAGGACCATATGGCCCACCTAGTCTACTCCTTTTCCCTACCTAGGGACACATATTCAAAACTCAGCCCTGGGGCAAAATTAGCACTGTACAGCATGCTAAATTAGCCCTGAACCAGTAGCAAGCTATATTCAAAGGAATAGCCCCAGGGCTAAACCTGCTGAAGATAGTGTGCAAAGGCACCTAGCTTCACCTGAACTCTTTTTTTCTAGATTGCTTATAAGGACAGAGCAAGGAACCTTACCAGAACAAGGAAAAGGATTAAGGCTTCTTTTGACTAGGCAGATTTACGGTGTGTTATTATTTTCTTTTGTACTCACAGGGATTGTTAATGTTCGTTGCTAACATTTTATTACTTTATTTTTCTCTGATTTAGATTGTTGTTGCTGGATATACCTTCAGCTGTATTTTTACAGAGTGTGCCTACAGGTGTGTGCTTACATATTACTGCTGTAATCTTCTGATTCAAATTGTCTTTTGTAAGGTATAACTTCTGTTACTGCTTTATTTTTCTCAGTAGCAAAGTGTTTCTTACAGGGTACATCTTCTATGAAATTATTACAGGTGGTGCTTTAAAGGTTTTACAGTTTTATCTATCATTAGGATAAGCTTTCAGGGCTACTGCATTTGTTGCTGGCTGATTGTTTCTACTCTTACCTCCTTGTTTCTTTTGTCCATGGTTCTTCTTTTTCAGCAGGGGAAGGGCCAAGCCACCCATCCCATCCCCAACCACCCCACACTACACTCCTTTTATAGGGTAGTACAGTTGTGACATTTCATGTAGCAAAGCAGGAAGGGGCAGATCAGAGGGGTATCCACACAGTGATCTCATTTACAGGGGCAACAATAATTTAACTTGTTATAAGAAGTTATACAAAAACAAACAAAACACAAAATCAAATGTTTGCTTTCATTTTTCTCCTTCTAATTACCCTGACCAGGTTATAAATCCAGCAACTTATCTGGAATGGATATTATTAACTGCAGGTACTGCGGGACACTTTTCAAAAGGGCAGTTGTACAGGATTTAGGACACTGTCCTACATGCTGGGTCATTGGAGATCTAAGGGCTCAGCTCCATGCAGCATGGGAAGAGATTGCGTGCCTCAAATTGCATATTCAGGAGGAAATATATTATAAGAACTGCCTGCCATTTCCCCAGCATCCAACAGAAGCACCTCAAATGCAGAGGGGAGTTGGTCCGGGAGGTTGGCAGGTGGTCAGGAGGGGTAAATCGGGTGCCCCATCACTCGGTGCTCTCCAACATATCACTTCCAAAAAACATATAAAAACTACAAACAGGTATCTGCCTCTATCTCTGAAATCAAACAAAGGGGCAGAGGACACTGCAGAGCAGGACACTGCAGCACAGGAGCTGGCACAAAAAAAACTCACCCAAAACAGGAACCAAAACAAAAAAAGCAAAAAGGAAATCCGAAAAACTTCTGATCATAGGAGACTCCATGATTCAGGGATTTGATACCTATCTCCAGCCTGGGGTAATGGGCAGATGTTTCCCAGGTACATCAGCATGTAGAGACACTGACCGCATTGCTAAAATTGTACAGGAAGCAGGAGAAAACATTGATGCCCTGGTACACATAGGGACTAAAGATCTCGCCAGCTGGCCAGTTGTGGAGACCAAGGAACACCTGACCAAGCTGGGTGACAAACTGTCATACATTTCATCTGACATCCCCTTCTCTGAGATCCTTCCAGTCTGGGAGGGGGGGCAGATGGACAGAAGGTCAGAGAAGGGGAGACAGGGGAGCTAAACATGTGGCTCAAGGCCTGGTGCCAGGAAAAAGGACACAAATTTGTAGGTAACTGGCAACAGTTTTGGGAGCAAAAGTTCTTTAAATTCGATAGACTGCATCTGACTAAGGAGGGAGTCAGTGCATTGGGGCAGAAGTTTGACATCTTTGCAGAATATTTAAACTAGCAAATGGGGAGAGGGGTGCAGCACTCAATACGTCGAATGGGAAGAACGCCCCTCCCTCCCTCCTCAGCTAGTGATAATACAGGAGTTAAGCATGTTTATAGTTCATTTGAATCACCAGGTAAGGAAAAGGCTCCAGCTCCCCATGCGACGCACAGAGGAAACACCCAACCTCGCCGAAGAACTAACACACCAAAATCTGACCAATGGAAAATCATGTACACTAATTCTCCCAGTCTGGGAAACAAGATCCTAGACCTGCAGGCAATAATGACAGAGGCTAAACTGGACATAGTAGCCAATAGCAAAACATAGGTCACCAGTAACCACACTTGGGAGACCTCAGTACTCAGCTATGTCCTGTTCAGAAGAGACCGAAGTGCAAGAAGTGAGGGTGGAGTGGCCATTCATGTCAATGAAAATATCAAAGCTACAGACATTCAGAATACACATAAGGAGCCAGAAGAACTGTGGGTCACCCTGGAAACAGGAAATGGGACAGCCATACAAACTGGGTTGTCTACAGGCCTCCAGACTAGGGGGAGGACATAGACGCATTACTGTTACAAAATATACAAAACATGACAGCTAAAGGGGAGGTTCTGATAATGGGAGACTTCAACATGCCAGATACATATTGGTTAATACCAACAAGAACATCTGCCAGAACTAGACACATAGTGGATTCCCTGCAGGGGGAGAGCCTCAAACAACTGCTACAACAACAGGGCTATCCTAGATCTAGTACTGACTAACAGGGAAAAGATCACAGATCTCCAGGTTTACGGTCACCTGGAGGCCAGTGACCATCACATGATATGATTCAGTTTGGCCACTGGAACTAAATCATCCCATTCCAAGGCAAAAATATGGGACTTCAGAGGAGCTGACTTTGATAAGATGGCCAACAGAGTTAAGCTAGCACTGGCAAAAAGAAATACAGATGAGGGGGTACAGGCAAAGTGGACAAGCATTAAGGATGCAATACTTGAAGCAACATCCCATTGTGTTAGAGAGAAAAGGAAGTGCAAAAGAAGGAAACCACTTTGGTTCTCAAAAACGGCAGCAAGAAAGGTCAGAGCCAAAAAGCTGGCCTTCAGGAACTATAAAGGAACGCAGAGGGATGATGATAGGGAGGCATACCAACCTTCCCTAAGGGAAGCAGGGAAGGCAGTAAGGCAGGCAAAGGCTCAAACTGAGGAAACACTAGTACGAACAGTAAAAGAAGGTGACAAGACATTCTATAGATACATTAGTGAAAGAAGAAAGTCCAGACGGGGTATTGCTGAGATCAAAAGGGATAAAGGGGCGTGTGAGGAGGAGGACCATATAAAAGCATCTATCCAAGATAGATACTTCTGCTCAGTATTTACTGAAGAGAAGGTAGGGCAGGGCCCACAGCTCAGCACCATGGACACAGGAGGGAGGTATGCACTAGTCCCTTCACAAAAGAAAGAGTCCTACAAGAGCTCAATAAGCTCAAGGTGGACAAGGCAATGGGACCTGATGACATACATCCCAGGGTACTAAAGGAGCTAACTAGCAGAGCCATTATCAGAACTGTTTAGTCAGTCTCTGAGCACAGGAGAGGTCCCAGAAGACTGGAGAAGGGCTCATGTGACACCGCTCCACATGAGTGGTAGCAGGGAAGAGGCACGGAAGTACAGACCAGTCAGTCTTACCTCAGTAGTGGGCAAGATTATGGAGGCCTTCCTTAAGGAAAGGATAGTGCAACACCTGCAATCCATAGGCAGACAGGATCCAAGGCAGCATGGGTTTACAACAGGAAGGTTCTGTCAAATTAATCTCATAGATTTCTTTGACTGGGTAGCCAGAGTGGTGGACCAAGGGGGTGAAGTTGACGTTGCCTATCTTGACTTCAGCAAAGCTTTCAATACTGTTCCACATAGAAGATTGATTGATAAGCTGGGTAGACTTGGGGTGGGCCAGAAGTTGGTCAGCCAGGTGGCAAACTGGTTGACAGACAGAAAACAGAGTGGTGGTAAATGGTATACAGTTAGAAGAGATGCAAGTCTCAAGTGGGGCACCTCAGGGATTAGTTCTGGGTCCAGTCCTCTTCAATATCTTCATCAGTGACATTGCAGATGGACTGGAGGGTAAGGTTTATCTGTTTGCAGATGACACCAAGATCTACAACAGAGTAGACAATCTAGATGGGGTGGGCAGAATGAGATGAGATCTGGGTAAGCTGGCAAAATGGTTGGAAGAGTGGCAACTGGGTTTAACTCAAAAAAGTGTAAGACTATGCACATAGAGAAGAGAAACCCTGAAGCCACCTATAGGCTGGGAGGGGAGTTGCTGGCAGTCACAAGGGAAGAAAGAGACTTGGGCATCATTATCAACACAGATGACCTGAAATTATCCAAGCAGACCACTAAAGCAGTAGGTAAGGCTAGGGGGATGTTGGGGTGTATTAGTAGGGGTATCACAAGTCATAAGAGGGAGGTAATAATCCCTCTTTACAAGACACTGGTTAGGCCCCATCTGGAGTACTGCATGCGGTACTGGAGGCCACACCTTCACAAGAACATTAACCAAATTGAGGCAGTCCAGAGAAGGGCAATCAAAATGGTGCAGGGACTGCAACAGAAAACATATGAGGACAGATTAATGGAGCTCAATATGTGTACTCTAGAGAAAAGGAGGGAGAGAAGTGATATGATCGAAACATTCACACACCTTAAGGGCATTAAGAAGGTGAAAGAGTCTAACATGTTTCAATATAAGAAAAATTGCAGGACAAGAGAACATAGCATGAGATTAGAGGAGGCCAATTAAGGGGGAATGTGAGGAAGTTCTTTTTCACAGAAGGGGTGGTGGATGCATGGAACGGCCTACTTCAGGAAGTGGTGGATATGAATACAGTGCAGGGCTTCAAACAGGGATGGCATAGACACAAGGGAGCAATACAGATGAGTATGAATAGACAGGCCATTGACAGAGCAAAGGCCGATGGCACATTCATAAGGTAGAAAAAGAAATGGGCAGACTGGATGGGCCCTGCTATCAGTTTCAATGTTTCTATGTTTCAAAGGAAGCAGGGCAAACAGGGCTGGGAGTGCAGTGCTAAAATAGTTCAGGAAATAAGACAGCTCTGAATATAGCAACAAGGAAGTCCAAAATGCAACAGCAGCTCAGTGGACACAGAGGTGGAGCAAGGCAGAGTTGAAATTGGTGGACAATGTGTGTAATAGCAATGAAGCATTCCACACACTGCAGAACTGTGCTATGCTGATGAGAAGTTTGCCCGGGGCTAACCTGACTGCTCAGTGCTAACACAGCCCGGTGCAAACAGGTTAGCCTGGAGCAAAAGTTTGCTGTATTCAAAGCTCCTATGCAAATGAGCCTACTTAGGTAATCCATATGTAAACAGACACATTTGCATCTCATTATGGGCTGCATGGCATACATTCTCATGTAGTTTGCCCAGCACTATTGCATGGAGCACACAGCTCCTCCATTTGGTCAGAATGGAAGTACAAGCTGGAAATTGCAGGCCATGGTGTACTCACAGCGACCCGCTGTTGGTCAAAATGGAGGAACAGGCAGGATGCTCTGGGGTATGTGTGTTTGCAGGCACATTCAGTGCATACCACTGGGCCATGCAACACTGCAATGAGGGACATAGATGTGCTGACTGAGTAGCAGTGAGGGACACCGATTCCAAGAACATATCTCTCAACCTCTTGCCCCATAAATCAGGGACGAGGTTTAAATAAATCGGGGACTATGGACCAAACTCAGGGACACACCCTATACATTGGTAATATCCACTCAGACAGCTGATAAAATGAGGGGAATAGTGTAAGATGCAGTTTCCAATGAACAACAGGCCTGTAACATTATTGTATGACAGTTTTTGGAGCTTAAAATCCACAATGTTCAGTCACAAAAACACACAGGTTTATGAGGGACAGGGTAAAATTCTGAGGCAAACTCAGGGACATCCCTTAAATCCAGGGACAGTTCAGGGGTATGCTCCAGTGGGTGGGACACAGCCTCACACATAGGACTCCCATCGCACATGAATGCTAATAATTTCCCAGGCAGTCTAGTGGTCCCTCCATCATGATCCCCGACCCCCATATGTGTAAGAAGTAGTGAATTTCCCTGGTAGTCTAGTGGCCCCCACACCCACCATCATGATCCCAACCCCTGCAGTAAACCCCTGTAGGGTTAGTAATTAATGAATTTCTCTGGTAGTCTAGTGGTACCCCCTGCCATGATCCCCAACCCCCGTAGGGTTAGTTATGAATTTCCCTTGTAGTCTGGAGGTCCCCCCACACCCACATCATTATCTCTGATCCAAGTAGGTGTATGAATTAATGAATTTCCCTGGTAGTCTAGTGGTCCCCCTACCCTCCCCTCATGAGCCCTGACTCTGGTATGCCTGAATTAGCAACCATTCCCTGGTAGTCCAGAGGACCCACCACCACCCCATCCAGCAGTGCTGACCCCCCCCCCGGTGTACCAGGGTACGTAGTGCATGTGCACTCATGCACTACTTACTCTGGTAGCTCCCATTCATCACTCAGTCAGTGGCTGGCCATGTAGGTGAATGATGGGTTGAGCCAGTCACCGACTCCGTTTGGGGATAATTGGGGGGAGTGGGGGAAGGTTGGCACTGCTGGGCGGGAGGGGTTCACTGGACTACCAGGGAATAGTTGCTAATTTAGGCATATCAGAGTCGGGAATTGTGAAGAGGTGGAGGGATCACTAGATTACCAGGGGAAATTCATTAATTCTTACACCAAACGGGGGTCAGAGACCATGATGTGGGGGTGGGGGACCACTAGACTACCAGGGAAATTCATTAATTTCTAACCCTATGGGGGCCATGGATCATGATTGGGGGTTGGGGACTACTAGACATACTAACATATTAAAATGCCAGCAGAGTAGGCCACTCAGTCTATTGAGTCTACTTGCAGGTCAGCACCCAAGCTGGGCACCAACACCTTCTCCCACACCCTTCCCCAGTACCCTCTCCTGGGTAGACATTACCCACCCTCATCCTCCTCCTATACCTGTCCCAGCCTCTCTTAAACCCCTCTATTGTGCCAACTTCCACCAGCTCCTCAGGAATAGCATTCCATGGTTCCACCACCCTCTCCATGAAATACTGCCTCCTCGTCTCACCCTTGAGTCTCCCACCTTCAATCTATGCCGCCTGGTAACCTCTCCTTCCTTTCAGTGAAAAGCCACATCCAGACCCATACCATTCAATCCCTTTAGATACTTGAATACCTCTATCATATGCCCCCTGTCTCCTCTCTCTTCTCCTCCAGTGTGTACAGGCCAAGCACGTCCAGCCTATTCCCATAGGATCTGTCACCCAGTCCACAAATCCTTTTAGTTGCCCTCCTCTGAGCCTTCTCTAGTAGCAGAATGTACTTCTTTAAATGCGGTCACCAGAACTGCACACACTATTTCAGGTGTGGTCATACAGTGGCAGAATCACCTCCCTACTGTCCGAGGTAATCCCCCTGGTGATGCACTCCAGCATGATGAACATATGAAATTGCCAGCAGATACAGGCCATATGGTCTATCCAGTCTGTTTGAGTGTGCAGCACTTCAGATCATTAGACTGAAGCTGCCCCCACTCCCATTAACTCTTCTCTCCCCCAACTGCCCTCCGGTATGTATTTCCCCCTTGAATTTGTCACACCCCCTCTTGAAGCATCCCACAGTCTGCACTGATATGAGTTGTTCAGGCAGTGCATTCCACCCTGCTGCCACTCTTTCAGTGAAGTGGTGCCTCCTCCTTTCCCTCCTGAATATGCCCCCCTTTAACTTTATGGAGTGCCCTCTGGTATGTCTTCCGTTCTGGAGAGTGAACCCACCCTGGAAGCCTACCCTATTCATCCCCTTCAGGTACTTGAAGGACTTGATCATGTCCCCTCTCTCTCTTCTATCCTCCAGGGTATACATGTTGAGCTCCTTTAGTCTTTCCTCGTAAGTTCTATCCCCCAACCCCTGGATCACCTTTGTTGCTCTTCACTGTACTGCCTCCAGTAGTTTTATATCCCTTTTCAAGTATGGGCACCAGAACTGCATGCAGTACTCCAAGTGTAGCCTCACCAGGGACCTGTACAGGGCAAAATGACTTCAATACATCTGGATGTAATCCCCCTTGCTATACACCCCAGCATCCTGTTAATCTTAGCCTCTGCCTTCCTACACTGAGCCAAGTGATTTAATTCCCTGGTCACCAGCACTCCCAGATCCTTCTCCTCGTTGGATGTGGACAGTTTGATACCATCCATCCAGTAACTGTATCCTGGGTTTTTGGCTCCAAAATGCATCTCCTTGCATTTCTTGGCATTGAACCCAAGCTGCCAGGTGTGCGACGACTCCTCGAGTCTTGCCAAGTCCTCCTACAGTAATTTGCCACCCTTTTTCCTATCCACCTCAGCACAGATCTTGGTGTCACTGCTAGAAGAGGCTGATCTTATTCTTGATCCCAACCACTATGTCTGTGATGAAAATGTTAAACAGGACTGGTCCCAGTACTGATCCCTGTGGGACACCACTTGTCATTGCCATGGGCTCCAGTGCTTCTCCCCCACAACTACCCTCTGTTGCCTGTCCCTCAGCCAGTTTTCTACCCATCAGGCTAGCTTCCACCATATGCCAAGACTCCTCAACTTGCAGGTCAACCTTCCATGTGGCACTGAATAGAAGGCCTTGCTGAAATCCAGGTAGACTACATCTACCGCATGGCCCTCGTCCAGTGCCCTTGTGACCAAGTAAAAAAAAATCAACCAAGTTTGTCTGACAGGATCTGCCAGCGACGAACCTGTGCTGTCTCTCATCTTGCAGGTCACTATCTACAAGAAACTGCACCAGCCTTTCTTTGAGGATAGATTCCACCAGTTTCCCCACAATTGCAGTGAGGCTCACCGGTCTGTAGTTCCCTGGTTCATCCTTGGGCCCACTTTTGTGGAGAGGTACCACGTGCACCTCCCTCCAATCTCTGGGCACACATTCCACATTTAGTGAGGTGTTGAACAGATCCACTAGTGGCTCTACCAGCTCCCTCAGTACCCTGGGATGTACCCTGTCTGGCCCAGGTGCCTTGTCTACCCTCAGGGACTTAAGGCCCTCCAGCACCCTTTTCACCATGATGACCCCGTCTGTGGTCATCTCAGCCCCCATGCCTGTGCCCCCTTTCCCTGCAGGAACGGGCCCATCCCTCTCCCTTTTGAGCACTGAACAGAAGTATTCATTAAGTACTTCTGCCTTCTCGGACCCCTTGTCTACCCACCCACTGCCTTTCCTGATCCTAACTATTTGATCATTGTACTTCCTCTTTTCCCTGATATACCAGAAGAAATTATTTTCTCTTTCCTTAATCCCCTGTACTAATTTTCTTTCCCTGCCTGCCTTTGCAGTCCTGACCACTCTGCTCATTTTCCTGGCTTTCCTCACTTAGTTCTCCCTATCCTCTGCCCTGTTGGTTCTTTTGTAGGTTCAGAAGGCCCTTCTCTTATCCCTCACCTTCTCCATTACCTCTCTGTTCATCCAGCTTGGATGCTTAGTCCTTGATTTCTTTTGCTGGCTCTTGACACAAGCTTTAGTGGACTCAATCAGCCCTAGTTTTATGATCGCTCATTTCTGCTCTGCATCCATGTCAGGGAGGATGCCATCTATGTGTGTTCTCATTAATTGCCCCATCCTGCCAAAGTCTGCCTTTCTGAAGTCCAGGACATTTGTTTTTTTATTGTGGATCTTTCTACCAAAACTGATAGAAAACCACACTGTGTGGTGGTCGCTACCAGCCAGTGGTTCCTCCACCCTTACATCTGTGACCTGTTCTCCATCCTCCAGCACCAGGTCTAGAACATTTTCTTCCCTTATTGGTACTGTCACCCTTTGGGTCAGGAAGCCATCCTGGATTGCTTCCAGGAGGATCTGCTCCCTGGCGCATGTGGTGGCTGAGATGCTCCAATCCACCCCCGGTAGATTGAAGTCTCCCACCACCACAGTGCTCCCTTTGCCACAGAGTCTCCTTAGCTGCTCCTCTAGCTCCCTATCCACATCCTGTTTCTGGGTTGGGGCCTATAAACAACCCCCAATCAGACTGTAGCCCCCTTTAGGGCATGGAGTTGTATCCAAATGACTTCTGACTTACCTTCTTCCCCCTCCTCCTTAACGCATCCAATCCCTTCCCTTATGTAAACGACTACTTCCCCCCTTAACTTTTTCTCTGTTCCTCCTGAATAATTTAAATCCTGGGATGGCCAAGTCCCAGTCATGGTTTTCGGTGGCCCATTTCTCAATGATGGCTGCTATGTCCGCCTCTCCTTCTGCCAGCAGTGCCTGCAGCTCTGCCATCTTATTCTTCAGGCTCCTAGCATTTAGTGATACCACCCTCCACCCTGTCTCCCAGCTGCCCCTTTACTCTGCCCTCCCCCCATCCTAGACAAAGTAGGCCCTATCATTGCTATGGGGGAGGTCCTCTGGACCTCCACTTCTGATTCACTCCACCTCCTCAGCCCCCCTCCCAGCAACTTTTAATTATATTTTGTGGTGGTAAATTCCCTCAGTCTCTACTTCAACACCCCTGAACCCTCCTTACTTAAATGTAGCCTGTCCCCTGCATATAGATCTGGGTTCTCCCATGTGTTGCCCCACTCTCCCACCCAGCCATACCCCATGGACTCACACCATTCTCTCAGCCACTTGTTGAAGTCCATGATTTTGCTTTTTCTGTCTGTACTTGCCCTTGGCACTGGCAGAACTTCTGTGAATTCCACTGTGCTTCCCTTCTCTCTTCATAGCTTCCCCACTTCTCTGAAGCTGTCCTGAACCTCCTCTATCTGCCTTCCTTCCAGATCATTTGTTCCCAGATGTACAATGAAGTGTGGTCCCCCACAGGGTTACCACCTGTCCTGATTTTCACAGGACAGTCCTGATTTGGACAGCTGTGTCCTGCAAAAAATCATGAAAAATACTACATGTCCTGACTTTTTAGAAGAAAACGTATTTTCTAACTTTCCACTAAATGTTGCAGAAAACTGTAATACCTTAAAGAAAATGCCGTAAAATAATAAGAAACAATAGAAGAAACTACAATACTTAGCCTTAATTCTGATTACATAGAGAAAAGAAGCCTGTTGCGTTGGTTGAGGGTATGTACTGTCCTATGAAAAATCATGTTTCAGTAAGAAATGTCCCACTTTGGACTTCTTAAAAGGTGATAACCCTATTCCCCCCCCCCCACCTTCTGTACACACCTACCAATGTGATGCTGCACCCTACCTGCTGTCATGCCAGACATGCCTCTACCCAGATGCTGCTTTTCCTGGCCCCTCCCCCATCTGACCCCCTTAACTAAGAGTCCCCCAGAACTAAGACTGACTCCTTTATGTGATCCCCCTCTTTTGTGGGCTCTTTTCCTTCCCCAAAAAATGCTCCCTTCCCCTATCCCCCAGCTATTCCCCTTCTGCCTCCTCCATTCTGTGTCCTGACTTCTTCCCCTTGCCAACTATGGCTGGTGCATCAGCTTCACATACTAGACCATTCCCTTTGTGCCACCCCTTACCTTCTCCTATGCCATTTTCTCTGGCCCCATCCTGCCACCCTCCCCTCTACAGTTTTCCTGTGATTTCCTTGAGTAGCGTGTGCCCCCTCCCTAAGGTTCTTTCCTTATCCTTGTTTCATCCTTATCCTTGCTGCCTCCTGTTTTTAGCTGCGCTGCACCTTCTTGCTCCATTGTCCCTGATTTTGCTTCCTTACCACCTTTCTTCTGCCCCTTGTCTCTAGGGCTATAGGTAGCACCTGCCAGTTCTGTGATGTATCCTTTCACCCTGGTAGCAATCCCCCCCTTTAACCATCTCAGTGATTACACTACTTTCCCTCTCCTGCTTCTCCTAGTTAGCCACACCATTGACTTGATTTGCCCTGGTGATCCCCTTCCCCTGTTTTTTCCAGCCCCCTTTTCCTGAGGCTTATGACCTTGCGCTGGCCCTGCTGTAGTTTTGTCTCCTTGACTACTCCAACCCCTGTCTCCACGTCTTGCATGTGACTACACTGGATTTTGCAGCCTACCTCCTGATTCCTCTGGAATTTCCTTGTGCTGGCCTGCTGGTGTCTGTATTGTGTGTCCCAACAGGTTCCCCTTATGACCCCAGTCTTCCCTACCTTGGCCTCCCCATGCCTGCAGCTCCCTCCTCAGTCACCCAATTTCTTCCCTCATTTGCCCCATCTGCCAGCACACCAAGCATCCCCCAGCCTTCCATGCCACTGCCAGGAACATGGCTTCTTCACATCCTTGGCAACAAACTACCCTCCCTAGCCCTTGCTGGCTGCCAATCCCCTTCCTCCCTTCCCATTAATTGGACCCTCTCCTGTCCTGACCCTTCCCCCACACTGGCCTCCTCTCATCTACATTTGTCATGTTCACTCTTGTCACTCCCAGTAATTCCTACCTCATCTATTCCCCATCAGCCTTCCACACACTATGTCCTGCCTGCTCCCCTTCCAGTTGAACACTACTAGTACCTTTTTTTTAACTCTATTTTTAACTCCCACACACTGAGGCATCTCGTAGAGGAGCCCACGTGACTCCTATCCCTTCTACTCCCCACCGTGACTTACCACACCAGGTCTCCCTTCCTGTGAGGAACTTCCCAGCACTCTGGATCACCCCCCAGGACAAGGTCCGCCACTCCCTTTGGCAGCATCTTTCTGGGATTAGGGGTCCATCCCTCCCAGGAAGCCAGGGCATTGATCTCCAGTGTGGTTTGTCTGGTGTTGGGGATGTGAGAGAGGTCCCTGAGGCCCTCATCACCTCCTCAGTGTGCAGGAGTATTCTATTTTAGTTTCCCCTGCAGAGCACAGCCTGCAAGGCAATGTAGTGCCATAGCTCCGCCATCAGGCTTGCGCCACATTGCTATGTTGGTGACCCCCAGCCACTGCCAAAGGTCGCTTAATGAGCGAACGCTTCCCTGAGCCCTCCCCAGGAAGAGAGAGCAGTCCAACAGATACTTGATTCCTTCCCTCCTGTGCTGACCCCCAGCAATCTGGGCTCACTTCTGAACCCGGGTTGCCAGCATGGCACAAAGTGTGGCTTCCAGTTCCTCAACCCTCAGTGCCACCAGGCCGGCACACTAGTACCTGATATTGCCTAGTTGAAGGTGCCCCCCCATAATATCCACCTATCACACCACTCAGCAATTCATTATTTTTTTTTTCCAAATGTTTAATGAGATGAGACACACTAACATGTGAAATTGGCCAGCACATAAAGGCCTAGAGGTCTATCAAGACTGCTCAAATGTGCAGCTAGGACCCCTTATTCTGCAGCTGCCCCTTCCTTCTACCCTTCCCCTCCATTGACCCTCCCCCTTATCCTGTCCCATCCCCTTTTGAAACAGTCCACTGTTCTACTGGATACCACTTCTGCAGGTAATGCATTCCACCCAGTTATCACCCTCTCTGTAAAAAAGTGTCTCCTCATCTCCCTCCTGAATCTTCCTCTCTCCAGTCTCAAATCATGGCCCCTGGTGTCCCATCCCTTCCTTACTTTGAACAGCCCCTCTGTACCTGTCTTGTTTATTTCTTTCATGTACTTAAAGGATTCAATCATGTCCCCCTGTTCCTTCTCTCCGCCAGTGAGTACATGGTCAACTCCTTCAGCCTCCTCTCGTATTATAAGTCCCCCAGCCCCTTGATCATCTTTGTTGCCCTGCGCTGCACCCCCTCCAGTAACTTAATGTCCCTCTTCAGATAAAGGTGCCAGTACTGCATGCAGTACTCCAGGTGCGGTCTAATGACCTACACAGTGGCAGAATCACCTCCTCCCCCCTCAAGAATATACCTCTTGCAGTGCAACTTAGCATTTCACTGGCCTTTGCAGATGCCTTCCTACATTGTGCTGAGTTGTTCATTGACCCTGTAATGAGCACCCCCAGATCCTTCTCCTGCACTGTCTGGGCTAGCCGAACTCCCCCCAGCTGGTAACTCCTCCTTGGGTTCTTCACCCCCAAAATGCAGCACCTTGCACTTTTTGGCATTAAACCCCAGATGCCAGGTGTCTGAAAGCTGAAAGTTTGTTTACAAGTGCAACCTGGGAGCACAAGGAAATTAAGTGACTTGCTCAGGGTCAGACAGTATGAAATTGAGGGCTGTGGGTTTCAGAGCCAGGTCTCCAAATTTGCAGCTCAGAGCTTTAAACCACTGAGCTAAACTGCCTCCCTAAATTGTGGCTGCTGTACTGCTGTTTAGACCAACCCATGTTTTTTCCCCACCCCGTGATGACACTATTGGATAGGAACTACATGAGCTGCACCTGAAGTCCCTTCATCCAATTGCAGGGCAAGTGTTCCCCTATAAATGTGCTGTGTTTGGGGAGGGAGGGAGGGAGGGAGGGACAGGGAGGGTGGGATTAGGGCCCACACCACTCTCACAAGAGAGTATCAGCCCTATGTCTGCCCTTCACCCCTCTTCCAAGCACTGCAACTTCCTCTGGAGGCTTTCCTAGGTGTTCACCTTGCCAGATGAAAGAACCCTTTTCCCAAGCTACAGCATTCTATTTGCCTTGGCTGATGCCCTTCTATATTGCTGAGAGTTATTCATTCTGGCATCCACCACCACCCCAGATCCCTCTCCCCATCTGAAGCCAACAACGTAGTCCCACCCTGGGTGTATACATGGCCAGGGTCCCTAGGACCCAGATGGAGAACCTTGCATTTCCCTGTGTTAAAGCTCAGCTGCCATGTACATGACCACTGCTCCAGAACCTCTAGGTCCTTCTGTAGGGATTCACTACCCTCCTCTCCTTCCACCACTGCCCCCAGCTTTAAGTCATCTGCAAAGAGGCTCATTTCACTATTGATACCCCTTCTGATATTGGATACATAAGCGTTGAACAGGAGTGGGCCCAGCACTGATCCCTTCGGGACACCACTAATCACCCTTCTGGGAGACGAGACAAATTCCCCAACCAAGGACATTTATTAGTTTCTAACCCTAAGGGGATCATGATGAGGGGACCACTAGACTACTAGGGAAATTCATTAATTCTTATACCTACTGGGGTCAGGGATCATTGTGTGGGGGTGGGGAGACCACTAGACTACCAGGGAAATTCATTAATTACTAACCCTACAGGGGTCAGGGATCATTATGTGGGGGTGGGGAGACCACTAGACTACCAGGGAAATTCATTCATTACTAACCCTACAGGGGTTAAGAATCATGATGTGGGAGTGGGGAAAACACTAGACTACCAGGGAAATTCATTAATTCTTACACCTACTGGTGTCAGGGATCATTATGTGGGGGCGGGGAGACCACTAGACTACCAGGGAAATTCATTAATTACTAACTCTACAGGGGTCGGGGATCATGATTGGGAGGTGGGGGACCACTTGACTATCAGGGACATTCATTAGTTTCTAACCTAAAGGGGATCGTGATGGGGGGACCACTAGATTAGCGGGGAAAATCATTAATTTTTAACACTATGGGTGTCGGGGATCGTGATGGGGGTACCACTAGACCACAAGGGATTAAAGCAGAAGTAATTCAAAGTTTATCAAAGTTACAATTTGGATTATTTCAAGTACCAATGCTGCATTACTGCTTGCTTTTTTCAGGTTGGTATTTAGTGTGACACTACAGATGGCACAAAAACCTGTAGTACGGTGGTACTGCTTTGAATATGCCAGTGCGCTGGCATTCATGTCCACTCCCCTAACTCCCTCCTCTGCATACTTTAACTTTTAGTGTCAGCGCTATCACATAGTGCCGGCACTAAAAGGGCTTTTGAATATTGCAGCCTGGTGCAAATCTGGCACTATTCCGGCATAATGGCTTTGTGCTAGGCACAAAGCCTTGAATATCTGATCCCTAATGCATTGCCACAGACCTTAGTTGATCTGCGGTTTACCCTCTCTCCCCTGTTGCTGCTAGAGTACTCATCTGTCTATCCCATGCATTCTTGAATTCTCCTACTGCTTTTGCCCCCATCACCTCTGCAGGGAGGCTGTTTCAGTGAAAAAGTACTTCCTCATGTTGCCCCTGAGCCTACCCTCCTCTAGCTTCATATCATGCCCCCTTGTTTTTGTACACCTTTTCTGAAAGATGCTACCCTAATGTGCCTTGTTTATACCCCTGATGTACCTGAATGTCTTTTTCATATCCCCCCATCTCTGTCCTCTCCTCCACTGAATACATACTGAGGTCCTCTATTCTTTACTTAAATGACTTTTGGTGCAGTCCTTGCACCATTTCTATTGCCCTTCTCTGGACTGCCTCTATTTTATCTACATCCTTCCAAAGATGTGGCCTTCAGAAATGGACACAGTATGTCAGATGAGGTTTCACTAGTGATCTGTATAGTGGCATAACCACCTCCTTTCATCTACTGGTGATACCTCTCCCTATGCACCCTAGCATCCCACTGGCTCTCCCCGTGGCCTTCTCATATTGTTTGTTTACCTTTAGGTCATCAGATATGATTACTCCATGGTCCCTTTCTTCACTGGTGGCTGTCAGTACCCCCACCTTGTATTCCTCCCTTGAATTTCTGCATCCCAAGTGCATGATTTTACACTTCTCTGCACTGAATCTTAGCTGCGACACTCTCGAACACTTCTCAAGCATGTTTAACTTATTTCTCATTTTAACACCCCCTCTGGAGTGTCAACTCTGTGGCAGATCTTCCCCTCAAGCCCCTCTTCAATGTTGCTTATAAAGACATTAAACAGTACTGTCTCCAGCAAAGATCCTTGTGGCACCCAGCTGGTTACCCCTTTCTCCTCCTACTGAACGCCATGTATCACCAGCCTTTGTGTTCTGTCACTCCACCAGTTTACCACCTTAGGACCCATTCCCAGGTTGCCCAAATTATTTATCAACCTCCTATGTGGGATTGTGTCGAAGGCCTTGCTTAAATCTAGGTAGGCCACATCCATTGCCCTCTCCTATCTACCTCCCTGGTCACCCAGTTAAAGAAATGTATCACATTTTTTTGGCAAAACCTTCCCTTTGTGAATTCATGCTGCCTTGGATCTTGTGCTCTGGTGGATTCAAAAAATATCACCACCACTGAGATCAGGCTGACTGGCCTGTAGTTGCCATCCTCCCCCCTCTTCCCAGTTTTGTGGTGAAAGACTACATTTGCCCTCCCCCAGTCCCCCTGGAACCACCCCTTCTCTATTGATTTATTGAACATGGCCATTAGTGGTGCTGCCGGCACCTCTCGAAGTTCTTTCAATCTTCAGGGATGTATCCCATCCAGCCCCATAGCCTTATTCCCTTTTAGATTCTTGAGTTCCTTTAGGATTCTCTCTTCTGTAAGTGGGCTGGTGTCCACCTGTTTTCCACTGATGATCCTATCCCCCACTAGTGGTCATTCTCCTTCCCCTTCCCCTTCTTCTGTGAACACTGAACAAAAATATTTGTTCAGGATTGTTGCTTTTTTTTTAGGTCCCCCCTCCACACACACCCTTCCTCCTTTTTTAACCTCACAATCCCACCCTTGGACTTCTTTCTATCTGTAATTTACCTGAAAAAGATATTGTCTCCTTTTTTAACTGCCTGGGCTATTTTTTCCTCTGTTTGTACCTTTGCACTCCTGACTGCTTTCCCCGCCTCTCTCTCTGCTTTTCCAGGTACAGCTCCCTGTCTTCCTACTCTGTGTTTCCTTGTACCTCCTGAAAGCTAGTCTTTTCTTTTTTACCTTGCCAGTCATGACCTTTGGGAACCATAGTGGTTTTTTCTTTCTCTTTGTTTTGCTTACTTGCCTAACACAAAGGCTTTTGGATAACGAAAACACAATAATAACAATATGTTTAGTAATACTTAAACACATAGCAATCTTTGAAAAGGAAAGTGAAACAATCTAGTGATTCAAGTCACTGGTTAGTGCAAGTATAGTACAGGGCATTATAGAAATTATGATTAAACTGAAATGAAATAATTTTTATACAAGAATCAAATTAAGCATCAGTGTTGGGTCACCACATGAGACATTACATACTAACATACTAAAATGCCAGCAGAATAGGCCTAACGGTCTCTTGAATCTGTTCAATTTTCAGTACCTGCACTGAGGGCCAATTTTTGTGTCCCCCCCCTTCCCCTTGGGTTATACCCTCCCCAGTCATTCCACCTGTATTGGACCTGGTCAGATTTACCCTTCCCTTGTACCTGTCCCATCCTTCTTAAACTTGTCCATAGTCTCCACCTCTACCAGCTCCCTGGGCAGTGCATTCCATGGCTCCACCACCCTTTCAGTGAAATAACTTCTCCTCCTCTCCCCCTCTGAGCCTGCCCCCTTCCAGCTTACACCCATGCCCTCTTGTTGCCCCACCCTCCTTCCTTTGGAGCATCCTGATTGGGCCTCCTTTATTGATCCCTTTCATGTATTTAAAGACCTCTATCATACCCTCTGTCCCTCCTCTCCTCCAGAGTGTACATGTCGAGCTCCTTGAGCCTCTCCACATAGGTCCTCTCCTCCAGGCCCCAGATCATTTTGGTTGTCCTCCTTTGGACCCTATCTAGGAGTGTTATGTCCCTCTTTAAATGTGGTCTCCAAAACTGTACACAATACTGGAGGTGTGGCCTAACCAAGCAGTTGTACAGTGGAAGGATCACTTCTGCCTTTCTGGAGGTAATCCCCCTGGTGATGCATCCCAGCATCCTATTTGTCCTTGCTGCTGCCCTCCTGCAGGTCTCTGAGTTGTCTATTTTGATATCTACCACTATCCCCAGGTCCCTCCCACCCTCTGTGACTTGAATCATGTCTCCTTCCAGGGTATACTCCTGGCCTGGATTTTTGACTCCCAGGTGCAGAATCTTGCACTTCCCCGCATTGAATTTTAGTTTCCATTTTTCTGACCACCTTTCTAGAGCTTCCAGGTCCTCCTGCATGGCCACCCCCCCTCCTCCCCATCCATCACTGCACCCAGTTTTGAGTCATCTGCAAAGAGACTCATCTCACTCCCGATCCCCTTCCTGATGTCTGAGATATGGGCATTGAGCAGGAGTGACCCCAGCACTGACCCCTGTGGAACCCCACTAGTAACCCACCTTGGGGATGAGGCTACCCCTTCAACCACCTTCTGAGTATGCTCAGAGAGCCAGTCTCCTATCCATCTTAACAACTGTCCCCTACCCCCATTTCCTTCAGCTTAGCCAGCAGGCCACTGTGGGGTACCGAATCAAACACCTTGCTAAAGTCCAAAAAGAGGACATCCACTGGCCTACCATGGTACATTAGAGTTTATTCATATATTATACAATAGTAGAATTAATATGTAATGTTTAAAATATTTATTTAAAAGACTATTTAAATTAACAGAAAGTGCTTCATTAATTTGAAGAATTTTCAAGTATGAACAGAAACTCTATATTATTATGGTATAAGGGAAGAAGAATTTTCCCTCACATTTATTTTCACTAAAATATTTCCTCAGAATATTAAGTGAGAGTTTATATCTTGTAAAATGTAGGCTATGTGCCCGATATTTTCAATTTACCTGCATAATCCAATGTAATATCTGAATGACCATCCATGTTTATCATTTAAATTGTCAATAATTTATGCTGGAATATTATTTTAATGTTTTCATTTGTAGATCCTGTTTTGCTTGAAAAAGCTGGTCCACTGGCATAATGTTGGCAACAAATATAATAGTTTGAACACATGAATAAAAGTGAGAATATGCTATATTAATGTCTTTAGTAATTAATTGTTCTTACTTTCAGTACTGATATATAGATTTGTGGGAATGAGACTCCTAACTTCTGTTTTGTTACCTTTCAAGTCAGGTGGCTGTGAGGGCAGGGCTTGCTACACATCTGGGCAAACCCCTTGTTATAGTTCCCACATCTATATAGTCTCTCCCTTGGTTAGTGTCTCCAAATGTTCAGGGATTTCTAGTACTTGTGACAAGAATGGACCCCATTCTCAAGCCAGGGCATATTCAAAAATCAGGAAATCAGTACTGTATTTGTCTTTGATGTTTGCTGAAAGCACTCTTCTTAACACATGCAGTGTCCCAAGGATGGCTTCCTTTTGCAGTTCATAAGGTGTCACAAATATTGGTAGCATATTTAAATGTGCCTGAAAGTTCTTTTTGATAAGCCCGTTGCTCCAAGCAGTATTGGAATGAGTTGTGTGCCCTTATTCCACATCATTTTGTTTTCTGATTGGTTTCCCTTCTATGTGAGTTTGCTGATGTGTTATTAGATGGTGATGCTGGGTAAATCTCTTGTTGCATTCAGCACATTTATATGGTTTCTGCCCCATGTGAACCCGCTGATGTCTTATTAGATGTTGTTTCTGGGCAAATCCCTTGTTACATTCAGCGCATTTATATGGTTTCTGCCCTGTGTGAACTCGCTGGTGTTTTATTAGATACTGTTTCTGGGCAAACTCCTTGTTACATTCAGCACATTTATATGGTTTCTCCCCTGTATGAATTCGCTGATGTGTTTTGCGATTACTCTGTCGTGTAAAACATTTGTTGCATTCAGCACATTTATATGGTTTCTCCCCCGTGTGCATTCGCTGATGTTTTAGGAGACTATCCTGTGTAGTAAAACTCTTGTTACATTCAGCACATTTATATGGTTTCTGACCAGTGTGAACCCTCTGATGTCTTATTAAATTCTGTTTCTGGGTAAACCTCTTGTTACATTCAGCACATTTATATGGTTTCTGCCCAGTGTGAACCCGCTGATGTGTTATTAGATCCTGCTTTTGGGCAAACCCCTTGTTACATTCAGCACAATTATATGGTTTTTCCCCAGCATGAATCCTCTGATGTGTTATGAGGTTACTCTGTGTAGTAAAACTCTTGTTACATTCAGCACATTTATATGGTTTCTCCCCCATGTGCATTTGCTGATGTGTTATGAGTCTATGCTGTGCAGCAAAACTCTTGTTACATTCAGCACATTTATAAGGTTTCTGCCTCATATGAACCCGCTTATGTGTTATTAGAGTCTGTTGCTGGGCAAAACTTCTGTTACAGTCTGCACATTTATATGGTTTTTGTCCTGTTTGAATTTGCTGATATACTCTGAGTCTACTGTGGTGTATAAAACTCTTGTTGCACTCAACACATTTATATGGTTTCTGCCCTGTATGAAACAATTGATGTGTTATTATATCCTGTTTCTGGGCAAACTCCTTGTTGCATTCAGTACATTTATATGGTTTCTGTCCCATGTGAACCTGATGATGTCTTATTAAATGTTGCTTGTGGGCAAACCTCTTGTTACATTCAGCACATTTATATAGTCTTGAGTGAATTTGCTGATGAATTAAGAGGTTTCTCTGTGCAGTAAAGCTCTTGTCACATTCAGAACATGTATATTTCTTTTCTCCTTCATGAATCTGTTGTTGTACATGAATGAGATGAAGGTCATGGAAACTCTTCCCACACTGATGGTACTGATACAACTTCTCTGTTGTGTGCAACAGCTGGTATTTCCCAAGCATTGATTGCTGGTTCCAACTCTCACTGCACTCAGTGCTCCTGTTGACTAAAAATAGATGTCATATTGGTATTTCACAACAGCAAAGAAACACATGTGTCAGATACTTTTCCTTAATTTTTCTTTGAGCTACAATAACTTTGTCTAGATTTAGTCACAGGAATGTGTTTTTTTTAACATTCCCATTTAAAAATATTTTAGATTGAATTATTCTTTCTGTGATGTTTCAGTTTCTTGTTTTTATTGATAATATTTATAAAATAGGTCTTATCAATTATGTCTCTTCATTTGCCAGAACTTGGCCACAGTGGGTATTATCACGAGGTACAAAAATATGACAGGAGAGTTATAGTAACCAAAAGCAGTAACCGAATAAAACAAAAGATTACTATGACTTCCAAACAGGAATGAGACTTGGGGGTTATCATATATGATGATCTAAAGTTGGCCAAACAGTGTGACAAAGCATAGGGAACAGCAAGTAGAATGCTAGGATGCAGAGGGAGGGTTATCATTAGTAGAAAGAAGAAGGTGGTGATATCACTGTATAAATCATTGATGAGGCCTCATCTAGAATAATGTGTCCAGTTCTGGAAACCACATCTCTGGAAGAACATAACATAGTGGTGGTGGTCCAGAAGAGGGCAACTAAGATGGTACTGGATCTGCATCAGTGGCCACATGAGTATATACTTAAGAACCTCAATATGTACACCCTGGAAGAAAGGAAAGAAAGAGGGGATATGATAGATGCTTTGAAATATCTCAAAGATATAATGTTATTTATAATTTATCATTTTAATGTTGGGTCTGCTGTTTATTATAATAATCTAGCATTGTGCACTGTTTATAGATCTATACTCCTTTTGACCAATATTGTTTTATCTGTATATGCCATTGTTTTTAAAATGTGGAACCTTTGTAAAAAAGCCTTGGCTCAAAGGTCTTTCCGAATGACAAAAAAAAAACATATATATAAATACAGTACAGCTGGATAGCATTTTTCAGAAAAAAGATTCTCAAGAACAAGAAGACGTGCTATGAAGCTGGGGGGAGGCAGATGCAGGGGAAATGTGAAAAAATACTTATTTACAGAAAGAATAGTGGAAGCCTGGAACAGCCTCCAGCAGAGGTGGTAGGGACAACAACTGTAACAGGATTCAAGAATGCATGGGACTGGCATTAGGGAAGCTTTGTGGTTATTCATAAAAATATCACCAACAGCTTCGTCTGGTTCAAGGTCAGCTGGCATTCATTTGTATCCCCCTCCCTCGGGCCGTGCCTGAAAATAGGCAGAATTTGTCTAGTGTACTTACCCGGTCAACAAAAACTAACTAAATAAATAAATAATTATGGAAGAGATTGCTATTTTATTTCCAAAATGTTTCACCAGGAAAGGCAACATGAGCTGATGAGCAGCTCATTTCCAGAAGCATCCTTGGGGGGCTACAATAGATAGGTGAGGGAATGATAAAGCAAAATGAACAATACAGGTGTAAGTTTTTACATACAACATTGCAGACTATAGTATTATAACACAATGGCCAGAGGCCTAGCTACTAGTAACACAAAGTTAGAGAACTGTGTTGTAGTCGGGACCTAGACACCAGGAAACCAGGAGTGAAGCAGCAAAGAATTTAGAGAAGTGCCTAGAGTTGGGAGTTGGTCTTTGTTAAGTGCTAGTGAAGACTAGAAAGAGAGGAGTGGGAAGGAAGCAGGGAAGGAGAGTGGGAGAGGTTGCCTGGACCAGAACCCTGCCTTCAGGACATGTGGGAAACTCTGCAAGGAGGGTGGGAACAGGGTAATGGAGGGGGGGAGGTAAAAGTAGACAAGTGAAAGGAACGCAGGTGCATGGGGTAGAGAAGGAAATGAGGTAGAGGCCCAACAGAAGGAGGGCTATATGGAGAGAGTAAGGAGTAGGGAGGGTGGTTAAAGGGGTCTGGGGCAGGAGCAGCTAGGGAAGTAGAAGTTGTGTAGAGCAAGGTGGAGGGATGATGAGGATGAAGACAGTCGGATTAGAGGAAGAAGTAAGTTCCAGAGTTTGGGGACGCAGAAGGAGAATGCTTCCTGACCTATGGAGGTGTGGTGACAGGGGATGGCAAGAGTATGGGAGTCAGAGGACCTAAGAGAGTGGGAGGTGGGAAGGGGAGTAGAGAGAGAGAGAGAGAGATGAGGAGGAGTATGAGGGAAGGGGCACAAACCAGAGTAAACTTCATGCAGTGAGAGAGGTGCCTGCTTTCCAGGGAAGGCCGTGCTAGAGAGTGGTATAGAATGCAGCGATGAGTGCAGGGAGGGGGAGTCAAGGGCAAAATGACAAAAGGCATTGAAGAGGGAATCCAGTCTGGCAAGGGAAGACTTGGCAGCAGCACTCCAGCCAATGACACCATAGTCGATTATGGGGAGAATCATTTTCTGAATAAGTTCACACTTAATGAACTGCAGTTTCTGTAAAGGGTGCTGAGCTTGGGGTGCAATTTTTGCAGAGTAACATCAGCATGATCAGAAAAGTTTAGGTGTTCATCAAGCCATACACCCAAATAGTTAAAAGAGGTGACTCCTCTAACATTCTCCAATCAAGGGTGTAGAAGGAGGGGAGGTAGGGCAGCCGAGAAAGTCTCTGCCTAGTGCCAAAGGTCATGGAGATGGTCTTCTTGGCATTAAGAACAAGTTGATGACAACTTAGCCAGTGTTGAACATTATTGAAGTCAAGCTGAAGTCTAGTAGTCACATCGGAGGGTGTTTGTTCAGAGGCTAACAAAACTGTATAGTCAACATACATATGGATAAGGGATGAGGAGCAGGTTGACAGTAGGTAATTTAGGAAAAAGAGAATAGAAGTAGGCCAAGAACAGAGCCTTGAGGCACACTAGTAGAGATTGGTAATGGCGGGGATGTAGAGTCAGCAATTCTGACAGACTGAGTTCTGCCTACTAGGTAGGATCTGAACCAGTCACAGGCAGGCTCCGACAGGCTGGCAAATGAGAAGGTTTTGAGAATGAGGGAGTGGGATCCAGTGTCAAAAGCCTTAGCAAGGTCGACAAAGATGGCAGATGTGATGTGGTCTTTATCCATGGCAGAATGGATAAAACCCATGAGCTTGAGTTGGGAGGTGGTAGTGGAGTAGTTTTTTGGGAAACCAGATGGAAGGGAGTGAAGAAGGTGGAGTCAGCAACAAAAGGGAGAGATTTGGGAGAGAACTAGATGTTCCTGTAATTTTGCCAGGGTGGGTAGTAGCGAGATAGGGTGGTCGTTTCCAGGGGAAGAGAGATCACCACCCTTAGGAAAAGGGAGGACGGTTGCATATTTCCAAACAATAGGAATAGTTGAGGTGTGGAAAGACAGGTTGAGTAGGTCAACCAGCGGTTGAGAAATAGCATGAGCAGATAAGTAGAGCAGCATTGGGCTGAGGCCATCGGGAGAGGCTCCCTTTGTGGGTTAAGAGGGAGGAGAGCTTTTAAGGTGTCACTTGAAGAGATTGGTGAAAAAGTAACACTCAAGGGTGTTTGGTGGTACTGTGATGGGACAGTGGGGGGGTAGAAGGGAAGGTTGGGAGGGAGGCTAGCAAGGTGGTAGCACAGGAAGTGAAGTAAGAGTTAAATTCAACAGCTGCCAAATGATGATCAGCTGTGAGATGGTTGTTAATTTTAAGCAAAGGAGAAGGAGGAGCATTAGTTTGGGGCAAGAAATGAGAGTGGACAACTTTCCAAAATTTTGATGGTTTATTAATATTAGAGTTAAAGGTGGACCAGAAGTATTCAGATTTGGCCTGCCTGATGGCTTTGGTGCAGGCATATCTGAGCATACAGTAGTTAGATTGGTCACAAGGGAGTTTGGTGGATTTGAAGATTTTCCAGGCTAGATCACGAGTTTGCTGCAAGGCCAGGAACTCAGCAGTGACCCATGGGAGGTGATTTCCATGAACTCTGACTTGTTTAGGGGGAACTTGTTTATTCCAGATGGAGAGAAGGTTGTCTCTAAAATAAGCAAGAACAAGGTCAACCAAATTAGCAGAGGCTATAGAGGTCCAGTCAATGAGGGTTAGGTCCTGATGTACAGAGGCAGGGTCAAAGTTTTTGTAGGATCAGATAGTTAGCAGTTTGGGGGGTCCTTGAGTCAGTAGATTTTCCTAATTAAGTAGCTCATGTGATGACCACTAACAGCATCAGGGAGCAGGCTGGACTGGATTACCCTATGAGGGTGTGAGGCGAGTGCCCAGTCCAGGAAAGTGTGGTTTTGGGATTTATGGTTTTGGTGAGTGGGTTCCATGATTAGTTGAAACAGGTTAAGGGCAGATAAGTCAGTGCGAGCTTTACATAGGGAGGGAGACAACCAATCTAAGTTAAGGTCATGTCGGAGGTAGAGTTCACCAGAGGAGGAGTGGGAGCAGATAGTAGAGATTAGGTCAGTGGCAATGGTGTAGTGTAGACCTGGGTGGCAGTACACACCTGCAATGAATATAGGGGATGAGAAGGGTAGAGAAAGCCTTAGAATGAGGTCTTGGGAACTGTGGTTGATAGGACAGTTGTGGTTTGGAGAGAAGCAGCAGAGCAGATAGCGACTCCTCCACACCTGCTAGTTCACTCCTGGGTGGTGACAGGATAACCAGGGATTGTGATGGAGGAGTCAGGGACCTTATTTGTAAGACAGGTCTCAGTTACTATAAGGATATCTGGGAGGGTGGTCATTACAAAGGGGTGCAGTAGGTCAAGTTTTGGGACTAGACTCTGAATGTTCAGAAGGAGAATATTTAGCTGCCAGGGGAGGGTATTCAGGGTGGGGAAGGAAGGCAGAGAGGAGTGGGAGGAAGTAGAGGGAGTTTTAATGAGCAAAGGGCCAAGGTCAGGGTTTATATTACCTGGCGAGTAATAAGAGAAAGATAATGATGAAATGTAGCTTGGTGCTCTTAAATCGGGATTGGCAAGAAAGTTTGGGGGAGCTTGGAATGTGGCAGAAGGTAGAAAGTTGGACTTTAAAGAGACAAAGAAGGGTGTGTAAGTAGCAAAGAGATATGAGAGAGGTGAAAGGCCGAGTATGGCAGTGTGTCCAAGCATGAGCATAAGGTGTAGGAGTTACTGCAAGATTACAGTAGAAGGTAGGTGGGGTAGTGAGGTATGTGGGGGGGGAAGAGCAGGACTTGGAGTAGTTGAGCAGGTGTAGGGGTGGTAGGGAGAGAAAAGGGAGCAGTATGAACAGAGAGCATTGTAGCAGGAATGGGTTTGCACCGCAAATAGAGTAGGCAGGGCTGGGTATGCTGCTGGAAGAACTATAGTAGAGTGGGTTGAGTAGAGGGCAATAGCAGGGTGAGAGAAGGGGTTAAGATAGCGTAGGACTGGCTTGAGAGAAAAAAGGCCAATAGCAGGGTGAGTGGAAGGGTAAAGGGTGAACATATGCAAATTTAATAGAGGTCGAGATCGGGGTCAGGAGGGCGGGAGGGAAGAAATATAGATGGCAACTACAGCAATTAGGTAACTGTAACTTTGAGTCAAAGTTTTTGGTTGCTGTTTGCGCTCACAGTCCAGGGCTTGAGGGCGCACCAAACAGTGAGCTCCAGCATGGGAAGGCAGCCAATCAAGGAGAAGCAGCTTGAGAGCACTGAAAATGAAAAAAATGCCGGCTCAGAATTGGACCATATCTGGAATTTCCCGCAGCCATAGAGCTGGTGAAGTGGGTGGCGTATCAGGAACGGACGCTCCGCCGGCAGGGGAGTGTCCGGTCAAGGCTGCTGTGGGAATAGAAGACAAGGTTGAGGTTAGATAAGGGGCAAGAAAAAGGGTGGGGGAGGCAGCAGTGAAAGGAATTAAGCAGGCTGTGGGAGCAGTCTGAGCTGATGACCGCAAGATAGCAGGGGGTAGGAGTGAGCAAGGGAAGACAATGAGAGAAGCTAAATCATGGGGAGGAAGGGGCACCTGGGAGAGAAAATTAGATGTGACGATAGGATCAAGTGGAAGGTTGAGGCTGGGGGCAGAGCAGGTCAATGCCGTGAAACAGTCGAGGGTGGGGGGAGGTAGGAGTATCAGGCTGAGGGGAAGAAAGCTTAGAAGAGTAGGCCGAAGAAAATTTAGGCAGGAGCAAACGTTAATGTGGCAACTCAGAAGTCAGCGGCAGAAAACAAAAATGCATACGAATGTGCCAGCATAAATTATAATTAGCAGCAGTTACCAGTAGACAGAAAACAAAAATTGCATAAATCATAATTATCAGCAGTTACCAGTAGACAGAAAACAAAAAATGCACAGCAGTACAATTCGTGTAGCAAATAAAGTAACGGGCTAAACAGATGTAAACATTCAAAATATAGATGGCAGACTATAGCAATTAGGTAGCAGTATCTTTGAAGTCAAAGTTTTTGGTTGTTGTTTGTGTTCAGAGTCCAGGGCTTGAGGATGCACCAATCAGTGAGCTCCAGCATGGTAAGGCAGCCAATTAAGGAGAAGCAGCTTGAAAGCACCGAAAATGAAAAAAAAAATGCCAGCTCAGAATTGGACTGTACCTGGAATTTCCTGCTACCATAGAGCTGGTGATGTGGGTGGCGGATCAGGAATGGCCACTTCGCCAGCAGGAAAGTGCCCAGTCAAGGGCTGCTGAGCTGGAATTTCCTGCAGCCATAGAGCTGGTGAGGTGGGCGGCAGATCAGGAATGGCTGCTCTGCCGGCAGGGGGTGCCCGGTAAAGGGATGCTGAGCTCTTGGAGCTATGCCGGAGATTAAGTAGGGTCTGTGGTATTACGGAAGGTAATGAAAATGGGCAGACTAGGGGGGCCAAGCAAACCTTATCTGCCTTTAATTTCTATGTTTCTTTGAAAATTAAGCAGAACCACATGACAAGTCCTCATACTCACGAAAAAACTTCAAAACCCCATTTTCAAAATGGAGGCACTTGCCAGAGCCTGACAGAGTGAAACACAATTGCAGCTACCTAGTGCATTAAAAACAAACAAGTTTTACTTTTTTAAATACAGATAGAATCACAGAATCGTAGAAATCTGATGGCAGAAAAGGACCTCTTCGGCCCATCAAGTTTGCCCCTACCCCCCTACTCATCCCCTCTCCTATGGGCCCTACCCTTCCCCTCCTTTCCCAGTCCTAAGTATCTGACATATGCCCGCTCTGTAGAGTTGAATACATATGTTGAGTTCCCCTGAGCACAAGAAACATTTACACTTTCAAAATGCAGGCACTAAGCAGATATAGAGCAAAATACAACTGCAGCTGTTTCCCCCTCCCTAGTATTCACCATTACAAAAAGCAGGCAGAAGTTTGGCAGAGTAAAATACAACTACAGTACCTCTCCTCCCCAGTAAAAAAAAAAAAAAAACAAGTTTACATTTTTGGCTTTGGACAGATATAAAGTAAAATAAAGGTTCCTAAAGAAGTGTCTGTTAGTCATGCAAAGCCCTGTGGTCTGGACAGCACCTCCAGCTTACAACTTGTTCTTGCTTCTTATGTTTAAATAAAGGATACTTTTGCAGCCTTCGTAAGTGATAGTTCCTGCTTTCATACTCTGAGTGCCTCTTCTCTATGAGTTTGTCATTTAGTAACTTCTGCTATTAGAAAAGGCATCAGTGAGATTTTGAGCATGGCGTCACGCTGGGCCAGTATAGACACACAACTGCAGCATGGAAAAAAGTGCAGAAGCAAGTGTACCATGCTTTGAAATGAGCAGTTATCACCCCTGCTTTTGTGGCTACTCGGTACCAGGAATAAAGCCGTCTGAGGGCACTGTGCATGGCCAGAGCAGAGCACTTGTGTACCGGCATTTCAAGTGCAGTTAAAATTATTAGAATAAATTTCTTTTTACTCTTATTGTGCAAAAAGTCAAATAAATTTATTGTCCAACACCTTCACATAAAAGGTGCTTGGCATACAAGAAAGTCATACATTGCACATATATTGCACATACCACCAGCTACAGCATAGCTGGATCTTTTTCCTCAGCTTGCAGACTAGTTAATTAGTTGCATGTTTCCATTTTATCTGCACCTCCTGTGGTGCTAGATGAGTTTCACTGCATGTTTACTGAGTTTCATAGAGCCTATAGCTCTTTCTTAGTTTATGTCTCAGGACAACAAGCCCAGAGGAATGATGGACATGCATCCATGAATGTGGTAATGTTCCACCATGCCATCACAGCTTCATCAGAAGTATTGTACCATGCCAACAGCCTTGCTTAAATACCCGAAGTCACTGAGCACCCAAACCTGCCAGCAGTCCTTATTGGATAATGCCATCAATCATCTTGAATAAAAGCTACTTTATAATACAGTTGATATACTTTATTTAATTCTGTTTTGTTAGCATTCCTATATAGGATTAGTCTGTACTCTATCAAGGGGATTATCATATGGCTAGCTAATTTCTTTCTGGTGTCTATTGAAAGACTATTGGTCACTCTTCTGAGAGCTCCTAGTTTTTGATTAGTCATTTTAATTGTTGTCTTTATGTGTTATCATCTAATTTCTGGTCTATTATGACCCCCAAATACCTATATTAAGTTACACTATTCAGCCTGAGTCCACTGCTGTATCTCACTTCCAAGGTTTCTCTCTGGCCTTTATTATTATCAGTTTGAAAGTAAAAACATTGTTTTGTTTCTTATTTAGCAAAAGTCTCGATGAGCTAAACCATTCTTCCATACTATTCATATCTTCTTGGAGTTTGAGTTCCAGCTGGCAGTGGCTGCATGCGGACGCCACCAAAACTGTATTGTCTGTGTACAGTCACAAATCGCTGTTCCCAACACTCTTTTCTGGGTTATTCATATATATGTTAAAAAGCAGCGGGCCCAGGATGGATCCCTGTGGTACTCCCTGAATTATCTTTTTCAGCTGGGTGACACTATTACCTATTATCACACTTGTCTTCTGTTAGATAGGTATGATTTAACCAACCTAAGGGTTCCTGATCTTTATTCCCATCTCCAAAAGTCTCATCAACATTGTCTGGTGGTCGTTCAGGTCAAAGGCTTTGCTGAGGTCCATAAATACTGCCCCTGTTTCTCTCCCCCCATATTAATAAAGGAGGTGACCAGATTGTTAAAGCCAATAAGGGTGGTACCCACAGACCTCCATGTCCTAAACCCATGTTGAGCAACAGACAGTAGGCCATGGACTTCCATATATTGACTCATTTGTTTATGGATCATTCTCTCCAAGGTCTTTGACATAGCTGATAACAAAACTGTTGATCTATAATTAGAGGGCTCAGTTGACTCTCCTCCTTTATATATGGGAACCACTTGTCCTATTTTCCAAGTTTCTGGAAAATTGCACTACACAGACTCCAGTTATACAAATATGTTAAATGATTTGCTAGTATATCAGCCTCCATTTTAAAAAAAAATAGGTTAAATTCTGTCAAATCCCCCTGCCTTATGACCATTAAGGTTTTTTAGTTCTTTTTCTACATCTTTTGATGTTACTTTTTTAAACCTAAAAGGAGGTAAACATTTCTGGGGCCCTGTTATTACTAACCTTTCCTGCTCGTACATCTTGACCAATTCTGGCACCATAATGTTTTTAGTATCTATTTTTGGGGTGTCTACATTTAGGTCAGGTAGGTTTATGAAGCATTTATTCAAAACTTCTACCTCTCTTTGATCCACTATGAGATCACCATTCTTTAGTAACTGGAACTGATTTGGCTCTCTAATGGGACTTTGCACTTTTGAAACACATTTTCAAAAGTGCTGTGGGGTTAGCTTGTTCAGAATCTTTCCTATAGTACCATTTTTTTGCCTGCCTGATTTTTTCTGTACATTTGTTACACCATATTTTGAAGGTTTTCCAATGATTCTCTCTTTGTGCCCACCTGGCCTTTTTCCATAACCTGTTTTTAATTCTGATTAGTGTTTTAAGTTTTTCCAAGATCCAGGGGAGATTTTTATGATATATTTTCTGCTTTATCTTTGGTGCATGACTCCCAATTATCTGTACTACAGTGTTAGTCAGATATTGTACTGCTGAGTTGATGTCTGGGATAGTATATAAGGGATATACAATGGTGAGCTGTCAGATAAATGATTTATCTACACAAGTGCTGTTTGACCTTAGATTTTGAAGCACAACACTTGACTCAAGCAGCTCAATACCATCTGAAATAAAAATTTAATTCAATATTGATCCCTTTATATACTGTTTAGTTGGCCTTGTTGTGCCTTGGATTATTTGTTTTAAGCCTAAAGGTGCAAACTACTTCTGTAACTTCTGACCACTACATTGTCCCCACCCTGCATTAAAATCTCCCATAAGTACTAGTCTAGAATCTTTTACTGTATCACTGTATCAGACAACTTATAAAGTGAGTCAAAGCTCCACAATTTAGTTTCTTTTTTGGGGGGGGCATAAATAGTTCCAATTATAAGTTTAAGTGTAACAACATCAATTAAGAGACAGTCCATGCCCTTGATATTTTCAGAAAAGATAGTTTCAAAGCTGCCCAAGTGTGTCCCAATATACATCACCCCCTACTTTCTCTGTCCAGCTTTTGACATTTCTAATTGCTAATTTGAATTTCTTTATTTTCAGCCCCCCATGGAGCCATGTTTGAGTTAATCCCATGATATCGGGTTGACGCAGTCTCCCCTTGTAGCAATCAATCATCTTGTCCCAGTCTCCCATTGTGAGTGCACAGTGCCACTGTCAATCAAAAAGTTATATTGTGCTCACTGGCATTGTACACTTATACATTTACATGTATAACAAACTGAATAACAACAATGTGTGCATAGAGGCACTTCACCTTAAACTTGTTATTATGTGCATGACAGCACTTTATTTTCATTTCCATCCTATTCATACACTATATAGTACTACTCATATTCACATATAGACCATTTTAAATTAAGTTTCTGCTACCAAACTTTCAACCCTCTCATACAGATTAATTAAAAAAGTCATTACTACTCCTCTTGTAGGTCCTAACAATGAACTATAAAGAGAGCTTCCTATATCATAAAAAACAACCAGCACCTACTGGAGACACAAGAATACACACAAACAACATAGAAGCCATATACTGTACAATCATACTCAAATTACACACAGGCAAACCATTGCAACTTGTATAACAATTCCTATAAGGATGAAGAAGTGTTAGAGATGAATTCACATCATATATATATATATATATATATATATATATAGGATAATGTATGGGCATCGGTGATTAACAACACTATGCTAGCATCAAGTGGTTCCATTGGCAACTTAGGTAAACCTCAAGAGCGCAGCTTGAGAGGTTTACCACAGTTTCCAAGAGAACCACGAGACACTAGCATAGTGTGGTTGATCACCGATGCCCATGCATTGTCTTTTATAGTGTATGGGCATCGTGGCTAATGGATGACATGTTTAATTTCCAATCGCTTTATACAATGAATAGTAGCAGTCCTTTTCTTACCTTGTACTGATGACATTCACATTACTTGGCTCGGTGCAAAAAAAACCTCAAAACATTTATTTAAATGCCCGACAGCCTCTTAAAAAATGGTAGAGATTTTTATTATGAACAAATAACAGTAAAAACGGTTCAAAAAAGCAAACAAAAATCACAATAGTTATGAGCGTAGGCATGGATCATGTGACATGCTATGTCCAATCGATTAAGCCATAAAACATTTGCTGGGGTGTGTGCAGTAAATCGATGGGAAATGCAGTATGGCTCGGAGCTTTGACATTCAAAACTGCAAGAAAGGGCTGGGGGAGAGAATAAAAAAATACAACTTATTTAAGAGGCAAGTAGTGGATAAAAAAATAAGGACTTGCAGACAGGCATTACAGGGAGAAAGTGAGGAACTGATAATGGAGTTTCTATATGAGCAGTGGGGGGGGGGGCACAAAAAGAAAAACTTCCACTTTGAAAGCTTTGTGCTCCTCGCTCAGAAAAAGTAGCTACTGCCTTCATTCAGTTATGGACGCCTTTGTATTATGCAACCTACATGAAGCAGCAGTTCATTCATAGAGTTGAAACGGTGTTTGTATCACATGGCTGCCCATGCTGCTTAGGGATGGCCGTGCATGTCAATTCCATTTTGTTATACTACTGCTGTGACATACCCACCATTTTTGTTTGAATGCTACCGAGTACTGTGAAAGACTGTGATGCGCTGGTGTGGTGGAATGTTTATCTCGGCAGCATTCTATTTTGTTATGCCATCGATGTGACATACCATTGATGGGTTAACAACTTAATTACATCACATCGATAGCATAACAACATGGGGAAAAGATGAACATCACCAGATAACAACGTTCTATCATACATTATATATGTGTATATATATATATATATATATATATAGCAGGCTTATCCGCTAAGAAAAATAGTCATTTTAAGATTCAAAGAAAACAAGAAAGTGCCAAGCCACCATTTTGTCCATTGTTTTATCCCTTTAGGTTGACTGTTTGGAGTTCCTTTATCGAATTACATTCCCATTGCAAGAGTCTCCTCTGTACATCATCTCCTTTTGGGGTACAGTCATTTTCTCTATACCAACAAAGAGGACTCTGGCTACAAATCCATGCCTTGCCTCTGTACAGTGTCGTGCCTTTGCATAGCATTTGTTCTTAATCCTGACTACAATTTCAGTTTCTCTTATTCATGCTTTCAATTGTCTTTTTGTTTGCCTTATACAGTTCATGCCACATGGGCACATGCACACACATATTCACAGGATTTATACAAGTCAAGAGCAAAATGCCATTTAGACTCACCTACATTAGATGTTGGAGTAATAACCAACATGTTTATCTATTGAGGATTTAAATGTTTCCATTGAATCACTATCCACAATGTTCTGTGGTAGCAAATTCCAGATTGAAACCACTCTCTGGCTAAACCATGTGCCCCTTCTAGTAGTGTTGTAATTGTCTCCCTTTAACTTTGTCATGTCTCCTGAGGTTTATACTAGATACCCTGCATTCTAGACCTAGGCATTCAAAAAGATTCAGTATAGTTGTAGCTTTAAGGACTATACATAGGTCTCCCTGGCATCTTCTGTATTGCAAGGAATACAGATTCAGCTCGGGTAATCTTTGCTTATATGAGAGTAATTCCATATTTTTGATCCTTTTGGTAACTTTTCTTTGTATCATTTCTAGAACAGTTATATCTCTCACAGTATATGTAGACCAAAATTGTGCACAATATTCCAGCTGCAGCCTGACCAAGGCTCCATACAATGGCAGAATAACAGTTATAGCCCTACTTGTGATATGTTTAAGAATGGTACCCAAAATCCTGTTGCCTTTAGAGGCCACATGTCTAATTTGGCCAGAAAGTGTTAAGTCATTAGATACGATGACACACATATCTTTTTCCCTTTTCTTTTCCTTTCTAGGAGAGTGCCATTGAGATAGTATCTCCACAGGAGGGTTTTATTTTTTACCAGCATGCATTACTTTGGATTTAGATGTAGTAAAACTACATTTGTGTGCAATTGCTGCGTTATTTATTGTATCTAACTCTTTTTGTAGTTGTATACAAGCCGATCTTAATTTATTATTATTTGTGTATTAGCTGATCCAAGTACCACTTGATGTTTCCCTAGAAGACAGAAACAGGTTAAATAATGTGGGTCCGAGGACAGATCCCTACGGCACCCCACTACCAACACTTGCCCAGTCTGAGTGACTACCCCAAATAAAAGCTCTTTGTTGCCTCCCCTTTAGCCAAGCGGTTACCCAGCTAATAATATTTGCATTTAATCCTGTTGAAGCTAGTTCTTCTATAAACTCTTTATGGGGAACAGTGTCAAAAGCATTAGTGTAATCTAAATAAAACTATCCACCACAAGACTCTCATTGAGTGCCTTACTGGCTGATTCCAAAAACTGAAATTAATTTGATTGACAAGAACGATTATTTGTAAAACCATGCTGATAAATATATATACTGCCAGTTTCCTTAATATGTTGTCAATAAAATATTTGGCAAAACTTTCCATCACTTTGCCAACTATTGATGTTGAACTAATCGGCATATAATTAGTTAACTCTCTAGTTGAACCTTTTTATGGATAGGGGTCACATTGGCTTGCCTCTATTCATTTATAACTACTGTATTCCTTGAGAGATGGAGCAACTAAACAACAAAGCCAAGGGTCCAGCTAATTCAGAGGACAAGTCCCTGAGTATTCTTGGAAGGATTTTATGTGGCTCTGGGGATTTATTAAATGTTAATGCATCTAGTTTTGCTTTCACCTTGTCTGATGTTATATTGTATTGAATAAGTGTGTTGTTATTTATTATGTTATTTACTCTAGTGTGTTCCTCTTTTGGTAGATACACTCCCAATAAGTAGTCATTGAAAGCAATAGCCATGTCCTTCTCCCCATCCAGTATGGTACTATTAATGTTTAGTGGACCAATTTTATGTTGTTCACCTATCATACTGTTAATATAGTTGAAAATGTTTTCTTTTTGTCTTGTGCCTTTATAGCCAAGTTATATTCAGTATCTTTTTTTTTTTGCTTTCCTAATTGTCTGTTTATATTTCTTCAACTTTAGCTGATATAAATTCCATGTGGATTCTGTTGCCTTCTGTTTATGCTTCTTTTTTTCAAACAGATTTTATTAATTTTCTACTAACTGAAGGAACATACAGTACAGAGGATAAAATAACTGAACATGTTCGATAGATTGCATTACTTAGAAATACCTTACATATCATAACAATTATACTATGAATATTCCCATGTACTATATGCAAATTATTAATAAATATCCAAACCTTCACCTAATCTAAATATCAATGAATTTATTTATAGATACTATGATTCTATTAACCTACATACAACAGTAACTGTAACTGTTTGTTCATATTGTACCTTAAATTCTTAGTTTTTTGTCCATCAATTCAAGAAAGGTTTGTAGGAACAAAATGATGGGAAACTTATCTTGTTTTATTTTATCAAGAATTGATTTGTAATCATTATTTTATTTGATTTTATATGGGATTAATTAGGGGAAGTTTTACTATAATTTCTGGTTAAGGTTACTGTCTGTATAAATTCCCAAGAGCAAAACAAAAGTATTAGTTGATTAAGTCTTAAACAAAATAAAATTGAGGAATAATGCCATTTAAAGTGAAGACAGTGTCAGAGTTGGAAAAAAGAGGGTTTCTTTTAAACTGAGGTTCCCCTTCTAAAAGCCTCTGTTCTAGCCACTAGTGGAGATCCTAACAGAGATACAGGGAGCCTGGCTGATATTGCTGGCACCCTGTAACTGGCCAAGAGAAGCCTCCCTGTAATGTCCAAGCCCCATTGACAAATTTATGAGTTGTTTTGAACAAGGAAGGCTAAAGTAAACATTCCAAAGCTGGGTATCCATGGTTACCCTCAGAGAAAAGGTCATGTGACTGGTACAGCAATGGGACATTATTGGAAATAAACTCTTAGGAAAATGTAGTTCAAAATCTCTATAGAGTTAACATTAGAATAAAAAGTTTTATTTATATCTTAACAATGCAATGTACTACTGCTATGAACATTTGACATTTTATAGACATCAGTATGATTAATTAAAAAATTGTAATATCATAAGTGCAGAAATAAGAGTTTAAGAGTTATGCATAAACATTTTTTATAACCTTCATTTATTGATAAATAGACAAATCTAGTGGCTCATGATAGCTGACATCCTGAGGAGTCTGAAAATATAACTCTTAAGTATGTGGCTTGTTGCTATGCAGAGAATGGCAGTCTAAAGATTTGTGAAAGCATATGTTAGTCACACCGTATTTGTCTCAAGACAAAGAACTTCATGTATTTCTACAAAGAACAAGTATTTAAAAGCTCTGATAATGAATTTTGCTTACAAATCTTATATTATTCTGTAGCTTAGGATATTTAGAGTAAGACAATCACTTTATTTTAAGATGTTTCATAGAATTATAAAGTTATAATCTTTAATAGTCGAACTTGGGAAATATTAGTCATAAGAATGTGGAAAACATACCAAAAATGCTCCATTAAATGATAGAAGTTCAAATATGTAGGTTTAAAAGTTATACTATTTTGCATTATGAAGTTATATGAGAAAAATAGTTTTGAGAGTAAAATGAGTTTGAAGTTAGTGGGCAGTCCTTTAAGAAGTATGGTCACTGTCACCATTTGTCATCTGCAGGGAGCCACAAACCTGACCCCCTTAATGACTCAGACCAATCAAAATCTGTTAATGACATTACAATGACATATGAAAGTTCATATTAGTGAATTCTGCTAGCACACCTTAGTTCTGGCTAAAACACAGATGTAAGAGGATCTATGTCAGGCTAATTGAAAATTTGGCTACAACCTCAATGGCTTCATAACTTCAGCTAGGCCAAAAAGCTTTAGGCCACGCCTGTATGTTGAATACTGGGACCAGTTTTGGGTTGACTATTATCCAGCAGGGTGCACTAAAACAAGCTAGGAAGCTTATATAGTCCTGCCATGGGGTCCAAATGCAGCTTTATTTGTACAAGAACATTTCCATGATGGTAACAGAGCAAGGTCTGTGTTTTGTTTGCTGAACATTTTGACTGCAGTAATGTTTTCTGCTAAAACCAGAACAAGAGACTATCTGAGATTGATAGCTGCAGTGCTGTGAATAAAAGGAGTCATGAGTTCTGAGATTAATTGTAGATAAATTACATGAAAAAGTCATTAAGGTCCAGTGGTTAAAATAAAAGAGACTCTGCCATCCACAAATGAAAAGTTATTTGATATGAGTATTGCTACTGGCTGTGCAAATTGAAGCTGTTTTCTACAAATCCAAAAACTGACTTTTGGTGATGTAACTTTAAGCAAGGGGAATTTAACCTGCAATGTTTGTCCATGCTAAAAGTTCCAGGGTCGAGAAGATTAGCTGACTGAAAGAGACTTATATTAATTAACTTTTAATTAATAGTTCAGTAATTTAATTGGCTTATCTTAGAAAGAAACAGGGGAACTTACTTTTGATCACAAATCTTGGAGTATATACTGTAGTTAAGCTAAGACTTGAACTAAGGATAATACCTTTTACGAAAAGTTAAAAACACCAATGCAATGAGTTGCAAGTACACTTGAAAGAAAACATTGTTTTAAATACAACATGCTTTAAAGCCAGAGTATTGAGACAATCTAGTAATTGTTTGAAAATTGCCTTCATTTAATGTGACTGTGTTTATACTGTAATTGTTGCTTTAGTTCTTTGATTTTCTGAAGTTTTAGTCTTAATTGCATGGTTCAGTTGCTGTCATATTTGGGGTAAACAATTTTTTTTGTTGTTTTGCATTATTCTTATCGTGCTTGATATTTATAATAACTGGTAAGGTGTAAAATTACTGTACATGTGTGAATAACATTTATTTTCCATATATCCCTAGGGGTGGCATAAATGTTTTCAGTATCTAAGAATCTGGAGGACAGGCATATCATATTTGAATTTTTTAATTTTTTTTTGGTAATTTATTAACATTTTGGGGTAAGACCTAAGGTAAGTCTAAGTGCTGTATTATAAAAAGTGATATTACAGCTGTGCTCCAAAATAACGGGGGCTCGTTTGTGGGATAATTGTTAATGAATAACAGCCACACCTGGGTATATATGGAAAATAAATATCATTGCTAGCATTATTATTTGCAAGCTACTGGATGGTACAAGTGATATTTTCCTGTTTTTGTCCTCAGAAATTTGAAAATAAACAAATATTCAAAGACAGAATAACCCCTAGACAGAGTGAAAATTAAACAGAACAGAAGTATCTACCTACCAGTAAAGCTGCAAAGACCTCTGGGGACATAGCAAGAGAAATATGTTATTTGTAAATTGTTTTGAGTTGTATTGTGTGTAAAGGTTATTGATATTTGCCTGTTGTTTATAGGGTATTATTATTGTTGAAGAAGTGATTATTATTGTGCAACCATGACAACTGCTTTTGGAATGGTAGATAAGGTTTGAATAGATACTGAAGCACCACTTGTAGAGTTTTCAGTGCCTCTCATTAAAGAGGAGCCATTGACACATCTAAAGCAAAGCTGAGGACTGGAGAAAACAATAAAAGATTTAGAGAACCTGAACAAAGGGCTCACAGGCCTGTTAGATAAAATGTGTATGGATAAAATAAGTTTACATAAAGACATAGAACAGCTAAGGGTACAACTACTGGAAAAATTCACAAGAGAATAAGAAAAAAATAAAGGACAATGAGTTTGACTTGGTCAACCTAAAAACTGACCTCACTGATTCATGAAATTCTAATGAAAAACTGAAAAGGTGGGCCCGGATATTCAGACTGCACCAGGCTGTGGCGCAAGCCTGGGCACAGCGCAACTTGGCTGCGCAGGGACATTGACTGGGCGATATTCAACGGAGCTGCGCCATGGCACAGCATTGTTGAATATTGCACCCTGGCCACCCGCAGTGCACGTGGTGCAGTGACACTGCGCCAGCACAAGTGGCCAGAGTGGAGCAGGGGGGTGCACTAGCGCAAGTTCCATTGCGCTATGCGCAATAACTGCGATATTCAAAAGTGCACATGCAAATGGAGCTATAATGTATGCAAGGCACAAATGGGGCCATTTGCATGTCATTATGGCCCTATTTGCATGCAGGTGCACCGATCCCCGGCGACTTGCACCTGGCACCCTGCCAGGCAGCAGCCGCCGGGGACCGACCGCCCCGCACAGCACGGCACATGCACCTCTCTGCCCGATCCACGGGCATATGTAGATTTAAAAATGTCCAATATCCCTGGTGGTCCAAGTGGACCGCACAGCTAATCGTGGGCATCTGTGTAAATATAAGTCAATATCCCTGGTGGTCCAGTGGACTGCTCGCAGCCGATTGCAGGCATCTGTGTAAAATAGAAGTCAATATCCTGGTTCAGCGGTACCCCCCCACCCACCCACTGAGCCCCACCACCTCGCTTCCCAGTCAGCGGCGGCAGAGCAGTACTTCACCTGCCTGCCGCCCCGCCGCTTCGCCGACTGACAACGGTTACACCATTGGTCCACAGCATGAGCCAATGGGTGTGCAGCCTTAACAGATTACACAGTCCAGATATATGAATGGATCCATTCACATATCTGGATTGTGTAGTACGGCACGGGCCTACAAGCCCATTGGTTCAGGCTAGGACCAATGGCGTGCAGCCTACTCGCACACCGTCAGTCAGTGGGTGGTGGGCAGGTGGGTGGGTGTTGCCGCCTGCTGCTGACTGGGGGTGGGGCAACATTGGGTGGTGGGAGGGGGTACCACTGGACCACCAGGATATTGGACTTATATTTTACACAGATACCTGTGATCAGGGTTGCATGCGCGTCCACTGGACCACCAGGATATTGGATGTATTATTTCATACTGAAGCCCATGATCGGGCTGCAGCGTCCACTGGACCCCAGGGATATTGGATGTATTATTTCATACTGAAACCCGCGATCTGGTAGCGAAGCGTCCACCGGACCGCCAGGGATGTAGAACTGTTGTCAACAGATGCCCGCGACCGGGCATGGGAGGATGCCGCCACAAGGTGCAGCCAGAGCTTAGAGAACATTAGGCGGCAGCTGCCATGTTGTGCCTGCAATATGGCAGCTCACCGGTGGGTGGCCAGCTGTTGTCTTTTTTTGCTCACCTGTGTGCAGCACAGAAGTGGGGGTTGATGATGGGCTCAGCACATCCTGGGCTGAATATCGGGATGCGGAGTATGCATGGGCACGCCTCTCACCTGCGCCGAGATATTACTGCTGATGCGCCATGATCAGGATTTGTACCAGGCACAATCCCCGCTTTGAACATCGTGTCAGGTGATCAGTGGCTGGACGATGCAACACTGTTGCACCATGCAACCCTTCTGGAATATCTGGGCCGTGGTATTTGGCTTTAAAGAGGGAGAAGGATGAAGTCTCAACAGCTAATAAACAATTGAAAGAGTGGTATTTAGCTTAATAAGAGGAGGAGGTTGAAACCTCGAGAGCTAACAAACAATTACAAGAATGGGGTTCAGCTTTAAAAAAGGAAATGACCAAGATTCTGCAGCTTAATGAACAGCTCAAAAAACATTTAGCCAATAGTGAAGAAAGGTATAAGAAGATAAAGGATGAATTTAAAAGTAAAAAGAAAGAGTGGGCACAGAGGGAGAAGTACCTGCTAGGCAAAAGAGAGGAGGAGGCCGCTGTACAAAACAGCATGAGACAACCCCCTCTAAAGTGTTTACCCCAGAGAAAAGGACAAGGGGTTTATCCTTCTTGGAATCTTCTCTGTGCAGACCCTGCAGGAGATACAGAGGCCTACCCAGGATACTTCCCTTCCCAATCTAGTGCTAAAGAAGAGTTAGAACAAGAGGAAGCAGTAAAAGAAGAGACAATGCATAGAGTTAAAGAGGATAGTATGCCAATAAAAATGAAGGCAATATTGAAGAGACCAGGTATACAGGCAGAAAAGGCTGTAACTGGAGGGGCAGCTTCATGAAGGGGACTAGATGAAAATAGTCAAAAGAGTAGTGCAGCCGGCCTGGTGATGCTGAGGGTTGAGGTGCTGGACGCCACACCTCGAATCACGCCGGCGGCCCGGGTTCAGGAACAGGCCTAGGTCATCAGGGGTTGGCAGGGGAAGGAGAGGATTGAGCATCCATGGACAGCCTCCCTCTCCCAGGAGGAAGAGCCTTGCCCAGTGCTTGGCTGACTCTCTGGCGGAGGGCCAGAGAAACAGCAAGCACAGGAGCACATGCAAGAGGGCTGGAGTGGCGGCCGCCGGTATAACGCCTTGATGTCAGGGCGCCAGCCACTTCTCAGAAAGAGGAAAACACCACCGAGCAACAGTAGACTGAGCACCAAAGCACCGACCCTAATGGTGACTACCTGCCTGACCACCGGGACCCAAGAGACATTGGAAGCATCGGGACGTAGGGGTCCCGATCAGCTTGGGGGATATAGCCTCGGCTCTATCGGGGAACTCCTGGGGCATCAGGTAAGGCAGGTCACGGGGCGGTATCTGGTGTCTCCCGAGGAAGCGTAGCTCTGGGTTGAGAAGAAAAGGTGGATAAATAGAAAGTAAAAAAAAATAAAAGAGTGGTGCACCTTTCTGGAAAAAGGTATGTTTGAACTAAGGAAGGAAGTGAGGGATTTAAGGACCCGAAATGGGGATGAAAGAGAGAATAAGCCTTAGGTGAAATTAAGAACACCAGAAGATTCAGGAACTGGTGACTCCTCCCCTGCAAGGGAATATTCTGGTTCAAAGGAAGAATCACATGATAAGAGTAAAAGGAGATGTAAAATTAAGCAGAAGAGGAGTTCTGGTTCTGAAGATGAATCACCTGACAGATACAGAAGATGTACAAGAGTGTCTGAGAAGGGGCAAGGGTATTTAAAATCAAAGAATGTTACACAAGCCTTGAAGCTGGTAGGAGACAGGTATAATTGTAAAACTACAAAGAGAAGTACTGAGCAACATATTCATAAACTAAAAGAATGTTTTGAGTCACTGACTATAACTGATGAGGGAGAACAGAGCTTTATAATATGGTGGTCCATAGATGACCCTCAAGCTGAATGGTCAAGGATGCCTAGAGATAGCAGGAATAGACCCGGTAGGCTGTACAGGTTCCTAAAGAAGGAGTTTGGCAAATATCACACAAAAGGGGGCAGCTAGGAAGGTGGCCTATCAGATGAAGTGTGGTATTAATCAAAGTCCTATGGAATATTATTGTCTGCTGAAAGATGTGTACTTTGGAGCACTCAGATAGTGAATCAGATGATTTCCAAGATGCATATTACCAAGGGTTACCCTCTTACATTAAGATGCAATTGACACTTGAACTCAGTAGAAAGCACAGAGATGTCCACTGGATTGTGAAGCAGGCAGAAAACATTTGAGACTAGCAGAGGTGATGACTCTCCTACACAGAAAAGGGGGGGACCCACTCCTAAGACCCAAGTGTCTCAAGTAGTGACCCCCTACCTTGAATATATGGAGGGAGCTACCTTCTCTCAAAAGCAAAAATCAGAAAAAGAAAAAAGGTAATGGTACTCCACCTGTGGAGCAGCCTAAGGTTGTACCTGACCCCGTGGTGGGCCAGCCTACCAATCCTGCCCAAGCTTTCCCTGTTGTAGCTCCACCACCGGGACCTGAGCCACAGTTCTAGCCAAACCCTTCACAAACTCCACAGCCTCAGCTGTACCAAAACCAAGGTCCCTCCTATGGAGGATATGATTCTGGTAAAGGATGTGGCTGGGGCTATGGGAGGGGATACTATAATGACAATAGAGGCCATTATAGGGGACACTACAATGGTTAGAGAGATGGTAGAGGTAACTATAGGGGCAATCAAAATTAGGACAGTGACCAAGACCGATCTAGATCTAGTCTCCCAAAGATAGAGGAAGTTACAGAAGAAATGAAAAGTGTACAGAAAATAATGAAAAAACAAATAGGGAACCTAATGGCACTGATCCAGGCCTACTGGCTAGCTACTCCTCAGCTGTCACCTGGTTTCAATACTCCTATGCCAGGTCCTACAGTGGCACATAGTGCAGGTGGAGCCAGCAGCAATAGCAGCACTTGACTAGTGTCTCCCTTACCCCCTAATGCTACCCAGGGAAATGAAATTGCAATTGCTGACAATGGTAATGAAATTGCTGTGGAATTTGAAAGTGAAAGCGTTAGCTCAGAACCCGACCTTTCCCTAGAGGTGTCCCAAGTTACTGCTGCAAGCAATGTAAAGTGTTACAGTAAACCTTCTGTGTTGCTAGGTGTTAAAAAAACAAGTTCTACCTGGGCAAATTAATCCCTGGGGGGAGCAGAAAGGTTCCACACTGACAAACATTGAAAACAGTCTAAATCATGAAGCTTTGGTGGACTCTGTGGCCGAGGTGACCCTAATGTCCCAGGACTTCTATGACAGGCTGACTAATGCAATAGGTGACTCAAAGGTGTTGAAGACCCTCTCGGATGGCTTACAAGTTGTAGGTTATTGGTGAGGTGGCTCAACAAACTCAAGGTAAAGTGTGGCTGAATCTATGGTTTGGAAAAATGGAAATCAAACTCCCAGTGTACATCACTGATAGGACTGGGGATGATTTCTTAATTGGGAACAACCTCTTAAAAAGGCGGTTACCCACCCAACAGTGACATTTCCCGCGGTCCCCACAGCGACTACAGTGCCAAGCCGGCGGTGGGATCCCCGCTGGAACCCCACGCCTGTCTGCCGGGGGTCCTGCATCCCTCAATCAGCTCCAACTGGAGCTGAGAATCCTTAAGTGGGGGGGGTGTAGGCGCAGCCCCCGTGGGGGGTTTGGGGTGAAGCCCTCCAAAGAAAACAAAAAGAACAGTGTGTGAATCAGCAGGCGACTGTAGAATGAGGTCGACCTGCCAGTGTCGCCGAAGGGGCATTCGACAAAATTTTTGTTGGACTCCCGTCATGGATTCTTAAAAAGGTTTCAGTCTATCATTAATGATTATCATGGAATCCTGCAGTCCCAATTAAAAAGGCCCATTCCATTTGGGAAGACAGCCAAAGCTGCTAAACCATCAGAGTTATGCTAGCTTGAGAAAGATGATGATGCTATGATTAAACTGATATTTGTGCATTCTGGTGTGCCTGATGTTTCTGTACTAGGCAATCCTGAAAGTCTGACTCCATGGAGAAGTAAAGCACATGTGGTATGTCTGTCAAAGCAGGAGGTGGTGAAGTCTGAGATTAATGCAAGAGGCCTTACTTTCTTTACCAAAGAAGTGGAACCAGTTATCTCAGAAGCCCATCGTGTCACTGACAAAGGGACATTATATTCCGAGTACCCAAGCCCCTTGGAGAATGATGGAAAGGAAACCCTACCACTGAAGCACAGGTCTTTACTCTGTAAAATAAGGATGAAGAAGACAGATTGCAAGTGTCCATCAAAGCAGAGAATTCGAAGACCACGAATTCTGTGTTATGCTTAAGTTATGAGCACTGTTTAATCAGTGAACTGCAAGATGTTAAAAAGGATGAGGCCTAATTTAACCTTTGTAAGGAAACAGGAGTGGCTGAAAAATGTTTCATACCAGAAAACCAGTGTGAGAAGCATATGCATCTGTGCTTTGAACCTCAAATTAGGTCAAAAGAAAATACAACACCCTGTAAAGGTAGTACAAGGTATAGAATCTCCCATGTACCTTAGGTTAGATATCCTTGTATTTCTGGGTGTGTTTGTTGACCTAGTCAATGCCGTTCTTTGGTCACAAATAAAAGTGACACTACAGGCCTTGAGGTCTGGGCAAACCATTCCTCAAGTATGCCAGGTGGTAAATGAGTTCACGACAATGATGCTAAGTAATATAAAAAAACTTCTCTCTGTGGGTGAAAGTAAAATTGGCCAGGAAGTGCCTGACCAAACTATACTATTTGTGTTGGACAAGCAACTTTGTGTTATGGGTTTAAAAATCCACTCCACACCTTGCTTGGACATGAACAGTAGAGTAATGCACATATTGGTACTGAACCCGACTGCAGAACCCATCACCATAAAGGCTAATTGTGAGTTAGAGATGGCAATAGGGAAATCCTTCTATGATTTGGAATTAGTGGTCCCAGTTATTGGGGAGTTACCAGAAGACATCATTCAGGAAGACAAAAGAGGTCCATACCAAATGATTTAATTACCTTACGAGAAATTTGTCCAGTATATAAGAAAGAAATACATACACGTAAGGTTGAAGATGATTATCTTCTACTGTCTACTGTGGTTAATAAAGCAGAACAATTTAAAGAAGTACATGTGGTTGGCACTGAAAAGGTTTCAGAAAAAATAGAAAATTAAGTAGAAATAGGTAAAAGCTTGCCTTTCCCAGATTAAAAAAAAGTTGAACAGGCCATTCAAGCTTATAATTGTAAGAGTGTGGTAGAGAAAACAAAAAGTATGTGAAATGCTCCTCCAGTTCAAGGACATATTCACAAAAGATGCCCACGATTGTGGGGTAACTGACCTCCATGTTACCAGGGTACCTACAGACCCTAGTAAAGGTCCAGTTTATGTACGCCAGTACAGAATCCTACTAGCATCTTATGAACATGTGCAAGAGATACTAGACACCTTGTTAGAGTGAGGAATTATAAGACATGTCAGTTCTGTCTATAATTACCCCATCTGGCCTGTATTTTTTTTGAAGCCTACAGGAAAATGGAGGCTCACTATTGACTACAGAAAGTTGAACCAACAGGTACCCTTGTCTCGCTGGCCAATGACATACTTCAACCAAAGTTTGGCCGGAGTTGAAGGTGCTAAATATTTCTCTACCCTAGATATAGCAAATGGATTTTGAACATTGAAGGTAGATCCACAGGATTAATACAAATTAGCTTTTTCCTTTGGGAGGAAACAATACACATGGAACAAGTGTCCATTTGGGTACTTAAATTCACCAGCTGATTTCACCATCTTTCTGCATAAGGCAATGCCTGACACTGAACGTAGAGGAAACTGGTTTATGTGGATGATGTACTAATCAAAAACAAAACTTTTGAGGAACACCTGGCTGAAATAACCCATGTGTTAAACCAGTTGAAAAATGCTGGTGCTAAGTTATCCTTGCTGAAAGGGCAGTGGTTCAAAAACAAGGTAAACTATCTTGGGCATGAAGTTGGGCCTGATGGGATGCACCCTCAGCATACCAAAGTAGATAATAGCAGCCAAACACGAAACAGAACTTGGGCTAATAATATCTGATGACCTAAAGGTGGTCAGAGAGTGCATCAAGGCAGTAATAAGGGCTAGTGGAATGCTGGGGTGCATAGGAGGCATATCACAAGCAGAAGGAATTGGTAGCATCTATATAGATCATTGCTGAGAATCCAGTTAGTGAACTATGTCCAGTCCAAGAGGCCACAACTCCAGAAGGCCACAGACAGAGTGGAGACTGTCCAGAGGAGGGTAGCTAAAATGGTGTATGGTCAGCATCAAAAGCCCTAAGAGGAGAGACTAAAGGGCTTAAATAGCAATACCCTGAAAAGAGGAGGAAGGCTGAAGATAAGACAGACCTTAAAATAGCTCATGGGTTTAATTAAAGAGCTGCTGACGCCATCTGGCCAAAAGTGCTACATTGCAGAATTAGTAAAAGCATATCCACAGTAAATCTCATCCAAAAAAGTAGATTTCTGTGTTACTTCATTTTAAAGTTATTAGCCATTTTGTAACCCTGATTTCACTACCTGTTCAAAGAAAGCCTGTTGCAGTGAATAGCCACTGCTGATGTCATCTAGGGACCTTACAGTTTATTCTTCCATGTCAGCAAGCTTATAGGGCCTGTTTCTCTAAAGCTGTAAAGATCATGTGCAATGGTTTTCTAAAGTAAAACAGGCAGCATGAGTTAGGAAAGATTGCTTTAAAAACTTTTGTGTTTCAGGCTTTGTAACAAAACTGACAATATTTTGTCTGGATGCCTTTTTATTGAGGTCCTTTTGCTGAATGCTGGATCATAGCACACTGTGAGGTTTGCAGACTGAATAAGTTTCTGATGAAAGGCTGTGCTCATTCACACCTATTAGTCAACTGAGGCAACTTCTAAGAATGGCAATTTAAAACAATTATCCCATCTCCTTGTTAATGGGGGCCGGGCACACTCATCTATGTGCTACTCTAAACTACAATGATCATTTTACCAGAGCTAACACTTCCACCCCTAGTACGAATTAACACATATAAGGCCACTATTAAAACATATTGTAAAGCAGACAATAATAAATAGCAGTAAAATTAGTAGCACTCTAACTGGCTTCAGCAGTCTGGAGGCATCCTGACTTAGTATCAAGCAACCCTGGTGAAATGGACCACACAAAAACAGCATTAAATAATACAATTTTATCAACTTTGTTACAAAACCTGGAACATACAGTATATAGTATTTATAGCAATGTTTACTGACTGGTGCTGTCTGTTTTACTTGTGAAAACCATGGCACATGATCTTTACAACTTTGGAGAAATGGGTCTTATAAGCTTGCTGACGGTCATTACTAGACTTTGAGCTCCCTACATGACATCATCAGCAGCTGTTTACTGACACCTGCTTTTATTGTACAGGTAGTGCAATCAAAGTTACAAAATGGCTAATAACTTTAAAACCAAGTAACATAAAAATCTAGTTTTTGGTATGAGATTTACTGGGAGTGTGCTCATTTGGATTCTGCAATGTAGCACTTTTGGTGTCAGTGGCTCTTTAAGGTACAGTGGGGGGTATTTTTCAGAAAAAAAGATGTTCAAGTACAAGGGGACATGAAATTAAGCTGGCAGGGGTAAATTCTTGATCGATGTTAGGAAGTACGTCTTAGAAGCATAGAAACATAGAATTTGATGGCAGATAAGGACCGCTTGGCCCACCTAGTCTGCCAGTTTCCCTACCTAATGGATAAGCTGCAGATCCTAGTTAATCAACAGCCTACTTCCTCCTACCCCCCCCACTAGAATTGCCTTTTGTCTGTCCCATGCATTCTTGAATCCCCCACTGTTTTTGACTCCATGACCTCCTCAGGAAGGCTGTTCCATGCATCCACAAGCCTCTCCGTGAAAAAATACTTCCTCCTATTACCTCTGAGCTGTCCTCCTCTATCTTCAAATTGTGCCCCCTTGTTCTTTCACATCTCTTTTCCTGAAAGATACTACTCTCAGACTTTGTTGATTCCCTTGAGGTATTTGAAAGTTTCTATCATGTCCCCCCCCTTTCCTCTAGGGTATACATATTAAGCTCCTTTAGTCTCTCTTCGTATGTCTTCTGGTGCAGATCTTGCACCATTTTGGTTGCCCTCCTCTGGACAACCTCCACCCTGTCTATGTCTTTGCGGAAATGGGGTCTCCAGAACTGCATGCAGTACTCTAGATGGGGTCTCACCAACTGTCTGTACAGAGAGGTAACAAAGTCCAGTTTTCTACTGGTGATGCCTCTCCCTGTGCATCACAATATCCCCCCAGCCCTCCTTACTGCATTCTTACATTGCTTTCCCACCTTTAGGTCATCTGATATAACTACCCCCAGGTTTCTTTCCATTTTTGTTGTTGTTAGTATCTCACCCCCCATTGTATACTCTTCTCCTGGGTTTTGATTCCCAGGTACATTACTTTGCACTTTTTTGCATTGAATCTAAGCTGCCATACATTTGACCATTCCTCCAACCTTGCCAAGGCCCTTCTCATCCTTTCCACCCCACATTGTGAATCAACCCTGTCACATATTTTTGTGTTGTCTGCAAAGTGACATACTCTCCTTACAGTCCCTCTGCAATGTCACTTATAAAGACATTAAAAAGGACCGGACCCAGTACTGAACCCTGCTGTACCCCACCAATAATCCCCCTTTCTTCACTGTGGACTCCATTTACTCTTACCCTGTGTCCTGCTGTCCAGCCAATGTTTTCCCAGCCTACCACCCTGGGACTCACTCCTAGGCTAGCTAATTTGTTTATTAATCTTTTATGTGGGACTGTATCAAATGCCTTGCTAAAGTCTAGGTAGGTCATGTCCACAGCCCCTCCCTGGTCTACTACTTTGGTCACCCAGTCAAAGAAATCAATTAGACCCATCTGACATGACCTTCACACTGGGAATCCAAGCTGCCTTGGGTCCTGTGCCCCACTGGCCTCTAGGTACTCAACAATTCTTTCATTCAAAAGTAATTCCATCATTTTCCCTACCGCTGAGGTCAAACTGACAGGTCTGTAGTTTCCTGCATCTGTCTTGCTCCCACTTTTGTGAAGGGGAATCCCATCTGCCCTTTTCCAGTCCTCAGGTACCACACCATTCTCCCATGATTTATTAAAAAGGGTAGTCAGTGGTGTCACTAGTTCTCCCCTTAGTTCTTTTAGAATTCTGGGGTGAATCCCATCTGGTCCTATTGATTTGTCTCTCTTTAGTGTTAGGAGTTCTTTCAGAACCCTTTCTTCTGTGAAAGGACTGATATCAACCCCCTTATCCAGAGGGCTTCTATTGACTGGATTATGTACCTCCCCCTCCTTTTCTTTTGTGAATACTGAACAGAAGTATTGATTCAGTATTCCTGCTTTTTCACTGTCCCTCTCTGCCCACTCACCCTCCATCCTATTTATTCAGCCTCAGTATCCCTCCCTTTGTCTTTCTTCACTCCCTAATGTACTTATAAAAGGTTTTATCCCCCTTCTTAACCAAGTTGACTATCTTTTCCTCAGTTTGGGCCTTTGCTATTCTGACTGCCTTCCTCGCTTCCTTCTGCTTTAACTGGTACAGTTCTCTATCCTGCTCCTTCTCTGTTTCCTTATACTTCCTGAATGCTATCTTCTTCTCTCTAACCTTCCCCACCACCTCTTTTGAGAACCATAGTGTTTTTTTTTCTTTCATTTTGATTTGTTTATTTGCTTCACACAAAGGCTTTTTGCCTCTGTGATGGCAGTTTTGATGTTTACCCATTGTTCCTTCACCCCTCCTTCTTGCCTGTTTGCTAGTGCTTTTCTGATGCACTCTCCCAGTTTGACAAAATCAGCCCTCCTGAAGTCCAGTACCTTCACTTTTGTATGGCTTGACTCTACAGCTAAGTTTATCACGAACCACACTGTTTGGTAGTCACTTGTTCCCAGATGGCTACCCACCTAGATCTGAGATCCTCTCTCCATCCCCATTTTAGAGTACCAGGTCTAAGATTGCTCCTTCCCGAGTGGGTTCCAGCACTAGCTGTCTGAGGTGTGCCCCCTGTAGGACATCAAGAATGGCCCTGCTCTTGGATGTGGCTGCAGCAAAGGTACTCCAGTTAACATCTGGCATATTCAGGTCCCCCATCAGCAATACTTCCCCTTTCTCTGCCATCCCAAAGATGCCTTCTATCATTTCCTTGTCCATTTCCTCCCCCTGAGACGGGGGTCTGTATACAACCCCTGTGCAGATTGTGGTGCCATTTCCAGTCTCCAGAGTGACCCACAGTGCCTTCCCTCCTCCCTGTTTACCTTTTAGTTCCATTGCTTTGATCCCTTCCCTTACATAGAGAGCTACTCCTCCTCCTCCTCCTCTTCTACCCTCCCTGTCCCTCCTGTAGATTGTGTACCCTGGTATGTTGGCATCCCAGTCATGATTCTTTATGTACCATGTTTCTGTGATTGCCACGATATCCATGCATCCCTCTTCCATCAAGGCCACCAGTTCTGGGAGCTTGTTACCTAGACTATGGGCATTGGTACCCCTTACCCTCCATTTTGTGATGGCCTTACCCCTTTTTCACCCATCCCTGTCCTTACTGCCTTTGTCATTTTCTCCAATTACCCCTGTCCTTCTCCCTATTGACTTCTCTAGCTTGTTGTTTACTTCACTAACTACCCTGATTTTTTTTTTGGGGGTGGGGACTAGGATTTTCCTGCTCCTTTTCAGTGCCTCCCCCCTTGGCTAGTTTAAATGCTTGCAGATGAAGCATTTAAACCTATCACCTAGGATCCTGATTCCCCTCCTGGACAGATGCAGACCATCATGCCAGAATAGGCCTATATCCTTCCAGATGGACCCCAGTCCCCAATGAAGCCAAACCCTGAGCTCTGCAGCAGTTTTTCAACCACTGATTGAATCCAATGGTGCAGAGCACCCTAGCCTCACCCATTCCATAGACAGGCAGCAACTCCAAGAAGGTTACCCTTCGTGCTACTTGTCTAAGGCCCCTCCCCAACTCCACAAACTCCTCCTGCACTGCTCTGATCCCTTTCTCAGCTAGGTCATTTGTCCCTATGTGGACAACGACATCCAACTCCCTCCCCTATGCAGCTGCTTCAGCGATCCTGAGGATTCACTCCCTGTCCCTCCAAGCCATGGTGCCAGGCAGGCACCTTACCTCCCTCTCCCTTCCCTCATCCAGTTCTACCCTTCTAATAATGGAGTCCCCCACCAGGAGTTGTTTCCTTCCCCTGTGGGGTCCCAAGCCACCCTACTGTGGGTCTCCTTTGTGGAGGCTCCCAGCACCCTCCTTGGTCTCAGAGCGGCATATGAATTGTGAAGACGTACAACTGGAGGCATGCACCTCTGTTCCACCACCCTCACCCTCCCTGAGTCCACTGTGATCCAACTGCTCCTCTATCTCCTCTTTCTTGGCAACCTCTGAGGCAGCGGTGGTTGCCCTGGTGGTCCCTGGGTGGGAAAAGAGGTCCCCCAAATCCTGGCCAACTCAGCCTGGAGATGAACAACCTCCTCCCTCAGTGCAGAGAGATGCCTGCGGATGGGATAACACCACATCCTCCAGAACATCTCCTGCAAGACTGCTGCTCCACAGTCACTGCACTGCATCACTCCCATCATGTCTTATTTGTGGCCCCTTAACTGTTGTTTTATATACTTACTCCTTCCTCTCTCTGTTTATTGTTTTTTATGTCATTTTTTTCTTCCTACTTTCCTACTGTCACCATGCTCTTAAAGCTCCTTGTCTTCCTATTCTGGGACAGGAAGTTCCTATAATCCTCAGTAGTTTCCTTCTTACTTGTTCAGAGTCAGATCTCCAGCGGCTGGGGGAAGGGGATGGAGAGCTACTCTTTTCTTCTAGGACGGTGAGTCTTTTGTGCCGATGAGATTACTCCCTTCCTGCTCCCAAACAGGAAGTTCCTGTTGTCAGTCAAATCATGTGCCTATAAAAGTAGAACCGGCTAAGGGTGGGGGGGGGGTTGGAGAGGAAGGATGGATGGAGGGCAATATAGTCCCAGTAAAGTTCTAACAGCAGCTCCTTCCTCTTGCTGTTCTCTGCCAAAAGCTACCTTGGTCAGTTTTTAAATGTAAACACTTGGCTTTCTTCTGCTTAAGCCACTCCCCCTAATTCACAGTTTCTTTCTTCACCTAGCTAACTGCACAGATAACAATTCTTTCACCCAACTCAGACCAACACACTGACCCTTTTTTTTGGTTTTACCCTAAATTGAATTCCCCAGTAGTACAGTTCAAGTTCTTTAGTCCAGTAGAGTATTAGAATTCTAACAGCAGCACTTTCCTCTTGCTGTTCTCTGCCAAAAGCTATCTAGTCAATTTAAAGAAAAATCTTCACAGAAAGAGTGGTGGATGTCTGGAACATTCTTTCTATGGAAGTTGTGGGGATCAAAAACAGTGGTGGGGTTCAAGAAGGCATGGTATAGGCATAAGGGAATATTAATAGAAAATAAGGGGGGTGGGAGACAGAGATCAGGTATGGTTAGTGGTGACACTGTAGGAAAAGAAAAATGGGAGAGTGAGTGGGTCAAACAGCCCTTATCTGTAATCAAATTCTGTTTCTAATTTTCTATGTTATGGGTCAAAGTACCAGTTATTAAAATTGCCTGTCCCTGAGCTAGTTGTGAAAACGGTGCTTCCAGTTTTTGATTATGCAGATATTGTTTATGGTTCTGCTCCGTACTCTTCCCTTACCAGGCTAGACACCCTCTGTAATGCCTTCTGTCATTCTGGCACTAACTTGCCCCATACACCCATCATTGCACACTCTACTCCTCCCTTTCCATTCTCCCTCTTCCTTCCCATTGCCTGCATCACTGTGTAGCTGTCATCTAAATACAGGTTTGAGACACTGCCCTTATACCTATCCTCACTGATTTCTCCCTTTCCATCTGCCTCCTGTTCCCTTAGTTCCAGGGACCATCACTCCTTCTCCACCCCACACCTTTACTGCTTCTCTGTAGGGCAGTATGCCTTCTCCTACTGTCTCTGCTTCCTCTGGAACCTTCTTCCATTTTCCATATGTCTCTCACCCTCTTCAGCTTCCTTTAAGCATCAGCTTAAATTCCTGCCTCTCACCTTCTGCTCCTGTCTGCTGCCTACCAGACCTACCCTGTGTTCCTCTCTCTCCCCAGACCATGCCTTCTGTCAGGTGTCAGTTTTGTTTCTCTTAATAACCTTGATGTTTTAAAATCTAACTTTTAATTGTACCTGAGGTTGGTTGGCATATTTTATATCTGTTACCCAATTTTGTACCCACACTTTTGCCATGTTGCTCTCCATTTGTTTACATCTTATTTTGTATGCTATGCACTGATTGTAGTGTACTTTATTTCACTGTTTCCTTATCCCCCTTCCCCAAGGTTGCATCTGGAAATTAGCCTTGGCTCAGTGTGCCTTTCCCAGTTGCCAGTTTGAGATAGAGAAATAAATAAGTAAATACAATACCAAACTTTCCTTTTCTGAGGGAGGATCTGAGTCAACCTCAGTGTATTCATGTACCCTTAGCCCAATGGGTGGGGGAGAAAACACGAGAGTAAGAGCTGTTCACAAATGTAGTGAGACCTTCAACTGGTCTGGGCCTGGTCAGTTCTACTCTGGAGCATGAGCACAAGGGTTTCTGTTTGCCCCTAGAGTGGAAGAAGTGAACTGGGCAAAAGGTGCCACTCAGGATGGGCAAACCCACGCTGTCTGTCAAACACAGACTGCTGTTCCTACTGGTCTGGAGGTCACCCGTCTGGCATCATAAGATGCCTTGGTCTGGTGCCATGCTACTTCCAAACTTCAGGTGGAATGGTTGGTGGCTTGCCTGACTTTCCTGCTTTGTGACAGCACAGCCAGTAGATTGTGCAGCTGTGACCATAGGAGGCAACCAAAGATCACCATATGGGCCAGGTGTGCAGACACACACTTAAGGGCATGTGCTGAGGTACCAATCAATCAATCAATCAAAAGTTTCATTTATGCAGGTGAACACCATTGAGCAAAGCTCATTTACAAGATGGATCTGGTTAGAGCTGTGCCAAAGTGCAGTTCATATGTTTACAATCAACAGTGACACATTCGCATACATATATGTACAATCAACAAAAAATACACAATAAACACCATATCAGACGACTAGAACAGTGACACAGAAGGCTTACAACAGATCAATGGGCAAACTTATTATATAGACAGTAAGTACGGAATACTATCAGACAGTTAATGGCAAGGGTGCAAGGTTAGCTGCTTGATAAGTGGATGGCAAGGATCACGTAACAGCTAAATTAAAGGGTGGGGGTGGGGAATTACCAGAGAGACTGTGGTGAAAATGGAGTGGAGGAGGATGCAGGAGGGGGAGGGAAGGTAAAACTAGAACTAGGTGAGATGAAGGGGGATGGGAACCAAGTGGCCATGTCCTGATATGCCGACAAGCAAGGTTGCTGAGTGCCTAGGATTCAAGGGCAGACTAAGGAAGGGGAAGAAGTTACAGGATTCCCTCACAGTACAGGTACATAAGGTCTTGAAGGTATCGAAACTGATGGGGATGCTCAGTTTCAGCAATTTTTGCAGTTTCTTCCACAGAGATGGAAGCACAAAGCTTATGGCCGCTCTACCAAAGTGTGATTTAACCTTGGGAATATTAAATGTGATAAATGAGTAACTTCTCAGCATGTAGTTTCCTGGCATGCTTATAGGAAGATGGTCAGTAATGTATTGGGGAAGCTTTTTGGTGACAGCTCTGAATGTCCATAGAACAGCATTTCTATTCCACTGATACTGGAAGGAGAACCACCCTACAGCTGTGTACGGGGAACAATGGTGAGTGGAAAACCACTTTGAGGCAGTATAGTGCAGTGGTTTAAGGCTCTGAGCTGCAAATCTGGAGACCTGGGTTTGAATCCCACAGCCTCCACTTGCATACTGTGTGACCCTGAGCAAGTCACTTAATTTCCCAGTGCTCCCAGGTTGCACCTATAAACAAGCTTTCAGCTTAGTGTGTCTCTCCTGGTTAAACAATTGGAAAAAGAAAACCTTCCTTCCTTCTCAGTGTGTCCAAATGAGAAGCGTCCACATCTGGAGGCCAGTCATGACAGAGGAGCACCTCTGTGGCCCTGATGGGGGTCACCTGCAGACCCTAAGGTTGCACCATACTGCATGAGTGTGTCCCTAAGAATGGCAAAAATGGCAGAGGCATGCCATCACAAGGCTCTTAATGCCTCCTCCATACCTTTGGGCTATGGAATAATGATGACTGTGTCAATACTGTGAACTCTAATGCGTCCCAGTGGCAGGGCTGTAGAACTGCAGCTGGTAAAGACCTGGAGGTCCAATGCCTGAAGTATCTCAACCAAATATTGCTGGTATAGGGTGTACTCAGCAAGAGACAATGTGGACCAATAACTTAATGTCCTCTGAGAAGGACGTTTCTAGAGACAAGGTTCCACCTCTGACTTGAGACAGTTTTAAGGAGAATGGCTTGAAAAGGGCCCTGTCTGACTCCCTATAGCAATTCTTTGTGGTACCAACCAATGCCTAGTGTTGATCCCATGTTAGTAGCCCCGAGGAGCCTAGTATCAAATGCATTATTATGAAGAAATGGTCAGAACCTTCAAAAGGGGCTTGAGACTCCTGTTCTCAAGGGCATTGGCCTGGGCTGAGAAATTCCAGATGGGGCCTTACCTGAGGAGAAGGGCCTCACCTAAGGAGAAGGCATACTAGAACCACTGTCCTTGTACATCTGAGAAGTGACCGAAACAGAGTATTGGGGAATCTGAGAAGTAACCTAAACAGAGCACTGGGGAGAAAGTCTCAAGCTAGGAGTCTAGAGCCATACAAGTCCCATTATGTGAACCTGGTCCTCATTGGTAATGATGTCAATAAGCAGCTCTGGGGAGAAACCTGGCCCTAGGACATCATCCAACTCCAAGCTAGCACCACCACTGGAACTGAACTTGGATCAGATGATATCCTCTGAGACAGGAACCTCCTTATCACTGTGGTCAGCATAATTTTCAACATCATTTTCAATGTCGACACTGATGTCTAATGTCAACACTGACATCTGGCCCAGTGCCATCGCCCTACTCAACACTGAAGTTGGGGACAGACACCTGACCAACATCACTGTAGACACCAGGTTCAGAACTGGACTTAGGTCTGACACCTTGGCTGCTGCTGATGCTATCTCCAGGCTTGGAATCATCTCCACCCTTAGTATTGTTAGTGACACCCCATCGGGAACAGACTCTGAGCCAGTTCCAGCACCAGCATCAGCATCAGCATCAGCCTCACTGCTAGGCACTCTCCCAGCACCATGGACAATGCCCAGGGGCCTAGCATCATCCTTGGTATCATCCACCATGTCATCACTTTGAACCATGACAACAGAATGGGTATCACTAAGGGATTGCGTTGACTTGTCCACTGGCATGTATGACAGGTGCCCCACCACCGAGAACATGCTGCTGAAGGCAATCAGACTGTGGAGTGTTCCCTGCCAGCCACCAAGAAGGAGCTGGTTGTCCACCAGACCCATCTACCAGGGTCTACAATACCTCAGCATGGTGATTCCAAGGAGAACCTTGTGGTTCCTTGTAACCAGAAATTCCAGGAATAGGCCCAAGGGAAGGGTCTAGCAACCTTATCTTTGAAGCTTGTATACACTGTCTCCCACCAACGGTGAGAACTAAGTGACCACACTTCAGCATACAGTCTTCAAGGGTACAGCAGTCCACAGAGAATCAGACATCACAGGAGCCCATGTTGTTGCTTCAGTCCATGGCAGGCCATGCAGTTGATGCTGCTCTAAAGCCATCTTGTTCCCACGGGGCACTAATGCATAATGGGTGGCATTCTTTCCTTCTACTCGTTCACGGGGGTGCATAATTGCTATGCCCAGTAGCTGATGCTGGCTCCTGGCTAAAGATTTGCCCCCTCAAGGTCCTAATGCCTCTGGCCAAAGACCAACAAGTGGGAATCAATGAATAAGATTGATTTAGGGAAGATAATTTTATTTAAAATTGCTGCTAATGACTTGGTTTATGATGTATTTTGTATATTATTAGGAACTGTACATTGATGTTATACTATGCTACATGCAGGGTTCATTTTTGGGTGGGAGATTAGGACAACTGCGACATAGTTTTTTAATTTTGACAGACCTTTTCTTCAATTTAGGGGACAACCTACTCACTGTTGTAGAGGCTTGAAACTTCTGTTTTATGAATCAGAGCTCAGCTGAACAACATGACCCTTTTTTTTTTACTTTTTATACCTAGTGGGCCAGTGTCCCACATAGATAAACATCTGTACTGTGATATGATGCATCTGCCAGACTTTTATTGCAGTTTAATGTTCTACACACTGCCTTGAGCATTGTAAGGGACAATCACCATAAAGTAAATTTTTGATCGATTTACTAACAACTTTGTAATCCTGCTTCCAGCTTGACTTCCTAGATCCCTCTTTAGCTAAAACCAATTTTCTTGCCTTCATCTCAATTTTGAGCTACATTAGTTTAGCCTCTCTTAACTTTCCAAATTCTTCATTTTTCAAGAATGAAATGTTTCTAATGCAGACACCTGGATGCTCACCCACTCCTGCAATAAAGACCCCATGAAGTCAATTTCTTGTCATGTCCACCAACTCCAAGTTCAGTTCCACAGACACCATAAAATGTAACCAATTTGTTTTAAAAAATTCTTCTTGGCTTTACTCATTTGAATCTTTCTGACATCATCATTACCTCATTATAATTCCATACTCCTTGCTCCTCCAACTCTACATGTATTCCATAATCTTCCTAACTCCTGCTCAACAACAGTTAAAAAAATCACATATAAAATCTAGCTGTCCACTTACTGCTGGGGGTGTCTTCAAGATAATCCTTCTGCTGTGCGGTCTCTTTCTTCTCCGCATCACATTGTGAAAATTCCTTATTCCCTTTAAATAGCAATAACAGTTTCTTCTTTGGGATTTTGTATCCTGCACATAACAAAGATAAGAAATCTAATAATACAGATGTTATTCATAATTAGAGCAAGATGAAGGTGAAAGCAGACCCTGCAAGGAATATTTGAATTGCACCTGTAGTTTCTTTTACATGAAAACTGACAGATGATGATTCATAACTACACTAGTAATCACACATTTTTTTCCTTTTTATCTCTATTTCAGGGTGGGCATGTATCCCATATCAAATGCAGATTTCTTGACCCACCCTCCCCCTGGCACTTCCCTCCCAGCTGCCCAGTCCAAGAGGACTGTAACTTGCCCCTCATGGAGGTGATCCCTGTAGGGAGAGAACATACCTTCAGGTAATTTTGGTGTACAGGAGGTGCAGAGTCCCAGCATCAAGCTGCAGTTCAGTGAGAAGGGGTTTCCTTTCAAGTTTCCCCTGAAACTGGATCATGTAATTGTATCAGAGGCATGCCAAGCAATCTCCCATGCATGTGTGTCCCAATGGCTCCAAGCCCGCATATTCAAAGGGTGTCAGGAGCACCTTTCCTAGTTGCTGCTATGAGTCACACTACTGCTGACCATCCCGACCCTCACACCCCAGAGGAGGTGAACATTGTTCTGGACTCTTATCCTCCTTCCCATGGCCACCTCTTAAAGGCTCGGAACTCATTCCTGAATTGGGGTCTTCAGTGTCACATCTGGCAGTGCTACCACTTGCACCAGCAGGTTGACCATTCCATCACAAATTAGGGGTCAAGACAGGACACCAGTGAAGTCAAATTACTGTTTTCCATACTTGCATATTCTTTTACCCCATGTTTTCTCTATACTTACATATTCTTACCTACCCAGTTGTCTCCATACTTGCGTATTCCTACACACCCTGTTCTCTTCCAGGCTTACATATTCCTGTGCACCGTGTTCTCTCCAGAGTTACATATTTTTGTATCTGTTCTCGCTATACTTTCATATTCCTGATCCTCCAGTTTGTTACAGAATGAAAAGCATAGAAACAATTACAGACAGAAAAAGACTGAAGGTCCATCCACTCTAACCTGTTCCAACCTACTTTCACTTCTGCCTATCACTAGGTGGGCTTAATCTAAGTCCTCTTTGGCAGATCAGTGTGTTTTGTAGCTTTACCCACTCTCATAATTCCTGATACCTGTCCCACTGTGTCCTGAATCCCTGCACTATCTCTGCCTCAGCTACTTACCTTCACAAGCTATTTCAGTTGTGCACCACCTTCTCCATGAAGAAGTATATCCTCACACCTCTGCTGACCCAACCACAGCCAGTTTGTATATATGCCTTCTTGCACAGGTCCCTTCACTAAGTTTGATCAATTGTTGACAATCCACCATACTAATGCCTTTGAGGTAGTTAAATGTTTCTATCATTTCTCCCCTTGCCCTTCTAGCCTCATATGAGTACTTCAGCCTACTGGACATTTCTTCATAGGGTCTTTCCTGCATACCATGTATCATTTGGTGGCCTTCCTCTGCTCTGTTTCCAGGCAGAATTTGTATCATTCCACCCTTTTCCCTTTTAGCCTCAAGTGACTACGTCAGCCTGCTCAGTCTTTCCTCATAAGGTCTTCCCTGCATACCATGTATTGTATGGTGGCCTTCCTCTGCACTGTTTCAAGGCAATCTCTGTCTCATTTCAGCCCTTTTCCTTCAGATCTATGACACTGGTTCGACAGAAAATCTGTCAACTTCCATTACAGCAATGGTACTATGTCAACCACAGTTGTGGTTGGCATTATACCATCGGAAAAGAAATGTAATTTTTTTATGGGGGGTTGTACCCCTGCACACACTGCACTTTATTATTATCAGCTCCAGGTTAGAAAGGATTCAGGAAGAGGGTTCAACATCTAGGGAAGATGTGCCAGGGTCCCAAGTGGACTTCACAGTGATCTGTCGTTGTTGTCACTGTAAACAACATCGCTGTAATGTTTTTGCTGCAGTGGAGGTATACCTTTCCATTCCAGTCTCAAATGAGTACTTCAGCTGCCTCAACCTTTCCTCATAAGGTTTTCTCTGCATATCATGTATCATTTTGGTGGACTTCCCTCTGCAGTGTTTCCAGGCTCTCTCCGTATCATTTTAGTTCTTTTATTTTTGGCCTCAAGTGAGTACTTCAGCCACCTCAGACTTTCCTCAAAAGAACTTCTCTGCAGACATGTATCATTTTGGTGGCCTCCCTATGGACTGTTTCAAGGCAGTCTCTGTCTCATTCAGCCCTTCCCCTCCAAGCCTCAAGTGAGTACTTCAGCTGCCTCATCCTTTCCTCATAAGGCTTTCTCTGCATACCATGAATCACTTTGGCTGCCTTCCTCTGCACTGTTTCCAGGTTATCTCTATCATTTCAGCCCTTTTCCTTTTGGCCTCAAGTGAGCATTTCAGCCATCTCAGCCATTCTTCAAGAGCTCTGCCCTGCATACCACATATCAGTTTAGTATTCATCCTATACACAATTTCCAGACAATATGTGTATCTCTTAAGATGAGATCTCCAAACATATACAAAGTACTGTAGGTATAGTCTTACCAGGGATCTGTAGGGAGGCATGTTCATGCTCCACGATCCCACTGGTAAATCCCCTGACAATGCATTCTGCTCCACTTAGCATATCCCTTGTTGCAGCTGGATAAAGTATTGAGGATATTTGCAAATGATTACCAAAAGGTTCCTTTCCTCCCTTGCCTGGTACAGTCTAACACCTCCTGTACAATTCTCTGTTTTGAGGGCCTTTTTGCCAGTATGAATAACCTTGCATTTTTCACACTGACTTTGGGCACATTTTCTAGCCTCTGCAGGCCAATTTTCATTGCACTAATCCCCTCCTCCAAGTCCACCCTGCTACATCATTTTGTTTATTTATGAATACTGTATGTTGATCTTTATCTGTATGCCCCTCCCAGTTTGACAGGTGAATATACTAAAAAGTACCAGTCCAAGTATTGAATCTTGTGGCATCCCACTGCTCTCCTTCCTAAACCCTGAATGAGTTACATTTACCAAAACCCTCTGTGTTTTTTCCCTAATCCCATTGCTTATCCAGTCAGATAGACTCATTCCTCAATCCCAGGTCCTGCAGCTCTTCACAAATTCCCTATGTAGCACCAAGTCAAAGACACTGCTGATGTCCAAGTAGAGAACATACACAGCCTATTCCTTGTCCACTGTCTGCAACACTGAGTTAACACAGTCAGTGAGGTTTGTATGGCACAATCTCCCCTTAACAAGGCCACACTGCCTCTACTATGTAGGTCATTAGCTTCAAGAAATCTCACTCTGTTCCTGGATGAGAGGGACAAGGAACTATACAAAGACAGAGGTCAGACTAATTGGCCTGCAATTCCACAAGTCTCCCTTGTTCCTTCCCCTGTAATGGATGACTACATCTGAAACTATCCAGTCTTCCAGGAACACCTATAACTAAAGACCAGATAAAAAGATTTGCTGATGCCCCAGGTACTGCCCCCACCCACATTTCTCCCAGTGCCCTAGGGGTAAAGCCCATCTGGCCCCTGATGCCTTGTTTACTCAACTCAACTGAACTCAACTCAACTCAACTCAGACTTTGTTTGTAAAAAGAGCAAGTCAACAAGTATCCAAGCGCTTGAACATTCAAAAGATAAAATAACAATTAAAACAACATACATAAGAGTTTCTAATAAATATCTAAAACTTCAGTATTAACATCAGAATTCAGTCATGCTCTGAAAAAGCCAGCTCAAATAAATATGTTTTCAGTGCTGCCTTGCAGCTCTCCACAGTCCGACACTCTCTTATTCGATGAGGTAGAGATTTCCACAGGGTCGGACCCATGGATATAAAAGCCCTGGCACCTAAAGTCTTCAAATGGACCCTGGGAACCTCTAGCAATCCCTCATCAGCAGAGTGCAGCAGACAGAAGGGGTGGTAGGGTTGCAGAAGCTCTTGCAGGTAACATGGAATCTGTCCATGAAGGGCTTTATAGGTCAGCAAACCGACCTTGACGGTGATCCGCCACCGAACCGGTAGCCAGTGAAGTCTGTGGAGCACAGGCAGGACATGGCAAGATCATGGAAAGCCAATCAACAGCCTGGAAGCCACATTCTGCACTAGCTGCAAGTGGTGGATATCCACCCCCAGTAGCCCTTGGTACAGGGAGTTACAGTTGTCAAGACGAGAAACCACAAAGACATGGACCAATGTTGGCAGGTCATCAAGCAGGACCAGGTGTTTAATTTGGGTGATATTTCTCAGATGGCAAAAAGAGGATTTAACGACAGATTACACCTGAAACTTAAGCGTCAATCCCTCATCAAAAATAGTGCCCAGAATGCGCACCTGGTCAGAGGTCAACAGCTGGTCACCCCCAAGCCAAAGCCCAGAAGGCAAACTGACGGCAGATCACTCGACCCGGTGACCCGGATCCACAACTTACATCTCAGTCTTGCCTGAATTCAACCTCAACCAGTTGCCATTCATCCAATCCTGAAACTCAGCAAGGCAGTTGTTAAATACCGAAAAAGTATCACCCTACTCAGGCACAAAGGATATGTACTGCTGAGTATCATCTGCATAGCAGTGAAAACTCAGTCCATACCACCTAACAATGTCTCCCAATGGCAGCATGTACACCACGAACAACATGGATGATAACACAGACCCTGAGGTACCACACACGGCAGGAAGATCAGGTCCAATTAACAAATCCCAGACAGCACTCTCTCAGACCTGCCGATGAGAAAAGATTAAAACCACCTGTGGACTGTACCTGATGGCCCACAGATGAATTGTAGGTACTCTAGTAACACACCATGGTCCACGATGTCAAATGTGGCAGACAGCTCAAGGAGAACTAAGATGGAATGGGTCCCCACGATCTCTCACTATCAGGAGATCATTGAGCATTTGAACAAGGACCATCTCGGTACTATGCCTCTTCTGAAAGCTGGACTGGAGAGGGTTATAGATGTCATGGATGGTAAGATGGTCCTCCAGCTGCAGCACGACAGCCTTCTCAATAACCTTACTCACAAAAGGAAGGTTAGCGACAGGCCTGTAGTTAGCTAGACAGTCTGGGTCAAGAGAGGATTTCTTTAGGAGGGGTGGAACTACCCCCTCTTTCAGGATGTTTGGGAACACACCTGACTCTAATGAACACCTGACTATCTTCACCAGAACCAGGCTGATGACTTCAACGCACCCCATTAAGAGGCAAGTTGGGCCCAAGTCCAAACTACAACAAGCCGTCTGCATACTCTGGATAATCCTTAAAACATCATTGACTGCCAATTGATAAAAGTCAGACCAGGCAAACCAAGGGACTGCAACCTCCCACTGACCATCATAACTCCCAATAGAGTGAGCCATATGGATTTCAGACCTAAAGTCATCAACCTTAGCCGTAAAGAATCCAGCAAACTTGTCACATCTCTCCTGTGACAATGTTCTCCATGAATGGAGACAGGTTGGATTGCAGTCTGTCAAGCTGGTCAGTTCTGTGCAGCAGCAACCTCCTGGACAGGAACTCTGCCATCTTACAGGAGATGACCAATTGATAATCCTTATAATGGATTATCAATCTAAGACTGTCGGCATCATGGCAAGACTTCAACCAGTATCACTCCAGCCTTCCTCCCACTCATCTCAACTCCCTCAAAGTCCCATCAAACCACAGGGACTGAAGGCAAAAAGTGAGTGGGTGGATGCAGAGAGGAGCAACGGAAACCAGGGCCTCCACCATAGCCCTATTATAGGCTTGTAGTAGATTCCCTGGATCCATGCTTACACTCAAAGGGCTCGAAAGGTGAAGCACCACCACCAGATCATCTGGGATCAAACCCCTTAAAGGGCGATACTGGGACATTTCTAGAGTGGCAGGCCTAAAAGAGGGTGCCTGGAAATTGAACATTATAGTGTGAAGGTGAGACCAATTGACCAGCTCCACCACCAGGCCAGAGATCTCCAACCTCAGTAGGAAAACAAAATCCAGTGAATGACCTTGAATATGAGTCACAGAGGAAATCACCTGTATGAAGCCCAACAACAACATTAGTTGGAGGAAGTCTTGACCAAATTGCGAGAGTTCATTGTTAACCCAGGCACTGAAATCCCCCAGAACCACCCAATTGGGAGACTCCAACACCATGTCAATGACGAAGTCCACGACTTCCTGCAGCAACTGCTTCTCACTACCAGGTGGACGATAAACAAGAAGGATCCTGCACTCCACACCTGCACCAATGATATGCTCAAAGGACTTGGTCCCCCCCACTTTCACATCTACAAGGCGCAATTCTGTTCTAAAACAAATGGCCACATCCCACCCCTGTGATCCTTCCTCAGGCGGTGTATCAGCGAGAACCCAGCAGGAACAGCAGACTCCAAAACTGGGCCAGCATTCTCGTCCAGCCAGGTCTCGGTGATGCAAGTCAGGTGAGATAACTCAACAAGATCAGCGATTATCACTGTCTTGTTTTTAATAGATGTAACAATGCATAACACCAACCGAGTAGGATGAGCCACTGAGGTCAGCCATGTCAGCTGCCCACACAATGTGGAGCCCTTGGGTATGGGAACCAGACAGGAAGGACTCCTCTCTGGAACCCATTTCACCCAAGGGCGGCCCCTGGATCCCACCACCCCAATCCACCCACCCAGCTCCACTCCCCTTCCAGGTCCAAGACCCCTAGCCTGACACCTTTTCCTAGTGATCCCCAATGCCAGAAAAAGCCAATATACCTCACCAGGCAGTGGGGAGCAATTAAAGAGATGGAGGCTGTGGAGCTCAGAGGCAGAGTAATGTCTGACTGGGAGAGCTTGCTGCCAGCACCTGCCAGGTGCAGGAACACCACAACAGCCAACAAAATACTCAAAAAACAAATAATCAAAAAACAAATAAGCCACAATAAAACCACCAAATTATCCCCACAACTCCCTGACCACCTCAAAATCAAATCCCTAAAACCAAAGTCCAGCAGTCACTGAATAGGAAGGAACAGAATGGGGTTAGAACCAGCTGCATTTCAGTATCGTCTGGGAGAGATGGGCCTCTCACCCTGTCATCCATTCCCAAGAAATATATCCAAATGGCTGTGGTAGCACCACAACCAAAAACACTAGTTTAATAAATGAAAGTGTTCAAGGGACTCCCTCATAGCCCCAACCAATAAACATGTGCGCTTCCAGAAAAGTCAGCTATCTGAGATGAGATTAGGACCTCCAATAGACCACAGTGTTTCCAATGACCAGAAGTAAAAGGCAGCCCAACAGAGAGCGAGCATCCTAAGCAGATAGCCTCCTGAAGAATAAACACCCCTAGGCTAAGGTCCTCCATCCCAACCTCTGGGATACCCCTAGCAATTAGGCCACACCACCCACCAGCAGTGAGCCCAGTGCTTGCTCCATTTGGCCAGCTACACAGAACAACTGCACCCCATCGGCCCTTTAAGTCCAGGAACAAATGAGTTGAAAAAAATCCTCATAGACTGGCCAACACAATCCCAGAGCCCCAAAAGCACTTCCCATGTCAGAGCTATGAAAGGCCAGAGCCACCCAGAGACAGGGACACCGTCTTTCAATGGAAAACCCCAACAACCCCCCCAAGATGAACAGAAGCACCATGCTGTAAAGCTAGTGCCCCTGCCCTCTCCTCCCCCACCCCGGGGACCACATCAAGCACAGACGATCCTCAGTCAATGCACCAGGGCCCTGATAAAGATGACCACATTCAGAATGTAGGCAATTACACCACAAAAATGTCCAAAAAATGGAATGGACTCGCCACCATCTAGCTGTCCAGGCAGCCAAAGATAAATTCCACAGACTGTGGTCACATCTCCATCCACCACTCACTATTCTGATTAGCCCCTCTTACTGAGGATTCAACCACACATTCCAGGCCAGAACTCCACAGACGCTGAATTCATAACCACTCCACCACAGGACTGAAATTGGATAATAGTCCCATAAACATCTTGTTTCAGAAAGCCAAAAAAGAACTAAAAAGAAATGAGCATAATCCAAGCCCACTGAGCCCCAAGCCATATTAAAAATGACCATGTAGGTAAAAACTCGCTCATCACACATCAAATCAACACAAAAACAAGCTAGCAAGGTTGCTGAGCTAGCAATAGGTGAAAGGTTTTTGTGCGGTGACCAGCAGTCAACCAGACTATAGATAAAAGACCCTGCTGCAATACCAGAGTAAAAAAGCCCCAGGACCCCAACAAATACCCAAACTTTCCCTAATCGACTTCACTAAAGTGGCCCTAACTAGTCTAAAGTAACAAAATAGATGATAAGCAATATTAAATGACAAAAAAACTCAACACTAACACAAAGCTGTTTTAGGTAGACCCACCCCGGTCACAACCTTGCTCATAACCTCCTCCTTTGGTCAGCCTTCTCAGCCTTTCGAGTACCTGATCCCCCTCATCCCACACCTGAGCCAGTGACCAGCACAACCCTCCTCTCTCCACTATAGCTGGCCACTGGCTCAGGTGTGGGATGAGGGGGGAGCGGGGTGGTGGGACACTACCTGCCAGGCAACGGGATCCACTAGACCACCAGGGACAAGTTGATGGTCTCTTTACAGAGGATCAGGACAGGGAGGGTGTCCGCTAGACCACCAGGGAAATTATCACGTTCCCATACCGGGAATTGGGATGGGGGGGTTTCACTGGGCACCAGAGACACTTTTGTCTACATTGGATGGATAGGTGAACAGGTGGGAGTAAGGACAGCTAACTACCACAGAAACAATTTTTTATATCTTACGCGGGTGAGCAGGTGGGGGATGGGACGCTAACCACCAGGGAGGAATTGCTTCACTTTATTTCTGTGTTGAGGGTGGCAATCAGTGGGGGAGGGACCACTGGCTACTAGGGCAACTTCTGTCACTTGACTCTGTCCGCCAACCACCGATCAGCAATCAGGGAAGAACCACTACCACCAGGGCACCTTCACTTGTATCTCCTGGACTGGCAGTCAGGGAACAGGATGGACCACTAGACCACCGGGGGGAATATTTTTTTTTAAATTATGAAAGGGACAGCGATTGGTAAGAGGGGAAAGGGAGGGACCACTAGATCACAGAGAACATTTGTTTTATTATGAAAGGGGCCACTACACCACCAGGGGGATTTGTTTAATTATAAAGAGATAATGATTGAGGAAAGAGGGGACCACTAGACCAGCAGGAACATTTTTTTTATTATGAAAGGGACAACTATTGGCAAGCAGGGACAGGGAGCGACCACTAGACCACCATGGACATCTGTTTTATTATGAAACAGACAGTGATCAGTGATTGGGTAGGGCACTACCACCAGGAAAACATAAAACATTTTTTACCTGGCTCATGATTGGAGATGAAGGGAGGACCACTAGCCACCATGACTTGTACATTATTTATTTCTCGAGACAGTGATGGGGTGCTAAACTCCTGCTGCAGCCTATGTAAATAGGCCCATAATGGGCCTGCAAATGGCCGCATAATGCTTTGCATGCCCACTGGACTCATTTACATGGCTGCCTTATTGAATAGGAAATAGCACACTTGTGCTATTCATTGCAGGGCTATTCCATTGGCTGGATGTCGGGGCAGTGCTAGAGGGGTTAGCAGTGGATTTTCAGGGTTAGTGCTGCCCCACCCTGGCCCTATTCAATGTTGGATAGTGCAGAGCGCTATCTGACTGTGTATATCAAGAGTTCACACCTGCGCAACAGCAAAATGCAGAGCAAATTTTGGCACTGTGCTTTATAATTTTTTGTGAATCCAGCCCCAGATGTTTTTAACTTGATCCAAGGAATTGCTAGGAGGCCTCTCTCGGAGGAGCAGAGAGGATGATGAGAGTAGTAAGGAGTCAGGAGATTGCTCAGATAGCTAGGACCCAGACTGTATAAGGCTTTATAGATGAGAAGACCAACCTTGAAGGAGATTCTCCACTTCACTGGCAGTCATTACAGGGCACCCAACACGAGGGTCACATGACATGACCCCGTAAGGTAGTGTAGATATTTAATACCATAACAATTTCAAGGACTCCTGAGTTAGAAACTGATGTCATGGACTAAATGGACAAGCTGTATGTTATGCAAGCTTGACCCTCAGTGACACCCATTTCTATCTCAAGATTCCACAAAATGGCTGCAGCCTTGATTTAATTTATGGATAGCACTGATATCTGTGAACTTCTAACATCAAAAGGTAAGCTTATTACCTCTTATGGAAGATCTCGTCATTGGCTTTCAAATGCGAAGGACCCGGCACATTTACCTTCTCTTTCAATTAAATTAACCACTATATCTCTCCAGTTTTATTAACATAAATGTGCTTTAACATCTTCCATTTCCTGCAAAGGCTTACTGCTCTTCAACAACACATAGCGTTGTAAGATGGAAGTGGAGGGGTAAGCTCAATGTACTCTTCACATACTGTTTCAGTTTTCCAAAATCATAGCAAAGAAACAGAATTTGATGGTAGATAATGACTAAAAATATAGCATTCTTACTGAACATCAAGCCAGTTTCCGTAAGCGTCATAATACAACATCAGTTACTATGAAGGTTACTGATGATATTTATACTGCCTTTGACCATGGTAACTCAGTCCCTGCTCTTTTTTTGGACTTGTTGACGACGTTTCATTCTGTTGAGCATAGCATAATGCTGAATACAAGAAAGGCCTCTGAATTGGGCCTAAGAGCCCTGCTGTGGTTCTCCTCTCATTTATCATCCAGGCTACAATGTGTAAATGTGGGCGAGTATTATTCTGATTTTATAGTGGTTAATAAGGGTGTTCCCCAGGGATCTGTACTGTGACCCCTCTTGTTTCTCATTTGTGTTAATGATCTACCTAAAACCATTTCAACTGATTTAAATATGTTGTTGTATGCTGACGACATTATTATATATGCTCAAAATAAAGATCCAACAGTAGCATTAAGTATTTTGCAAAAATATTTTGATATTAGTCAACATTTATTGCTCAAATTACATTTATTATTAAACATGGGTAATACACAGTGGGTTTTGATGTCAAGTAGAGTCAGGGAGGAGAACCAGGGCAGTAGCATAAGGGCCGTGGATGGAACCAACTTGAAAAAAGTATTTTCATACAAGTACCTTGGTATTATGTTGGATGAGACGATGAGGTTTGACTTACATATTCAAATGTTGTCTACTAAACTGAAAAAAAGTATCCTTCTTCTATAGAAACAGGATATGTTTCAGCCTTGTTTTTCATAAACAACTTGTTAATTCATTGTAGTCCCTGATTGGAGACTGTATATACATGAAGATGACAGTTACTATATTGAGACTTCTTTATTCATTATTCCATGGTGCCCTGAGACTTACTTCTGAGTTGCCATGGAGAAATCGTGTCAAACAAATCTAATTGACTTCTTTGACTGTGTCACTAAGACAGTAGACAGGGGCCAAGTGGTAGACATCCTCTATCTTGATTTCAGCAAGGCCTTTGACTCTCTGCCCCAAAAAAGTTGATTAGGAAGTTGGTGGGTCTCGGGGTTGGGGGAAAGATGGCCAGATGGGTGGAAAACTGGCTGAGGGACAGAGCCTAGAGGGTAATTGTGGGGGAAGAGTTATTTGGCACCAGAGAGGTAACCAGTGGGGTCCCAGAGGGCTCAGTGCTGGGGCCAGCGTTGTTCAGTGTCTTCATCGATGACATTGGGGATGGCATTAAGGGCAAAATGTGCCTATTCATGTATGAAACCATGCTCTTTGCGAGAGTGAACACAGCTGAAGGGGTACAGAACCTACAGGAAGATCTGGAAAAGCTGAGGAGGTGGTCCAGGATCTGGCATCTATGCCAAGAAATGCAAAGGTATGCATATTGGAGCCAAAAATCCCAGGACAGAATATTACCTGGGTGGAGTCTGAGTATCTGCATCAGAGGAGGAGAAGGACCTGGGAGTAATGATCACTAGTGACCTGAAGCATTCCAGGCAGTGCATGAAAACAGCAGCAAAGACAAACAAGATGCTGGGATGCATATCTAGGGGGATCAGTAGTTGGAGAGAGGAGGTTATACTGCCCTTGTACAGGTCACTAATAAGGCTGCGTCTAGAGTATGGAGTTCAGTACTGGTGCCCACTCCTCAAAATGGACATTAACTTGCTGGAGAAGGTCCAGAGGAGGGCTACAAAGATGATAGCTGGTCAGCAGGGTAAGGCATATGAGGAGAGGTTGAGGGCACTAAACATGTACTCCCTGGAAGACAGGAGAGAGAGAGAGAGAGAGAGAGAGAGAGAGACATGATTAGGACCTTCAAGTACTTGAAAGGGATAAATAAGGTTGATAAGCAGAGTCTCTTTAAGATAAGTGGCAACCATAACATGAGGGGACATAGTCTTAAGCTGGAGGGTGGGAGGTTTAGGAGGGAAATCAGGAAGTACTTCTTCACAGAGAGGGTGGACACTTGGAATGCACTGCTGGAAGAGGTCATCTCATCAAAGACAGTGGGCAGCTTTAAGAGACGCTGGGATAGGCATGGGGAAGGTAAGGATCATGGGTAGGGAGGATGGGAGGGGTGGGAGGGAGGCAGGGACATTAGCTCAAGTTGTGGACCCTGCAATACGAGCAGACTTGATAGACCAAATGGTCTTCTGCTGGCTTCTTCGTATGTTTGTAGGTTTGTATGTCACTGACCACCTGGAGGCAGATGCATTGGTTATTATTTGTTTATACATCTGTACAGCAAAACTTTCTCATTCCCCTTTATTTATTAGCTCTGGTTTTCAAAAAGAAGCACAGTAAATACTCTCTACATTCTTCTGATCTTCCCCAATTTGTTTTACCTATGTTCAAAAGTAGATATGGCTGCTATAGGCTTGCTGTTGCCATACCATCTTCACGGGTAGCATTACAAAAAAATCTCAAACTGACTCTATATCTTGTTTTAAATGAGAGCTTCTTAAAACTATGATACATGAATGTACCTGTTTCTCCTGAATGTACTGCTTTGTATTTACCTGATTTTTTATAAATTGGATCTTTTTTACTTATTGTATGTGTAACCACCCTATCCTCTGAGGTTACTAGAATCCCCTCAGTGTGCTAGGCAGGGAGAGGCAACCGGTGACTAACTTGTTAAATGGGGTTTTTACCTGCTCACTCTTCTGTTTACTTGGCTTCAGCTGTGAAGGAAGGGATGAGCTCATTTGGAACTCTCACAGCAGCATAAACCTCAGCCAGTTATGGGAAGGGAGTTTAGAATCTTGAGACGAGGCTCAGTGTGAGTCAGCATCTTAAAGTTGGAGAAGTGAGAACTGCTCAGCGGAGGGCTCTGAGTTGAGGGCCCTGCATTCTCACCCTAGTCCTGGTAATTCTCCAGTTTGCCAAGAGAAGTGGTGGAAACTGTTGTCTACAGCAGGATCTCCTGATTTTCATCCCTGGAGGAATGAAAAGGACTGCTCGTAGATGGATCCAAGGGGCAATCCTCTTATTGATCCAGGATATGTTGAAGCTACCTGAAAGGTCTAACAGTGAGTAGAATCTGACTTTTGCTGCAGAAAGTAGGTACCTGTGCTGTTGTGTTCTCTGGCTAAATAAGAACTGTACAACTTTGTGAAATTCAGAAGTGAGACTGTTCTCATTTAAAGTTGGCTGAAGTGTGTGAAGTCCAGAGGTATGATTATATCACATTGTTCGAGACTTTAGTTTTTCCACTACCAGTGCAGTTATTCAAATGCTGGATGCCAAAGTTTCATTCAGTAAGCATTTTCTGAAGTGTGTTTTCAAATGCTTGAGGTGTAACTCTGAAAGTTTGGCCGAGTATGGATTTGGGAGCAAAGGGTGGGCAGACCCCCATCTGGAGTAACTAATTCAGGACTAACAGGTTCAGTAAGGGCACCTGGTTACTTTAGACAAAAGGTCATTGTCTGACAATAATTTTACTCCTGAAGTGGGTTGTGCTAGTTCTTAGCAAAATCTGTTTTCAGTTGTGGCCAGTGCCACTGTAAAAAATTTTCAATGTCCTATAACATGTGGGAAACAAAGTGCAAGTGTCCTGTTAGCAAATATGTTTTCAGTTGTGGCCGGTGCCACCGGAAGAAGTGGCCTATATCCTACAAAATGTGGAAATACAAGTGCAAGATGTTCTATGTCCTACAGTATGGGAATACAAAGAGAGTTTCTGTCAGATACAGTCGATTTGTTGATCTCCAACTTCCTAGTGCCACAATGTGTAAACCTTGGGGGGGGGGGGGTCCTCCCTTGCTTTAGAGAACATCTTTTGGAATAAAGTCACACTTTAGAACCCCAACTATGGTCTGGACAGTTATGTTATTGTTTTTTATGTGGTGTTACTGGGTACCATTCCAGAAGTTAGGGCTAGCATAGCCCTAGCGAAAAGTTCACTCCCCAGAACCTGGGTTTTGTAAATACCAAATACTGTATGTCATATTGCTTTTGTACACCTCCATCCCTTTGATCTCTAGAAGAATTAGTCTGGTATACATTCACAAAGCTAGGGATGGCACCATTTCTAAATGTTTCTAAATCTGTGCCTAGTATGGGTGCCAGGGGTAGTTATGTATACACCTGTTTCTACAATGTTATCTGTCTTTCTCCTCCAAACCCTTCCACGCTGCACAACTTAATTACCTTCTCCCATCTTACCATTTCCATCTCTAACTACTTACTAACCATTGGTACCTCACCACTTCCACTACCCCCCTATTTTTTCCTTGCCCCCCCAATTGCATTTCCCTACCACATTAAGCACCTCTGCCTTATCACACCAGCTGGGCGATACTTTTAGCTTCCTTCTATCTTCTCAAAGTTCTTCCCTCCCCAATTTCTAATCCTGCCACCCCCAACTTTACACAACTCCTTTGCTCACATGTCACCAAACCCCCTATTTTCTTAACCCCTAACTTTTTACTTTACTCTTGCCTCCTTCAGCCTACCTCTACTCCTTTCCTCATCTCTGCTCTTTTCCATTACTTTGACCTCTCCTTACCCCTCTTTTTCACTGTTCACCTGGGTAGTTCTCTACTTCACTCTAGTCATGTTCTCTCTCTCTCTGCCCCTCTTTCCTACCTTCTATATCCCCTTACCTCAGAGACCCCTGACAAGGTCACTCTCATTGACCACTATCACTTACTGTTTTACTTACCTGTAAATTCGTGACTCATGTAACCTTTTCAGTATTTACTTTGTATTTTATGTATAATTGTACTTTATGTAAATTTGTATTCTATAACTGCACCTGTTCCTTGTAAATTATACCCTTGTTCCTTCCCTCTTGACATGGTGCTTTTGTAAAAGAGCCTCTGGCTCAAAGGTGTTTGTAAACCCGAGACATTAATAAATAAAAATAAATAAATAAATAGATAAATACAGTGTACGTTATTATTTTGTTGTGTTATGTCATTTTATGTTGGATGCAATTGTAAAGAAGAGCTTGCTCTGAATTTTGCTTTCCAGTAAATTGAATTGAATTGAATTGACTGCTTGGTCCACCTGGTCTACCCATTTCTCTCTACCTACACTATTACTGAAGACCATGCCTGATCTACAGCTCTTTTTCCCTCCCCCCTTCCTTTCTGCCAAGATTCCCCCTGTGGTTATCCCAGGCATTCTTGAACCCCACCACTGTTTTTGCCCCCACCTCTGTTGAAGGCTGTTCCAGGAATACAACACTCTTTCTGTCAAGAAGCACTTCCTCACATCTCTCTGAATTTACCCTCTGCAGCTTCATAGCATGTCCCCTTGTTCTTGAGCATATTCTCTTTTGAAAAATACTCCCTTTCTGTACCTCATTTAAGCACACAAGGTATTTAAATTTCTGTATCATATTCCCCCCTCCTTTCTCTATTCCAAGGTGTGCATATTGAGGTCTGTTAATCCCTCCTCCTCATAGGGTTTTTGATGCAGACCCTTCACCATTTTCATTGCCCTCCTCTGGACCACCTCCACTCTGTCTGTGTCCTTACGGAGATGTGGTCTCCACAACTGGACACAGTACTCTAGGTGGGGTCTTAGCAGCAATCGATACAGAGGCAACACCACCTGCATCTTTCTGCTGGTGATACCCCTCCCTATTCACACCACTATCCCACTCACTTTCCCTGCTGCCTTGTTGCACTGCCTGGCCACCTTTATGTAATCTGATATGATTGCCACCAGGTCTCTTTTTGCTACTTGGTGGTCCTCAGTACCAGAAATATAGAATTTGATAGCAGATAGGGCTTCTTATCCCATCTAGCCTGCCCATTTCTCCCAACCTACACTATTATCACAGAAAACTGTTGGAGAGGTCTACACTAGGAACCGGGCTGCATGGATAAAAAGCTAAAGATATCAAAAAAATCTAGCACTTACCCAAACCGAAGCAAAAATAAAACATGCTCACTCCATTGACTATTGTGCAAAATGTTTTACTCAAAGTGCATACTGCATAAAAAAGGCATCCCAGATGCATTTTGGAACGACACAGGTTCCTTTTTCAATGGACGTCAGCATTCAAGTAAAGCGCCTTTTTATATACAAAATTCGTGATGTCATAATGACATCATCATACTCAGACTAATACAGTGTTAAAGTAACAGTGCATTAAAAACTACACGTCACATACTATACATAAAGACTACAATTCATAAACATATAACAAGTTTAAAAAACAAAATCTGCATCCTGTAAACTTTATTCATGTAGGCAGGCATAATTGATGTAAATATGTAAGATAAAGAAAAAAGGACATTATTTCAGTACTAGTACATAAGGCAATGTTCACATGTATATCCATGATCAAATAACAGTTCAAATGTTCTATCCACTTCATCTCTTTTGTACAGATTTTTATATACAGATATTTTGTGTAAACCTAACAGAGAGAGAGAGAGAGAGAAACATAATTTGTACAATTTACACCTATATCTCTTCTGCAGCAGATATAAACCATCATTGAACTTAAGATTTATCTTGAATTCTTTTTTTCCCTTTCAAGAATGGTGTCAGATCAAATCTCTCATTTAAATCTGGATGCTTACAAGCACCCAGGGTAAAGATCCAAAAATGTTCTCTTTCTAAAATCTGATTGTTGTAATCACCACCCCTTGGGTGTTTGAAGATCTTTTCTATCCCTCTAAAAGAAAACACATGGTTAGTATTTCTTGCAATGTGTTGTGCTCTAGTATATCTCAGATTGCCCTTTTTAATGGCTCTACAATATTCTCCCACTCTGGACTTCAGATTTATTTTACTCTTACCTATGTAGAATGCACCACATGTGCATTCTGCTTTGTAAATCACTCCCATGGTATCACATGTGATCAACTGTCTAATCTCATAAGTCTTCCCCATATGATCATTGCTAAAAGTTTTACATGTCACAATCTTATCACAATACATACATCTTGAACATCTAAAGCATCCAATGCTTGGCTGGAGACAAGTCATTTTCTCTATCTGTGCCTGCCTGCTATGTACTAAAATATCTTTAAAATTTTCAGCTTATCTAAAAGAGACCCTAGGGGGATTATTTATCATAGTGTTCTATGAGATGTGGATCACCTTTTGAAATATTCCAGTTGTCCCTTACAATTTTAACAACTTTGTTCACATGAGTTGAAAAAGAAGTAGTGAAGTTAAGTATATCTCTGTTATCCTTTGCATACTGTTTAGGTCTTAGGGCAGTTTATCTTTCCATCTGTTTTACTTCCAAACATGCTTTCTCTATCGTTGTTTTGGAATACCCTCTTTCTACAAACCTCATCTCCAGGTCACAAGCTGCTTGCTCAACATTTTTCTCTGTATTGCAGTTTCTTTTTAATCTCAGAAACTGCCCTTTAGGAATGTTCTTGATAACGTGCTTTGGGTGACAACTGGAAGACAAAAGCGTAGCGTTTCTTTCACATGATTTTCTGTACATGTTTGTGTTTATGTTACCATTAGTACCTTTTGATATACATAAATCTAAGAAACAAACACTCTTTTTACTAATGACATAAGAAAAATGTAGATTGGGGTTAGACGCATGCAAATATGTCACAAAATTTTCTAATTCTTCAATACTTCCTTCCCAAATTAAAAACAAGTCATCTATGAACCATTTATATAAATCAATATTCCAACAGAAAGGATTTACATCAGGGTTCCTTACCACGCTATGGTCCCACTACCCCATGTACAGGTTAACGATACTAGGGGCAAAAGTAGCCCCCATCGCAGTACCTCTCACCCGTAAATAGAAATCATTCAAATAAGTGAAAACATTATTTTTCAAAACAAATTCTGCAAGTTTAATCTAAAACTCTGTACATGGCTGTTCTTCTTTTTCTCTTGTATCAAGGAAATGTGCTAAGCTCTCCAATGCCTCCTCCTGGGGGATGTTGGAGTAGAGGGCTTCTACATCCATTGTGACAAAATAGGATTCCTCCCCTTCCTCTATCTCTTCCAAAATATTAAATATGTCTGTAGTGCCCTGATTATATGATTTAAGGCCCATAACAAACGGTCTAATAAAGAAGTCTATATATTGGGACAGAGGTTCAGTAAGTGATCCTATTCCACTGATAACAGGTTTACAGAAGGGGAGTCAAATTCTTTATGAACTCTGGGCAAACAGTAAAAGGTGGATCTGATTGGAAATCCACTGTTAAAAAGGTTTTTGTATCCTCATCTATCCACTGTTCATTAAACGATTCCACCAAAAATTCATCTATCCTATGTTTAATAAAAATCGTAGGATCCTTTTCTAAACATCTGTAAAAAGCTGTGTTGGAAAGCTGTCTGTTAACTTTATATATATACTCCATAGTATTTTGAATAACTAACGCTCCCCCCTTATCTGCCTGTTTTATCACGATGGGCGTAGCCTTTTTAAGCTCCTCAAGTGCCTATCTTTCCACTTTAGATAGATTGTTAAAAGTCAGTGCATGACAGATAATTAAACAGCTCTTCCAAACTAGTTTCACATACCCTTTGAAACGTGGAAATGGCTGCACTAGGTGGTGGCTGAAACATTGAGGAACCCTTAAAAACGTTATCTCGTAAGGTAGTGGGTTCCATTCCCACCATATCTGATACATCACACTCATTAACCTTAGCACCTGGACTTTTATCCTTGGTGCGATGAAAAAAAAGACTTTAAAGTTAAATTATGACACAATCTTTGTATGTCCAAAAAAGTTTCAAATTTGTTAATTCCTATAGTTGGTGCAAAAGATAGTCTCTTATTCAATAGATTAAGTTCCATTGTGGTGATATCTCTATTCAATAAATTAATCACTTTTATTCATTTTTCCACCTCCTTTCTCTGAATCACCTGTTCCCCCTGTTCCAAGACTGGTTGTCCCTTGTTTGTTGATATTCTCTGTTCTGAGGGTAGCCCCTGTTTTGGAAGTCTGCATACTGTGGATTGATGTGCAGGTTCGGGTGGACCCCGGGTTGTAATTCAATTGTATGCTGTTGTCTCCCTTTCCGAGCTTGTCCTTGTCCATCCCGAGTCTCTCTTCTTTCTCCCCTTCCCTCTCCTTGTCTTCCTCTTCCTCTTCCTCGTGCCTTATACCTTCCTCTGTTCCCCTTTCCTGGACACACTGAAAACCCTGAGAGTGGGTTGTTCTATTACTTCTCCTTGGTTGGGTATCAGGGGAATGTTATAACCAGATTCAGGAGAATCTTCTCCGGAGGTGGCTGTATCATTCTCACTACAGTCTGTACTTAAATTAAAGGACACTATTCCCTCTCTCTCTTAAGGTCCCTTCTGTCTCTCCTTTCTTTTTCCATGTGTACACTCTATTGTTAGCATAATCCCGTCAGTCTCTCTTAAACTTGACTAATTTTCTCTTTTTAAGATCAAAATCCAGTCTCTCTCTCTGCCTCTTTCAATTTCCTGCTGTGCAAATTAAATTCAATATCATCTTTAACACATTGCATTTTCTTTTCCTGTTCCTTAGCCTCATTTTTCAATTGTTCATTAACCTCTCTCCCATGTTGAATGACAAGCTTCATTATTCTGCAAGATTCCTCATCCAAAATCTGTCACCATTGCTGCATGAACGATTCATTCTCTCGCCCAAACGTTGGTTCTTTCAGCAAACGCAGCCCTCCAGGGATCCTATGTACTTGTAAATAGGCTTCCATATTGGTTGTATTCTATTGGATCTTTCTTGCTTCTCTAACTGGTGAAACACCTCCCAGAGGCTGCACGCTGCCTCAGAAATGTCTCCTTCTTTATTGACTCCCTGGTTGAAATCTCCCAGTAAGAAGGGATTTTGTGCCACTTCAGTCAGCAGCGCGTTAACAAATTGTAGCAGGTCACCACTATTATTTTCTTCTACCCATGCCAAATCCAGTGTACATTCTAGCAACGCTACCAAAGCCTACCAAATTTTGAGCAAGCAACTTGTGACCTGGAGATAAGGTTTGTAGAAAGAGGGTATTCCAAAACAACAATAGAGAAAGCATGTTTGGAAGCAAAACAGATGGAAAGGTAAACAACCCTAAGACCTAAACAGTGTACAAAGGATAAGAGAGATGTATCTAACTTCACTACTTCTTTTTCAACGCATGCGAACAGAGTTGTTAAAATTGTAAGAGACAACTGGAATATTTTGAAAGGTGATCCACAACTTATAGAACACTATGATAATCCCCCTAGGGTCTCTTTTAGATGAGCTGAAAATTTGAAAGAGTTTAGTACATAGCAGGCAGGCACAGATAGAGAAAAGGACTTAGCTCTAGGCAAGCATTGGATGCTTTAGATGTTCGAGATGTATGTATTGTGATAAGATTGTGACGTAAAACTTTTAGCAATGATCATATGGGGAAGACTTATGAGATTAGACAGTTGATCACATGTGATACCATGGGAGTGATTTACAAAGCAGAATGCACATGTGGTGCATTCTACATAGGTAAGACTAAAAGAAATCTGAAGTCCAGAGTGGGAGAACATTGTAGAACCATTAAAAAGGGCAATCTGAGATATGCTACAGCACAACACATTGCAAGAAATACTAACTATGTATTCTCTTTTAGAGGGATAGAAAATATCTTTAAACACCCAAGGGGTGGTGAGTATGACAATCAGATTTTAGAAAGAGAAGGTTTTTGGATCTTTACCCTGGGTTCCAGGTTTAAATGAAAAATTTGATCTGACACTATTCTTGAACCGGAAAAAAAGAATTTAAATCCTTAAATATTACAGAAGCACTCCGAACTGATATGACTGATGTAACATTGAGTACTTACTTGCATTAATTGCATTAATTGTTTTTACTTGTGTTATTTGGCTGTATTGTAAATATCTCTGTATGCATTGCACCATTCAACCCGGAGCTAATCAGGTCCATCTTGTAAATAAGCTTGCTCAATGATGTTCACCTGGATAAAGAAAGATTTTGATTGATTGATTGATTGATTGAAGATAAATCTTAACTTCAATGATGGTTTATATCTGCTGCAGAAGGGATATAGGTGTAAATTGTGCAAATTATGTTTCTCTCTCTCTCTCTGTTAGTTTTACACCGAATACCTGTATATAAAAATCTGTACAAAACCGACGAAGTGGATAGAACATTTGAACTATTATTTGATGATGGATATACATGTGAACATTGCCTTATGTACTAGTACTGAATTAATGTCCTTTTTTCTTTATCTTACAGATCTACATCAATTATGCCTGCCTACATGAATAAAGTTTACAGAATACAGATTCTGTTTTTTAAACTTGTATGTTTATGAATTGTAGCCTTTATGTATGGTATGTGACGTGTAGTTTTTAATGCACTGTTACTTTAACACTGTATTAGTCTGGGTGTGATGATGTCATTATGACATCACGAATTTTGTATATAAAAAGGTGCTTTACTTGAATGCTGACATCCATTGAAAAAGGAACCTGTGTTGTTCCAAAATGCGTCTGGGATGCCTTTTTTATGCACTATGCACTCTGAATAAAACATTCTGCACAGTAGTCAGTCAATGGAGTGAGCATCTTTTATTTTTGCTTCAGTATGGGTAAGTGCTGGATTTTTTCGATATCTCTCACTATTACCACAGACCATACACAATCTACAGCTCCTTCGATCTCTGCTTGTCCTTTTCACTGGGATTCCCTTATGCTTATCCCATGCATTTTTGAACCACATTACTGTTTTTTCCCCGCCACTTCTGTTGGAAGGCTGTTTCAGGAATCCACCACCACTCAACGACAGCTGTCCAGCAGAGGTGATGGGGGCAGAAACAGTGGTGCGGTTCCAGAATGCATGGGGTAAACACAAGGATATTATAGTGGAATGGAAGGAGGGAGGGAGGGAGAAGGAGCTGTAGATTGGGTATGGTTTGTGGTAATAGTGTAATTGGTAAGAAATGAGTAGACTGGATAGGCCAAACGGCCCTTATCTACTGTGAAATGCTATGTTTCTAAGTTTCACCTATTCTGTACTCCACCCCTGGGTTTCTCTGCCCTAAGTGCATTATTTTGCACATTTTCACATTGAAACCCAACTGCCATACCTTTAACCATTCATGTAGGTTTCTCAGGCCCCTGCTCATCCTTTGCACCTCAGCGAAGTGTCCACCCTATTGTAGATTTTGGTGTGACCCTCAAAGAGGCAGACCTTCCCTTCTACCTCCTCTGAAATGTTATTTATAAAAACATTGAGGACTAGTCCTAGCATTGATCCCTGAGGCGCCCTGCTGGTCATGCTGCCTTCCTTGGAGTGAACTCAGTTTACCACCACTCTCTGTTGCCTATCCCCTAACCAATTTATCTGCTTTACCACATTTGGACCCAGTCTTAAGCTACCCAGCTTGCTTACTAGTCTCATGTGTGGAACAGTGTTGAACACCTTACTGAAATCTAGGTAGGCTACATCTACTGTTCCACCATGCTCTAGTTCCTTCATCACCCAGTCAAGAAAATCTGTCAGATTCATTTGACAAGACCTCATGCTATGAAATCATGCGGTCTTGGGTCTTGTAACCAACTGGATTCATGATATTCCACAATCCTTTCCTTCAGTAATAATTCCATTAACTTTCCCACCACTGATGCAAGGATGACTGACCTATAATTGCCAGCCTCCTCCCTGCTACCACTTTTGTGTAGTGGGACTGCAGCCGCCTCCTCCAGTCCTCAGGAACCACTCTTGTTTCCAGCGAGCTGTTATATAGAACTGTCAGAGGTGCAGCCAGAATTTATCTGAGCTCTTTCAGTACACTTGGATGCACCCCATCTGATCCCATTGATTTGTCTACTTTCAGATTAGCAAGTCCCTTCAGGACTCTTGCCTCCAAAAAATGACTAGTGTCCACCTCCCTCCTTCCAAAGTTTTGTTACTTTTTTGTGGCCTCTTCCCTCCTCCTCCTTCCTCTGTGAACACTGAATAAAAGTGTTTGGGATGTCTTCCTTTTCCTGGTCTCCCTCTTCACATTCCCTCCTTCCCTTTTTACCTTACAATGCAACCACTGACTTTCTTCTTTTTCCTTAAATACCTAAAAAATGTCTTGTACCCTTTTGTTATCTTCTGAGTTAGCCTCTTTTCAGTTTGTGCCTTTGCACTCTTTTCTGCTTTCCCTGCACACCTCTGTTTCGCTTATACACCTCTCTATCTTCCTCCCTCTGTATCTCCTAATACCTTCTAGGAGGGCTAGAAGGCTGCACAAAGACGGAGGTAACTGACTTCAGGGGAACGGATTTTAAGGAAATGGGAAGGATCCTTCAGGAGCATTTGGATGTGATTGGGTCAGACATGGACACTGATAGTAGGTGGGAAATCATCAGGAGAGGGTTGCAAGATGCTACCAGCACCTGTGCAAGAGTAAGACGAAAATGCGGTAGGGCCCGAAAACCCTGCTGGTGGACCAGGGAGGTCCAGGAAGTGGTGCGGGGAAAGAAGGAAGCCTATAGGCAATTCAAGTGCTCAAGGAGTGAAAGGGATCGAGGGGAGTATGAGCTGATGGCTAGAAGAGCCACTAGGGTGGTGAGTGCGGCTAAGGCAAGGAAGGAGCAGAGCCTGGCCAGGGAAATTAGGAGAGGGAACAAGGGGTTCTTTAGATACATTGGGGAAAAACGAAGGGTGAAGGGGCAGATTAGCAGGATTAAATCAGGGGAGAGATGGGCACAAGACCCGGGGGAGCAGGCTGAGGTACTAAATGAGTACTTCACCTCAGTTTTCACCAAGGAAAATGGGGTGCTGCATCATACATGGGAGGAGACAGAGATACTGAGGATGGGGGACCCTTACCGATCAGCGGTCTGGGGAGGGGAGGCACAACTGGCAGGAGGGGAGGGCTAAGCAGGGAGAAGAGGTACTGGAAGTGAAATCACAGCAGAGAGAGAGTGAGGGAAGCCTCAGCTTCCTTAAGACAGAGAAAGCACCGGGCCAGATAAATTACATCCCAGGTGCTGAAGGAACTTGCGGATGTCTGGGAAACCCTGGGAGACTTTTCACCATCTCTCTGAGGACAGGGTGGGTGCCCCAGGACTGGAAGGTGGCGCATATAGTGCCTATCCACAAGGGGATCAAGGGAGGTGGCAGGAGACTACAGGCCTGTCAGCCTGACATCGGTGGTGGGCAAGGTGATGGAGGGCATTGTCAAGGAGAGGCTGGGGGGACCTGGAAAAGTCAGGGTGCCTGGACGATAGACAGCATGGATTCATCCCAGGAAATCGTGTCAGACAAACCTTGTGAGTTCTATGACTGGTGACGAGTGCCTTGGACCTGGGTAGACCAGTGGGCGTCCTCTTTCTAGACTTCAGCAAAGCATTTGACTCTGTTCCTCCATGGGCCTGTTGGATAAGCTGGGTGAAATGGGGTGGGAACCAGATGATCAGATGGATAGGCAATTGGCTCCAGGACCGGACCCAGGGGTTGTAGTTGGCAGGATAGTCTCAACCCCAAAGAGGGTCATTAGTGGGGTCCCACAGGGATCAGTCCTTGGGCCCCTCCTGTTCAATGCCTACGTCTCTGACATAAGGACAGGAATCAGGAGTGAGATGAGTCTCTTTGCGGATGACTCAAAACTGGGGGCGGTGGTGGATGGGGAGGAGGGGAAGGTGGCCCTACAGGGGGACCTGGAGGCTCTGGAAAGATGGTCTAGAAAGTGGAAGCTCAGGTTCAATGCAGAGAAATGCAAGTACTCCATCTGGGGGCCAGAAACCCAGGCCAAGTGTACACCCTGGGGGGAGAAATGCTACAAGTCTCGATGGCTGAGAGGGACCTGGGGGTGGTGGTGGATGTCAAGATGAACAACTCTGAGACTTGTAGGAGGGCAGCAGCCAAGGCCAACAGGATGCTGGGATGCATCGCTAGGGGGATCACCTCCAGAAGGAGGGAAGTGATACTACCTCTGTATAACTGCTTGGTGAGGCCACACCTTGAGTACTGCATGCAGTTTTGGAGGCCACACTTAAAGAGGGACATTAAATTCCTGGAGAGGGTCCAGAGGAGGGCAACCAAAATGATTTGGGGCTTGGGGGACAGGACCTATGAGGAGAGTCTCGAAGAGCTAAATATGTACACATTGGAAGAGAGAAGGGACCGGGGGGACATGATAGAGGTCTTCAAGTACATGAAGAGGGTAAATAGGGGAGGAACAGTCAGGGTGCTTCGAAGGAAGGAGGAGGGGGCCACTAGAGGGCACGGGTGGAAGCTGGAGGGGGGAAGATTCAGGGGAGAAAGGAGGAGGTGCTACTTCACTGAGAGGGTGGTGGAGCCATGGAATGCACTGCCTAGGGGGCTGGTGGAGGGGTTCAAGAGGGGCTGGGACAGGTACAGGGGAAGAGTTCTGGAAGCAAAATCCAGTGCAGCAAGAATATCCGGAACTTGGAAGGGAGAAGCCAGAGAAGGCGAGGGGGGCAGCAAGGTCAGCACCCAGGGTGGGGGCTGACCAATCGAGCAGACTCGAAAGACCGTTAGGCCTATTCTGCTGGCATTTTAGTATGTTCTGAATGCTACCCTTTTAGCTGTTACCTTTTCAGTAACTGCTTTCGAGAATCATAGCAGTCTATTTTTCCTCTTGCTTTTGCTCACTTATGTGAAGCAGAGATCTAATGCCTTTACTATGTTTCCTTTTATCTTCTCCCACTGCCCCCCCCCACCTAGGTCATCCTCCCACTAGGTCATCTGTTTTATTTATTTATTGTAAAAATCAGAATTACAACATCTGAGCTAAAATCTCGTTTACAAAGGTCATCCCTGAGGCATTCACCTACCTTTTTAAAATCGGTCCTCCTGAAGTCCAGGACCAATACTCTTGTGTGGTTTGATTCCGCAGATGTCCTTATATTGAATCACACTGTACAGTGATCATTGGCCTCCCACCTTGACGTCTGCAACATTGTCCCTGTTAGGGGTACCCAATCCAGTATTGCCCTATCACGAGAGGGTTCACTGACTATTTGCCTGAGGAACACCCCCTGCAGTGTCCACAATCTCTCTGCTTCTAGCTGAAGCTGCTGCTGTGAGGCTCCAATCCACATTTGCAGGTTGAATTCCCCCACCACCAGCACCTCCCCCTTTTCTGCCATCTTGCCAATGGCTTCCACCGGTACCTTATCTAATTCCTCTCTCTGTTCTTCTGGTCTGTAGATCACTCCAGTGCAAGTAGTAGCTCCGTTCCCCTTCTCCAGGGTGACCCACAGTACCTCAAACTCCTCCTGTATTCCCTGTGTCTATGTGACTTCTATGCTTTCCTTCACATAAAGCACCACCAACCCCTTCCTTCCAAACTGGTCCTTCCTGAACAGAGTATAGCTCAGTATGGCCATGTTCCAGTCATGGTTTTCAGTGCACTGTGACTCTGTAATGACCACGGTATTCAGGGTGGCCTTTGCCATGATGGCATCTAGGTCCGGAATCTTATTTCCTAGACTTCTAGCATTCACACACATGGCCTTCCAGATTTTGTTTCCACTCTGCTGGTTGCCACCCTTTTTTCCCTTTTGCCCTCTCTCTTTCCCACCTTTTTTCTTACTGTCCCTGTTCTTTCCCCCCTTAATCTCTTCCACCCTGCTTCTTTAATTGATTTGCACCATGAGTGATTCCTCTCCCTCTCGGGTTCTCCTTACTCTCTACTTCAGTGTGTGTGTGGGATGTTTCTGACTCCCCAATTCCTTCCATCACCTCTCTTTGCTAGTTTAAATAATGTTCATCAAAGTAATATTCAAACCATCACTTGAGGATTGTGATTTCCCTGCTGGATGGATACAGGCCATCACCCCTGTATAGGCCCTTATCCTCCCAGGTGGGTCCCCAGTCCCCCACTGTAGCTGAACCCTTCTTCTCTGCATCATCCCTTCAGCCATGAGTTGAAGCTCCTGGTGTGGAGAGCACTCTCCTGTCTCCTGTCTCTTGTCTCTGACAGGAAGCACCTCAATGAAAGCCACTGAGCGAGCTACTAGTCAAAGTCCCTTCCCCAGTTCCCTAAACTCCCCCTACACTATCCCAGCCCTGCCCCAAGTGTGGGCATTAGTCCCTAGGTGGACAATGACATCCAGCGCTCCCTCCTGTGTTGCTGATCTTGTCTGGCATCAAATTCTATGATTCTATGTCTTGCTGTCCTAGCAATCTGCAGGATCTGCTTCCCATCCCTCTGAACCTCGGAGTCATCATATCTAATGACCTCAAAGAGACACCACAATGTGACAAAGCAGTGGGTTGGGCCAGAGGAATACTAAGATGCATAGGGAGAGGTATCTCCTGCTGGCGGAGGGAGTTGATGTTGCCGCTGTATCGCTCTCTTATAAAATACCTCCTGGAGTATTGTTTGCAGGTTTGTAGTCTGGACCTCAGAAGGACATAAACAGAGTGGAGGCAGTCAAGAGAAGGGCAACTAAGATGGTGCAAGGGTGGGGAGATCACGTGATGCCCCTGTGAAGCTAGCAGCACCACAGACCGGCTCCTGCCTCAGCTTTCACTATTCTGCCTATTTAAATATTTATTTTCTACCTCTTGTCTCCAAAGCTAGCAGCACCGACTTCAGATAACCTCTTGTTCTTCAGAGGTGAAGTTTTCAAAATACAGACTGCTATTTTCCACTGGAGAACTGCTTGTTTATCCCGCGGCCTATCTCCACCATGAAGGCCGAAATGTGCCAGGCTCCACCAGCTCACACACTGCCGCAGACTCCAGAAAAGTGGCCAAAGAGACCAAAGCATCAACCAAGCACCCCCTCTAAAAATACTGCCAGCCCCCCAGCCACAATACCTGTATCGCAGAAAAAATTTCTGGAAGAGCTACAACCATTTAAGCAAGCTCTTCAGGAGCTCACAGCAGAGCTTAAAACAATGAGGAGAGAACTCGCCGACACCAACAGAGCAATCTCCGATGTTGCTGCACGTACATCTTTCCTTGAAGGATGGAGAAACACAATTGACCTTGAAATCATCAGCCTGTGACAGAAACTACAGAAAACTGAGACCAAATTGGAGGACTTGGAAGGCTGAATTCACCGAAACAACATCTTAATCTTCAGCCTTCCAGAGGACACTGAGGGGCCTACACCGATACTTTTTCTCCAGAAAATGTTCACTAAGATTTCGGGGCCTTCTCCTAATAATACCACATGTATTGTAGAGAGGGCACATTGCTCCTTAAGACCGAAGCCTGCATCTGGGAAGCCCCCCTGTCCCTTAATTATAAAGTTTTTGAATTATCTGGATAAAACTCACATTCTTGGGCAAGTTCGGAAACTTCAACAAGTGGTATGGGAGGGACAGCAGCTCAGATTCCCCCAAGATCTACCCGCCACAGTGAGACAAAGATGGGCAGAATACCACCAAATAGTGTCCAAATGTACTGTAGCTGGAATTAAGTACACGGTCCAATATCCCTCGCAACTTTCAGTATTTACCTCGGGATCCTGACATAACCATGACACCGCTCAGCAAGCTCCTCCAGCTCTGCAAGCCCTGCTCCTAGATCTCTTTTCTGCTCACTGACATTTAATTATCAACAAGTTCTACAGTAGCTGCACACCTCTACATGAACGTGCGAGCTACACTGTGCGTTTCTTTGTTGTAGCGCCGAGCAACCACACGAGGGCAGCAATGAACTGAATTACAGAAATAGCAGGCTTGTTTAATGCAGGATGCTTTGCCCCTTCTCTTTATACTGGATTCTGCGACTACTTATTTAAGTTCTCAATGTCTCAGCCAATCTCCTAGATTCATGGAGATCGCTTAGGGATTTTATTGTGAGATTCCCAACACTGCAAGAGCTGCACCTAGGTCTTTCCCCTACCCATAGAACCTCTGTATCCACTAGTCCTGCAGGAACAACTCTGAATCTCGATACGATTCTGCAAACTATTCTGCGCGACTGTTTGCAGTCATACCACTCGATCACATGGCGGCAGCACACCATATAAAAGTCTGGTCAGCTCTCTACAAAAGGCTGCAATCCCTTCTGCCGAATTAGCCTATTATTATAAGGAGGACAGCAGTCTGAGCAGTTCAGTGCCTCTGATTGACTAGAAATTTACTTCCCCTGGCTGCTCCTTTTCTGTTCTTCTTCATTTTGTCGTCCCATCCTCCTGTCCATAACATCAAGCCATGCTTTCTACTACTGCAAGCTGCCAATGAGTAAATTAGATCGAAGTTAATATCTATATGGACAACTTCAGGGAGACTTTTCATGTGTTCAGTTTAAGTTCTCCTCTCCCATGTTAAGGGAAGAGAGGGTCTACTAGTTGATCGTTATGAATGAAAGTTAATCCTCTAGCTCATGTCATTCTCTTTTACCTTGTTATTAGCTGGAGCATTTGTTCGAGGTTTAAACATTGTTTATATACTCTTACATTGGTATACTTAGCTGGGGTGAGAAGATCGGGATGAATGGGAAAGGTCTGCAGGAGTTTTGTAGTCTTTACAGAGCATTATGTGCCATGATAGAGGGAGGGGGGTAACCACAGATAACACTTGTGCACTCTCCACGAAATTAATTTTCTGCCTAATGTGTATTCTTGGACTGCAGTATCTAGCAGACCATGCCTTAGATCAACCCAGTAAGGGTTTCAACTATGTTGCTGTGGATATGGGATGTTGTTTAAGGGACGGGGTGGGGGAGTAGTGTAACATACTTTTCTTAGCAGCCTAATTTGGAAATATTTACAAGGGATGGAGGGGTGTGGGGAACTGGCACACACTGTGATCCTTGTTATTGTAATTCTGTGTCTGGAAAGAACCACTCATGGCCACTGGGGTCTACCTCAAGTAACTATTTTCAAGGTAACAAAATCATATGGCCATTTATAAAATATGTTCTTGGAATGTAAAGGGTGCCCAATCTCCAGTAAAAAGAACCAAGATACTGCTACATCTGCATAATCTAGATGTGGACATTGCTTTCCTCCAGGAAACCCACTTGCCTCATCCCAGGTAATCTGGGTAGGTCAAGCTCTGGGTACAGGTCCCAATTCTCGTAAGGGTGGTGTTGCTATTTTAATAGCATGCAGATTACCCTTCTGTCTACTGGACACCATAGTGGACGTTCAAAATAGATTTATTATAATTAAAGCTCTGATTGGTCATTCAGAGGTAGTTCTCAGGTCTATCTATGGCCCAATACAGATGACCCCCAGTTTTTCACTACACTTATGGCTCAGTTAGCTCCATGGTCTACCTACTCTCTTCTGCTGGGCGGTGACTGGAACCTGGCTTTCTGCAACACTCTAGACCACTCCAGGGCCAGTACTTCCTCTCTCTCTCTCCCCTGCGCAACTTGCCATCAGGGAAATGATGGACACCCTGATGCTAACTGATCCTGGAGGGCCCTCTTCTCCTCCCAGAAAGAATATTCTTTCCATTCCATTCCCCATAATTCTTTTTCTAGAATAGATTATTTTCTTCTGGACATTGGTCACCTTTCCTCAGTATTGCCGTGTTCTTATCTTCCTAAAGTTATCTCTGATCACCACCCCACATTATTACATTGGAGCCAGGGCCCGCTTGTCACTCGTGATAAGATGTGGAAGTTTAATCACCAATTATTGAAGTCAGACACACTTAAGTCTCATCTCCAAACTTTTTTCACCTCTTTTCTAAATATTAACTCCCCATCTATGCCTAAACTGGATGTGCTCTGGGGCACTTTAAAATGTACCCTTAGGGGGAGATAATCCATTTGGCCACTATTAAGAAAAAGCTTACTTCCCAGGTTATTTCCCACCTTCTTCAAGCAATACGGCAGACAGAATTGTTGCTCCCTGTTTCCCCTCCTCCAAATACTCTCACCAATCTAGAAATTCTTAGAGACCGTTACAACGCACTAGACAAAGCTGAATATCTCCTCCAGTGATCTAAGATTCGCTATTTTGACCAGGGAGACAAAGCTGGCAAGCTTCTAGCCCTTCGGTTAAGGGCCCAGGTGGTTGACAAGATAATACCCTCCATTTGCAATGCAGCTGGATCCTTGGTCACATCTCCCCAGGATATACTTCACTGCTTCTGGGATTATTACTGCTCTTTATATTCCCGCTCTAATATTCCTTTTGACTCAGAAGCAGTAGACCATTTTCTACAAAATATCCAACTCCCGCATTTGGGAGAGCATCAGATAGCCATCTTGAAAGCTCCCCTTTCAATCTCTGAGATATGTTCTGCTATTGATACACTACCATTAAATAAAACACCAGGTCCTGATGGATACACTTCAGAGTTCTATAAAGTTTTTAAACAGCAACTGGCCCCAATTTTGTTAGACACATATAATTACATTTATGAACATGATACGTCTGATTATTCCCTCTCGGAAAACACAATAGTAGTTCTTCCCAAACCAGGGAGAGACCCTCTTCTTGTTCCTAATGACTGCCCTATTTCCCTAATAAATATAGATTTTTTTTTATCATACTTTGATTTATTTGCCTTCTGCAGTGCTCCGGTGGGGGCATTCAGCCGCCGGCCCCCACCGACCCGGAGGACAGCAGTCTCACTCGATACGTGAGGGTCCAAGCACGGCTATCACCGGACCCCCCGACGCGATTCCACAACAGGCCTCCAGGTTGGCAGGTGCACGGCCATCAAGCTGCTCGGTCGCGCCCAGCCCTTTTTCCACCTTGGTTTTTGTCCCCTGGAGCCGGCAGTGCAATGATGCGCTTATGCAAGCGTCATGCCGAACTCCTCCCCACGCTGGTGCCGCACCTTGTGCTTCTCCCAGTCTTCACCAGGGGCCGCCCAAGTGCGACGCAACCCCACGAGCCCACCCCAAAGGAAGGAGAGCAGTCCTGGGATGATCAATCCAACCTCTCCCCTGCCAGCCCCCGGTGGCCCAAGTCCATTCCCAAACCTGGGTCGCTGGCGTGGTGCGAAGTGTGGCGTCCAGTGCCTCAACCCTCAGCGCCACCGGGCCGGGCCCTGATAAATGTAGATTTTAAAATATTAGCTAAAATACTAACTAATAGACTAGCCAAAGTATGGCAATGTTTGATTAGTCCAGAACAAGTAGGCTTTGTAGCCGGCAGGTATTCTTCAGATCATATGCGCAAACTAGCCCACCTTAACTCTGCATCCAGGGATTCCCTAATTCCAGCTGCTTTGGTCTCCCCTGGATGCAGAGAAGGCTTTTGATAGAGTTTCCTGGGACTATCTATTTTACTTCCTGCCCAAATATTGACTCCTCCCACAGTACATCCAATGGATAAAAGTATTGTATGCCCATCCTACAGATCGTGAACTCTGCAATGGTCTGCTTTAACATACCATTACTCTGCAGCATGGCACTAGACAGGGCTGTCCTCTCTCTCCCTTTTTGTTTGATCTTTATCTAGAACCGCTTATCTGTCACATTAATATCTCTCCCTTAATTTCAGGAATTACTGTTGGACCCCATCAGTATAAAATATCAGTTAATGCCGACGACATACTCCTTCATATTTCCCATCCTTCTGCATCGATTACATCCTGTCTATTATTGAAGATTTGGTAGATTCTCTAATTCTAGGCTTAATGTGTGTCCAAAACGGAGGTAATGCCCCTTAATGTCCATACTTTCTCTTCTGAGATATTTCACTTAGGTTTACAATGGGTCAAAGATAACATGAAGTACCCAGGGATATATCTCTCTGCTTTTAGCTCACACATGAGATACCGTAATTTTGATAAAACACTTACTCAGATTAAGACAGATCTAAATCATTGGGCCCTGCTCCCTTTATCACTTTGGGAGCATATAAATGCAATAAAAATGAGCGGTCTCCCTCGTTTACTATAGCCCCTGCAAATGACCAATATTTTTCTCCCGAAGTCCTGGTTCATACAAGTCAATTGAGTAATATCCCACTTTATCTGAGGTAATAAAAAGCCCAGGAGAGCCATTTCTAAATTACAGTGTAGTAAATCAAAAGGCAGTTTAGAATTGCCTGATTTCCTTCTCTATTATTATTCGGTCACATGTTCGGTTCTGTTGCAATGGCTTAAAGAGACTCCCCTGACGGCCTCCTCGATATATTCTCTGCACTGGCTACAACTTGATAAAGTGCTTTGTTCCCTTCAGGGTCTTGACCTTAGTACCCTTATATATGTCCCTCTTAAGAGTATCCCTAAAGACCTGCTTCATACGCCTATTAAGACTACAGTCCAGGTATATGCTATAATAAGACATCACACTTCAAATATCACTAGAGAAATATATATCGCAATCTATTCTTAAAAATGCTAACTTTAAAACTGGTGGCAAATCTCTTAATGAACAATTCTGGACATTCACTCCCAAACTCAAGGTAATTGATCTTCTGAAAGGCCATAAATTAATGACATTCCATGAAGTCAGTGCTAAATATAATTTGCCTTCTAAATACTGTTTTAAGTACTTTCAGCTATCGCACGTGCTTTGTCGCCATTTTGGGATGGGACTCTGGAAACAATATCTATCAGGACCTGTATTACCTGTCACCATAGCCCCTCCCGTGGCACACTTTATCTCTTCTTTTTTATCATCTCCTAAGAGATTTCCTGGAAGAGTTTGTCAACCACATTACTTATGGGACAGGACATTACCTACTCCTTTCCCAGGCATGAGGTCCTGGCCTAGTATATGGACCCAATTATACAAAGATGTAAAATGGGACAGGTACCGTTTAATGCAATTTTTTGTGATCCACGATTTATATTACACCCCGGTCAAATTATGTAGAATGGGACAACTCCCTTCCAATTTGTGTACCAGATGTGGGACACAACCTGGTACCTTGTTGCATATATTATGGGAATGTGAAAAAGCCTCACCATTTTGGAATGTAATTAAAACCACATTAGACCCCCTGTTGGGGCTCTCGGACACTTTTATACTGGAAATTTGCATAGTGGGAGACTACGAAAAAGTCCTATTAGGCAAGCAACGTAAACACATGGCCATCATTTCGTTACATGCCAAAAAGATTATACTATGCCATTGGCTCGACCAGGAAGTTCCCTCTAAAGCAGAGTGGCTCCACGAGGTTCTTTTCGCTCTACAAGCTGAAAAGCTCATAGCCCAGATGGCTAATAGATCTCACTATTACCAGTCGGTATGGGCCCCACTTCATGCTTTGATAACAGTCTAATCAGATTAGCACATGAGGTGATACTGGTAGCAATACTTTAAGTGGATCTCCTTTCCTTGTAACGTTGTTATATTTCGTATACATCTCATCGACTATTCTGTATGATCGTGTGTACCAGAGAGGGAGGGAGGGTAGGAGAAGGGCCAGTAGAGGTTAAAAAGGGGGGGAGGGAGAAGGACTTGTTTTCAATGTGTTGATTTACATGTTGTTATCTTGTTCCTATCTGCTAGATCTAAGACGTTAGTCACCATAACGTAGATGTTTCTATCAGAATGTAATGATCTTATAAGATCTTGTTGTTTTTCTGTGTGCAACAACAATGCCTACTCACCTTGGATGGAAAACCTTAAATTTAAATAAAGCATATTAAATTTGAAAAAAAAAAAAAAAGACGGTGCAAGGGTTGCATCACAGGCTCTAGGAAATGAGACTGAGAGATCACAACATGTACACCCTGGAAGACAGGAGAGCAAGAGGTACATGACAGAGACCTACAAGTACCTCAGAGCAGTGAAAAGGGTACATGAGGGGAGTTCCTTTCACATGAAAAAGAGCACCAAGACCAGAGGAAATTGGATGCACTGGAGGGGGGAGAACTTTCAGAGAGATGTGAGGAAGTATACTTCACTGAAACAGCGATGGAAGCCTGAAACAGATACTTGCGGATGTGGTACAGGTGAAAACAGTATGTGGCTTCAAGTATGCATGTGATACACATGGGGGAATGTTAGTATAGAGGAAGTGAGGAGGAAGTGTCACTGGAGACTAGTTAGGGTCTGCGGAGACAAACTAAGCAGGGACCATGTGGGTAGACTGCATGGGCCAAGTGATCCTTTTCCACCAACTTCTCTGTTTCTATTTTTCTAGGCTTGGCATTTTTAAAGTAAGACCACCCCACTCAGAATAAAGGTACCACTTCCCGGACTGTGATTTATCCTTACCTACTGAAACCATGGTTTCATAATTCTGCACCATCACTTCCCTGTGAAGCTCCTTCTCTTGTTTGCTTAACATCTTCCACTCCTCATCTGAAAAATTGACAGCAACATCTTCAAAGGTTTCTGGTACCTGAAAGGACAAGTGATGTGTTAATTGATCTTGATTTCAGAGCACACAATGAGAAATCTGCAACTTTTCATCAAGAAGGGAACAGTCAAAGTTACAATTTGCAACCCAAAGTAGAAGCATGAAGTGGTCACCTATTCACCAAGGCTAAATCAATTCTCCCTTTCACCTAAGTGAGTGATGGATTGACAAAGAGTTCAATGATCAGAAGGGGGAGCTAACAGGCAAGTTGGAAGCTCCTTATTTTTAGTAGCACCAATACAAAAGTAACAATGGCTTGGTAATACAGGACTTTTTAACTTTATTTATGTAACAAACCCCTCCTAATAGTAGGGGGGGAGGAGGTTGTTAGCATATGTGTCCAGAAGGGGAATGATGCCCTCACATCATCCTCTGTGGGTGACACTGATGTGGGAGGAGCTACAGTGAATATATAGATAGGGTGCACTCGAGGGAAGAGGAATGGTGCCCTGACATCATTCTCTGTGGGTGTAGCAGATGTGGGAGGAGCTACAGTGAATATATTGATAGGATGCACTCAGGGGAAGGAGAATGGTGCCCTGACATCATCCTCTGTGGGAGAAGCTGATGTGGGAGGAGCTACAGTGAGTATACAGATAGGGTGTTCTCAAGAGAAGGGGAATGGTGCCTTGACATCATCCTCTGTGAGTGAAGCAGATGTGGGAGGAGCTACAGTGAGTATATATATATATAGATAGGGTGTCCATAAGGAAAGGGGAGTTGTGCCCTGACATCATCCTCTGTGGGTGAAGTTGATGTGGGAGGAGCTACAGGGAGTATATAGATAGGGTACTCTCAAGGGGAGGGCAGTGTTGGGTAAGTTACTTTTTCTATTACTTTTGGAAACTTGTTCCAGAAAGCTCTGTGCAGTCACTAGCAAGGATGGAGAAGTACTGGAAAATGTAATACACCTTACAGTTACAATTACATATGTCTTTTTATACAAAAGAAATACGTAACTGTAACTGATTACATTTATTTGAAAGTAACTAGTAACTAACCTATTACTTTCAAAAAATGTTATCTTCTATAGTTATTTATTATTTTTGTATTGTTTTTGTATAAAATAAAATAAGTAACTATAATCGTAAGGTGTATTACTTTTTCTAGTACTTATCCATCCTTGCTAGTGACAGCACAGAGCTTCCTGGAACAAGTTTCCAAACGTAATAGAAAGTAATAGAAAAAGTAACTTACACAACACTGGGGAAGGGAATGGTGCCCTGACATCATCCTCTGTGGGTGAAGCTGATGTGGGAAGAGCTACACTGAGTATATAGATAGGGTGCACTCAAGGGAAAGGGAATGGTGCCCTGACATCATCCTCTGTGGGTGAAGCTGATGTGGGAGGAGCTACAGTGAGTATATAGATACTGTAGGGTGCCTGGATCCTTGAGGTTATATAGATACATAGATACATAGACACTGTCAGTAGATACAGACCTATGGCCCACCCAGTCTGCCTATTTGAGCTTGTAAGTTCCCTTTACATTTTTCTAGAAGTCTGTATGCCCCTTACCCCTAACCTCCAGAATTCCCTTATGTCTATCCCATGCATTCTTAAATCTTGTGACTGTTTCAGCCCCACCTGTTCATCTGACAGGGTGTTCCACTTGTCCACCACCATTTCTATGAAGAAATTATTCCACCCATCTCCTCTGAATCACCCTCCCTCCAACCACATCCCATGTCCTTTAGTCCTGGAACATCTTTTCTTTGCTGGAAAATAGTGTATTCCTGCACCCTGTTCCTCCCTGTAATGTCGTATGTCTCTGTCATATCCCCCATCTCCCTCCTCTCCTCCAGGGAGTACATATTCAAGTCCTTCAGCCTGTCCTCATAAGACTTGTGATACAATCCCAGGACTGTCTTTGTTGTCCTCCTGTGAACCTTCTCCACCCTGTCTATGTCCTTACCTAGGTAAGGTCTCCAGAACTGTATACTGTACTTTAGGTGGGGCCTCATTATTGTCTTGTATAGTAGAATTATGACTTCCTTTTCCTGTTGTATTCTGTGTTCCTAGGACTAGTAGTTAGTGTTCTAGGTGCCAGAGTGGCAATACAGAGTGGTCACTACATGTGTCCTCACTGGGTATGCGCCCTAGGGTTGCAGGTGACTTATCAGCTGCGAAACTCAAGGTATAGTGCCAGCTGAAAGCAGTAACCAGGCACTGCCATCAAGGTGCTGTGGAGTCAGGCATACTCCAGTGAGCCTGGCAAAGGGAGGCACACACTATACCAAGAGGCTGGCCGAAGGACTTGGGCAGAGGGCATAGCAGACCCTCAGTGTATGCTGCCATCTGAAAGTCAGATCCTAAGAGTGGCAGGAGGTCCTAGACACCTTGCCACAATAATGGCACTGGTGTAGCATTGAGTAGGACCCTGAAGAGATCTCAGGAACCCGAGATATCTCCCGTATCACTGGGACTGGTTGGCGAGGATCTGGGGCTTTGCCCATAGTTTGAGAGTTTCGAGTGACCACCAAGAGGCTACAGGAATCCCAAGAGTGTCTCTTCAAGGGACATCCCCCGAGGGCTTTCAGGCCTGAGGCAGGTTCCCATGAAGTTCACTGTGACCATCCTAGTGGGGGGGGGGCAAGTCATCTGTCCTGATATCATCAAGAACCCAAGAAAAAGACAAAGCAAGCACTGTATATAGACAGAAGATGCCAGGTAAAAGCCTCATCTCCATAACTTATGTGAGGAGGGTGAAGTTACCAAACAGCATTAGGATATCCTATGGCCTGTGTCATCAGAATGCCATCCTGGTAGAGGGAGTTGTAGGGCCCCCTGTGTATGCACCAAAAGAGCGCGTGTGGCTGATGTCCATTAGGTTTAGAGACCTGATGAGGGAAGTACTAGCCTGATATGTTCCTCGGACTGGGAGTTCACTCTGACAGCCAGCCCAGTGGCACGGAAGGTTGAAGTACTGGATGCCGCACTCACAACCCTGGTTCAGTTGCTGGGGGTTGGCCAGGAAGGGAGAGGACTGAGCCTCCAGGGGACAGCCTTCCTCTACCAGGGAGGGGGGAAATGGTGCTGAGTTCCAGCCTGGCCCCCTAGTAATGGCTGGGGGAAGGCAGCCATGACCATTACATACAGGGTCAGGGTAATGGCAATGGCAGATGTCCTGCACAAGGGAGCATGTGAAGGGCCATCTTAGGCAGTTGCATGCTTGCACCCCTAAGTGGAGAAAAACAATGAAGTGGTGGTTGTTCCCAGCCACTCACAGGCCCTGTACCCACTGAGCATAAGGTTACCAGATGTCCTCTTTTACGAGGACAAGTCCTCTTTTCCAGCAGACAAATATTCTTCATGTACCTTCTCTATCCTGTTGCACTATTATTATTTTTATATTTTTTTTACTCTCTTCTACCCAGGACCTCCTTGTAAATGAGCTGTGAAGGCGGTGGAGACTTTAAACCTATTTACTTCGGGTCTGGTACAAGGGCTCATCGGGGGAGGAACTAAGTGTCCTATTTTTGTCATCCCAAAATATGGTACCCCTAGCTGAGCACCCAGACCATGCTGTTAAATACATGTCCACAGATCCTGTTGGAAAGTCAGGGTAATGGGTTTGGGAGCATTTGGCCTTCCCGGGGAGTACTGGGGCAAGTAATTAACTACAAAAAGAGATTTCACCCTGATATTATTGGTTGCTTGACAGCATGCTGTGTTCTGTAACAAATAATGGTGCATATGTTCAGGTAGCACCACTAGAAGAGCAGAGAAGCCAGGTTTTCATACAGAAGGGGGAGAGGAAATCCCCTGGCACCCTGTTATTTAAGAAGAATGGAAAGAGAGTACAAAGGATCCTTGCATGTTGAACCAAAAAGGAGAGAGTGCCTGAGACCATGTTCTAAGGGTGAATTGCTGAGGGTAAGGGATGGATAGAATGCCGTGCAGCAGGTGGTTGCTAAGCCACTAGCAAGCCTTACAGTCAGACAATAGTTAAAATGGCTACCCAGTAAAACAAGAGTTACTATAGTGAATGGTGTAGGAGGTGAAGATCTTAGGCCCATGACTACCCATATGAAAATGAAATATATGAAATATATTTTAAAATATATTATTAACAATATATTTACATATAGTGAAATATATTCCACTCTACTTATTTTATAATATATTACAATGTATTGGAAAATCAATATATTTCAATATATTTAAAAATGTGCAAATATGTTGTAAATATACATTTTATTGCCACTTTAGTATACTATCGGCCGGATATTTAGAGCTGTTGCGCATGGCGCAACCATGGACTTGAGCTGCCGAGCGATATTCAGAGACAGCGGCAGTGCAGCACAAATCCCACTGCGCCATGGCACAATTATAATGTATGTAGTGCAACTACAGGGGGCGTACCCATGAATATGCGGCGCAATGGGATATTCAACCGGGAACCCATGGTGCAAGTCCAGAGCAAATCCAAGATGCGCTGGGGGCAGACTTGTTCCCATAAAAACCTGGCTCAAACACACAGACAGCAGATGCGCAACCTTGTGCCCAGACAGAGAGGGAGGGAGTGAGAGAGACAGACACCCTGAGAGATAGAGAGAGAGAGAGAGCAAGAGAGAGGGACGGACAGACAGAGTGGGAAAGGCACCCAGGGAGACACCCACAGTGATGGAGGGATGGAGAGTGCCCCATTCCTAATGGAGGCAGTAATGAGGGGTGTGAGGAGGCAGGAGGAACACCAACATGGCCGACAAAGGGCCCAGTGGCAGTACACCTGACACAGGTGGTACTGTGCCCACATCACATTCAAGAACTACAGTGACACCAAGACAGTGGGCCAGTACCACCTGAACAGGGCAATTCTGAGGCAGCTCTGCGAGCTGTGTAATGAGGAGATGCAGGCACCCACCAGACGGAGTCATGCTATGTCAGTGGAGACCAAGGTGACTGCAGTGATGTGCTTGCTTGTCATGGGCACCTTCCAACGACCAACCGGGGATACCATTGGGATCACCCAGTCGGCCACGTCCTGCCTCCTTACACAGTATCTCAACATTCTGCTGCCATGTGTGTTGGAGTACATACAGTTCCGCAGCACACAGGCAGAGTGTACAGCAAACATGCAGGCCTTCCACAGGGTGGCACGCATGCCAGGCATGATTGGGGCAATTGACTGCACCCACGTGGGCATCCGCACACCACCTGACCCTGAGGGCCCAGTCTACATCAACTGTAAGGGCTACCCATCTGTCAACTGCCAGGTGGTGTGCGATGCCATGGGGTGCATCATCAATGTCTGCACCACGCTCCCAGGAGTGCACATGACGTATTCATCTGGCACAGCTCTGCGCTGTGCCAGAGCTTTGAATGTGGGGACATCCCCACAGGCCACCTAGCGAGTGAGTAGGGCATGGTCCGGGGTCAGCATGGCACAGCCAAGGGAGGAGGGAGGGCAGGCAGTGCGGACATGGTGGGGTGAGCAGTGGGGAGAGGGACACAGATGTGTCATGGCACAGCAAAGGGCTAACCATGTCCATTCCCACACAGGTGACCCCACATACCCACTGAGGCCATGGCTGCTCACCCCATACTGGCAACCAACGTCACCCTCAAGGAAGAGAGGTACAATGAGGCATGCGCAGTGTCATTGAGTGTGTCTTTGGCATGCTGAAAATGCATTTCTGATGCCAAGACAGGTCAGGCGGTGCCCTACAATATAGCCCATTGAAAGCCTGTGGCCTATTCCTGGCCTGCTGCATCCTGCACAACATGGTCATTGACCATGGGATAGCTGTTGAGGCAGATGATGGTAACAGTAGCGGGTATGATGGTGTTAATGTGCCACAGGGCGGTGGGCAGCCACTCCATGGCAGACAGAACCCAAGACTGGCTGCGCAGGCAAGGTGCCACAGGGATACCATTGCACAGAAGCACAATAGTGAACGCAGGTGAGTGCAGGGACACACATACATGCACAGGCCACACAGAGCAGCACACCACATACAGCCCTGGATGCAAGAGGTGGAAGGCATGTTGGGAATGGGGTGCACAGCAGGCATGGGGAGGCACCGGCACAGAGACGTGTGCACACACACACAGCACAGGCATGTGCACACACACACACACACACACACATACAAACTGCGGACCATGGCATGGATCAGAGGCATGACACCGGTGCACAGGTACAGCCGGCGTTGCGTGGAGTGGCCATCATCACACCCGTGCCACACATCCCAGCAGCATGGACAACATACACGGGGGCATGTGGCACAACAAGCCAGTGTAACAACACAGGCATGCCGTACTGACATCGCACATGCGTACATGGGCCAGCAGCAGACAGCGGTGCAGGGCAACAGACACATCAAGGTGGCCGTGTGTTCCCACGGCCACCATGGCCACATGGGTGGCTGCGCCTTGGCCGATCAGCAGACGCAGGCTGCACATGGACCATGGGGTGTGTGTCTAACACATCCCCCAGGGGTTGATGTCCGGGACCATGACTGTGTCCGTGCAGGGGTGTAGAGGCAGCCAAACAGGCCAGCCCCTGGTCTGCCTGGGATGTCTACATGAGATCACGGTGTCTGCTGTGCTGGGGTCACCAGATGCCAGGACCGTGGGGTGGACAGTGCACTGCAGGGGGTCCTTTGCGCATGGCAGAGCCCAGTGGATGCCAATGATGCAAGCCCTGCTGCGATGGTACCAGTCATGCAGTCCAGTGCCGCCACAATGCCACTAGCCATGCAGTCCATCGACACGATCGTGACCTCCTGTGACTGGCGGAGCCCCTCCATGATGTGCGCAATGCCCCTATCCTGCTGCTCTGCCAGCTGGCACACCTCCGCACATAGTGCACACATCTCCATGGCTAGCAGCACCTGGTTCTCCACAGATACGTGCAGCAACCGTGTGTGCTCAGCCAGGCACTCAGCGTCCTGCGTACCCTGTCCAGGGTGCTTGGCCACAGGGGGTGATGCAGCGCACTGCCCAGCCTCCCTGTTTGGTGGACACTGCACAGGAGGCTGTACCGTGGGTCCAGTGATGTCAGGTGCCCCTGCGGCAGACCCTGTGCCACACTGCCTTGTAGAACCCACGTTCTGCTGCTGGCCAGTGCCATGCCCTGCTGCTGCTGCGCCAGCACCACCACCCCCCGTCATGTACGGTGGTGGCGCCACACACCACCGTGCAGATGGGGATGGGTGGCAGCTGTGCAGCTGCAGGCACAGCGCCGTGCCCTGATGTCACCTGCGATGCGTCCAGGGTCGTGTCAGGCACCATGTCCCCAACGCTCTCCAGGATTAACGTAACGTCATTATCAGAGCTGGACACATCCCCTAGCTGGGTCTCTGTACACAGCACACTCAGGCTGTCATTATGCATGAACCCAGCCAGGGCAGCATCCAGCACCAGGTCAAGGACATCTAGCTGCTCAGCGGTGCCCACCCACAGCCTGTCTGGGCCAGGCACACCAGTTGAGGTGTATGGTTTATCCTCTGTGGCCATGGCTGAGGCAGTCCCTATTCCCTCCTCCCCATGGAGGTGTGATGGTGCTGCAAAGGAAGAACAGTGCATCAGTGTTGTAGTAACAGTCCCGCTGTGCTCCCCTCCATGGTGTGAATGCGGCTGATGCCACATGCCGCCCCGTGGCCATGCATGCCAGCGGTGACACACACAGGTGGCATGCAACACAGCGGCAGGCACACCCACATTGCCATACCCACCCCTGCCAGACATGTTGGTAGGGTGCATACTCACCGTGCAGGGATGGGCTGCCGCCTTTCTGGAATCTTCCACAAGGGATGCCCTCCACTGCTGTGCATCGGATGGTGGCTGCCACCAGTTCCTCGGTGGCCGACAGGGTGGGCACAGTGGACGGTCCACTGCCGGTCACAGAACGGGATGTATAGCCATCACCTTCTCCTTTATCCTCCTCCTGTCGGTTCCAACCTTCTTTCTGCACCCCTGTGCACCACACTGGTGTTGTCCGTGCTGGTTCACGTACGCCGCCACCCCATCCCACCCTGCAGACCTCTCCTGGGGTGTGCCAGTGGCACCACTGAGGAGCTCCTCCCTGTCAAGGTATGCCTTGAACAGGGCATTTGTCTCAGCTTTCGTGAAGTTGGGCCTTCTCTTCCGGGCAGGCCCATGCCCCTCCTCATCCTCATTCCCATGTTCTGACATGTTGCTACCTGTGGACAGTGACAGCATGTCATGTCGTTGTCAGCATGGGCCCTGTAAGTTACTCATTGCATTGTTTGTGCATGTCTCTGATGCCCTGTGGCAGCATCCACTTACCTATTGCGGTTGCAATACCGGTCCGTGGCCTGTGCTGTCTGCTGGCACTTATATGGTGTATCACATGTAAATGAAATATTGCGCAGTAGTAATGATATGCTAATGCACCCCACTGCGCAGCTCATTAGCTGATGAGGTGATCTGCATACGGTGGCTGAATATCGTGAAATTTCTCCTTGCGCAACCCTTGAAGCAACCCTGTGGTGCATGTCCGGCACAAGCATGGTGTGCGGTCCCACAGTGCACATGGCATTGCACAGGTCTATCGCGCATCCTACTCAACATGCATGTGGCGGTGCGATTGAGCATGTGGCAATGGAGTGGCATTACGCATGTAGGGCACATGTGTGGTCGTGCGCAGGGTCACGACTCCTGACCCCACTCACCCCTGACCCCGTGCATCCCTGAACCCATGCCCCTGCCAGGCACGTGCATTGTGCGCATGTCCGTGAATGCACAATGGACCTGAATCATGCATCACCATGATGCATAATTACATCATGCCTTCCCGATCACTCATCTAACACCAGCTGCATCCACGTGCGTGTTCTCCTCACCAGTCACGCCACCATTGCAACCTGTCAGTAGCCATGGCACAGCGTCGGACATGGAGGGCTCTCAACTGGTCTAAGGTTAAAACTGTCAACCTTGTGGCCATGGTGCAGCCTTCTGAAGCTCAGCTGCATGGCAATGTGACACTGCAGCAGGCCAGGGGTGACATCTGGGTGCAGGTGGCCACAGCTCTGGAGCGGCTCACAGGGATGGCATGGAGTACAGAACAATGCCGCCACAAGCATGGGGACCTGTGGTGCAGGGATCTGGAGCAATTGCACTGGATGCAGGTGTGCGTACAGCATGGGGCAGTGCCACAGCCAGGTAGGTGTGCGCAATGGGCATGCATGCCACAATGCCCATCAGTGGTAGTTGTCAGGCTGTGTGGTACAGTCCGCAGCTGGGGTCCAGCACAGTCCTGTTGGCTGCTGCATGTCATGCATGGCTGCTGCATGCATTGCTGACATGCAGGCATGGGGAGCCACAGGATATTCAGGGACACGCCATGCACAATGAGGGCTGTGCAGTGGAGGTGGGCTATCCATGCATGCCTGTGTACTCATGACCCCCCCTCTCTACATGTTTACCACAGGGTCAGAAGATCGCAGGCAGGCCAGGGAGGCCACTGAACAGGCAAGGGGCCAAGGTGGGCCACGGAGGGCTGCAACAGCTGGGAGGCACATGCCAGGTAGGTGTGGCTGGTATTGCTGTGGGTACTGGTTCAGGCCATGGTGTCCACATTCCTATGCCTGCAGACCTTGGGGGCACACCTACCATTGTCCGTGCCACCATTGCACGTGCTCTGGCAGCATTGTGCTGGCTGGTGGGGGGGAACGTGCACGCAGCCACCACATTGTGTGCTACGATGGTGCCAATGCTCTGTGCCTTGTGCCCATGCGCACATTGGCACACTGTGCTACACCATCTGACTGGCAGTGAGATTGCGGTGTGGTGTGTGGATGGCTGGTGTGGCCCCCAGGTGCAGGTACAACATAGCCCCACAGTGGTGCGTGCCCCCACAGTCCGATGCATGCTGTGGGTAGGCTAAGGTTTGAGGGGCATTGCACTGATTGGCTGTTCTGTCCCTTCCCCTAGGTGGTCACAGGCTGGTTGCCAGGTGGGCTGCACGCCAACAGGGCAGGGACAATGGACGGATCCTGGCACTACAGAGATGGATTCTTGCGATGCAGAGGAGGCACATGATTGAGACCACGGCATTGAGGCATGCCATACAGCGACTGCAGTGGTCTGTGAGGAGCCGCAGATAGGGAACTATAGTGCCCTGCCTTGTATATAGCCCCCATTCTTTCCCCACACCTGTTTCCCTGCTGTCCCACATCCTGTTGTATAGCCCCTTCACCCTGTCCCCGTCCTCCTCTCCTCCTCCCCGATCCTTGCCCTTGTTATCGCCCTGTTTGTACACTGTTCTATAAAGCTTTGCTTTTGCTATAGGCCTGTGTCCATGTCTGCTTAGCAGGTGGCGTGAGGAGCCATGCTGCACATGTGTGTTTGTGGTGATTGGTGCCCACTCAGTGGTGGGTCAGTTCATGGTCTGTGTCCCTGTGGTGTCCGTACTGTGTCCAGCACTGTTTCACATGGTCATGGCATGTGTGACTGTGTGTCGGCCATGTTTGGTGTGTCACTGTGTGGTTGGTGTGGTGCTCTGTACTGGGGTGGACGTTCAGGGGGGTGATCATCTCTGCACGGGGTCCTTGTATTCCTGTGGACTGTTCTGCCTGGTGTCATATGGATGTCACTGTGCACTGTTGTGCTCACATGCTCATGGGGGTGGCGCCTGCCTGTGCCTTGTGCCTGGGGCGGCTGGCACTGGTGGTGTTGTTGGCACGGGGCCATGTGTGGTGTTGCTTCCAGTGCCTTGTGGGTTACAGGGTGGTGTGAGTAGGCGGCGGCCATGGCGGGCATGCTGTTGGGCTGCCTCAGGTGGGTGTCTGCATGTAGTCTGATGGGAGCGGTCTCCCCATATCCCCATGGCTAGCCAGACCATCTCTGGGCTGTGGGCTGCAGCCCTGGTGTGTATTCTTGGTGACACGCCATGCTGTGGCTGCTGGTGTGCTGGCTGGCAGGCCTGTGCTGGTGGTTGCGGTACCTTCCCTGCAGTGTGGGGCTTGCCTGGCTAGATTGTGTCTGTATTCAGTGGACCAACAGCATGGTGGGGTGGCTGTGCCCGGGACCTTTCACTGTTTGGTGTGGTTGTACTGGGGCATGGGGGTGGCCTATCCTGTGCCGCTGTTACACTGTTGGCCCAGGGGCGTGTGCCACTGGTGGTGGCTGGCCAGTGTCGGGGCCACGTCTGGGGGCATCTGTCACTGTCAGTGTAGCAGATGGCTGGTCTGTGCTCCTGTCAGTGGCGCTGGTGTTAGTCTCCATACTGGGCTTTGTGTGGACATGGGCAGGACACTTGGGACTGGTATCGGGGGTGTGGGTGTGAGTGCTGGGCTGCCACAGTGTTGTGTGGGTTACTATATCTGTCCTTGACATTCACTGGATGCCTTGGGTTGTCCCGCTGTGCTAGGCAGTCATTAGTGCTGTCTCGTTTCTGTGGGTCTGTATGTTTGTGTTCCTTCCCCTGTTCTGCTGTGCATTGCCGTGTCACTTGCCGTCCCACACTGTCCCTCTGAGCCATTGCCCCAGGGGCCACTAGGTGTGTGTGTGCCTTTCCACTGTCCTGTGCATGGCCCTGTGTGCCATCCTGGCCAGTGTCTGCACATTCGTCCTGTGCATCTGTCCGCCTAGACTGACATCTGCTCATGGTAGTGCACATGTCCGCTGTGTGAGGTTCCGCGGTGCTCCTCCCCACATCGCCGTGTGCCCTGTGCGGCACTGTGTGGCCTGTGCCTCCCTCAGCCCTGGATGCCTGCTCTTTGTGCCTGCCTCATTCCTGGCACTGTGCACTGGGTGCACTGTGGGCCTGCCTGATTGGTGTCTGTTGCATGTCCCTGCCATTGGCATGGTTGGGGTGGCAGGCTTTGGACGGGGGCGTGTTCTGGAATCAGTGGCCTTGGGTTGTCTGTGCACCTTTCCTTGATGCCCTGTGTGCCCTCCAGATTCGTGCATCTGTGTTCCTGGATGGGCCCTGCTGGGGGTGTCCTGTGTCCACTACACTCTATTTCCTTGCCTCCTTGCCCCTGCTGCCTGTGGCTCCTGCCCTGCTCATTGGGTTTGTGCTCAGGTTTACACCGTGCATCCATGGTTGAGCCAGCGCATCTCTGGTTGTGCTATGGCACAACTGTGCCATATTCAGCCAACTTGCGCAGGTACTTGTCAGGTGGTGCATCCTCTGAATATGGCTCCTGGCTTGCCCTGACGCATCTCACTTATGCTGCGCTGGACTTGCACAGCCTTTGGCGCAGTTCTGAATATCCGGCCCCGTGTATACTGTAGTGCAAAATATTGGTTAAATTCTAAATATATTGAAATAAGAATGGTAAATATATATTATTGGTATATTGCCAATATATGTATGTGTAATTTTTTGCATTTTAAATGTTGTTTCCTATATTTAGAAATATATACATAGGCCCAGATATTCAAAAGGGTTGCGCATGGCGCAACAGTGTTGCGCCATGCACAACCCACTGATGTGCCCCGCACGGTATTCAAAAGGGAAAAGTGTGCGCTACATCCCGGCGCGGAGCGCATCAGTAATAGTGCGAGGCACAGGTGAGGGGCGCCCATGCATACCCACACAGCCCGATATTCAGCCGGGATGTACAGAGTCATGCATGCGCAACCCCACCTGCACCTGCACAAAGTTAAGCCAAAAAAAAAAAAAGAAACAACTGGTGGCCACCCACAGGTGAACTGCCGCATTGCAGGGCGCAACACAGCAGCTGCTACCTGTGGGTGGCCACCCGAGTTCCTGCCGCACCTGGCGGCGCCCCCCAAGCCCCATCGCGGGCATCCGTGTAGCGAAATCCCTCCATCCAATATCCCTGGTGGTCCAGTAGACCTCTATGTGCCCGATCGCGGGCATTTGTCCTGAAGAGTAAGCCCCCGTCCTATATCCCTGGTGGTCCAGTGGACCGCCTCACCGATCGCAGGCATCAGTAATGAACCCGCCCCCAAGTCCAATATCCCTGGTGGTCCAGTGGACCAATCGTGAGCATCTGGAAGTCATCAAATACCCTACTACCCTGGTGATCTAGTGTACCTCCCACCCCACCGCCCACTGAGCCCCACTGCCCGCCCCGTCAGCGGTGGGCGGCAGCACCCGCCTGCCACCCGCCGCCGCCGTCTGACAGCTCGGTGGGCTTCATGCCGATGGTTCTGGCGTGAGCCAATGGGCATGCAACTATACCGTACTACTCAGTCCAGATATGTGAATGAATTCATTCACATATCTGGACGGAGTAGCTCTGGTATCAAACTCTCACACAATTGGCTCACACTGTGAACCCTGGTGTGCAGCTCTACCGAGCTGTCAGTCGGTGGGCTGCGGGGCGGCAGGCGGGTGGGTGCTGCCCGGCTGACGGGGAGCGGGGCAGTGGGGCTCAGTGGGCAGATGGGGTGGGGGGTACACTAGAGCACCAGGGTAGTAGGGGTAATTGATGACTTACAGATGCCCACGAGCAGGCTGAGTGTGGCCCACTGGACCACCAGGGATATTGGACTTGGGGGGGTTCTATTACTGATGCCCGCGATCGGGCTGAGTGCAGTCCACTGGACCACCAGGGATATAGGACTTTCTTTTTTTTTTTTACATGAATGTCCACGATCAGGCTGCAGGGGGCGTCGGTCCCTGACGGCTGCTGTCTGGCAGGGCGCCAGGCGTAAGTTGTCGGGGATCGGCGCACCTGCATGCTAATGGCATGCAAATGGGGCCGTAATGAGATGCAAATGGCCCCCTGTGCGCCTTGCATAAATTATGGCCCCATTTGCATGTCCCCTTTTGAATATCGCAGGTCCTGTGCATGGCGCAATGGCACTTGTGCTAGCGCATCTCTATGCTCCACTCTGGCCACTTGCGCTGACGCAGTGCTACTGCGCCATGCACAGTGGGGGTGGCCAGGGTGCGATATTCAAAGCTGCTGTGCCATAGCCAGCTCCGTTGAATATGCAGGCACACCCCGGCGCAACAAAGTTGAGCTGCACCCAGGCTTGCGCCACAGTCTGGCGCAGTTTGAATATCCGGGCCATAGTATACATGCGTAATACATATTAATATAACTATTAACTTACCCAGACAAAAACAAAGGGAATTATTTATACCTCTGTCTATACAACTGGAGTTCATCTTGTTAGTTTTCATGGAGACACGTACATTGGAATTATTATTTTACAGTGCAGCTATACCTCAAACATACATTTTATACATTTATACTTACACATATGCCTTATCTCACATTATGAAAAGGTTCTTGGAAATGCTACAATCTGATTGGCTGTTAGGATTCCAACAGCCTTACATTAATCCATGTTATACTGTCAGGTACAGCCTGATCACACTGGCACATGGATTCTTCCTGTCAGCATTCCATCCTCTAGCACTGCTAAATGACTGGAATGGTGCATTCTGATTCTGAACCAGCATTCTTAAACTGTTGGTGGAAGAACTATTTTATTAAAAATCTCCCTCTAAATGAGGAAAACATTCAAAATGTATTCTTTTAACCCTCTTCTTTTGTAACAATTTTTATGTTGGCACGCTTGTGCAGCCAACATCGTGGGACAATGCAGCTTTGGAGGCGCGGTCACTGTTGGGCGAACGCAGGGCATGCACCAGTAGGTGTGTCCCGCAATCCCGAATCAGCCTGCATGCCAGCACCACACCATGCATACATAATGTGGTGAGCACATCTAAGAAAAGATCCGCTGCAATCCGAGCAAAGGTCATCAGAAGCAGCAGTCCTTTTCTTGCCGCACTCGCTGCCATTATGTACATGGTGGCACACTGGCCGTCGAACTGCCGACTTCAGGGGTGCCCAATCCCCCTGTCGGCTGCCCCAGCCCTCTGTGAATGTGCCGACGGGGGAGCCCACTCCACATCGGCACAAAAGCACCCCCCCCCATTTGTGATATGCGAGGGTGGTGCCCAATCCCCTCTGCTCTTACCCGCCCTCCTTTTCTGGTGTGACAGCAGGGGGCCCCTCCCGTCCACAGAAATAACCCCAATTGTTTAATGCGAGGGGTGCCCAATCCCCTAAGCTCTGTACCCCCACCCTTCCTAACGTGTGCCGACAGGAGTGCCCAATCCCGTCGGCATAGAATCCATTCTGTGTTGTTTGCCAATGAGGGTGCCCAATCCTCTGTCAGCTACAGGACACCCCCCAAACAGTTATGTGGCACGCTGAGAGCCCACCCCAGCGCGCCAAATGCCCTGCAAAAAAAACTGTCCCGCAATGTTTTTGTTTCTTTTTAACCTGTAAAGCGAAACGGTCCCTCTTAGTCTCCGTGCCCTCCTCCCCCCCACCTGCACCCACCCTCTGCGCACTCGCCCCCCCACCCCCCCACTCCATACTTATCTCCGAGTCCAGCGCAACGCATCTTCGGTGGACTGGGAACACGCCTGCACTCTTCAAAGCCGACCGTGAACTGAGGAAATGCCGTAAGCTGTATAATGGAATAAATAGGGTTTTTCAACTTTGCTGCATATCTCAGGCACTTTTGCGATTTTGGCTAAATTTTCAACATGGGTTTTGGGACCCCTTCTCGTGAATTCTTGCACTGTCATGGGGTTGTGGGTCCCGAAGGTGATTTCGCAGTCACTGCGGAATCACCTTTTGGGACCGCTGACAACAAATGACAGTGACACATGTTCATGAGGGGCTCTCAAACCCAATGTTGCAAATTTCGTGGGAAAAATCCAAAACATGACTGTTTTACGAACATGCGTAGCAACTGCGCAATGCACACTCATAAGTTAGCATATTCGCAATATATTCATGCCAGATTCTCAATATTGGCATTTTACCACACCTTCTTGTGAAATGTACAGCTGTCATTTTTCACATCCTGGCCGAAATGTGTTTTCGCACTTCCGGTGCAGAATAGCGCAGTAGTGGTGCGAAATCAGTGTTTGGGACACAATACAAAAATGACAGTGAAACTGTTCATGAGCAGAGGTCCTAAAATGCCTGTGTTGAAAATTTGGTGACAATACTCCATAAAGTGACTGTTTTATGAGCGTGTGTAACAACTGCGCAACGCATGCTCGTACGTTAGCGCAGTCGCACTATTTTCAAGCCAGATTCTCAACATTGGCATTTTACTACACCTTCTTGTGAACTGTGCAGCTGTCATTTTTCACATCCTGGCTGAAATGTGTTTTCGCACTTCCGGTGCAGAATAGCGTGGTCGCTGTGCGAAATCAGTGTTTGGGACACATTACAAAAATGACAGTGATACTGTTCATGAGCAGAGGTCCTAAAATGCCTGTATTGAAAATTTGGTGACAATACTCCATAAAATAACTGTGTTCTGACGTGTGTTGCGCAGTTTGCATGCATGCTCGTACGTTCGCAAACTTCTAATATTCTCACTCCAGATTTTCTACAGTGCCATTGTTCTGCACCTCCTAATGAACAGTATAGCTGTCATTTTTCACATCCTGACCAAAATCTGTTTTCGCAGTTCTGGCGCAGAATAGCGTGGTCGCTGTGGAAAGTCCGTGTTCGAGACACATGATGAAAATGACAGTGACACTATTCATTAGTAGATGCCCTAAAATGCCTATGTTGAAAATTTGGGAACAAAAGTCAATAAAATGAGTGTTTTATGAGCGTGCATTGCACAGTTTGCACGCACGCTCATGACTTTGTGAATTTGTAATACTTTCACTCCAGCTGTTCATCATTGGCATTTTTCCATACCTCCTTATGAACACTGCAGCTGCCTGAAATGTGTTTTCGCATGCCCAGCTGGGAATTGCACAGCTGCTGTGCGAAATCAGTTTTCGGGACAGTTTTCGGAAATGACGGTGACACTATTCATTAGCAGAGGTCCTAAAATGCCTATGTTGAAAATTTGGTGCCGAAACTCCATACGACTGTGTTGCAAGCGTGCATTGCACAGTTTCCACGCACCCTTGTAACTTCGTCAATCTGCAATATTTTCATGCTACATTTTCACCACTGGCATTTGTGCACATCTCCTTATCAACAGTCCAGCTGCCATTTTTCACAGCCTGCCCAAAACGTGTTTCTGCAGTTGTAGTGCACAATGGCGTGCTCGCTGTGCAAAATCACCTTTTGAGACACATTCACGAAATCACAGCACTATGCGTCTCTAGCTCCGCCACTCCCACTGCCAATGCCAGAGTGACAACATTCGGCATTGACAAATGCTTGTTTATAATAGCAATAAGGCACTCCCAGGAGTTAGATTAACAGTCACTTAATCCCCCCCGAGGGGCAATATGGCACTCGGCTGCACCTCATGCCACATTACACTCTTAGGGGGTGATTAACAGATTGTTAATCTAACTCCTGGTCATGCCTTATTGCTTACATTTCATACTTATTACCGGCTTAAATTGGTATTTATACCACCCCATTTTCTTTCACTTTTAGGTCATGGTGAGATCCTACATGTACTTGCTTTCTAACTTGTACCTTTCTTTTCAGTCTGTAAACCAATGTTGTAAATTCAAACTTATTGTAAAATTAGAAATTATTATGATTTTGGCTGCTAAACTATGTTTTTGAAATATGCAAATTAGTTATGTAAATGTACACATGGGTCAAAATTAAGCATTTACAAAAATACATAGCTATATATATCTATACTGTATACACACACACACACACACACACACACACACACACTATAGTTAGGGCTGCGTAGCCATTTCTATGTTAAGCCTCACATTTTGCACTTTAATAACTTTTGAACTGTTTGTCTGATTTGCCTGAAATTCAGAATATAGGAAGATTCATCAAATATCTCTGGATCTGGAAATGTTTGTGTCGACTGGATGTACAGTTGTGGAATCGTAGCGCGTTCAAAAAGTGAAAAATCCCCAAAGTTGTGTTTTCTTTGTCCACCCATAATGCACTGAAGAATGCATTTCAGTGGGTTCAAATTGAGTTGGCTGCATGGGTCCTGGCTAGCACTGGTGCCTTTTGAAGATTTCATGAAAAAATCTTGTTCCATTCAAAAGTGATGCCATTTTTTTTGTCTCCTATTATAGTCAATGGGAAAATTTATATGTGCACTGCGAAAACAATCGTGATCAAATTTTTTGATTAAGCTTGCCAAAAATGTTGTTGAGCTGTCACCATCTTGTTTTCAGTTAGTGATGGACAAAAAATGTTATAACTCAAAAAATACACTACTACAGTTTTGAACACAGGGATCATTGGGTTTACCTAAATGGGCCCTGAGGAACATGCCTATGGCATTAATTTGTGATTAGCTAGCCTGGAAACGTTTTTGAATTTTGTTTTATGTTTTTGATTGTGACATTTTTGTGCCGCGAAAACAATCGTGGCAACTTTAAATATGATCGCAAATACATTTTTTTGATCACAGTCATATCACCCTTATAAAGATAGGAGATTTTTGCTGTCAGTTCATTTTCTTTCTCACTTTATTGTGGCAAGGTGGATTGAGCTATTGGCATGAAATTTTCAGGGTACAAAGCCCTAGTGCCACGGATGTGCCTTTGACTGGTTTGGTGCAGAACACTTCAAGCACCCATAGTTACAACATTCCAAAATTCAGAAATTTCCCCATAGGATAACATTACCGGTGTTGTTTTCCTTTGTCCATTCACTGTGTGAATGTGGATTGTAGTATTGGCCTGAACTTTTCATGGTGGATAGGCTTAGACTCACAGGTGTGCCTTTTTGTGGTTTGGTATGGAACCATTGAAGACGCCCATAGTTACAGCATTCCGTAGTTCAGAAATTTTCCCAAAGGATAATATTGCGGCGCCCATGATGCCTTGCGGCGTCCGTATCTCGAAAATGGTTCGAGATATGGACTTTTTGTCACAAAATTTCTTAGTCCCCCCTAAAGGGGGACTAAATAGAGAACTAGGTTACAAAGCCATAAAAACCCTGAAATTTGATTTTTTTTTCCTACCTTGTACGTTTCCTGAGATATTTGCGAATTAGTCTTCCAGTCGCTCATTTTCATGGCTCTAGGCCACAAATATGACCTCATGCTTACCACTCACATTGCGTTTGGTGCCCCTATCTCAGAAAAGATACGAGGCACGGATTTGGTTGTTTATGCTTGCGTTAACTACTCACTGTCACGATTACAACAACACTTGAATTTTTTTTCTACCTACTATAGTTAACGAGATATGGCCACATTACTGTTATAAGGGCTCCTTGCCTTATAGGGCTGCAGTATGGTTCCATAGCTATGGCCTTGCGCTCACACGCACACACACACACACACACACACACCGTAATGCACAACTGGGCAGCTTGATGGGAGCACGGGGGCCTTTTCTATTACTACTTACATTACACTTTTAAAAAAAGAAAGGAAATTCTTTGCAAAAACTTAATTAATGCATCAGTTAGGGTTGCTTCCATACCGACAAAAGTGTTGAAATTCCACGTTGCATGTGTACAAATGAACTTTGGCCTGAAGCCTTCCAGTAAAGTCAAAGTCTAGAAACCCAAGGGTCCAGTGTTATTTTGTCCCACTATCTAAGGTGCCCACATCCACCAACTACAGTAGACAGTCAAGCAACCCATGCTGCTTAGTGCAAGAGGTTCACAGTTCCAGCCCCACCATATATCCCCAGACATGGGAGTTCCCTGGACCATGCCCACCCCCTTCCAGGGCAGTGATGCAGGTTGATCCCAGTGCTGCCTGAAAGGGAGGGGGACTGCATTTACTTTCTTCTCAAAGTTTTATATGGTTTCAAATAGGACAAAATAATGTATAACTGTATGTTACCCTAGGAATGCAATTGAATATGTCCTTCTCCAAATGTAATTGTAAGTATATACTAAATGTAACTAAATGGCAACTGTATACCTTTTTGCAAATGTAACTGAATGTGTTTTACACTGTCTTGTTAAATGTTCACTGTATGTTTAATAGTCCATCCATATGTACCCCCCAGGTCACACCGTGAGCCGAGCAACTTGTTGTTCAGTGTGACTTCCTGGTGAGACATTTCAATAAGTAAATAAATGTTAAACATCAAACCTAGGATAAAATTGCCGACTTGTCAGTGCACTGGGAGTGCTTCTTCTTGCAATGCCACTGGCCTGGGTTAGGGAACGTGCCTGGGTACTCGGGGTCCAGCATCGCAGATGAGGATGAAGCATCCCAGAGGATGCTCTCAGGACAGCTACCTCCATTGCTATACTACCACCTCTGGGTGTTACTGCACACACTGCCAGTGACCAGGGTTAGGGGATATGCCTGGGCATTCAGGGGCCATCATCAGGGAGGAGGATCAAGGATCCCAGAGGATGCTCTCAGGGCAGCTCTCTCCATTGCTATACCACCACCTCTAGGTAATCACTGGTGGCAGTAAATCTGGAGCAGCTTATGGGGAGGGGAAACTTTAGCCAGGTTACACATTCTTGCATCCCAAGGGAAAGTGTTGTAGAAAAATGGGGAGCCCTGGCCAGTAGCAAGATGATGGTCTGGCCCACAGGTCTTACTCCAGCAAAGTGGCTCTCCTCCAAGATGGATCCCAAATTGCACTTGATGTTGAGGAGCTCTGCCACCCCAGTCACAAGGACAAGCATGGAAAGATGGAACACTGGTAAGCCTGTGAGACACTGGGTGACAGGGCTAGGGAAGATGGACTATAAGGGTACACGGTGACTGCAAGGGGGCATTAACACAGCAACCAAAAATCTAAGGTAACTACTAAAATCGTCTATTACAGCAGTCTGTAGGCTACATTTATATGGGAGTGTTTGAAAAACACTGGAGACCCACAAATTCCATATTTAGGTGTCCTTTAAGGGCCTAGACCAGAATCGTGCACATTAACTTCTTAGCGCTCAGATGGATCATTTGGATCAGCCAGTCTATTAGTAAGCCCCCAACTGCTTGGAACGGAGGAGTTAAACTTGTATTCATTATCTCACAGTGTACTTATTTAACAAGTATTTATTGACTAACTTTGACAGCCTAATGTCATGTGAATAATTAAATTATGTTTATTTATCATTTTGTATTATCGCTGGATATGCTTTGGCACTGAATTCTCAGAAACATGAAAAGATACAGAGAGAAAAAGATACAAGGTCACTCAAGTTAGGACACAGAAATAAAATCATAGTTAAACATTTGAAAATGAACTGACAGCCTTCAAATGCCACTGTCTCTATAGAAATTAATTCAGCTTGATATGAAATAATGTTAAACTAACCCCATGTGCCCAGTTTGTGCTATTTTTAAGCACAATCGTATACAGTAACTTCTTACCTCCAGCTTCATGATCCTTTGTTTGTTTCCAACACCACCTCCTCACAATATGAAACCACACTGTTTAGAATTGTGAGCAGTTGTAATTCTTCAGTGTTTGGAAGCCTTTGGGCTTGGAAAATAATTACTATTCACAGAAAAAAATGTTCCCTCTGCAGCTCCCTTTGTGCTCTGCTCTGCAGTCCTGTTTCGGAAACTAAACTACACTTCCTGTCCACCTCTGGAACCTCTTCCTACCATTCATACCATCTCATTAATATTCATAGCATATTGCAGCAGGGGAAGGGCCAGAAAAGAGTTCCAAAACATGGTAATCCCTTAAAGTGGCAGGACTGCACTGTAGTGTTCAGAGACGTGTTTGTGTCTCTTTGATCATGCCGGCTTCCAGTCCCCTCCCCCCGCCTGCCCCTTTGTGGAAAGAAAGACACCCACCAACTTTTGAGTTCAAAGGACTGCACAACAATTTTATTCAGAAATCAATCCATACAATTACATACACAGCAAATTATTTTCATAGCTGCCTTTTTTACCATAATTCATTGGAAATCCAAACCAATGGCAGGGGAACCTCACTACAGAAAAGAAGGGTGAGTTTTCAGTTGTTTTACTTTCAAAATTCAGGCTGCCAGTATAGCCCAGTGGTTAGAGTAATGAACTGTTAATGAGTCTAGTACATCCATCAGATCTGAGTTTGATTCCCACAGCCTCCACATGCATACTGTATGACTCTGAGTAAGTCACTTAACCACCCAGGTCGCCCCTGAAAGCAGGCACTTGACCACTTGTGCCTACTGGGCCTTACTCGGTTACCAAAAAAATAAAATTCATTTCTCAGTATTTGTACCATTCATTTTCCATTTTTTATCTTTACTCATCAGTTTTTGCTCCCGATATCCCTTCAAATACCCTTCAAATGAATCATCATTTTGAGCAGTTTATTCTGAATCATTCATTTTCCATTTTTACTGTTCCGAACCGTTCATTTTCCTTTTTTTCTTTCATTGTCAAAATTGCTCCCAGTATCCATTCAAATACCATTGAAATGACCCATCTTGTAGCAGTTAAATTATTCTGACCATTACATGTGTGAGCGTGTTTTTTTTTGGGGGGGGTGCTTTAGTTTACTGCTTTTTGCACGAATGATATTAAGTAAGATCAGTGGCTGGGTGAAAAAAAATCCAGGGTGGAACTAAGAAGAGCTGACAGGCTGAAGCAAGGGTATAAGGCATGTTTCTAGTTTCTAGTTATTATATATGGGGGAAGCATAAATCTAAAGAGATAACCCAGAGGGAAGTGGAGTGCATACTGCAATCTAGAGTTCCATTTCATTCTTAACATGGTGTACAGTAGACTAAAATACCCCTGCTTTTATTAAATGAACTGTAAATACACTGCACTGACTTTCTGTCACACTCCTTTACCACTGCATTGCCTTTGTTTTTAGATGCACACTGCAGTATCACTGCACACACTTAGCAATTTTTCTTGTATACTTCTGTATGACTGCATTTTCTCTAGTATTTTTAGATGCATGCTGAAGTAGCACTGCACACAGTTTACAGTGCAAAATTTTTGATAATTCTCATGCACTTTATCTCACACTATAGTTAATATTTGTTATTGCTAATGTAATGAAAACTCACTCTAAATGTTCAAATTGCTTTTGCTACTCTAGTTTCATGAACAGAGCTTTAGAGTCAATTTGCCTGATGCACATTTCTTTAGATTATTTCAATTTAAACAAATTTTTTGTTCATTTTTTATTGTTTCACCATCTCACAGTTAAAGTTACTATCACCTTAGCTTCATACTGTTCATATAGCTTGGTTATGGTGGTTTAGGACACTGTCCTACATGCTGGGCCTTTGGAGATCTTAGGGCTCAGCTCCGGGCAGCATGGGCAGAGATTGCACGCCTCAAATTTCATATTCAAGAGGAAATACATTATAAGAACCACCCGCCATTTCCCCAGCATCCAACGGAAAAACCTCGACCGCAGAGGGTAGTTGGTCCAGGAGGTTGGCAGGTGGTTAGGAGGGGCAAATCGGGTGCCCCATCACTCTCTGCTCTCCAACATATTGCTTCCAAAACCATATAAACACTACAACAGGTATCTGCCTCTATCTCTGAAATCAAACAAAGAGGCAGAAGACACTGCAGAGCAGGACACTGCAGCACAGGAGCTAGCACAACAAAACTCACCCAAATCAGGAACCAAAACAAAAAAGCAAAAGGAAATCCAAAAACTTCTGATCATAGGAGACTCCATGATTCAGGGAGTTGATACCCATCTCAGCCAGGGAGTAATGGTCAGATGTCTCCCAGGTACATCAGCATGGAGAGACACTGACCAGACATAAAATTGTTCACAAAGTAGGAGAAAACATTGATGTCCTAGCACACATAGGGACTATCGATTCGCCAGCCGGGTCAGTTGTGGAGACCAAGGAACACCTGACCAGGCTGGGTGATAAACTATCATCTATTTCGTCTAGCATCTCCTTCTCTGAGATCCTGCCAGTCTGGGAGAGGGAGAGATGGATGGAAGGTCAGAGAAGGGGAGATAGGGAGTTAAACACATGGCTCAAGGGCTGGTGCCAGGAAAAGGACACAGATTTGTAGGGAACTGCAACAGTTCTGGGAGCGAAAGTTCTTTAAATTTGATGGACTGCATCTGACTAAGGAGGGAGTCAGTGCATTGGGGCAGAAGTCTGACGTCTTTGCAGAATATTTAAACTAGCAAATGGGGAGAGGGGTGCAGCACCCCATACGTCAAATGGGAAGAACAACCCTCCCACCTCAGCTAGTGGTCAAACAGGGATTCAGCATGTTTGCAGTTCATTTGCATCACCAGGTAAGAAAAAAGGTTTGTCTCCCCATACGACGCACAGGGGTAATGCCAAACCTCACCCAACAACTAACACACCAAAATCTGGCCATTGGAAAATCATGTACACAAATGCTCCCAGCCTGGGAAATAAGATCCCAGACCTGCAGGCAATAATGTCAGAGGCTAAACTGGACATAGTAGCAATTAGTGAGATATGGTTTACCAGTAACCACGCTTGGGAGGCTTCAGTACCTGGCTATGTACTGTTCAGAAGAGACCAAGGTGCAAAAAGGGGGGAAGGAGTGGCCCTGTATGTCAATGAAAATATCAAAGCTACAGAAATTCAGAATACACATAAGGCCAGAAGAACTGTGGGTCACCCTGAAACAGGAAATGGGACAGCCATAAGAACTGGGTTGTCTACAGGCCCCAGACCAGGGGAGGACATAGACACATTACTGTTAGAAGATATACAAAACATGACAGCTAAAGGGAGGTTCTGATAATAGGAGACTTCAACATGCCAGATACAGATTGGTCAATACCAGCAGGAACATCTGCCAGAACTAGACACATAGTGGATTCCCTGCAGGGGGAGGGCCTCAAACAACTGGTACAGCAACCCACAAGAGACAGGGCTATCCTAGATCTAGTACTGACTAACAAGGAAGGGATCAAAGATCTCCAGGTAGAAGGTCACCTGGGGGCCAGTGACCATCACATGGTATGGTTCAATTTAGCTACATCTAAATCATCCCATTCCAAGGCAAAAATATGGGACTTCAGAGGAGTTGACTTTGATAAGATGGCCAACAGAGTTAAGCTAGCCCTGGCAAAAAGAAACACAGGTGAGGGGGTACAGGCAAAGTGGGCAAGCATTAAGGATGCAATACTTGAAGCAACATCCCATTGTGTTAGACAGAAAAGGAAGTGCAAAAGAAGAAGGAAACCACTTTGGTTCTCAAATACAGTAGTAGAAAAGGTCAGAGCCAAAAGGCTGGCGTTCAGGAAATATAAGGGAACACAATGGGATGAAGATAGGGAGGCATACCAAACTGCCCTAAGGGAAGCAGGGAAAGCAGTAAGGCAGGCAAAGTCCCAAACTGAGGAAAAACTAGTACGAACAGTAAAAGAAGGTGACAAGACTTTCTATAGATACATTAGTGAAAGGAGAAAGTCCAGAGGGGGTATTGCTAAGCTTAATGGAGAAAAGGGAGCATGTGAGGAGGAGGACCCTGTAAAGGCATCTATCCTAAATAGATACTTTTGCTCAGTATTTACTGAAGAGAAGGTAGGGCAGGGCCCACAGCTCAGCATCATGGACACAGGGGAGGAGGTGAGCACTACTCCCTTCACAAAGAAAGAGGTCCTACAAGAGCTTGCTAAGCTCAGGTGGATAAGGCATTGGGACCTGATGGCATACATCCCAGGGTACTTAAGGAGTTAAAGGTGGAACTAGCAGAGCCATTAGCGGAACTGTTTAGTGAGTCTCCGAGCACAGGAGAGGTCCCAGAAGACTGGAGAAGGGTCTATGTGATCCCGCCCACAAGAGTGGTAGCAGGGAGGAGGCGGGGAACTACAGACCAGTCAGTCTTACCTCAGTAGTGGGCAAGATTATGGAGGCACTCCTTAAGGAAAGGATAGTGCAAACACCTGGAATCCATAGGGGCACAGGATCCAAGACAGCATGGGTTTACAAAGGAAGGTCCTGTCAAACTAATCTCATAGATTTCTTTGACTGGGTAACCAGAGTGGTGGACCAAGGGGAGCAGTTGAGTCGCCTCACCTTGACTTCAGCAAAGCTTTTGACACTGTTCCACATAGAAGATTGAAAATAAGTTGCTAGGCTCGGGGCAGAAGTTGATCAACTGGGTGGCAAACTGGTTGACGGGCAGAAAACAGAGAGTGGTGGTAAATGGTATACAGTCAGAAGAGATGCAAGTCACAAGTGGGGTACCTCAGGGATCAGTCCTGGGCCAGTCCTCTTCAACATCTTCATTAGTGACCTTGCAGATGGACTAGAGGGTAAGGTTTGTCTGTTTGCAGATGACACCAAGATCTGCAACAGAGTAGATTATCCAGATGGGGTGGGCAGAATGAGAAGAGATCTGGATAAACTAGCAAAATGGTCAGAAGAGTGGCAACTGGGATTTAATGCAAAGAAGTGCAAGATCATGCACATAGGGAAGAGAAACCCTGAAGCCACCTATAGGCTGGAAGGGGAGTGCTAGCAGTCACAAAGGAAGAAAGAGACTTGGGCATCATCATCACTGATGACCTGAAATCATCCAAGCAGACCTCTAAAGCAGTAGGTAAGGCTAGGGGGGTGTTAGGGTGTATTAGTAGGGGTATCACAAGTCGTAAGAGGGAGGTAATAATCCCTCTTTACAAGACACTGGTTAGGCCCCATCTGGAGTACTTCATGCAGTATTGGAGGCCACACCTTCACAAGGACATTAACCAAATTGAGGGAGTCCAGAGAAGGGCAACCAAAATGGTGCAGGGACTGCATCAGAAGACATATGAGAACAGATTAACAGAGCTCAATATGTATACCCTTGAGCAAAGGAGAGAGAGAGGTGATATGATCGAGGCATTCAAACACCTTAAGGGCATTAACAAGGTGAAAGAGTCTAACATGTTTAAATATAAGAAAAATAGCAGGACAAGAGGACACAGCATGAGATTAGAGGGGGGCTGATTAAGGGGGAATGTGAGGAAATTCTTTTTCACAGAAAAGGTAGTGGATGCTTGGAATGGCTTACCACAAGAAGTGGTGGCTATGAATACCGTGCAGGGCTTCAAACAGGCATGGGATAGGCATAAGGGAGCAATACAAATGACTATGAATAGATAGGCCACTGACAGAGCAAAGGCCGATGGCACATTTATAAGGTAGAAAAAAGAAATGGGCAGACTGGATGGGCCTTGCGGTCCTTATCTGCTGTCAACTTCTATGTTTCTATGTTTCTGTGTAACCTACTCCAGGTATATACTGCTGCGAGTACTGGCATTTAGTGCACTCAAACCAAACAGCTGCCTTCGTGGCATGTTCTATTTTGCACCCTTTCCTAGCCCTGGCAGGAGTCTCTGGAGTCCCATCCCCAGCCTCAGGTATCTCAGCCCACATAGCCATGTTGGCAGGCTCCTGAGTGCTCCAGTCTCTTACAGAAATACAAGTTGGCAGCATGCGTACAGAATGTATGCCACATGCAAAATTGTTCAATGACTGCAGGTGGTTCGCATACACCAAGTGAACCTGAAGCTCATCACTTCGCATGTAGCATACTTGGCATACATGCAGCAGCTAAGTTAGAAAAATTCACATTAAACAATTATTTCTTGATAACAAAAGAGGCCCTTCATTGTTTTTATCTGTGTTGCAACAGTTCCAGTAAAACTCTTCATACCTTTCAGCTCACTGTTGATGTTGGTGGAGAATCCTGATCTTTTCCCCATCACAGCCCACTGAATCCCCTCCTGCACCCAAGCCCAGCCTGCTGGGTTCCTCTCCCACACACAGGCTCAGTCCACTGAGTCTCTCTCTTGCACCCAAGCCAGCACAGTGGGTCCTCCCCTGCACCTACGCACAGCCCAGTGGGACCCCTTTTGCACTCAAGCTCAGCCTGGTGGATCCTTCTAGTACTCATGACCAGTCCAATGTGCCCCCTCTTCAGCCAGGCCTAGCCAGTTGTTCTCTCTTACACTGGTGGGAGGCAGTATAGTACAGTGGTTTAAGGCTTTGAGCTGCAAATCTGGAAACCTGGGTTTGAATCCCACAGCCCCCACTTGCATGCAGTGTGGCCCTGAGCAAGTCACTTAACTTCCCTGTGCTCCCAGGCTGCACCTGTAAACAAGCTTTCAGCTTAGTGTGTCTCACCTGGTTAAACAATTAGAAAAAAAAATAGCTGGCTTTAGCTGCTCTGGCCAGGACAGGATGACTCACACTATCCACTCTTCTTTATCTGGGTCTTCTGATGTTGGTCCTCTTCTAGGCAGGTGAGTGGATTTTCATCCCTAAAAACCTTACACAACATTTCCTTTTACTTTATTTCTACCCTCATCCTGTACCCTATTATATCATATGAGTACTACCCTGTCCCTCTCACTGTTCACACTTCTATGTATCTAATATATTTCCTTTTATTTCTACAGATCTGACTGGATTTTGACCTCTGCCTATCAGGTAAGTACAGTTTTATTTACTCTCTAACTTATCTATACTATTTTTCCTTAAGAACTATGGATCCCCTGTGACTCCTGTGTAACCTTTATTTTACAAGTACTCCCCACCCCATCTCCAGAATCAGGATCACCACAGAGGTTCCCTCACCTGCACCAGAAATTACCCATGATTTAGTTACTTGATGGGGGGGGGGGGGTTAAGCTGTACTGGTGAGCCTGCATCCGTTACAGAGGGAGTCTAGGGGGTTAGTGCCATGAAACTAGCTTCTTCATGAAGGACAGTTGAGAGGTATGGGATAAGTCCCCCAGATCTGGCCCCCTATAGCTGGACCCCCACCTTGCAGCTGGATCCCCCTAGCTGGACCCCCACAACTGAAGACTATCTGTTTGCTGCACCTTCTCTGTGTGGTAACACAATTTCCAATGAAGGACACAATAATTCTGAGGGGTAAAATGAGGGAAGTCCCTCATTATAAGGGATGGTTGATAGGTATGGGACAGTCCCCTTCCCACATCTGGCCACCCTGCACTGCAATGCTAGAGATTTCACAGACTGTCACAGAGGTCAAAAATAACTTTTTCAGCCACTAGCTGGCAGGGCTAGTAACTAGAAAAATCCACCGGCCCACAGGATTTTCACTAGAAACATAGAAACATAGAATTTGAGGGCAGATAAGGACCGCTTGGCTCACCTAGTCTGCCCATTTTTCTACCTAACAGATAAGCTGCAGATCCTAGTTAACCAACAGCTTACTTCCTCCTACCCCCCACTAGGACTGCCTTATGTCTGTCCCATGCATTCTTGAATTCACCCACTGTTCTTGACTCCATGACCTCCTGAAGGAAGCTGTTCCATGCATCTACAACCCTCTCCGTGAAAAAATACTTCCTCACATTACCTTGTTCTTGCACAACTCTTTTTCTGAAAGATGCTACCCTCTTGGACTTTGTTGATTCCCTTGAGGTACTTGAAAGTTTCTATCATGTCCCCTCTCCCCTTTCTTTCCTCAAGGGTATACATGTTAAGCTCCTTTAGTCTTTCTTCGTATGTCTTCTGGTGCAGACCCTGCACCATTTTGGTTGCCCTCCTCTGGACAGCCACCACTCTGTCTATGTCTTTGCGGAGATAGGGTCTCCAGAACTGCACACAGTACTCCAGGTGGGGTCTCACCAGCTATCTGTACAGAGGGATAACAACTTCCTGTTTTCTACTATTGATGCCTCTCCCTATACATCCCAGTATCCCCACAGCCTTCGTTACTGCCTTCTTGCATTGCTTGCCCACCTTTAGGTCATCTGATATAATTACCCCCCCCCCCCGGTCCCTTTCCATTTTTACTGTTGTCAGTATCTCACCCCCCACTGTGTACTCTTCCCCTGGGTTTTTGTTTCCCAGGTGCATTACCTTGCACTCCTTTGCATTGAATCTGAGCTGCCCAGCTGAACTAGCCCAGCATCAATGACCAGAAAAATCACCATTGAAATGAATGGGGCCTTCGAAATGTATATAAGCTCATTTATTTCAATGGCATTTTTTTCTCAATAGTTGTATAGCAATGGCAAATGGTCCTGGTTCAGACCAGGAACCCAGCCAATAGGAAGGGAGACAATAGTGGATGTGACTTCCTATGAAAAGCTCCTGAAGAGGACTGTTGGCACTACTTTTGTGCTAAGATGAGGAAAGTGGACTTCTGGTGATGCCGCGTCCTGAGATGGCTGCTTGAAACAGAGCTCCGAGTACTCAGGTTCAATTTCAGAGCAAACGGTCACCATCAGTGGTCAAGCACCTTGTATTTCTTCAAGTCTTGCCTTCTAATATTATCAGAGAAATGGGTAAAACCAAAAAAGCTACTTTTACTGGCACACGCAGATGTCCTAGTGCACAAATGGATCCTTGGCCTACCAGTCCTACTCCATCCGGATCCTCGGCCCTCACAATGTCAGCAGATGAGGAGGACAACTCCGGGTTGGATGCCACCACCGATTTTATCAAAGCTGACGGACACCGAATGTTAAAAATTCTGTACAGAATTTATGCCAAAATTACCAGGCTGCAGAAGGACTTTAAAAAACTAGAAACTTGCACCACCACAGTCGAATCACAGATGGAAGTGGTGCAGAATGAACACATGGAGTTTGGCAGGTCTCTGGCCTACCTATATAAAAGGGAAAGGGATCTGACCTTGCAGGCAGAGGATGCAGAAGCCCAGACCTGCCGCAACAATGTAAGGGTATTTGGAGTGCCAGAGGGAGTGGAACAAGTTAACATGGAAGAATATATGGATTGTTGGCTCCGAAAAGAGCTAGCTCTTGAGGAGGACTTTACACTCGAAATTGAGAGGATGTATAGGGTGCCTGCCCCTAAACCTAAGCAGGGTGCCCCCCCCGATCAATCCTCATCAAATTTCTGTGCTATCCAGCAAAAGAAAAAATTCTGAGGCTGGTGTAGGGTAAGAAAGATCTCAACCTGGATGGGCAGAGGGTGTGCGTGGACCAGGACTACCCTCCTCTGATGTTGGCAGAAAGGAAGACAACCTTGTCAGTTTTTAAAACACTCAGGGAAAAAGACCTCAAAATACATCTAAGATATTCAGCCAGGTTATGGGTACAAGATAAAGAAGCTGTAAAAAGTTTAGAATCCCTTCTAGCTGCTACCCCATACCCAGAGTCTCTGGGTATATCTATCCCTGATAATAGAGAGGATCAAGCGGCACAGGAGAATGAGAACCTGCTTTGTGATCCACTGCACCAGGGAGCAAAAGAATAGAGAAGAAACATTTATATTCCTTGCTGCCACTGCATGCCGACCTAGCCAGATGGATTCTGCCAAAGTCTGCAACCTGAAGGGAATGAGGTACTGTCTCCCAGGAGGTACCACATAGCTCGTTACCTCTGATCCGAGTCCTAGCACCATAAATGGTTTTCAGCCTTCCGGAACCCCCAAGATATTTAATTGGGATTTACCAGATTGGTGATTCTTTCTTTCTCGCTGTCCCTGTGTGAAATCGGGCCTCCTTCCTTCTCCTTCTCTGCCAGTTTTGGGCACTTCAGAGGCGGAACTGTTCTATACACAGCAGGAGTTCCCACTGTTCTTCCTGTAGGGAGGGACCACATTGAATGTGCATACACTTCCTGTCTTTTGTACAGCTAAGAAACCACCAATGCGACATCAAGCTCTGCTACAGAGGGACTCTCTCGTAATTTGTATTTCAACAGGAGTCTGCAAAGAATGGTGCAATTACTTTCTCTAAATACATTTTGAAGGAGTTGTTGATGGTTTCTTTTATCTCCTTTATGTAACCCCTAGGTGGCGCTATCCCATGGGCTACTACCCCTGCCTGCTTGGCTAGTCACAGATTAAGGGGCCTGAGTTCTGAAACAGGTGCCTTCACCCAGAGGTCAGGGTTGGTAGTGGTCAAGCTAACCTGGGCACAGCCCTCCGGGATACTGTAACCCCCCCTCTTTTCCCTCTAGTGGCCTGAACACTGTACAATAATCACTTTCACAATACCCCTGGTACACCACACAAGTACCTACACTATTTGCACTTACCACCAGGGCTGATTCCTCTGGCTCGACCCTGGGGACCCCCTGTAAAACAAGGTTAAGCACAGCAAATAGCAACAGTACAGTACTTTGAGCACAAACTGGCGCCACAGTCAGATTACATGCAGAAAAAGTTAGATCTGATTTATTCAGGGGACTTGAACAAGGGAAGGGCAAAATCAGGTTAATTAGCCTAAAGGTTATATCAATCAAGCAGTTATGCATGCGCTTTGAGTCCCCCCACACAGTCCACCTCTGGGTACCCAGGTGGAGAAGAGATGGGCTAGCCAGGACCGTTGCCCGGGGTTGCAGCTGGTTGGGGCCCTGTGATGGAAAACACAACATGCACAGTACACAATATTTGTAATCCGGAACCAGAGGGCTCAATTCGTAATGGAAACGAAACAACAAGACAATGAGATGACACACTCAGATTAAGCTGTTGGTGCAGGGAGCTACCCTGGTATTTACTCACGATACCCAAGACTGGACACAGGCTGGACAAAAATCTTGACCGCAGGTGGTTGATCTGGAATGCCAGGAGAAGCAGGGCCCACACAAGTCGCAGAGGTGTCATTCCTATTCAAGTGTGGTGCAGGGGGGCTGATCCCCAGGCAGGTCTCTCGTCGATGGCTTCTCTGTGCAGTGGGTAGTCTGGCTGGGCCAGTCTGGCAAAGCCCAGACCGCATGGAGACAAGTTCGGATGCAGTCCGTTTTGGGCAGGATACAGCTTCCAGCAAACAGAACACAGTTCACACAGTGGGGAACTAACTCACAACCCACTAGCAGCTCATAGTACGTTTACATGTATGGGAATTCTACCGCACCAGACAAAGTGCTCCCCGGTCACAATCGCAAAGTCTCTGCACACACCGGGAGCTTGGGGGTAGTTGGAACTCCTGACAGGCCGATCCCATTCAGCAAAAATATTCGGTCTTCTTCAGGTTGAACCTGGCCCACTTCAGTAGCTTACTTTAGTCACACAAACTTGGATTTAGTCCAAAATAATTCTCTTTTCTCCCTCTCATGGAGCAGCAGCAGACATGCAGCCAAAAACTCAGCCCTTTCACAGTTTTCCCATGCAAATCCACTCAAGATTTCTGCCCAAAATTAGTTCAGCTCCTTCTTCTTTAGCTTCCAGCTCAGAACTAAACTGAAAACTGCAAGCAGCCTGGGACTGCCCCAAGATCTAAAAGATTTGGTTGGCTGATTTGGCTGTCAGTCAAAGCAAGAGCTCCCCCTTCAGTTGCAAAAAAGGGGCAAAAACTCAAACCACAGTTCCTATAGATTTTGAACTCAGACAGCTCCTGTAGTCCGGCTACAATTTAGGTTCCTCCAGAACTGATTGGTCCAATTTGCAGTCCAGGACCAAGATAATGGAGACAAACAAAACAGTCCTTGCTACAAAGAAAGCAGGTTAGACAAACTACATTATCATTATCATTCTAAATGGTTTTCAGCAAATAGTTACATCTTTCAACAGAGCTCCATCTCAGATTACTTATGCTGCAAGCAAGAGGCTCTTAAAGAGACAGTGCCCAGAGGCGATACAAGCTCTGGTAATCACATTTAAACTGCTAAAACGCAGGACACCAGCCTGGCAGTGAGCATTTAGGCAAGCTCAAGGAAAACTTTTTGGGAACCCCCATTTGTAGGGGGGTTACATTTAGATATACTTGTGTCTACGTTAATGTGGTGACTTAAACCACTGCTGGATTTTTGCAGAACTGATTTTTCATTTGACTGCACAGGACTAGTTTAATCATGGGGCATTGACCTCTTGCATGCTGGGAGAAGAGTTATGTATCATAGAGTATTAGTTTGGGTAGTTATATTTATCTTATTTGTTTTATTTTAGTAGATGGATCAGGATGTAGACCCCAATATATGATAATATACGAAGGGCAAGAGGGGACAAATTGGAATCTCTGAAGACTTTAGGGGCAGGATTCACAAATAAGATGCATTCAGTGCATCTCGGCTGGCCTGACACAGGGGAGATGCACTGAGTGCAAATTGAGCGATTCACAGAGGAGATGCAGGGAGATGCCCCTGGCACATCCCCTCTGTGAATGTTGTGCCCTGCCCAGGACGCACTGGCACATCCCCCATGTTAGGCTGTAAACCCTTTGGGGCAGCACATCTCAGGATGCGCTGAACCCAAAATCGCTATTTACAGCCAGGGGCATGCAAATGAGGCCATTAGGCATGCATGGTGCAGTGGGGCCATTAGCATGCCATTATGGCACCATTTGTATTGTGCCTGCAGGGATGCACCCAGCAGAATGTGCCTGAGCAGCATTGCACGGGGGCATGGGGCAGGGGGGGTTCTGCATTTTCACCTTTACCACCACAGAGAGTGGCATGCGGCACGGGGGACAGGTGGGGAGAAACACAGGACTGCCAGGGTGGGCAGGCAGCCATGCTGCTGCCTGCAGTTCGGCAGCCTGCCTGTGGGTGGCCACCCACTTAAGTCTAGAAATCCTAGACTTATCTTTCTGTGGTGCATCCTCAGACTTGCCCTGGGGATGCGACAGAGATTAGGGCTGTGAATGGGGTTGTGCCCAGTATGCGTGGGCATGCCCCCTTCACAGCCCCTCCAGTTGCGCTGCATATCATTATTTGCGGTATGCAGCACATCTGTGATGCGCTGGCGCATTGGGGTTGCGCCGGCGCATTGGTCCCCTACAAGAATCACCTTTCCGCACACGTCGGGATGTCCCTGTGCATCTTGGATGCGTTCGGCGCATCCCTTTTGTGAATCCTGCCCTAGATGCTTACCTGACCTAGTTTGTCCCCTATAGAATCAACTGTCGGGGAACTCCAGTTTTAAGAGTCTTGTGCTCTCACAGTTTTTCCTTAATTTTTATGAGGTGACTGAAGTGATGTGCATATGGAGGAGAGGAGGATAACCATTTCTTCCCCCCATATATGACCTACATAAATGGTGACTGAGATTCCTGTTCCAGGATTGTGGGTTGGTCCTCAGACCTCCATATACTATAGTGCATGCTCCTGGGGAGCTACCTGGAATTTAATTAGAGCTTTTTGGTTTTACTTTTCAACTCCTCGACAGCTCCCTGGGGTATATTCATCTGATTTGTCACTGAAGTTCTAGTTCACCAAATTGTATGTTATTGCACCTGGGGCTCTCTGTTCAGGCATCCAGAAGCTCTGGAAGACTCTGTCGAAAGGTTGGGTCTGACTGTTCTGGCAGAGGCTGGGACTTTCAACCCGCTGCCCACCTGTGTGCTTTTTCCTTCGTACACTTTCTCGCTACTTTAACTGAGATGCCTTTACCTGAAGCCACTTTTTAGCTTGGGCTTCCACAGCAGAGGCAGGGTTTACCTTCGCCTCTGCTGTCACGAGGGCTTAGTGGGATCCCTACTAGCACCCTTGTTTGTTTAACTATGTTATGTTGTATGAATGTTTTGTTTGTTGCTAACTGTTATTTATTGAATGCATACTGGAGGTTAGGGGGAGGGGGAAGGGAACAGAAGGAACAAGGAAGGGGGAGCCATAAGTGAGTAATTCATCATAGATTTCCTGATGACATTGCTTAAAGCCTGTTCAGTTAATGTGAAGGGTATTAATAATGTAGTTAAAAGAGCGATAATCCTGCAGGAGCTTGGTAGAGTTCAATGTGATATAGCATGCATCCAAGAAACTAAATGTACAGATTTGGAGCACAGTAAGCTGCGAAGTTCATGGGTGGGATTAGTTTTTTTCAGATTCTCACCCACTGTCCACAAAATCAGGGGTGGCAATACTAATTAAAAAAGGGCTGCCTCTTTCCATTAATAAGGTGCAGGTAGAGGGGACAAGACGTATGGTCCTTCTGTCCATGGAACTTACAGGACGACCTGTACATATAGTACCAATCTATGCCCCCACTCCCGCACCGGAGAATTTTTTAGATATTTATTCCGGGTTGTTTCTGCCCTCCCTGTGGGCCAAGTGATCCTCGCAGGGGATTAGAATTGTGTGGAGAATAATGTTTTGGATAAAAATCCACCTAAGCGGGGAGGGGAAATAACATGTTCAAGGCTACTGCGGACACTCATTTCAGAGTCTGGCCTAGTGGACCCCTAGCGTTTGCAGAACCCTGAGGGTCAGGACTTCACATTTTACTCTTTTGCATCAAACTCCTACTCCAGAATAGACAGATTTTACATGCAGAAGTTTTGGGCCCAATCCTTTAGGGGAAGTACTTATCCACCCATTAACCTTCTCTGATCACACTATGATCTCAGCTGAGGAAAGATGGGATATGGAGGGAGGAAGGGGAAGTTGGAGATTTGACTTGGGCCTCCTTCATGACAAGGTCTATGTGGACTCCCTGAGGAAGGTAATTAAGCACTATCTAAATGAGAATCGAGAATTTAAATCCTCACTTAAGTTTATTTGGGATGGTTTAAAAGCGGTTCTGCGTGTCATATTATTGTCCGTACTTCCTTTAAAAATAAACAATACCACCTTAAGGTCAGTAAGACACTAGAAGAAATTAGGGACATAGAGCAGGAACGCAAAAGGACAAGGGACAAAGATCTGCTCCCCAAGTTTAAGAAGCGCAAACAACATATAAAAATCTGATGCAACATTGTACGGAAAATGCATTAAGGTTCACCAAACAAAAATATTATGAGTGGGGGAAGCAGAAAGCTGACAGGTATGTCCCTAAACTTCATAGCAGGATTGGTCCCAGGGGATTGATTACACAACCAACCCAAATTGCAAAGGAGTTCTCAGAATTTTACGAGCAGTTATATAGTAAAGAAAAGGGCCCAGTTCATACCCAGCGGGTATCCGATTTCCTAGACATATTTGATTTACCGTCATTAACCACGGCACAAAGAAATCTTTTGGGAGCCCTAATCACAGAGGCAGAAGTCAAGGGGGCAATTAAATCCCTTAATATGGGGAAGGCACCTGACCCAGACAGATTTACAGCAGCATTTTTTAAAACATTTTAAACATTTTTTGGCAGATTTGACCCCTTACTGACTAAAGTATGTAATAAGGCTCATGTAGATGGAGCCTTGCCAGACACATAGGGAGCAGCTATGATCACCGTAATACCTAAGCCCAGGAAAGACCCTCTTGAGTGTTCAACTTACTGCCCAATATCTGTCCTGATTCAGGATGCCAATATTTTTTCAAAAATCCTAAGTCTGTGCCTTCAATCATTGATCCCATCCCTGGTGCATACTGACCAAACAGGTTTTATTCCTAGACACCATATACAGGACAACATCCGACTTGTCCTAAATGCCCTATCGGCTTCCAAATTCTTCCCCCCCGACATATTGCATGCAGTGATATCACTGGACACTGAGAAGGCATTTGATCACTTAGATTGGGTCTTTAGAGTGTGTCCTGGGCAAATTTGGCTTTGAGTACAGATTCAGAAGCTGGATCAGGAATCTGTATATGGAACTATGAGCCCATCTGGAGGTGGATGGGCTCTTCTTGACCAGATTTAAAATAGAAAGGGGCATTAGGCAGGAATGCCCACTCTCACCCCTCCTATTCGCCCTCAGTAAGGAACCCTTGGCCACACTCATCAGGCAATCCAATACTTCTAAAGGGGTTGGGGTGGGAGAGGCTGAGCTCCAAGTGTCAATGTATGCAGATGACACATTATTATATGTGAAAGATAGTATTCTGTGATATGGGCAGTCCGAAAGTAGGCGCCTGACGAAACAGTGACCCACTCACGGCGACTGCCCCGACAGTAAGGGTGTGGGGTTGGTGAGCGGATAGGGAGGGTTGCAAAAAGGTGACAGGATGTTGCGTATATATACGCATGCAGGGGGGAGTGAGCCTGCCGAACAAGGGGCAGGAGGGTTTGTGAGGGTTGGTGCCAGGGGTTGCCGGCGAGCTGGAGTCGTGGTGCCAGTAGTTTTTGTTGCGCCTGGACCAAGACAGTTAATTTCTTTTTTTATTCTGATATGCCACCCCCTGACATGCACCCCGCTGGAGCTGAGAATCTTAATTTAGGGAGGTGTGGGGGGGGCGTGTGTGTGTGTGGGGGTGTGAAGCCCCCCCCGCATAAAAGTAAGAAATGTATTTTTTTGCACCACTTTCACTGGCGCCTGGATTCCACATTGCCAAAATTCAATTTTGGCGATGTTGAGTTGCAATAAGTGCATTCAGCATTCCGAATTCACCCTTATCACATGGAACCATGAAAGACCTGGTAAGCTCGGTCCCCTGCATTGTTACTCTACTGAAGGATTTTGGTCAGGTGGCGTGGTTTAAGATTAATGAGTCAAAAACTGAAATGCTTTCATTGGGCCCAGCTGTAGCGGGGACCCTACCGACGGTGGGTCAGTTCAAATGGGCAAAGGATGGGTTTAAATATTTAGGCATCTGGATTCCCAGGGACCTGAGTAATTTATAATCACATGAACCATGACAGAGTCCTGAAAATTATTCAGGCAGATTGTACACATTAGAATGAACTCCCCTTGTCCCTAGCAGGTCGAATAGATTGTATCAGAATGAATGTGTTGCATCACTTTCTGTTTCTCTTTCTCGCCTTGCCACTAAGACCCACAGGCTCTTTCTGGAAAACCCTCAAGATAACAATATCTAAATTTATTTGGGTGGGAAGGACACCTAGGATCTGCTGGCAGATCATGTTGAGACCCAAACTCCAAAGAGGGCTGGGACTCCCAGACCTGTGCAAATACTTCTGGGCAGTCAAGTTACAAACCCTATCATCGTTAATGGCAAGTAAGGAGGTCCCCACTATGGGTAGAGTTAGAGAAATCATCTTCCTCTATTTCTACGATTGGGGATTTAATCTTTATGGATGGAGCCAGCCTTCAGTGCCTGGTCCTGGGTAGTCCCTGCTCAGTTGCTCTAAAAAAGGTCTGGCATGGCAGGAAATAAGTAACAAATATAGATTTGAGTTGAAAATCAGGCTGTCTACACCAATTAGGGCCTCTTTAGACTTCACTCCCTATAGGATGGACATAGGATATAAGAGATGAGCTGGACAGGGACTTTTGAGGGTGGGGCAGTTCTACAATGTTAACCTACTTTAATCATTTCAACAACTAGCTCAGGAATTTGGATTTCCCCCACAGGACCTATTAAGGTTTCTTCAAATTAGACATTTTCTGTCCGAAAAAAATAAAAAGTTTCACCTTATTGAAGGAAACAACCCCCTGGTGGAGTTTCTTCTGCCCTTGATGACTCATGAGGGACAAAAGGGACTAGTTTCCAAAATCACATCCTGGCTGGTGGGCCTGGATCCTGACCCCCACCTCACCTTGGACAAATTTGGCATGTGGAAGCAGGACTCCAGCTGGAGATGGGGATTGGCTATAGGTCTGGAGGGGCATCCATTCCACCATGACCTCCAGTGCTTGGAGGGAATTTAGATGGAAGGTGGTGTCACGCTACTTCTGCACACCAGTTATCACCAAGCATTTTGGAAAACATGCCTCTGATCAGTGCTGGAGGGGATGTGCGGAGAAAGACACACCCACCCACACATTTTGGTCTTGTCCCAAATTGAAGGGATATTGGGATCAGATCATTGCAAAGGTGGCAGACATATTTAATATCCCACCCTTCACTGGCCCCCATCAGTGGCTATTGGGATTGCCCCCCCCAGGCATTAAAACTGAGGCCCAAAGATACCTTTATGATATCATGGTAGCAACCGCTCTCAAATCTGTCACCCAAAAGTGGTTAAGCCCAAAGACATGCTCATTGGAGTCCTGGTACAAGTTATGTCTTTGAGTAGTTGAGATGGAAGGGCTCACAGCCAAATTAAGACTCTCTAAAGACAAATGTATAGCCCATTGGTTATCTTTCTTTCATTTTCAAGCTGAGAAAGAAAGTAGAGATGTTTTGGAAATACTGGCAGACCAGGGTTAGGGTTGGGTACTGGAATCAGTGCACAGGATCAGAACTACCCCGATGGCCGCTCAGTCAAGTCGAGGGGCTGGGATGAAGGGTGGAGCCTTCATGCTGGATAGGTACAGGATCCCCCTGTATCCCCTTGAAAGGGACTTAAAATGGATTTCCCTCATTTCCTCTCTGATATTCTTAATACTCTGGGATGAACACCCCCAAAGATATGGATCCCCCCTGGCCCATACTCTGGGATGTACATTAGTTTAATTTAATTAATTTTCTCTTTTTGTTAATTGTATCCATGTATGGTATATGTTCCAATGGAAAATTGGTTATGAGCCTCAGGAAAGCTTGTTCACAGTTTGTCTGTATGTTCTTTTTGATTTTATGAGGCAACGTTGGAATATATATATAAAGAGATGTTTCTTACTTGTTTTTCAAATTTATTAAATAAAAATTATGGTTTAAAAAAATAAGATGAGAAAGTCATCAAAATGAGGGGATCTATGACAGCATCTCATTTAGAGGTGGTTTAATTGCTGAGTCTGTTTCGGTGGGCGGCAAAGGCAGGAATGTAATACCCTATAAGATGGAGTCCCAAGCAAGTTCCATTGCCCCCAGTAAGCTCAGTAAGGTGACTCAGGTACCTCATATAGTTTAGATGGAGGGAGGTAAACAAAGTGGCAGGAACTCAGCCCCATAAAAATAAAGTGCTTGCCTGCTGTTAAAAAGTTATTTTTGGGCCAGCCCATCAGCGCAGTGGTTGGATTTCCACTTGAGCACCAGCGACCTGGGTTCGGGAACTGACTCAGGGCACAGGAGGGCTGGCTGGGGAGAGAAGGCTCAAGCATCTGTCAACTGCTCACCTTCTCTTGGAGGGTGAGTGGGGAGATGACCCAGAGCTTGCTGACTCCTGGTGGAGGCCGGGTAAATGTCAATGTGTCTGGTCCTACTGAACAAAGGAGTTAGGTGAATGTTGGCATTTTCCTAGATGTTAGTAGCACACCATGCCTTGGGGAGAAAAATAGGGAAATGGGCTTCATGGCCGACTGAATGATGGCTGTCAGCCCCTGCTGCCTTGGAAGCCCCAGAGACACAGCTCAGGACCACCTCAGCAGCACCCAGGCCAAGACTGAGTGTGCTGGCTGACCCCACACCAGCACCTATCTCCCTTGGAGAAGGGGGAGCCATCTGGTGAAGTGATATGCCAGGTTACCGGGGGGGCTGCAATATGAGGTGGCAGTGGCTGGTCTCATGGTGCAGGAGTGCCAGCGGTGCCCAGGCAGCCTGGAGGAGTGGCCGACCATGGGCCAGGGAGGAGCAAAAAAAAAGTTATTTTCTCCTTATTGTAGCCCTTCAAGTGAAGATGGCATGAGTCAGTGCCCCATCTAAGGTCCAGCTCACAATGGACAACTGGTCATTAGGGACTCTGCCTCCTGAATGCCAGGGAGGATTCTGAGAGTGGCTAGTAATGGCCATTGGAGGAGTTTGAATTGACTGAGGAGAACAGTCAAAGGAGTGCTTTCAGGTGCCCTGCAGAGAAAAACATGAAGAAAAGTGTGGCTGAAGGGAGAGAGGGGATGTAGGGAGGTAAAGTCAGAGCAAAAGATAATACTTGCAGTCCTCCTCTCACCCCTATGTCAGTCCAGTAGTTGTGGTAGTCCCCAGAAGGAACAGTCAGTAGCCGCAGTGTGGGGTCTGTTTAGCCCCCATTTGTTGTGTTTTTTCTTAAAAGAAAAAGTAAAATGCCAATTTCTCTGCAGTGGTGCCCAATAGCAGGACTGCATCATTAGATGAGTGAGTGTCAGGAGGAGCAAGCTACCCAGCATGGCCGCAAGGGATGACCTCTCACCTGCCTGTAACCAGCCGGGCTTCCAACCCTCACTTAACCCACCTCCTCTCTCTGCAACTTCTCCCTGGGAGCAAGGCCCCAAGGGAAGACCCCCTGCCTGCCTGCAGCCAGCCAGGCATCCGTCCACACTTAACCCACCTCCTCTCTCTGCAACTTCTCCCTGGGAGCAAGGCCCCAAGGGAAGACCTCTCACTGGCCTGCAGCCAGCCAGCATAAAATCCACACAACCCACCTCCTCTCTCCACAACTTCTCCCCGGGAGCAAGGCCCCAAGGGAAGACCCCCTGCCTGCCTGCAGCCAGCCAGGCAGGCATCCACCCACACTTAACCCACCTCCTCTCTCTGCAACTTCTCCCTGGGAGCAAGGCCCCAAGGGAAGACATCCTGCCTGCCTGATGCAAGATGGGCATCCAAGCCTCACTTAACCCATCTCCTTTCTCTGCAACTTCTCCCTTGGAGCAGTGCCCCAAGGGAAGACCTCCTACCTGCCTGCAGCCAGACGGGCATCCAATCCACACTTAACCCACCTCCTCTCTCCTCAGCTTCTCCCTGGGAGCAAAGCCCCAAGGGAAGACCTCCTGCAGTTGGTCAACTGGGTGGCAAACTGGTTGACTGGCAGAAAACAGAGAGTGGTGGTAAATGGTATACAGTCAGAAGAGATGCAAGTCACAAGTGGGGTACCTCAGGGATCAGTCCTGGGGCCAGTCCTATTCAACATCTTCATTAGTGACCTAGCAGATGGACTAGAGGGTAAGGCTTGTCTGTTTGCAGATGACACCAAGATCTGCAACAGAGTAGATGATCCAGATGGGGTGGGCAGAATGAGAAGAGATCTGGATAAACTAGCAGAATGGTCAGAAGAGTGGCAACTGGATTTAATGCAAAGAAGTGCAAAATCATGCACATAGGGAAGAGAAACCCTGAAGCCACTTATAGGCTGGAGGGAGTTGCTAGCAGTCACAAAGGAAGAAAGAGACTTGGGCATCATCATCACTGATGACCTGAAATCATCCAAGCAGACCTCTAAAGCAGTAGGTAAGGCTAGGGGGGTGTTAGGGTGTATTAGTAGGGGTATCACAAGTCGTAAGAGGGAGGTAATAATCCCTCTGTACAAGACATTGGTTAGGCCCCATCTGGAGTACTGCGTGCAGTATTGGAGGCCACACCTTCACAAGGACATTAACCAAATTGAGGCAGTCCAGAGAAGGGCAACCAAAATGGTGCAGGGACTGCATCAGAAGACATATGAGGATAGATTAACGGAGCTCAATATGTATACCCTTGAGCAAAGGAGGGAGAGAGGTGATATGATCGAGACATTTAAACACCTTAAGGGCATAAACAAGGTGAAAGAGTCTAACATGTTTAAATATAAGAAAAATAGCAGGACAAGAGGACACAGCATGAGATTAGAGGGAGGCCGATTAAGGGGAATGTGAGGAAATTCTTTTCACAGAAAGGGTGGTAGATGCATGGAATGGCTTACCACAAGAAGTAGTGGCTATGAATACAGTGCAGGGCTTCAAACAGGCATGGGATAGGCATAAGGGAGCAATACAAATGACTATGAATAGATAGGTCACTGACATAGCAAAGGCCGATGGCACATTTATAAGATAGAAAAAGAAATGGGCAGACTGGATGGGCCTTGCGGTCCTTATCTGCCGTCAACTTCTATGTTTCTATGTTTCTATGCCTGCTTGCAGCCAGCCAGGCATCCAGTCCACACTTAACCCACCTCCTCTCTCCTCAGCTTCTCCCTGAGTTGGGACAGTACGTCAATGGCACTGCCATAAAGCAGGTGCTGGCTGCCCAAAGTAATATTTAAATTAAAAAAAGATGTTTCTTTTCATGTAGAGAACACAATAAAGGATGTCCGCTGCCATTAGTGGGGTCAGGGCAAGGTCCTTGAGCAAGAGACCACTGATGGCGGATCTATTCAAATGTATTTAAAATTGCTCCAGTAAGGAAGTCCTGTTCAAAATTACATAAATTAATTTAAAATCATGCTCCTGCTTGGAGCACAGGCCAGGGGCAGGCAGCATACAAATTAAATAGCTATCAGAGGCTGCAAGCAGAGGGCAGGACAACTAGGCCCTGAATTAGATAGTAAACAGGGCTCCAGAATGAGCAAAAGCAGGGTAAAGCCCCCTTTATTGTCAAGCTAGCCAGTTGGGCTAGTGAATAATTGCTACCTGTCCCAAAAGTTTTATTTTTTAATTTTTTCAGAAATAAGCACTAGGGGGGCAAGTTAGGAGAAGTAAGTCTCAAGATTATAAAGTGAGAGTGCCCCAGGGTAATACAGGTGGGTAGTAGTCAAGTGGCCACCAGAATCCTAAGCTAAGGCTAGTATTATAGGGGGATACAGGTCAGTTACACAGGTTATAAACCCTTGGCTAGGGCAGCGGCAACTACGGTATGCTGCTGGGGTGGTTAAGTGGCTAGGACTATGGCAACCATGCTGGGATGGCATAACTAGTCCACTCCCTTTCCCTTGCTCTTGACTGGATCTGACACCCTAGTGCATTTTAAGTCAGCAAATTCTACAATTTTCCAACACTAGCGTGGCTATTGATGGCCACTTGGCTACTAGCCACATTTACTACTCTGGGGACTACCTTTACAATCTGGGTGTTTGTTTCCCCTATCTATCCCACTTGCTGATTTTTCTGAATAAAAAAAAATTAGGCTAGCTAGCCCTTAGTCACTAGCCCGATTGGCTAGCTTGGCAGCTTGCTTTTTGTTGACTTTCTTATTTTAAAAATAGAAAAAAATTCAAGCTGCTTAGTAGCCACTTTTCAGTAGCCCACTTGGCTATATAGCTTGGACCTGGGGCTTTGCCCTACCGCTGCTTCTGTCTGGAGTTTTTTTTTTTCATTCAGGACCTATTGCATTATCCTCCCCTGCTTGAGTTCAACTATAAAATTATATAAATATCTTAGAATAGGGTTGCCCCCAACCTAGTCTTGGTGACTGGAGCCCAGTTGAAATAAATTTACATAAGTCCACACTCATCTTCTCCTCCCTTACTGGATCGCAATTTAAATGACACTGCCTACCGGCGGTCCTTAGTCCTGGGGCATTTCATGAGCACTCTAACAGCCGTGGCCATCTTCATTGTGCCTTCAGTGTGAAAGGAAACTTTTTTCAAATTAAAATATCAATTCAGGCAGATGGCACCTGCCTGATATGCTGCCACCAACTCAAGTCAATACATCGGCCCAGGAAGAAGTAACTGGGTGGAGGAGGTGGAGATTTGGGCTGCAGGCAAATGTACTGGCTGCAGGCAGGTTGGCGGTCTTCTCTTCGGGGCCTAGCTGTGGTGTTCCGTTGCTCCTCAGACCCAAAGTTCACTGTCTCTGTGAGGATGTGGCCCATGTGTGGGTGCCATCCCACTGAGGTACTGAAAATTCTATTGTTTTATTTTATAAAACAATCATTGGGGCTAAACTGAGCCCACACTGCGGTCGACCAACAGATGCTTCTGGGACTTGTTGAGACAGCTGCGACCACCAAACCTTTCCTGCATGTACTTCTTTAGGTGCATGATTTAAAATGGGCAGTTTTGTGTGGTCTTCAAATATGGGACAAGTTTAATATTTTCTATATAATGTTTGCACAATACTGTTATTCATATATTCATATAATGCGTGCTTTGTATATGCTATAGAGGCATTTACATTTATTAAGGGGATATGTCAGTTGTATTTATTGAATCACATTTTCTTTTCATGTAATCTTTAAATTTTCTGTGTTATCAATAACATTCAGTGATCTAGGAACAGCCTACTTTTTATAAATATTGCATATATGAGATAACTTGGTTATAAAATAATTCAAATCGAAACAAAGGTTGCCATCTATTTTATTGAAGGTCATCCATCAATCTGTGTTTTTGTATCTGTACTACTTGTCTACTCTTGAAATTAATGAACAGTTGTTAGTGAAAGTCCTTTAGTGGTTTTTGAAATGGGAAAAACCAAATGGAGTATCTATAGTGCATATATGCTGTGGTTTGAACATGTGGTACATTTTTATAGGAACACTTTACACTTGTTTAAATGAATGGTAAAGGGTTTAAATTGCGTTTAGGCTATAGTACGTTCTAAATAGCAGTCCACTAACTCTATTTTACCCCTCTGTACTAAATGACTTCTCTGTATGATCAGAGTCGGTGAATACTGATCCCTAAAATTGATGATTAGTATAGAGGATACCTGAGGAACGTGGACTTAGTTTGTGATTCTATTGAAGTAACTGGTATTCATTATCTACACCTACAAACAGAGGTGAGAAAGAATAAGTGCCTCAGCTGGGACTTGAACCCAGGCCACCTGGAATACTGTTCCGATTGCGCTAACTAGCTGCACCACTGAGACAACTGGAACCTGGGCCGTCCCAGAGCACATTACTCTTTCTCAAAGTGCACAACCCAATGGCAACACAAATATTTACTTGTAACAATTACACAGGAGTGTGGTGTGCATATTTATGGAACACATACAAACAGAGGTGAGAAAGAAGAAGTGCCTCAGCTAGGACTTGAACCCAGGCCACCTGGAAGTGCAATCAGAATGGTATTCCGGGCGGCCTGGGTTCAAGTCCCAGCTGAGGCACTTCTTCTTTCTCTAATCTGTTTGTATGTTTTCCATAAAATATGCATGCCGCACTCCTGTTTAATTATTATCCACACCTGTAGCATTTGTATAAATAGTATGTGTGAAGTGTGAGTAGCCATGCCCCTCAGGAAGAGGTGTTTTTTCCTCAAAGCGCTGGAGCTCATCTGTGTGTGGTTCGATGTGTTTGGTGTATTAATTTGCACTAGTTCTGTTATGCATAGTTTGCACATTAAAGAAGACATTTTCCATGATATAGTGGAGTGTTTGTTGTGTTTTAGTTTGCAATCTCAGAACTCTCCCTGGTGTTCAGGACACTGAATCCCTAACAATACACTTTCACTTTTAGCATGGTTGTGACACAGGAGTGGCTACTGCACCAGACCAAGCTAGTACTCCTCCTCCGCTCCCTCCCTGCCTGTCCAACACAATAGGGCCTAGGGAGCCGCCACTAGACCCCAGGGAAGGGTTCTAATTTTCTTAAAAAAAACTCTGGCCACTGGCCAGGCACTTTGCATTTTGCCATGGTGCAGCTTTGACTGCTGGCTGTTCCTGCTGTTCTCCTGCTCCCAACTGGGAGCTTTAACTAGCTGTGGGTATGGCTGTCTTTCTGGTTTCCTCCTGCTGCCTCCAAAGCCCTAAAAATTGCTGCCAGAGTGGTGGTTCAGGAAGGTGGAGGGAGGCACTGCTACCATGGCCTTTTCCAGCTCCTGCCGAGCTTCGGTCTCCCCCTCTCCCACCTGCATGGAGCAGACCACAGCCTGTGTTCCATATGGGCTGAGAGTAAGAAGTGTCGGCAGGAATGTTCACTTTTAGTGCGTTCACTCTATAGGGATGGCTGCTGCAGCAGCCCCAGCTTGTACTCCCTCCCCCTGAGCTTCTGTCTCCCCCTCTCCCACCCGTGTAGAGCAGACCGCAGACTGAGCTTCATATAGAAACATAGAAACATAGAATTTAATGGCAGAAAAGGACAGCCTGGCCCACCTCGTCTGCCCATTTCCCTACCTAATGGATAAGCTGCAGATCCTATTTAACCAACAGCCTATTTCTTCCTACCCCCACATGAATTGCCTTATGTCTGTCCCATGCATTCTTGAATTCCCCCACTGTTTTTGACTCCACGACCTCCTCAGGAAGGCCGTTTCATGCATCCGCCACCCTGTCTGTGAAAAAATGCTTTCTCACATTACCTCTGAGCTGTGCTCCCCACTCTATTTTCAAATTGTGCCCCCTTGTACTTGCACATCTCTTTTTCTGAAAGTTGCTGTCTTCTTGTACTCTGTTGATTCCCTTGAGGTACTTGAAAGTTTCTATCATGTCCCCCCCCCCCTCCTCTCTTCGAGGGTATACATATTAAGCTCCTTTAATCTCTCTTTGTATGTCTTCTGGTGCAGTCCCTGCACCATTTTAGTTGTCCTCATCTGGACAGCCTCCATCCTGTCTATGTCCTTGCGGAGATGGGGTCTCCAGAACTGCACGCAGTACGCCCGATGGAGTCTCACCAACTGTCTGTACAGAGGGATAAAAACTTCCTGTTTTCTACTGGTGATTCTTCTCCCTATGCATCCCAGTATCCCCCAGCCCTCCTTACTGCCTTCTCACATTGCTTGCCCACCTTTAGGTCATCTGATATAACTACCCCCAGGTCCTTTTCCATTTTTATTGTTTTTAGTATGTCACCACCCATTGTGTACTCTTCCCCTGAGTTTTGTTTCCCAGGTGCATTACTTTGCACTTCTTTGCATTGAAACTAAGCTGCCATACATTTGACCATTCCTCCAACCTTGCCAAGTCTCTTCTCATCCTTTCTACCCCACCTTGTGTATCAACCCTGTTGCAGATCTTTGTGTCATCTGCAAAGAGGCATACTTTTCCTTCCAGTCCTTCTGCAATGTCACTTATAAAGACATTTAAGAGGACTGATCCCAGTACTGAACCTTGTGGTAGCCCACTAGTAACCCCCCCTTTCTTCAGAGTGGACTCCGTTTACTATTACCCTCTGTGTCCTGTTGTCTAGCCAATTTTGTACCCAGGCTGCTTCCTTGGGACCCACTCCAAGGCTGGCTAACTTGCATATTAATCTTTTGTGTGGGGCTGTATTAAATGCCTTTCTAAAGTCTAGGTAGGCTATGTCCATAGACCCTCCCTGGTCTACTACTTTGGTCACCCAGTCAAAGAAATCTATTAGATTCATCTGAGCTGAGATATGAGCTAAGAGTAAGAAGTGTCTGCAGAAACTTTCACTTTTAGTGCATTCATGCTAGAGGGATGGCTGCTACAGCAGCCCCAGCTTGTCCTCCTCCCACTGAGCTTCTGTCTCTCCCTCTCTCACCAGCATGGAGCAGACTACAGCCTGAGCTCCATATGGGCTGAGAGTAAGAAGTGTCTGCTGAAATGTTCCCTTTTAGTGCGTTCACTATAGGAATGGCTGCTGCAGCAGCCCCAGCTTGTCCACCCTCCTTCTGAGCTTCTGTCTCCTCCTCTCCCACCTGCATTGAGCAGACCACAGCCTGAGCTCCATATGAGCTGAGAGTAAGAAGTATCTGCAGAAACATTCACTTTTAGTACGTTCATGCTATAAGGATGGCTGCTGCAGCAGCCCCAGCTTGTTCTCCCTCCCTCTGAGCTTCTGTTTCCTCCTCTCCCACACATATGGAGCAGACCGCAGCCTGAGCTCCATATGAGCTGAAAGTAAGAAGTGTCTGCAGAAACATTCCCTTTTAGTGCGTTCACACTATAGGGGTGGCTAATGCAACAGCCCCAGCTTGTCCTCCCTCCCTCCCTCCCTTCTGCTGACCTTCTGTCTCCTCCTCTCCTACCTGCATGGAGCAGACTGCAGCCTAAGCTCCATATGAGCTGGGAATAAGAAGTGCTTGCAGAAATGTTCACTTTTAGTGCATTCATGCTATAGGGATGCCTGCTGCAGCAGCTCCAGCTTGTCCTCCTCCTTCTTTACTCTTGTCCCTGCTCTCCAGCACCAAGTCAGGGCCCAGGGAGCCACCCCCCCCGACCCCAGGGAAGGGCTGTGACTTTGTTTAGCATCATTGGCCACTGGCCTTCAGGGAACTACCCCATCTGGCTTACCAGTTCTAGTATTAGTCTTTGATATTTGCTGAGAGTGCTCTTCTGAGCATGTGGAGCGTCCCCAGGATGGCTTCCTTTTGTAGTTCATATGGTGTCACACATTTTGGTAGCATATTAAGATGTGCCTGAAAGTTCTTTTTGATTAGCCCCGTTGCCCCCAGTGCTATTGGAATGATTTGTGTGTCCTTATTCCACATCAGTTTCATTTCTGTTTGCATATCTAGGTATTCAATGATCTTGTGTCAGTGCACAGGATGCTGTAATCACTAGAGGTGGCTATTTCAATCAGCAATGCTACCTTTGTTCTTGTACTACAATATCTGGTTTTCTTGCTTCCACTTTCTTGGTAGTTGATATTAGGCGATCCCATGCAATACTTACTTCTTCATTCTCTGTGATTTTTATTCTGGTTCATGTTTCCAGTGTTTCTCTGCTACCTGTATGTTATAGTGTTAACTAATACATAGGAGTCTAGGTTTCACTAGTACATAGGAGTCAAACATTGTAGGTTTCACTAGTACATAGGAGTCTAACATTGCAAGTAACAGCACTAAGTGCAGGCAAAGTAGTGTTAGAAACAGGATACAGGGGGAGAAGCCAGGGATTGAGTCTCCGCTGGGTGGTACAGGGGCCAAGTGGGGGTGGGGCATGGGCAGTTGCCAGAGTGGTAGGCTGAGCTCACCAGTGATCGCCAGGGGCAAGAATGGGGGGGGGGCAGCCCAAGGTAGGCATTGTCAGATATTCACGTAAGTAGTTGATGGAGTGGGCAATCTGTGGGGGTGGGGTTGACAGTTAATAGTACTATAGACTATGCAAGGTAGGTATTTTGTGGGTAGGGGGATTTGTTGTAGACAGCAGGGGAGAGGAGTTCAGGGGGCAGTGGTTGGGTGGTTAGAGCCAAGCGGTGAGTGGGATAGCCTAGGGGCCCTTAGCATGGTCTAAGTGCAGCAGACACAGATTGTTTTTAGTTCTAGCTGGGAACGAAGCCTGATTTTGAATTGTCTGTGCTTGGTGCATTCTAAGAGTGCAGTAGGCAGTTCATTGAACCACTTTGGGACCAGTAAGGTGAGTGATCTCTGTGCCAATTCAGTACGCTTGAATGGCACCTAGAGTCCCCCTTTTGCAGTGCTCCTAGTCTGCTTAAGTGGTAACGCCTTTGCCAAAAGCCTGTTAGTGGACTCAGGCATAAGCCCTAGCAAGTCTTTTTTGATAAACATACAAGTTTGGAATTGAACTCGGAGGTGGAGTGGGAGCCACCCTGTCTCATTGAAGAGGGTGCAAGTGTGGGTAGAGAGATCAGCACCAAAGGTTAAGTGACAGGCCTTGTTTAGGAGAGTGCTGACTCCTTGAAGGCAGTGTCAGAGCCTGCTCCATAGATTGAGAGCCCATAGTCAATGGTGGCTAGTACTGAGCTACTTATGGCCAATTTCAGAGCCACAGGTGGCAGGGATTGCTTGTGGTGGTACAGAACACCCAGTTTCATGTTGGAGGTCTTGATGACGTGGTCAATATGACTGGAGAAATTGAGAGTGTCATCATGGTAAATTCCTAGGTATTTAAATATGGAGACATGTGCAAGATTGTCTCCCTTCGGGTTCAGGATTTGCAGTGGGCTGAACTTCTCTTTGTTTCGGGGAACTGTGAATGGCATGCTCTTGTTTTTTTTGTGGTTGAGCGGGAGCTTGTTCTTGCAGAGCCAGGATTCGAGTTTATGGTAGCTGTCCTGCAGTTTAGTAGCGATATTATGCAGGTCTCTGCCTGACACGGATATGGCAGCATCGTCAGCATAGAGTACAGTGTGTACAGGGCAGGCAGAGGGGAGGGTATTTATGAACAGACTAAAGAGTAGAGGGACGAGGATAGATCCCTGGGGGACTCCTAGGCTCACCTCCTTCAACTCTGAGTATGTGTCTCCAATTCTGACTTGTTGAGTTCTAAAGGAGAGATAGCTTCCAAACAGGGGTCAACCTTAACCTTTTTTTGCACTGGCCAGGGCAAGTTGATTCAAAATTGCACTAGCCCACAGATGGTTGTACTAGCCCATAATTATAATAGTAAATTTTGATAACTTATACAGGAAACAATGCAAGCAAAGCCAAAAAATACTCTGATTGTTACACATTTATCCTGCTCCCACATTGCTTCCAAATCTCCAGCAGGAAAAATAATACTGCAATGCCATCACAGACAGTGAGCCCCCCCTTCCCCATTGTTCTGTACCATGGCCTCCTCTCTTCTTCTTTCTCCCCCACTCCCCCACACCAAACAGAGAGAGGATATCAAAGCAGCAAATGTTCAATCAAGCAGTTTTAACTCTGCACACACAATAGTTGACATCACCATGCACCTCAGAACACTGTCACCACCACCCACAGGGCAATGAACAGAGTCAGGCAGAGAAAGACACTCTCGGTCCCCACCCTATAGTCAACTGGAGACCTGCACTTCTGAAAGTTTTTGCACAGTCTCAAGTGAGCCAGGAGCATATCTAAGATTTCTTTGGGGTGGGGGCAAGACAAATCTAAGTGGCTTGGGAAATAGAAAACTATGACATTTTTATTTGTAAAAGTATTGATTGTAATGTGCTCTGTGCCAACAATAACAGATTTTTCTTTAACATTGTCCTTTCATCAGCCCAGGGGAAACAGTACACAGGCATAACACTATACTATTTCTATTTCTGTATAGGATGATCTATGCACCCCAGGAATGCCTATTTCAAGGTTTCAAATTATGTATTTTATCAACGTTTATTTTGGTACCACACATGATGCACAGCTTTGTTTTTAGGCTGAAAGGACATGCTGAGTGGGATGAGGGTGGAACTGCATGGATGGTGATGGCTGGCATGGTCTATGTAGAAGAGCTGGGGACCCCTTACACTTGCCAGTAATGGCAGCTATGGATCTATGGATGGTCACACTTCAGAGTCTGGTCTGCAGTGGTGTCCAGAGAAAGAACAGAGTTAAAAGATTTGGAGGGGAGAGGGGAGTTATGGTGGGGCTGGGATAAAACCCACCACCTGCAGGGCCGATCCTGTATACCTCTTTGCATTTTGTCACTGAAATGTGGGATACAAACATTCAAAATGTAGAGAAATGAGGGGCACTGGTCTTAATAATATTGGACAAATTGTTACAAGGAAGGTCCACAGGAAGGAGGCAGAGGACATCACAAGGAAAGGAAGCAGCTCCTGGTGAGGGACTCAATTATTAGGGGGATAGAACTGGGGGGAGCAGGGAAAACTGAAGTAAGGTGCCCGCCAGGTGCCATGGCTTGGAGGGACAGGAAGCGCATCCTCAGGATCATGAGAACAGCTGCACGGGAGTATGAGCTGGACGTCATTGTCCACCTAGGGACAAATGACTTGGCTCAACATGAGATTAGAGCAGTGCAGAAGGACTTTGCAGAACTGGGGAGGGGCCTAAGACGAGTAGCACACACAGTATCCTTCTCAGAGGTGCTGCCTGTCAATGGCATGAGTGAGGCGATGGTACTTTGCACCATGCAGTTTAATGAATGGTTGAAAAAATGGTGTGGAGCACAGGGGTTTGACTTCATTGGGGACTGGGGTTCCACCTGGAGGGACACCAGCCTATACCGGCAGGATGGTCTGCATCTGTCCAGGAAGGGAATAAGTCTTTTGAGCAATTGGTTTAAATGCTTCATTGGCAAGCTTTTAAACTAGTCAAGGGGGGAGGCACTGATAAGCAGCAGGAAAATCCCAGCCTCTCCCTACAAAACAGGGTACTAAATGAGAAAAAGACCGAGGCAGAAAGGTCAGTGGGGTGCTGCAACAGAAGGTAAAGCCATCAAAAAATGGAGAGCAATGAGTACCAGTGCCCATAGTCTGAGTAACAAGCTTCCTGAATTAGTGGCCTTGATGGAGGAGGAACATCTGGATATCGTGGCAGTCACAGAAACATATACACACAAAACCATGACTGGGACGTAAACATACCAGGATACGCTATCTACAGAAGGGACAGGGAGGGTAAAAGAGGAGGAGGAGTAGCTCTTTACATAAGGGAAGGAATCAAAGCAACAGAACAAAAGGGAAAACAGGAAGGAGATGAAGCACTGTGGGTAAATTTGGAGACCGGCAATGGCACCACAATCCGCACAGGGGTGGTATACAGACCCCCTTCTCAGGGGGAGGAAATGGACAAGGAAATGATAGAAAGTATACTTAGAATGGCAGAAAAAGGGGAGATATTGCTGATGGGTGATCTGAATATGCCAGATGTTAACTGGGGTGCAGTTTCAGTAGCCACTTGAAGAGTGGGGTTATTCTAGATACCCTACAGGGGGCATGCCTTAGACAAGTAGTACTGGAGCCCACTCAAGAGGGAGCAATCTTAGACCTGGTTCTCTCAAACAGAGATGAAGAGAGGATTACAGATGTATAAGTGGGTAGCCATCTGGGAACTAGCGACCATCGAACAGTATGGTTCACAATAAACACAGCAATAGAGTCAAGCCATACAAAGGCAAAAGTACTGGACTTTAAGAGGGCTGACTTTGCCAAAATGGGTGAGTGCCTAAGGAATGCACTAGGAAATGGGCAGGAAGGAGGGGTGGAAGAACAATGGGGAATAATAAAAACTGCCATCACAGAGGTAACAAGCCTGTGTGTGAAGCAAATAAACAAAACTAAACGACATAAGAAACCACTATGGTTCTCAAAGGAAGTGGCAGTGAAGGTTCAAGAGAAAAAGAAAGCATTCAGGAAGTACAAGGAATCAAAGAAAGAGCAGGACAGAGAACTGTATCAGTTAAAGAAAAAGGAAGCTGAGAAGGCAGTCAGAACAGCAAAGGCCCAAACCGAGGAAAAGATAGCCAACTCAGTTAAGAAGGGGGATAGAACCTTTTATAGGTACATCAGGGAGCGAAGGAAGACCAAGGGAGGGATAGTGAGGCTTAATAAAGGGGAGAGAGGATGGGCAGAGGGTGACTGTGAAAAAGCAGAGATACTAAACAAATATTTTTGCTCAGTATTTACCAAGGAAGAGGGGGAGGTACCTAAAACAAACAGTAGAAACACTCTGGATACAGAAGTTGATACCAGCCCATTTACAGAAGAAAGGATTCTGAAAGAACTCTTAAAACCGAAGGTGGACAAAGCAATGGGGCCTGATGGGATTCATCCCAGAATTCTGAAAGAACTAAGGGAAGAACTAGTGACACCACTGACTACCCTGTTTAACAAATTATGGGAGGATGGGGTGGTACCCGAGGACTGGAGGAGGGCAGATGTGATTCCCCTTCACAAAAGTTGGAGCAAGGCAGAAGCAGGAAACTACAGACCTGTTAGTTTAACCTCAGTGGTAGGGAAAATGATGGAATCAATTCTGAAGGAAAGAATTGTCGAGTATCTAGAGGCCAGAGGGGTACAGGACCCAAGGCAGCATGGATTCACAGCGGGAAGGTCGTGCCAGACAAATCTGATAGATTTCTTTAACTAGGTGACCAAAGTAGTAGATCAGGGAGGGGCTGTGGACATGGCCTACCTAGACTTTAGCAAGGTATTTGACACAGTCCCACACAAAAGATTAATATACAAGTTAGCCAGCCTGGGAGTGGGTCCCAAGATGACAGCCTGGGTAAAGAATTGACTGGAGAATAGGACATAGAGAGTAATAGTAAATGGAGACTCTCTGAAGAAAAGGGGTGGGGGGGTTACTAGTGGGGTACCGCAGGGTTCAGTATTAGGACCGATCCTCTTCAATGTCTTTATAAGCAACATTGCAGAGGGACTGGAAGGAAAAGTATGTCTCTTTGCAGATGACACTAAGATCTGCAACAGAGTTGATGCACAAGGTGGGGTGGAAAGGATGAGAATGGACTTGGCAAGGTTAGAGGAATGGTCAAATGTATGGCAGCTTAGAATCAATGCTAAGAAGTGCAAGGTAAAGCACCTGGGAAACAAAACCCAGGGAAGGGTACACAAAGGGGTGAGATACTAACAACAACAAAATGGAAGGGACCTGGGGGTAGTCATATCAGATGACCTAAAGGTGGGCAAGCAATGTGAGAGGGCAGCAAGGAGGGCTGGGGGGATACTGGGATGCATAGGGAGAGGCATCACCAGTAGAAAACAGGAAGTTATTATCCCTCTGTACAGACAGCTGATGAGACCCCATCTGGAGTACTGCGTGCAGTTCTGGAGACCCAATCTCCGCGAAGACATAGACAGAATGGAAGCTGTCTCTTTGCAGATGACACAAAGATCTGCAACAGAGTAGATGCACAAGGTGGGGTGGAAAGGATGAGAAGGGACTTGGCAAGATTAGAGGAATGGTCAAATGTATGGCAGCTTAGATTCAATGCTAAGAAGTGCAAGGTAATGCACCTGGGAAACAAAAACCCAGGGGACCTAAAGGTGGGCAAGCAATGTGAGAGGACAGCAAGGAGGGCTAGGAGGATACTGGGATGCATAGGGAGAGGCATCACCAGCAGAAAACAGGAAGTTATTATCCCTCTGTACAGACAGTTGGTGAGACCCCATCTGGAGTACTGTGTGCAGTTCTGGAGACCCAGTCACCGCAAGGACATAGACAGGATGGAGGCTGTCCAGAGGAGGGCAACTAAAATGGCGAAGGGTCTGCACCGGAAGACATATGAAGAGAGACTTAAGGAGCTTAATATGTATAGCCTTGAGGAAAGGAGGGAGAGGGGGGACATAACATAGAAACATAGATTTTAACGGCAGATAAGGACCGCTTGGCCCACCCAGTTTGCCCATTTCCCTACCTATTGGATAAGCAGATCCTAGTTACCCAGCAGCCTACTTCTTCCTACCCCCCAACCCCTAGAATTGCTTTATGACTGTCCCATGCATGCTTGAATTCCACCACTGTTTTTGACTCTACAACCTCCTCCGGAAGGCCATTCCATGCATCCACAACCCTCTCTGTGAAAAAATACTTCCTTAAATTACCTCTGAGCCGTCCCCCTCTATCTTCAAACTGTGCCCCTTGTTCTTTTACCTCTTTTTTTTTTGAAAGAGATGCTACCCTCTTGGAGTTTGTTGATTCCTTGAGATACTTGAAAGTTTCTATCATGTCCCCCTCTCTCTTTCCTCAAGGCTATACATATTAAGCTCCTTAAGTCTCTCTTCATATGTCTTCCGTGCAGACCCCGCCATTTTAGTTCCCTCCTCTGGACAGCCTCCATCCTGTCTATGTCCTTGCAGAGACTGGGTCTCCAGAACTGCACACAGTACTCCAGATGGGGTCTCACCAACTGTCTGTACAGAGGGATAATAACTTCCTGTTTTCTGCTGGTGATGCCTCTCCCTATGCATCCCAGTATCCTCCCAGCCCTCCTTGCTGCCCTCTCACATTGCTTGCCCACCTTTAGGTCCCCTGGGTTTTTGTTTCCCAGGTGCATTACCTTGCACTTCTTAGCATTGAATCTAAGCTGCCATACATTTGACCATTCCTCTAATCTTGCCAAGTCCCTTCTCATCCTTTCCACCCCACCGTGTGCATCTACTCTGTTGCAGATCTTTTGTCATCTGCAAAGAGACATACTTTCCTTCCAGTCCCTCTGCAATATCGCTTATAAAGACATTGAAGAGGACCGGTCCTAATACTGAACCCTGCGGTACCCCACTAGTAACCCCCCTTTCTTCAGAGTGGACTCCATTTACTGTTACTCTCTATGTCCTATTCTCCAGCCAATTCTTTACCCAGGCTGTCACCTTGGGACCCACTCCCAGGCTGGCTAACTTGTATATTAATCTTTTGAGTGGGACTGTGTCAAATGCCTTGCTAAAGTCTAGGTAGGCCATGTCCACAGCCCCTCCCTGATCTACTACTTTGGTCACCCAGTCAAAGAAATCTATCAGATTTGACTGGCATGACCTTTCCGCTGTGATTCCATGCTGCCTTGGGTCCTGAGCCCCTCTGGCCTCTAGACACTCAACAATTCTTTCCTTCAGAAGTGATTCCATCATTTTCCTATCACTGAGGTTAAACTAACAGGTCTGTAGTTTTCTGCTTCTGCCTTGCTCCAACTTTTGTGAAGGGGAATCACATCTGCCTTCTCAGTCCCTCGGGTACCACCCCATCCTCCATGATTTGTTAAAGAGGGTAGTCAGTGGTGTCACTAGTTCTACCCTTAGTTCTTTTAGAATTCTGGGATGAATCCCATCAGGACCCATTGCTTTGTCCACCTTCAATTTTAAGAGTTCTTTCAGAACCCTTTCTTCTGTAAATGGGCTGTTATCAACTTCTGTATCCAGAGTGTTTCTACTGTTTGTTTTAGGTACCTCCCCCACTTCCTTTGTAAATACTGAGCAAAAATATTTGTTTAGTATCTCTGCCTTTTCACAGTCACCCTCTGCCCACCACCCTCCTCCTCTCTATTAAGCCTCACTATCTCTCCTTGGTCTTCCTTCACTCCCTGATGTACCTATAAAAGGTTTTATCCCCCTTCTTAACAGAGTTGGCTATCTTTTCCTTGGTTTGAGCCTTTGCTGTTCTGACTGCCTTCCCAGCTTCCTTTTGCTTTAACTGATACAGTTCCCTGTCCTGCTCCTTCTGTGATTCCTTGTACTTCCTGAATGCTTTCTTTTTCTCTTGAATCTTCACTGCCACTTCCTTTGAGAACCATAGTGGTTTCTTACATCGTTTCATTTTGTTAATTTGCTTCACACAAAGGCTTGTTACCCATGTGATGGCAGTTTTTATTATTCCCCATTGTTCTTCCACCCTTCCTTCCTGCCCATTTGCTAGTGCATTCCTTTGGCACTCACCCATTTTGGCAAAGTCAGCCCTCCTAAAGTCCAGTACTTTTGCCTTTGTATGGCTTGACTCTATTGCTGTGTTTATTGTGAACCATACTGTTCGATGGTTGCTAGTTCCCAGATGGCTACCCACTTCTACATCTGTGATCCTCTCTTCATCTCCATTTGAGAGAACCAGGTCTAAGATTGCTTCCTCTCGAGTGGGCTCCAATACTAGTTGTCTAATGCATGCCCCTTGTAGGGTATCTAGAATAACCCCACTCTTTGAAGTGGCTGCTGCAACTGCATTCCAGTTAACATCTGGCATATTCAGATCACCCATCAGCAATATCTCCCCTTTTTCTGCCATTCTGAGTATTCTTTCTATCATTTCCTTGTCCATTTCCTCCCCTAGGAAGGGTCTTGCTCTACCAACCCTGTGCGGATTGTGGTGCCATTGCCGATCTCCAAATTTACCCACAGTGCTTCTTCTCCTCCCTGTTTTCCCTTTTGTTCTGTTGCCTTGATTCCTTCCCTTATGTAAAGAACTACCCCTCCTCCTCTTTTACCCTCCCTGTCCCTCCTGTAGATAGTGTATCCTGGAATGTTTATGTCCCAGTCATGGTTTTGTGTGTACCATGTTTCTGTGACTGCCATGATATCCAGATGTTCCTCCTCCAGCAAGGCCACTAATTCAGGAAGCTTGTTACTCAGACTACGGGCACTGGTACTCATTGCTCTCCATTTTTGATGGCTTTACCTTCTTTGCAGCATCCCCCACTGACTTGTCTACCTCGGTCTTTTTTCTCATTTAGTACCCTGTTTTGTAGGGAGAGGCTGGGATTTTCCTGCTCTATCAGTGCCTCCCCTTGACTAGTTTAAAAGCTTGCCAATGAAGCATTTAAACCGATTGCTCAAAAGACTTGTTCCCTTCCTGGACAGATGCAGACCATCCTGCCAGTATAGGCTGGTGTCCCTCCAGGTGGAACCCCAGTCCCCAATGAAGCCAAACCCCTGTGCTCCACACCATTTTTTAAACCATTCATTAAACTGCATGGTGCAAAGTACCCTCGCCTCACTCATGCCATTGACAGGCAGCACCTCAGAGAAGGATATTGTGTGTGCTACTTGTCTTAGACCCCTTCCCAGTTCTACAAAGTCCTTCTGCACTGCTCTAATCTCATGATTAGCCAAGTCATTTGTCCATAGGTGGACAATGACATCCAGCTCAGATTCCCGTGCAGCTGTTCTCGTGATCCTGAGGATGCGCTTCCTGTCTCTCCAAGCCATGGCACCAGGCAGGCACCTTACTTCAGTTTTCCCTGCTCCCCCCAGTTCTATCCCCCTAATAATTGAGTCCCCCACCAGGAGCTGCTTCCTTTCCTTGTGGTGTCCTCTGCCTCTTTCTTGTGGATCTCCCTTGTGACAGTTGTCCTCAGCCTCCTTAGTCTCCTCTGCGGGTGTATCCATAGGGGAGCTATGCTCCCCCAGAATGGTGTATGGATTGTGGTGTGAAACAACTGACTGGGTGTGCCTCTGTTCCACCATCCTCACCCTCCCTGAGCCCACTGTGGTCCAACTGCTGTGCTTTCTTCGCAACCTCTGCGGTAGTAGTGGTGGCTCTGGTGCTCCCTGGATGGGGAGGTTCCCTTCCTACTGTCCAGTGTGGCCTGGAGGAAGGTCCCTGTACTACTGTCCAGTGTGGCCTGAAGACGGGCAACTTCCTCCCTCAGGGCAGAGAGTTGTCTGCAAATAGGGCAGCATCTCAGCCTCCAGAAAGACTCCCAGAAGACTGCTGCTCCACAGCCATTACATTGCACTACTCCCCATATTTTTTTCTTATTTTTTATTTTTATTTTTGTGTGCGTGTGTGTGTGTGTGATTGGTTTGTAATATAGAAATAGATATATATATATTTATATTATACAATGTGTATGCTTATATTGTCAGTGCAGTGTGCTAGAGAGGCTATGACAGTGACTTGCACCTTGCACTCTTGAGGAAATGATGTCAGAACCCCAGGTATAAAGGAACTATTTCCGAGGGGTGGTGGGTGAGGGTGGGAAGGGTTGGGCCTAAACTGTGCCCTCTCAAAACAATCAGCTAAAAGCTCTGACCCACTGCTGCAATGAGTGCCTTCCTGTCAACAAGATGCCCTACACAACAATTTGACAGAGAAAATACCCTGCTAATCAAACAGAGAAAAATCCACACATCCAAGTCAGACACAGGTAAACCTCCCCAGCCCCAAAACAGGCTTGGTGGTTTGTGCTGTGAGAGCTGTCAGCCCCAAAATAAGTCAGCTGTGCTTTAAACTCTTCCTGCACTGAAAATCTTAAGATAGAAACGTTCAAGTACCTCAAGGGAATCAACAAAGTCCAAGAGGGTAGCATCTTTCAAAAAAGAGGTGTGCAAGAACAAGGGGGCAAAATTTGAAGATGGGGGGGTGCGGTTCAGAGATAATTTAAGGAAGTATTTTTTCACAGAGAGGGTTGTGGATGCATGGAATGGCCTTCCGGAGGAGGTTGTGGAGTCAAAAACAGTAGTGGAATTCAAGCATGCATGGGACAGTCATAAGGCAATTCTAGGGGGTGGGGGTAGGAAGAAGTAGGCTGCTGGTTAACTAGGATCTGCAGCTTATCCATTAGGTAGGGAAATGGGCAGACTGGGTGGGCCAAACAGTCCTTATCTGCCATCAAATTCTATGTTTCTATGTTCCTATGTAGACATAGACACATTCAGAAAACTGTAACCTAGTGACTTGACAGCACTCTACCGTTGGTCACACCCTGGACACTAGGTGAAAGTCTTAACAGTGGAGTGATAATGACTCACATTGAGTCTTTTGTGGGATCCCTCTCTTGAACTGCCAGATAATTGCAGCTCTTAATGAGCTGTTAATCACACCTGGCCATCTGGAACATTGAGAGAGATTAGCATGAGGATTAGAGAATGCTAAAGTAGAGACTTTTTTAACTTCATTAACAGCCATGAAAATCTACCCTAGTCAAGACGGGCAAGTAGAGAGTTAGCTGTACTAGCCCTGATCAATTTGCACTAGTGTTTGGGCTAGTAAAACAATGTTAAGATCGACCCCTGCTTCCAAACCAAGTCACCGTGCTTGGAGATAGGCCAGTTGATAACAGACTGCTGAGGAGAAGGTGGTGGTTCACTGAGTTAAAGGCCTTTGTGAGGTCTATGAATAAAGACCCCATTGCCATCCCTTTATCTAAAGTGTCATAGAGCTGGGAGGTGTATTCAACTAGTGCCGAAAGTGTTGAATGTTTTTTAACGAAACCATGCTGTTGAGGGCCAAGCAGATTATACTTCTCCAAGTACTTAGTGAGCTGGTCTGAGACCATCCCTTCCAAAGCTTTTTTTTTGGGGGGGGATTGAGATGGGCCTGTAGTTAGATGTGTTAGTTCTGTCTCCAGTTTTGAAGATGGGTAACTAGTGCCAGCTTTCAGGCATCTGGAAACACACTCGACCTACAGGAGGAGTTAAAAACCTTAGTGAGGGGTCAACTATCTCCTCCAGGGTTAGGGCGACCAGCTTCAGGTCGATTAGGTCACTCCCCATCCTGGTCTTGCCTAGGACCTGCTTGACATACTTGATTGTCTCAGTTCTTGAGATCTGCTTGAACTAGAAAAGTGGTACGTAACCTGTAAGTGTGGGTGTATCCAGACCTGGGGGCTGCTCTGTTGGTGGCACAAGATATTCACCCGGTAATATGCCAGTCAGATCCGTGAATGCTAAATTAACAGCACTAGTGATATCAAGAGGTTCCTGGATCATCCCAGTATTTGAGGTGATCATGTCTGGTGGTGCTCTTGGGGCCCTACCAGTTAGTAATTTCAAGGAATGCCAGAAATCTTTACCTGAGCCCCATAATTTATTTGGTTCATCCTTATAGTAGGTGGCTTTAGCTTGGTGAACAAGCCTTGTGCAGTTGTTTCTGTCAGCCCTGTAGGTGGACATGTCAGCCTGCTTGCCTGTCACCTTGGCTGTATGCCAGAGATTGTCACTTTGGTGCATGAGCACAAGTAGTGAACCTGAGAGCCAGGGATTTGTAGTACTCTTAACCTTCTTTACACTGATGGGGGCGAAGATGTCACAGGCCTGGGTGAAGGTCCTGAGGAAGTAGTCCAGGGCCTGGTTCCCATTCAAGGCTCTGTCGACTGGTGACCAATCAATCAGTTTTAGGTGTAGTTTGAAAGATTCCAAGGGTCCGGCTTTTAGGGTGCTGTTATGGGGATACTTTGGGACGGTTGCTTAGAGAACTTATTTGTGCATATACACAAGACTGGGGAGTGGTTACTGAGGCTGTCAGGTGAGACAGAAACCTCAGAGATGTGTTCTGGGTGGGAGGATAAGAGCCAGTCTAAGAGTGTGCTGGTTCTGGTTCGGTTTTTGAGGCGGGTGGCTTGTGTTACCATTTGGGTAAGGTAGAGTCCGGAAATCTGGTCTCTTGCCAGAGCTTCTCCCTGAGAAAGCTAGGTAATCTTAAAGTCACCAACTATGACCTGTTCCCACATCTGCTGGTTCTCTATGAAGTATTTAAGGCCAGCAGTTTGCTGACCTGGGGGTATGTACACCATGGTAAACATAAGAACTTTGTTTTGCTGCCCTATGAAGAGTTTTAGGTTTAGGATTTAGCCTCTTTTGAATGCATACTGCTGTGCCTGATCTGTAACTTAATATCACATTTGACGTAGACTAAGCATCCACCCCCACGTTTAGACAGTCTGTCCTGCCGGTTAGAGGTGTAGCCACTGAGGGAGTTAGTGGCGTCAGAGATTTTAGGGGAGAGCCAGGTCTCTGTATGAGATATGATATCTGGATTAACCAACCCCACCCACACCTGGAATTCTGTGAGCTTAGGAAGCAAGCCGCTGATATTAAGGGAAACAATCCTGAGTATCCCCACCCTCTTGGTAGTGGTGGTGTGGTGTGGGCCTGGGTTAGGATGCACATTACCAGAGAACAGCAGCAGCATAACTCTGCCCAGCAGCAGAGCCTGAACTCAGGGAATTGCCAGAGCCTTTAAGAGGTAAAGCCTCTTGCACTACAGCCTGCCTGCTGTGTAGCACTTCCCATCTGCCCACTCCAACCACCCTCCCACCCAGGGGCAGAGCTTCATTTATTGCTGCTGGCAGGTCACATGTCATATCATGTGACCTATCCTTCATTTTACTAAGTGTCCACATTCCCATTTGCAGCTTATATACTCCAACCACTAGGGGTTGCTGTACTTTCTACTCTGGCACCTCTATCCACTCTCTACTCCTTCCTAGCAACTATTGCAGTCCCTGTTGTTCACTAGAGGTCTCTGCAGTCCCCTCTTAATCCTTTCTGCTATCTTCTTTCCTCACTCCTTCCAATCAGCCCACCACTAGGCCCCCTGCAAGCCTCAAACCTTGCACCCCTTTCTCCAAAGTCTGCAGCCTAACCACCAAGCCAGGCCAATATCTTCCTCTACTTTCAAGCTCTTAACCCTTCGTTCTTAGAAATAAGAATGTCTGTCCTCTGTCCCAAAGCTGTTCTCAAACCCAGTACCCTTGTTATCAGAGTCAGCAGATCTACCTCTTAACCATTTTATCTGGCTATCTTATTCTTACTTTCTAAGACTTTCATAGTCTATTACCCCCCCCCACTCTGCCAAAATATTTAACCACTTCTCTATTGCTGCCATTGAACCCTGCACCCTCACTGTTTCAGTCAGCAGCTCCACCACTCAGCTATCACATCATACTATTGTTTGTGATAGGTTTTAGGACTCTAAAACCCTCTAACCCACATAGTCTGCTAAAATATTTTCTGAGTGTTACTGCAGGCTTTGAGCCCTGCTCTCTGCTGCTGCAGCCACTGTCTTGAGTCCTTTTCTATCACCCTAGACAAGTCTTGAACCTGGTGTTCTGTGCATTTGAGGCCGGGGCTCTGCCACTGTACCAAGGTGGCAATTACACTTAGATGTAGACCTTTCACTACCATCTTCCCCTCTATCATCCAAGTTCCCCCATCTTTCTTCTCTTCAGCTCTCACACCCTTACCAATCATGCATGCACACCTCCTGCCTACCTGCCTCTCTCTCCTCCTCCTTTTGCCTTCCGCTAACCCTAATGTCCCTGTTAACCCTCAGCCTCACTACTCTAGTGCTCCTACCTGCCCTTCTGCCCTCCCCTCCTCCTATGCCACTGCCCCTCCCTTCCTCCTCCTCCATTCACCCCATATGCTCCTCTCCACCTCACCCCCATCTAGACACTACCTTTCCTCCCCCCTTTGCTCCCTTGGGCATTTTATCACTCAAGCCTTCTCATCCTATGCTGCCTACCCACCCCTGTGCTTGACCCCCTCTCTTCCTATCACTCCCGGGTGAACTCTCCTTCTGCCACCTCTGTCCAGAGCAGCTATCCTCCTTCTGCTCCTGACTGGTAACATACATCCCAATCCCGGCACAGCTTGCAAAGGCTCCTCAATGGAATCCACCGGGCTTCATATTGCTTCCATGAACATATGTAGCCTCCTTAAAAAATTTGACTCTCTCAATTGCTGGGTTGCGGTTCATAAACCTGACTTTATCTCAATAGTTGAAACTTGGCTGTCAGACTCTACCCCTGACTCCCTGGTCTCACTCCCTGGCTACTCCCTCTATCGGGAGAACCATGTTGGTAGGTGAGGTGGGGGCTGTGCCATTTATGTCAAAGACCCTCTCATTGGACTAGCCCTCCCAGCCCCGTTCCTTGACTTCAGGGCTCAGGCCCTAACCCTAAAACTATCTTCTGATCCCTCTAGGGGTCCCATCTACCTGACTACAGCATACATACCTCCAAAAAATCAAGCACAAGCACTAGGCCCACTAATTGATTATCTTACCTCCCTCACCCCACTCCTCCGACCAAATCCTTGTGGGGGACTTGAACATCAATTGGCTCAGCCCTTCATCCACTTCCTCCTGTGATGCCTTTACAGCCATCAACCTAACCCAACTAGTCTCCCAACCCACTAGAGTGAATCCTAGAATGGGATCTAGCACACTCCTGGATGTGGTCCTCACAAACCACCCTAACCGCATCCGCAATATCCAAATCCTCCCAGACTGCCTTAGCGACCACTCCCTGGTTCTCTTCTATTGGTCAACCTCCTTGCCCAAACCCACAGCACAAACTACCCTTCGGTGACGTCTTAGACCTGGTGGGCTGAAAGGCCTTAAGCAACTCCTAGCCCTCATAGACTGGTCCCCTATACTAAACGCCCCAGATATTGACACAGCCCTTGCCTTCTTTATCCACACCTTCACCTCTGCTTGTGACATTTTTGCACCCATAACTGCATGCCGGTCCAAAGTAAGGCATGCCCCCTTGATTACCCCCACCCTGCGCCAACTTCTTAAGCATAGGGACAATCTATGGCACATTGCCACGAAACAGAGCCACCCAGCTGATAGGCTGGCCTATGCTGCTGCCGGAACAAGCGTACATGGGCCATCCGCAGTGTAAGGCTGAGCACTATCAAGCATCCCTCACTTCCTCATATGGGAACGCTAGGACCTTCTGGGACAACATTAAGCAGCTGAATGGTGGCACGCGTTTCCCCCCACCTTCGCTTATCAACATTAATGGTTCGTCTCCTCAGACCCTGTCCTTATTGCCAACCACCTCAACAAGTCTTTCACAGACCTTAGCCCAGTGCTCCCTGATAATTTCTTCACTCCCCCTCCCTCCAGGTCTGTCCCTATTCTCCCACACCCCTTGTTCTACCTGTGCCAAGTCACTGCCCAGGAAGTCAGACCTTACCTACTCAAGGCCTTAAAGAGTAACACAATTGGCAATGACTCCCTTGATCCCAGTCTTCTTCGTCAGGTTCTGGATCTGGTTACCTCACCACTCACCAGCCTCTTTAACAAATCCCTCTGCCTAGGGCAATTCCCCTCTGCCTGGAAGATAGCTACTGTCACCCCAATACACAAGGGTGGTGATAGGACCCTCCCTAGCAATTATTGACCTATCTCAATCCTCTCTCCTCTCTCTAAGGCCTTAGAAAAAATTGTGGCCACCCAAATCTCAGAATACCTCGATAAATATAGCATCCTCTGCCCAGAACAACATGGTTTCAGAGCAGGCCACAGCACCAATAATGCCCTCCTGGAGTTCTCTAACTTTCTTCACACCTCACTGGACTCTGGCTCCCTAGCAGGTGCGGTGTTCATTGACTTATCAAAAGCCTTTGATACTGTCTTCCATCCCCTCCTGCTAACTACCCTTAGTCACTTAGGCTTTGCCACTGGGCCTGTTTCCTGGTGCTCCAGCTACTTGTCGGCCCACTCACAATGTGTGAAAATCAACGGGAAACTTTCCAGCACCTGCCCTATCCACTCTGGAGTCCCTCAGGGCTCCATTCTTGAGCCTTGCTCTTCTCCCTTTTCTCAACTCCTGCCCAGTGTATGTACTGGTAAAATCCTTCTTCTTAGATGATGCTGTACCTTTGCCTGGACCGTAATCCCATCTCACTTCAGGATTCTCTGCAGGAATCCTACAATGATGCAGAAGCCTGGTTTATTGAGCACAGGCTCATAATTAATCTAAAGAAAACCAAAACCATGCTCTTTGCCCACCCCCAAAATAAATCCAGTAACTGTCCTCTCGCAGTCCACTCCACCTCTAAACTCCCTATTAAGCTATTTCACTCTTATAAATACCTAGGTATAACCTTTGACCCTGCCCTCTCTTTTCATGCCAACATCTCTGCCCTTGCCTCAGCCTCTAACACTCAGCTGGGTATCCTCTATCATCATAAAAACTGCCTCCCCACGGATGCCCTCCGACTTGCAGTCACATCCTCTGTTCTATCTCTGGTAGACTATGGCCTACCTGTGTATGGTGCAGCAGACCAGACTGCCCTGCACAAGATCCACCTCACCTTAAACAAGGCCTGCAGGCTCATAACTGGGGCTCCTAGTCTAACCCACACTTGCTGTCTGTACACCATGGCTAATCTACTCAACCTAGATGAGCGCCTCAAATACCAAACCTGCCTCCTAACAAAAAAATCACTCCTTGGGCTATCCCCACTGGGTCTGTCAACCACTATCCACTGTGCAAACCCTACAGTGCATACCCGCATATCCCGCAAAACTGCACTGGTTATACCGAGGGCGAGAACCTCGCAAGGTCAAAGGGCTTACCCCTACAGAGCCCCTGTTGGTGTAACACCCTCCCCGCCGGAGTCACTGATGCCGCCTCGTTATCTTATTTTAAAACTAGTCTTAGAAATCACCTGCTCTCAACACGCAGCTGTACCTGCCTCTAAGCCACCTCCTATCCTCCCAGACAAAGCTCACTGAGCCGCTCTCTGACTTTCTGTCCAGCTTACCTTTACTTGCTACTATCTTCCCACACTCTCTTCTGATGTCTTCACCCAGCCTTACCTTTATTCTGCCCACTGAATCAATCTCCATGTAACTACTGTATATTATCTACTCCGTTAAAGCGCATGTATAAGCCTGTTGTATACTGTGTTTGACAAATGCCTGTATTTTTTGGCTGATTCCTAAATGTACTCTGATTTTTTGTCTGCTTTGATGTTTGTTTCTTGCACTGTTTTGTCCTCACTGTGTTGAGGTACCTTTGTAAATGAGCATCTGGCTCAAAGGTTGTTAAACTGAGGTTCTAATAAATAAATAAATAAATAAGTCTTACAAAGAGAGTGAGTTCAAAGGGCTCAGGTTGAAAAAAATGGTGTGGAGCACAGGAGTTTGGCTTCATTGGGGACTGGGGTTCCACCTGGAGGGACACCAGCCTATACTGGCAGGATGGTCTGCATCTATCCAGGAAGGGAACAAGTATTTTGAGCAATCAGTTTAAATGCTTCATTGGCAAGCTTTTAAACTAGTCAAAGGGGGAAGCACTGACAAGCAGCAGGAAAATCCCAGCCTCTCCCTACAAAACAAGGTACTAAATGAGAAAAAGACTGAGGTAGAACGGTCAGTGGGGGATGCTGCAACAGAAGGTAAAGCCATCAAAAAATGGATAGCAATGAGTACTAATGCCCATAGTCTGGGTAACAAGCTTCCTGAATTAGTGGCCTTGATGGAGGAGGAACATCTGGATATTGTGGCAGTTACAGAAACATGGTACACACAAAACCATGACTGGGACATAAACATACCAGGATACACTGTCTACAGGAGGGACAGGGAGGGTAAAGAGGAGGAGGAGTAGTTCTTTACATAAGGGAAGGAATAAAAGCAACAGAACAAAAGGGTAAACGGGAGGAGAAGAAGCACTGTGGGTAAATTTGGAGACAGGCAATGGCACCACAATACTCATTAGGGTGTATACAGACCCCTTCTCAGGGGAGGAAATGGACAGGGAAATGATAGAAAGTATACTCAGAATGGCATAAAAAGGGGAGATATTGCTGATGGGTGATCTGAATATGCCAGATGTTAACTGGAGTGCAGTTGCAGCTGCCACTTTGAAGAGTGCAGTTATTCTAGATGCCCTACAGGGGGCATGCCTTAGACAACTAGTACTGGAGCCCACTCAAGAGGGAGCAATATTAGACTTGATTCTCTCAAATGGAGATGGAGAGAGGATCACATATGTAGAAGTGGGTAGCCATCTGGGAACTAGCGACCATCGAACAGTATGGTTCACAATAAACACAGCAATAGAGTCAAGCATACAAAGGCAAAAGTACTGGACTTTAGGATGGCTGACTTTACAAAATGGGTGAGTGCCTAAGGAATGCACTAGCAAATGGGCAGGAAGGAGGGTGGAAGAACAATGGGGAATAATAAAAACTGCCATCACAGAGGTAACGAGCCTTTGTGTGAAGCAAATAAACAAAACAAGATGATGTAAGAAACCACTATGGTTCTCAAAGGAAGTGGCAGTGAAGGTTCAAGAGAAAAAGAAAGCATTCAGGAAGTACAAGGAATCGCAGAAGGAGCAGGACAGAGAACTGTATCAGTTAAAGCAAAAGGAGGCTGGGAAGGCAGTCAGAACAGCAAAGGCCCAAACTGAGGAAAAGATAGCCAACTCAGTTAAGAAGGGGGATAAAACCTTTTATAGGTACATCAGGGAGCAAAGGAAGACCAAGGGAGGGATAGTGAGGCTTAATAAAGGGGAGGAGGGTGGCAGAGGAGACTGTGAAAAGGCAGAGATACTAAACAAATATTTTTGCTCAGTATTTACAAATGAAGAGGGGGAGGTACATAAAACAAACAGTAGTAACACTCTGGCTACAGAAGTTGATACCAGCCCATTTACAGAAGAAAGGATTCTGAAAGAACTCTTAAAACTGAAGGTGGACAAAGCAATGGGGCCTGATGGGATTCATCCCAGAATTCTAAAAGAGCTAAGGGTAGAACTAGTGACACCACTGACTACCCTTTTTAGCAAATCATGGGAGGATGGGGTGGTACCCGAGGACTGGAGGAGGGCAGATGTGATTCCCCTTCACAAAAGTGGGAGCAAGACAGAAGCAGGAAATTACAGACCTGTTAGTTTAACCTCAGTGATAGAGAAAATGATGGAATCACTTCTGAAGGAAAGAATTGTCGAGTATCTAGAGGCCAGAGGAGCACAGGACCCTAGGCAGCATGGATTCACAGTGGGAAGGTCGTGCCAGACAAATCTGATAGATTTCTTTGACTGGGTGACCAAAGTAGTAGATCAGGGAGGGGCTGTGGACATGGCCTACCTAGACTTTAGCAAGGCATTTGACACAGTCCCACACAAAAGATTAATATACAAGTTAGCCAGCCTGGGAGTGGGTCCCAAGATGACAGCCTGGGTAAAGAATTGCCTGGAGAATAGGACACAGAGAGTAATAGTAAATGGAGTCCACTCAGAAGAAAGGAGGGTTACTAGTGGGGTACCGCAGGGTTCAGTATTAGGACCGGTCCTCTTCAATGTCTTTATAAGCGACATTATGAAGGATTGGAAGGAAAAGTATGTCTCTTTGCAGATGACACTAAGATCTGCAACAGAGTTGATGCACAGGGTGGGGTGGAAAGGATGAGAAGGGACTTGGCAAGGTTAGAGGAATGGTCAAATGTATGGCAGCTTAGATTCAGTGCTAAGAAGTGCAAGGTAATGCACCTGGGAAACAAAAACCCAGGGAAGAGTACACAATGGGGGTGAGAACTAACAACAACAAAAATGGAAAGGGACCTGGGGGTAGTCATATCAGATGACCTAAAGGTGGGCAAGCAATGTGAGAGGGCAGCAAGGAGGGCTTGGGGGTTACTGGGATGCATAGGGAGAGGCATCACCAGTAGAAAACAGGAAGTTATTATCCTCTGTACAGACAGCTGGTGAGACCCCATCTGGAGTACTGTGTGCAGTTCTGGAGACCCAATCTCCGCAAAGACATAGACAGGATGGAAGCTGTCCAGAGGAGGGCAACTAAAATGGTGCAGGGTCTGCACCGAAGACATATGAAGAGAGACTTAAGGAGCTTAATATGTATAGCCTCAAGGAAAGGAGGGAGAGGGGACATGATAGAAACTTTCAAGTACCTCAAGGAATCAACAAAGTCCAAGAGGGTAGCATCTTTCAAAAAGAGGTGTGCAAGAACAAGAGGGCACAATTTGAAGATGGGGGTGGCTCAGAGGTAATTTAAGGAAGTATTTTTTCACAGAGAGGGTTGTGGATGCATGGAACGGCCTTCCGGAGGAGGTTGTGGAGTCAAAATCGGTGGTGGAATTCAAGCATGCATGGGACAGTCATAAGGCAATTCTAGGGTGTGGGGGTAAGAAGAAGTAGGCTGCTGGTTAACTAGGATCTGCAGCTTATCCAGTAGGTAGGGAAATGGGCAGACTGGGTGGGCCAAGCGGTCCTTATCTGCCATCAAATTCTATGTTTCTATTAAGTGTCTCTCAGTGGGCATAACACTGTAGTTAGTAGGGGGTGGCTATTTTGATCAGCAATGCTACCCACATTCTTTTTTCTTCTATTCCCATGTCTGTTTTTCTCATCTACAGTGTAAATTTGCTTATGTATTTTCAGGGCACCCTTCTGTGTAAAACTCTCACCACATTTAACACATTTATATGGTCTCTCTTGGGGGTTAGTGTCTCCAAATGTTCAGGGATTTTTAGTACCATGACAAGAATGGACCCCATTTTTAAGCCAGGGCATATTAAAAAAAAAAAAAAATCAAGAAATCAGTACTGTGTTAGTCTTTGATGTTTGCTGAGAGTGCTCTTCTCAGCATGTGCAGTGTCCCCAGGATGGCTTCTTTTGTAGTTCATAGGGTGACATGCATATTGATAGCTTTCAGATGTGCCTGAAAGTTCTTTTTTGATTAGCCCTGTTGCCCCGAGCACTATTTCTCTCTCGAGGTTAGTGCCTCCAAATGTTTAGGGATTTCTAATATTGTGACAAGAATGGACCCCTTTCTTTAGCCAGGGCATATTCAAAACTCAAGAAATTAGTACTGTATTAGTCTTTGATGTTTGCTCAGAGCACTCTTCTCAGCGCATGCAATGTCCCCAAGATGGCTTCCTTTTGAAGTTCATAAGGTGTCACAAGTATTGGTAGCATATTTAAATGTGCCTGAAAGTTCTTTTTGATTAGTCCCATTGCTCCAAACACTGCTGGAACAATTTGTGTGTCCTTCCCCGTCAGTTTGGTTTCTGATTGCATATCTTGGTAGTTCATGATTTTGTGTCTCTCTGTACGCAGGACACTGTAGTCACTAGGGGTGGCTCTTTTCAATCAGCAACATACCTCTCAACCTTTTGTCCCCCAAATGTGGAACATTGGCTCTCAAAATGTGGAACAAATGAGCAAAATGTGGAACACTTAATCAAATCTTTACCCAAGAAGCTCAGAACACTGTTAAAATGTTTGCATTAATGTTCAGCAAGTCTGTTATTAATTGAATAACATATTTTTTGCATCATTTACTATAGATTTTTGCTTTTAAATGTTAACACTGAATGTGGGACAAGTCCTCACAATGTGGACCAGGGAGCTTTTGTGAAGCAAAATGAGGAACGTTCCTCGTACTGTGGTACAGTTGAGAGGTATGATCAGCAATGCTACCTTTGTTCTTTTTTTTTTGTATTACAATATTGGGTTTTATCGCTTCCACTTTCTTGGCTGTTGGTATTGAATAATTCCATGTGATCTTTACTTCTTCATTCTCTGTGATTCTTTGTGGTTCATGTTTCCAGTGTCTCTGTTACCTGTACTTTATAGTGTCTGCACAGTTTCCAGTGGATCAGTCTTGCTACATTGTTGTGTCTTTTGGTATACAGGCCTTCTGCCATGAGTACTCCACATCCAGCCAAGAGATGTACAACTGTTTCTAATTCAGTACTGCAGAACCTGCACTTGTCTGTTTCTCCTGTTTTTTCTATGGATTTTGTGAACTATCTTGTGCGTAGTCCACTATCTTGGGCTGCCATTGTCAATCTCTCATCTCATGACCTAAATTCACTTCTTTTTAACCACTCATGTCTTGATTGACCTGTGGTTGTTCCAATAGCTCCCTGTATTTTCTACTATAATTATGGGCTTTCCAGTAGCTTTTTTTCTTTTCTGTTGGTCTTTGTCCTAATACTCATTTTTCTGATTGTTTGCACTTTCTGTTGCTGGCTGTTCCTTATCTACTAGTGGATTAACAGCCATCTCTGCTACCCTCCCGAAGGCTTCTCCTAATTTGATGAGTGAAGTCATTTTAAACTTATTTTCTTCATGATGCAAGACCTTGACTATATTTGGGTCCAAGGATGTCAGTAGGTATGTATGTAGCCCCACTATTGTGGATCTGTATATGTATCCAATCTCAAGGAGGCCCATGCCTCCTCTCTCTCGGGGTTAGTGTCTTCAAATGTTTAGGGATTTCTAATACCGTAACAAGAATGGACCCCATTCTTTAGCCAGGGCATATTCAAATGCAAGAAAGCAGTACTGTATTAATCTTTGATGTTTGCTGAGAGCACTCTTCTCAGCACACTCAACGTCCCCAAGATGTCTTCCTTTTGAAGTTCATAAGGTGTCACAAGTATTGGTAGCATATTTAAATGTGTCTGAAAGTTCTTTTTGATTAGTCCAGTTGCTCCAAGCACTATTGGAACAATTTGTGTGTCCTTATTCCATATCAGTTTGGTTTCTGACTGCATATCTTGGTATTTCATTATTTCATTCTCCCTCGGGGTTAGTGTCTCCAAATGTTTAGGGAATTTTAATACCGTGGCAAGAATGGACCCCATTCTTTAGCCAGGGCATATTCAAAACTCAAGAAATTAGTACTGTATTAATCTTTGATGTTTGCTGAGAGCGCTCTTCTCAGTACACGCAACGTCCCCAAAATAGCTTCCTTTTGAAGTTCATAAGGTGTCACAAGTATTGGTAGCATTTTTAAATGTGCCTGAAAGTTCTTTTTGATTAGTCCCATTGCTCCAAGCACTACTGGAACAATCTGTGTGTCCTTATTCCACATCAGTTTAGTTTCTGACTGCATATCTTGATATTTCATGATTTTGTGTCTCTCTGTACGCAGCACACTGTAGTCACTAGGGGTGGCTATTTCAATCAGTAATGCTACCTTTGTTCTGTTTTCTTGTATTACAATATCAGGTTTTCTTGCTTCCACTTTATTGGCTGTTGGTATTGGGTGATCCCATGTGATCATTACTTCTTCATTCTCTGTGATTCTTTGAGGTTCATGTTTCCAGTGTCTCTCTGCTACCTGTATGTTATAGTGTTTGCACAGTTTCCAGTGGATCAATCTTGCTACATTGTTGTGTCTTTCAGTATACAGGCCTTCTGCCATGAGTACTTCACATCCAGCCACAAGATGTGCAACCGTTTCTAATTCTGTACTACAGAACCTGCACTTGTCTGTTTCTCCTGTTTTTTCAATGGATTTTGTGAACCATCTTGTGAGTGAGCCCACTATCTTAGGCTGCCATTATTAGTCTCTCATCTCGTGGCCTAAATTCACCTCTTTTTAACCACTCATGGGTCAGAGCTTGATCGACCTGTGGTTGCTCCAGTAGCTCCCTGTATTTTCCACTATAATGATGGACTTTCCAATTGTTTTTTCTTTTCTGTTGGTCTTTATCCTTATACTCCTTTTCTGATTCTTTGCATTTTCTGTTGCTGACAATTCTTTATCTACTTTTGGATTAACATCAATCTCTGCTACCCTTCTGAAGGCTTCTCCTAATTTGATGAGTGAAGTCATTTTAGGCTTATTTTTTCATGATGTAAGACCTTGGCTATATTTGGGTCCAAGGATGTCAGTATGTATGTATGCAACCCCACTATTGTGGATCTATATGTGTAATAAATCTCAATGCGCTATGCCTCCTTCTGCCCTTTGGGATGTATAATATTGGCATGCACTGATTTTTGTATATTAATTGGTGAGCATGAAACATTTTTCTTGTTTTTATATCTAGCTGGTTCAACACTTTCTGTGGCCAGTCTATCACACCAAAGCTGTATGATATCACTGGATATCCAGAGTGAATTCGCTGATGTATTATTAGGCCACACTTCTGACCAAAGCTCTTGTTGCATTCAGCACATGTATGTGGTCTCACTCCAGAGTGAATTTGTTGATGGGCTATCAGGTTACTCTTTCAGCTAAAACTCTTGTCACGTTCACCACATATATGTGGCGGGTCCCGTGTGAATCTGCAGATGTATTCTATGGCCATTCTTACTGTTGAAACTCTTGTAACTTTGAGCACATTTATATGGTTTCTTGTGAATTTGTTAGGTTATTGTTTTATGCTGCACAGTTAAACTCTTGTCTGTACATTTATCTCCATTTAGCTTTCTTAAACTCCTCTGATATTTTGTACATGTCAACTGCCCCTTTATTTCGTGAATATGTTGTTTTATAGTGATGAGATGTAGGTCATGGAAACTCTTCCTGCACTGACTATACTAATTTGGTATCTCTGTTATATGACTCAGCTGGCAGTTCTCAAGTGATGATTGAAGGCTCCAACTCTTATTACACTCAAACTTTCTGTTGACTAAAAACAGATATTTAATTAATATATTCTTACAGTGAGGATACAAATATGTCAGTTTTTCCTTAATATTTTCAGGAGCTCCGTCACTATTCCTGAGATTTAACCTCACAATTTGGTTTTTCAGCCATTCCCATTTTAAAACAGTTAAAATTAAATTATTTTTCTGTGACGTTTCAATTTATTGTGTTTATGGGTAATAGTCATAGAATAGGCCTGTCCAATTATGGCTTCTCATTGGTTTAAACCTGGTCATATGGGGTATGTTAACAGGTAATAAAACATGGTAGGATGGGCATGCTTACCAAAAACAGTATTAAAACAGGCCAAGGGATTATTAAATCAGGCAGAACCACATGGAAAATTTCCAGCAGACAAAAAAAATTAATTTCTGTTTCAAAATGCAGATAGACTAAAATATCACTCTGAAGCTACCCCTCCCTGAGTAAAAATGCCAGATCACATTTTTTAAATGCAAGTGGTCACCAGATTCAGACAGAGCACAATGCAACTGCAGCTATCCCCTGAGTAAAAAACAAAAATCACATTTTTTAATACAGGTTGTCAGCACAGCCAGTCAGCATACAAAGCAATCACAGCTTCTCCCAAGTAAAAAACCAAAATCTAACTTTTTAAAATGTGGTCACCAAAGTCAGAGAGAATACAACTGCAGTTACCCTCATTGAGTACAAAAATAAATTCACTCATTTGTAAAAGCAGATAGTTCCCAGAGCCAGTCAGAATACAACACAACTGCAGCTACCCCTCCTCCCAAGTAAAAACAAAAAAAAATCACATTGTTGTAATATAGATAGTCACCAGAGCTAGGTGTAATGCAATGAAATTACAAACAAACATAGAAATATAAACTTTGACAGCAAATAAGTACCACTTGGTCCACCCAGTCTGCCCATTTTCCTTACCTACTGCAATACCACAGACCCTAGTTGATCTCTAGGTTTATCATCCCCTTCCAATCCACTAAGGTTCCCTTACACCTATCTGATGCATTCTTGAAGCCCAAAACAGTTTTGCCCCACCACCTCCGCTGTAATGTTGTTCCTGACATCCACCACCCTTTCTGTTAAGTACTTCCTCATATTTCAGAGTCTACCTCCTTACAGCTTCATAGCACTCATCCCTTTTCTTGAGCTCATTTTCTGTGAAAATGTTTCCCTTTGTACCTTGTTTATACCCTGAGTATTTAAAAGTCTCTTTCATGTCCCCCTCTCCCTCTTTTCCTCCAGTGTGTAGATTTTGAGGTCCTTTAGTATCTCCTCATAGGGTTTTTTATGCAGACCCTGCACCATTTTAGTTGTTGTCCACTGGACCACCTCCACTCTGTCTATGTCCTTCAGGAGATGTGGTCTCCAGAACTGTGCACAGTACTCTAGATGAGGTGTCACCAAGGATTTATGCAGCATTATACAATGGCAAGGAATTTTCTGTATTCTGATTAGTCAGTGGGTGCCTGAGACCGTGATGATATTACACAATAACATCACGGTATTGTTTTATTTGACCTTCTGATTGATGATGTCTCTTCAGAAACACAAAATAATCTACTACAAATGTTTTTTTATTATTATTTTCTATAACATTGAGCATTGTATAATTGTAGTAAGGCACTCCAAGGTGTGTGTTATCGTGTAATAACATCACTTCTGGGGTGGTGGAAGCACTCGGCCTTGCCTCGTGCTTCAACCCACCCCTGGAGTGACGTTATTACATGATAACACACACCTTGTTGTGCCTTATTGCTTAAATATCACAACCTCCCTCCTTCAGCTGTGATTCCCCTCCCTATGCAACCTAGCATCCCACTAGCATTCCCCACTGCCTTGTTATACTGTTAGGCCACTTTTAGACCATTCAATATGAATATCCTAGGTCTCTTTCCTGTCTGGTGGTCATCAGTACCACTCCTCCCATCTTGTACTCCTTCTCTGGGTTTCTGTGCCCGAAGTGCATGATGTGGCACTTCTTTGCACTGAAACTTTGTTGCCACACTCTTGACCACTCCTCAAGTTTTATTGGGTCTCTGTTCATCCCCTCCCCAAAAACTGTCTACTCTACTGCAGATCTTTGTGACATCTGCAAAAATGCATACTTTCCCTTCTAGCCCTGTCTGCAATGTCACTAATAAAAACATTAAAGAGGACTGGTCCAAGTACTGTTCTTTGTGGCACCCTGTTGTTCACCTTCTGTTCCTCTGAGTGAAGCCCATTTGCTAACACTATCTGTCTCCAATATCCCAATCAATTCCTTACCCAGTTCACCATCTCTGGACCTACTCCCAGGCTGCCCATGCTGCCTATGTAGAACACTGTCAAGAGCCTTACTAAAATCTAGCTAGGCAACATCCACCACTCCTCCCTGATCTATTACCCTGGGACAAGACATTCTTTAGGTACATCAGTAAAAAAAGGAAGTTCAGAGGTGGGATTGTAAGGCTCAGAGGGGTTGAAGGGGAAGGTGTGGAGGAAGACCTAGAAAAGGCAAAAATACAGAATAAATACTTCTGTTCAATAGTAACTGAAGAGGAGGAGGGACAAGGACCATGGCTGGGCATCAGATGCAAAAGGGAAAGGAGGAAAACACCAGTCCACTTACAGGAGAGAGAGCCTTAGATGAGCTCACAAAAATGAAGGTAGACAAGGCAATGGGATTAGAGGGCATACATCCCAGGATACTGAAGGAACGATGGATGAAGCTAGCAGCACCACTGGCAGTCATGTTCAGTGAGTCACTCAATGCAGGAGTGGTTCCATGGGACTGGAGGAGGGCACATGCAGTCCTTCTTCACAAAAACAGAGCAGGGAGGAGGCAGGAAACTAAAGGCCAGTCAGCCTTACCTCAGTAGTGGGGAAGGTTATGGAGGTGCTGCTTGAAGAAAGGATTGGAGAACACTTAAAATCTAACAATGCCAGGATCCAAGGCAGCACAGAGTCACAGTAGGATGGTCATCTCCAACAAATCTGACAGAGTTTTTTGACTGGATTACAAAGGAGGTGGATCATGGGAGAGCAGTAGATGTCTCTTAATTTGATTTTAGCAAAGTCTTCAAGACTGTTCCACAGAAAAGGATGGTTAACAAGTTAAGTAGCCTGGACTATTATTTATTATTATTAAGGAGAGGTACAAGAATAAGGGAGCACAATATGAGATTGGAAGGGGTCAGGATAATGGGAAATGCGAGGTCTTTTTTTTATGAAAAAGTTGGTGGATGCATACAGCAGCCTGCCTCAGGAGATGGTGGAGGCAAGCACAGTGGGAGAATTTAAACATGCATGGGATAGGCACAAGGTAACCCTAGAAGTGGGAAGGGGAGGCTAAAGCTGATGACTAATAAAGATCAGCAACCGCCAATAAAGGTAGGGTATACAGGCAAACTGGATGGACCTAGCGGTCCTTATTTGCCATCAGTTTGTATGTGTCTATGTTACCCAGGCACAGAAATCTATCAAATTTGTCTGACAGGACCTCGCTACTGTGAATACATGCTGTTTGAGATCCTGTACATCACTAGGTTCAAGATATTCAACTATCATTTCCTTCAATAATAATTCCATTAATTTCTCCACCACTGAAGTCAGGCTGGCTGGCCAGTGGTTGCCAGTCTGCACCCTGGTACCACTTTTGTGAAGTGGGACTACATCTACCCTCTTTCAGTCCTCTGGAACCACCCCCCAACTCCAGTGAGTGGTTGAATAGGATTGTCAGAAGTGCAGCTAGCAGCTCTTTGAGATCCTTCAATATCCTTGGATATACCCTATCTGGCCCCATGACTGCCTTGTCCACTTTCAGTTTTGCAAGTTCTTTCACAACTCTGTCTTCTGTAAATGGATTAGTGTCCACCTCCCTTCTTGCAGTGCCCCATCACCCTTCAGTGGCCCCTCAGTTTTCCCTTTCTCCCTGAACACGGAACAAAGGTATTTGTTCAGGAAGTTATCTGTCTCCTAGTCACCCTCCACTTACTCCCCCTTCCCTCCTCAGCCTTACAATCCCTCACCTGATCTTCCTCCATTTGTTCACATACAGTACCTGAAAATGTATTGTCACCCTCCGTAACTGCCTGGGCTGTTTTCTCCTCTGTTTGTGCCTTTGTGCTCCTGATTGCTTTCCCTGAGCATCTGTGCTTCTCCTGATACTCCTGCCTACCCTCATCCCTCTGCATCTCCTTGTACCTCCTGAAGGTAACTTTTTTGCTCTTATTTATTTATTGAAATGTTGCACCAGGAAGGCACATTGAGTGACAAGTCACTCACCTATGGTGCAAACTTACCTTTCCTTATCTTTCTTACCTTACCTTTCTGGCCACCTCTTTTGAGAACTATAGCAGTCTTTTTCCTTCTACTGTTACTTACTTTTCTGACACAGAGGTTTGTTGCCTTCACCATGGCCCCTTTTAGTTTTCCTAACTGCTCCTCCACACTACTCAAGTCCCCCTCACCAGGGCATCCCTGAGGCATTCCTCATCTTTGTAAAGTCAGCATTCCTGTAGTCCAGAACCCTCGACTCTGAGTGGTTTGATTCTGTCACCATACTTATATTGACACACACCATACAGTGATCTCTGATCCCCAGGTGGTCACCCACAATGATATCTGCTACATGTATTGTGACGAGCTCTGGCTACATGTATTGTGACGAGCACTATGATATCTGCTACACTTATTGTGATGAGCTCTGGCTACATGTACTGTGACGAGCACCATGATATCTGCTACACTTATTGTGACTGCCCCTGGTGACTATCTGTGCTATAAAAACGTGATCCCCAAATTAAAAAAAAATCAAATTTTTATAATGCTTATAGTTACCAGAGTAAAAAACACAATCTCATTTTTATTCTTTACTCATCTGAAATTACTCCTTATGAGATAAACCCATGAGATGCAGTGCCTCATTTTCATGTGGATCTCAAGGAGGATAACAGCAGTCAACACATTAACACAGTCCTGCAGGGACAATTACTAAAGACTAAAGTATAAACAGGAAAAACAAACAAGTTCTAAATAGTAAGCACATCTAAAAAGTAGTCAAAACAAGCACACAATGGGTTCACTGTTTTTATAAGATGGGTCAAGACAGTAAAGCAATTTGATTGACTGACAGCCCTTGCCAGGTATGTCTTTTATTTCAGATATGCAATGGCAAAAAACAAGAGGCAGGAGCAGTGACCCAGTAACATAGAGATATCCCTGTGCCACCCTGCCAGCTACTTTTAAAAACAAGCTTTGGCAGAGCCACTATGACTGCAAATGCATTAACTAGATAAGGGTGTTCCATGGACTTAAACATAAACATGAACTGCATTTAGCAAGGCCTACAGTACTGCACCACAACAAGCTGAGCAGTCTGAGAGCGGGTCACAAGGTGGTAAACTGTGTTAGGAACTGGTTGAATGATAGAAGACAGAGAGTCCTGGTAAATGGTGCTGTCTAAGGAAAGGAGTGTGACCAGTAGGGTGCTGAAGGGATCAGTCCCGGTTCCAGTCCCATTTATTGTCTTCATAAGTTAAATTGCAGAAGGGCTAAAGGGGAAAGTGTGCCTCTTTGTGAATGACACTAAGATCTGCATCAGGGTGGACACTCTGGGAAGGGTGGAAAAAATGAGGAGAGACCTAGGTAAACTGGAAGAATGGTCCAAAGTGTGGCATCTGATATTTAATGCAAAAAAGTGCAGAATCATACATTTGGGTTGCAGGAACCCAGGGGAGGACTACAGGAGGGGGAAGAGAAACTGATGATCACCAAACAGGAAAGGAATCTGGGGGTAATCATATTGGATGGCCCAAAGGTGGCTAAACAATGCACCAAGGTGGTGGGGAGAGCCAGTGGGATACTGGGGTGCATAAGGAGAGGTATTACCAGCAGAAGGAAGGAGGTAATGATGCCACTGTGCAGATCACTAGTGAGGCCTCAGTTGGAATATGGTGTCCAGTTCTGGAGGCTGCATCTCTGTAAGGATGTAGACAGAGTGGAGGCAGCAAGGAAGGGTAACAAAGGTGGTGCAGGGCCTGCACTAAAAGTCATATGAGAAGAGACTGGGAGACCTCAATATCTATACTCTGGTGAAAAGAAGAGATGGGAGATGTGATAGAAACCTTCAAATATCTAAAAGGCATAAACAGGGTGCTGGAGGGTAGCATCTTTCAGGAAAGGAGAAGTTCAGGAATGAGGGGGCATGACATGAAGTTGAAGGGGGGGTAGAAGATACTTCACAAGTCAGTTTCATCATACTAACATACTAAAATGCCAGCAGAATAGGCCTAACGGTCTTTTGTGTCTGCTTGTTTGGTCAGCCCCTACCCTGGGAGCTGACCTTGCTGCCCCACTTGCCTTCTATGGCTTCACCCTTCCCAGTTCCAGATATTCTCGCTGCATTGGATTTTGCTTCAGAACCCTTCCCCTGTACCTGTCCCACCCCCTCCTGAACCCCTCCACTGTCTCTGCCTCCACCAGCCCCCTAGGCAGTGCATTTCATGGCCCCACAACCCTCTCAGTGAAGTAGCACCTCCTCCTTTCTCCCCTGAATCTTCCCCCCTCCAGCTTCCACCTATGCCCTCTAGTAGCCCTCTCCTCCTTCCTTCGAAGCACCCTGACTGTTGCTCCCCTATTTACCCCCTTCATGTACCTGAAGACCTCTATCATATCCTCCGGTCCCTTCTCTCTTCCAGTGTGTACATATTTAGCTCTTCGAGACTCTCCTCATAGGTCCTGTCCTCCAAGCCCCAAATCATTTTGGTTGCCCTCCTCTGGGCCCTCTCCTGGAGTTTAATGTCCCTCTTTAAGTGTGGCCTCCAAAACTGCACACAGTACTCAAGGTGCGGCCTCACCAAGCAGTTATACAGCGGGAGTATCACTTCCCTCCTTCTGGAGGTGATCTCCCTAGCAATGCATCCCAGCATCCTGTTGGCCTTGGCTGCTGCCCTCCTACAAGTCTCCAAGTTGTTCATCTTGACATCCACCACCAACCCCAGGTCCCTCTCACCCATCGAGACTTGCAGCATTCCCCCCCGTGTGTACTCTTGGCCCAGGTTTCTGGCCCCCAGGTGCAGTACCTTGCATTTCCCTGCATTGAACCTCAGCTTCCACTTTCTAGACAATTTTTCCAGAGTCTCCAGGTCCCCCTGTAGGGCCACCCTCCCCTCCTCCACATCCACCACCGCCCCCAGTTTTAAGTCATCCACAAAGAGACTCATCTCACTTCTGAAAAGCTGTCCTTATGTCAGAGATGTAGGCGTTGAACAGGAAGGGCACAAGGACTGATCCCTTTGGGACCCCACTAATGACCCTCCTTGGGGATGAGACTATCCTGCCAACAATGACCCTCTGCGTCCGGTCCTGGAGCCGATTGCCTATCCATCTGATCATCTGGTTCCCCAACCCATTTCTTCCAACTTATCCAACAGGCCCACATGAGGAACAGAGTCAAATGCCTTGCTGAAGTCTAGAAAGAGGACATTTACTGGTCTACTCATTATGAATGAGAGAGAAAAAAATACAATTGACACAATTCACATAATTCTACTGTACACTATAAAAAATATATAAGATGAGCAACTTTATTCATAACCAATGTGTTCTGTCACCTCGGGGCTCTGATTCCATGAACCTCTTGAGCTTCGCTCTCCTGGTCAGAGGGAATCAGAACCCCTCCGTGGCAGAAGACACTGGTTGTGCATAGTTGCCATCCAGTATTCTCTATATTTAGTGCTGCTTTTAGGATTTCTAAGTAATAAACTTGTGTCGTACAATTGCTTTAAATTAGAGCAAGATTCTAGCTTATTCAATTCAATGAGGGGCAAAGTTTTTGGAAGAAATAAAAGGAATAACAACCCTGTACGTCAGGAGGCAATGTCTTATAAATTATTTTCTATGTAGGCATGGAGGACTACCTAGCTGTCAGCTGTCCAGCAATAATATAAATTCTGACATCTCTGCAATACAGCAGTAAAGAAAGGCAGAAGACATTCCGCAAAAAACCTTGAGACAGAAATTGATGCCAGAGTTTAGCTAGCTATATACTGTCCAGCACAGCTTTATCAATTGCAGAATCAGTTTCAGTCTCATGGTTCTATGAAATGGCTACTGCCTTGATTTAAGATAAGACTGATTTAGACAGGGATATGCCTGGACAGCTGAGATCTACCGGTAAACCCAGTACCTCATCCCCGTTGCACCTATGCTCCTCTCTAGAAATTGAGTATTTTAGTATCTTTTTTTAATTCTTTAGTTCCTACCAGTTATTCATTCACAGTAATCCACCACACAGTGTGAAGTGCACTGGGACTTATGCACACCTGGCGTAGTTGGTCACTTGCCAGGTGTGGGTAAATACCAGCCCAACCCATACCTTGTTGTGGATTATTAATGATGTGCTTGTCAATAAACAAATACATCTGTGTTCTTCTATGTACATGAATCACAAACTGATCTGAGCTAACATTCAAAGCATTAGCATGTACAGTTTGGTGACCCCGTAAACCTGTGAGATGTTTTAAGGGCAGTGTAAAACAACTGCACATATGAAACATCATTGGAATATGCAATGTTTGTAATTGCAGGTGATCCCCTACTGGAATTCTGACTAGTCACTGTCCAGCCAGTGTGACTCTGGGGAGTTATCAGCCACACAGGGGAGTGCAGTTGCTGGTGTTGAGGAATGAGGTGGAGGAGGGACTATGCTGAGACAGTGTAGTTCTAGGAGAATCGTCTCCACAGTAATTGCCCCTGTGGCCGGTGCAGATGCCTGAGGTGCTAAGTTTATCCTTGGTGCTGCTGTCACCTTTGTCCCTGTGAGTCCCATTTTTCCACCTGCTATTGCACCTATTGGTGCCACTTCTCTCGACCCAAGGGCCAGAATGAAACTCACTGCTGAGATAAGCACAGGTTAAACAAGCATGTGGTGGAACCAGAGGAGGGTTTCTGAAATTAGGTATAAAGAATATAGAAGCTCATAATCCCATTGAAATACGTTGAACTGCATACCTGTAGCTTCAGTTCTCAGTCTGGCCTTGAAAAGTCTACATGTCTGCACTCCAGAGAGGATGACAGTGCTGGAACCCACCATGGGTAAGCAAGGGCTGGTGGGGGGTATGGGATGGTGGATGCTCTGTGGGAGGGCAGGGTGGGGTAATTAACATCCATAAAATACACTGAGGACCTTTGTTTGTTTACAGATGCAAAAAAAAAAAGACACTGCTGATCCCCAGTTGGGACGCTGGGAGAACTGCCCGTCCCCACTGTTACAGTTACGTGGGAGATGACATCGATGGAGTTTATTTTTTTCTACAGTTGAAAGACAAATGAAAAAGATCAACAGCAACAAAACCTGATTGTGACACTCAGGGACTGGGCACCCCCAGTGTCATAAAACAAGATGGACTGATCCCTGTTCATGGCACTGGGGGATTCAGCACCCCCAGTCAAAAGACAGACTGATCCCCGATCCTGACACTGGGGGTGTCAGATGGACTAATTCCCAAACCTGACACTGGGGGATTGGACACTCCCAGTGCTATAAAACAAAGATAGACTGATCCTGACACTATGGGATTTGGCACCTCCAGTATCACAGTTACGTTTCTGGGTGCCGATCATTGCTGCTTCATTATGACTGTACTACACCTCTGTAATTAGACAAGCATTTGTCAATCCCGAATGCTTGCTTACTGGTATTGGCATTGGTAGTGCAGGAGTTAGAGAGATGCACAATAGGAATGGCAGTGAAGTATTGAAGGAGTGTATGTTAATGAGTATAGCGTTACATAGGTAAGTAGTTAGTTGAAAATATATGCATGAAGGACATCAGGGACAGGTGAGAATGAGGTAATGATACCATTAAAAAAGTACCCAGAAGGAAACCTCTAGGGGAAGATGGCCTTTCAAGCAAATGTTATATTGCTTTTGCACAAGAATTTGCCCCTTGGTTAGAAAAGATCATGTGACTCGGCCTCCATCTGCACATTTGTGGGCATCATTTCCATATCTTTTTTTTTTTACTTTCCTTTTTATCCCACCTGTAGAGACATAGAAACAAAGAAGTTGATGGCAGATAAGGACCACAAGGCCCACCCAGTGTGCCCATTTCTTTTTCTGCCTTATAGATGTGCCATCGGCCTTTGCTCTGTCAGTGGCCTATCTATTCATACTCATCTGTATTGCTCCCTTATGCCTATCCCATGCCTGTTTGAAGCCCTGCACTGTATTCATAGCCACCACTTCCTGAGGTAGGCCATTCCATGCATTCGTTACCCATTCTGTGAAAAAGAACCTCCTCACATTACCCCTTAATCAGACTCCCTCTAATCTCATGCTGTGTTTTATCGTCCTGCTATTTTTCTTATATTGAAACACGTTAGACTCTTTCACCTTGTTAATGCCCTTAAGGTGTTTGAATATTTTGATCATGTCACCTCTCTCCCTCCTTTGCTCTAGGGTATACATATTGAGCTCTGTTAATCTGTCCTCATATGTTTTCTGATGCAGTCCCTGCACCATTTTGGTTGCCCTTCTCTGGACTGCCTCAATTTGGTTAATGTCCTTGTGAAGGTGTGGCCTCCAGTACTGCACACAGTACTCCAGATGGGGCCTAACCAGTGTCTTGTAAAGAGGGATTATTACCTCCCTCTTCCGACTTGTGATACCCCTACTAATACATCCCAACATCCCCCTAGCCTTACCTACTGCATTAGTGGTCTGCTTGGATGATTTCAGGTCATTGGTGATGATGATGCTCAAGTCTCTGTCTTCCCTTGGGACTGCCAGCAACTCCCCTCCCAGCCTATAGGTGGCTTCAGGATTTCTCTACTCTATGTGCATGATCTTGCACTTTTTTGCATTAAACCTCAGTTGCCACTATTCCAACCATTTTGCTAGTTTATCCAGATCTCTTCTCATTCTTCCCACCCCATCTGGATCATCTACTATGCTGCAGATCTTGGTGTCATCTGCAAACAGACAAACCTTACCCTCCAGTCCATCTGCAATGTCACTGATGAAGATATTGAAGAGGACTGGCCCCAGGACTGATCCCTGAGGTACCCCACTTGTGACTTGCATCTCTTCTGACTGTATACCATTTACCACCACTCTCTGTTTTCTGCCCATCAACCAGTTTGCCACCCAGTTGACCAACTTCTGACCCACCCCAAGCCTACCCAGCTTATTAATCAATCTTCTATGTGGAACAGTATCAAAACTTTGCTGAAGTCAAGGTAGGCGACATCAACTGCTCCCCTTGGTCCACCACTCTGGTCACCCAGTCAAAGAAATCTATGAGATTAGTTTGACAGGACCTTCCTTTGTAAACCCATGCTGTCTTGGATCCTGTGCTCCTATGGATTCAGGTGTTGCACTATCCTTTCCTTAAGAGTGCCTCCATAATCTTGCCCACTACTGAGGTAAGACTGACTGGTCTGCAGTTCCCTGCCTCCTCCCTGCTACCACTCTTGTAGAGCGGGATCATATGAGCCCTTCTCCAGTCTTCTGGGACCTCTTCTATTACCCCCTTGTTCCACTCCTTCAGACCTCTGATCATCCCTGCAGATCCCTCCCACAGGATCTGCCCCTAGAGTGCCAGGCTTACTCCTTTATCCCTCCTACCTTACTCTTTCTCCATGGAGCGCCTGCATAATGGGGTGTGTCCTACGGGTAGGCGATCTAAGGTGGATCAGTTGTCATCTTGGCCCAAGTTTTCATTTCTGTTTTCTCCCCATAGTCCCCTCCTTCCCCTGAGGGCATCAGTACATAGGACTGATGTCCAGTCATACAGCATGCTGGCACACACCGCAGGCAAATGCCCACAACATCCTCCCCTTCCTGACTCTCGAAGAGCAGCCTGTGCACCGATGCTCGTGCTTCCACTGGCACAGGTGCGTTGGGTGTGCAAGACACCCCAGGATCCCACCCCTGGAGGAGGAGAGCATCCTTTGGGATGCTCAGCCCTCCTCCACCCTCTGACCCCCGGTGACCCCCGAGTCTGTTCCCAAACCCAGGTTGCTGGCATGATGTGAGGTGTGGTGTCCAGCGCCTCAACCTAAGTGCCACTGGGCCAGCCATCGTTTCCATATTTTGACCCCAAATGCTAAGTATAGTCTTCTTTCCACTCCACCTCATAAACTGTGTAAGTGAAACATTTCAAATCTATGGGAAAATGGCATTCCATGCCACAGGTGCGAGAACACATTATAGGCAGTATGTGAAAAATAGCAGCTGTACTATTCATGAGGTGGTGTGATAAAATGGCTATATTGAAAATTTGGAGTGAAAATATTAAAAATGACCAAAGTTACACATGCGCATAGAAAATTTGAATGACCAGGAGTAACTCATCCATTTTTTGGAGTTGTTTCACCATATTTTCAACGTGGCTTTTTTGGACTCCACCTCATGAAGAGTGCTACTGTCATTTCATTCACTTGTGCGGAAATGTGATTTAGCACAGTGACTGTGCCATTCTGCACCACAGGTGCAAAAGAACATTTTAGGGAGAATGTGAATAATGACAGCTGTAATGTTCATGAGGAGATGTGAAAAAAGTGGCAATGTTGAAAATCTGGTGTGAAAATATGAAATATTGGCAAAGTTAGGAGCATGCATAGAAACTGTGCAAAGCAGACCTGTAATATGGTAATTTTTTGCCATTTGTTCACCAGATTTTCAACATGCCTTTTTGAGACCTCCCCTCACGAACAGTGATACTGTGATTTTGTTAATACATTGCAAACGTTGATTTTGTACCATGACCGTGCCATTCTACACCACAGAAGAGGAAACATGTTTTGGGCATGATGTGAAAATGATAGCTGTACTGTTCATAAGGAAGTGTGAAAAAATGGCAATGTTGAAAAATATGTAGTGAAAATATTAAAAATTGGTGAAGTTAGGAGCATACATGGAAACTGCACAATGCACATTCATAAAGCAGTCATTTTTTGGAATTTCTTTCTCCAAATTTACAACGTGAGCTTTTTGGGACCCCACCTCATAAACACTGGCACTGGTGTTTTATTAAAGGCAAACAATGAAAAAGACACAGCTTTCCTCAGACACTACAGAAACTCTCAACTGGTGCTTTCAGGCAGTAACAACTTTATATAATTATTTAGAACAGCTACCAACAACTTCCACTTTTTATTGCTGGCAGCAGCCATTTCATGAGCAGCAGTGAGCTTCCTGAGCTATATGCTATATATGCTAATATGTCTGTTTGACCTCTGCTATTGGTTGGTAGGACATATTTGCATAGAGTGAGCTCAGGAAGCTCTCTGCTGCTCATGAAATGGTGGCTGCCAGCAATAGAAAGTAAAAGTTGAAAGCGACCATTTAAATCACAATAAAAGCAATTAGAGGAATTAAAAAAAAATGTTACTGTCTGAAAGCACTAATCAGGAATTTTTGTAGAGCCTTAGTAAAGCTATGCCTTTTTCAGTGTTTTCCTTTAATTAGTCCCGAAAGGTGATTCTGCGCAGCAACTGTGAAATCACCTTTCAGGACTGATTAACAAAATGACAGTGACAGTGTTCATGAGGCAGAGTCCCAAGAACCGCATGTTGAAAATTTGGACCCAAACTTCAAAAACAATGGCTGAGATATCAGCCTAAGTTGCCCCCCAATTGACTCCCATTATTGGACTTACCTTTGATTCTTCAGTTTGGGGTTTGGCTTTGAAGAGTGCAGACACATCCCGGTCAGAAGAAGATGACAGAGCTGACCTCCTGAGGTAAGTATGGGGTAAGGGGGGGGCAGGGAGGTGGTGCACAGAGGGAGGGTTGGAATGTAAAAGGGAGATGGGGAGATGACGATGTTCAGTTTTGTTTTTTTATAGGTTTAACAAAAAAGACGTCTGGGGACAGTTTTTTTTTAAAAGGCTATCAAAATTTCTGGTTGGATGGGAAATGGAGGAAGAGGGAGTTTTTTTTTGCTGCTGGGATGAGGAACAGAGGGAGTGGGGTGGGCAGCAGCAGTGGGAGGGAGGATTTCTTTACTGCCGGGATGGGGAATGGAGGGAGCGGGGTGAGCAGTGGGAGGAAGAGTGTGGTCTTCTTTGCTGCCGGGATGGGTACTCTGTTTGGAATTTCGGTGCTGGTCTTGGCCTGGGGGCAGGTACAGGTGGGGAACAGCAAGGGGATTTTGGTGCTGATCTGGAGACAGATAGTTCTTGTTTGGGGGTGGTACCAGCGGGAAGCAGCAAGGGAATTTTGGCACTGATCCAGGAGCCAGCACTGCTTGTCTGGGGGCAGGTACCAGTGGGAAGCAGCAAGGGATTTTGGCGCTGGTCTGGGGCAGGTACTGCTTGTCTGGGGCAGGTTTTTCCCCCTCCCACAACCCTTACATAACCTGGAATGCTACCTCCCACATAAAAAGCCCCAGCATTCTACCCTCAGGTGGAACTAAGAAAATAAGGCCTTGCTAATGCACAAATATGCTCATATTTATTTCAGGGCAGGATCACTGTAATCGCAAACTCAACTATTGTCACCTCTACCATGTTCCACGCAGGTAATTTATGCAGAGAGTCCTTTCCTCAAAGCAAAATGTCTACAGGGCTATGCCTACTGCAGCCATAAAAAAGTAATAGACGGGGGTGGGTTGGTGTGGGGGGAAGTGGTGATAAGTCAGAACCAACACAGTAAGACTGCAAGCATGTTCAAAGTCCACAGTACCACAACAGTGACACTGTGAGCATATTCACAGTCCTATGGTTTTGCTGTGCAGGTGTACAAGCCACCTCTAGAGGCAAAGGAATGCAATGGTGGCAGGGGGAAGGTCCAGGAATAAAATGGGTTCACATAGGCATGTGCAGAGTTGCACAGTGATCAAGCAGATGTGTTACTGAAGGAGGGTTGGCAATCTTGAGTCTTTGTTGTCAGTATGCATGCAATGCCAGGGTGCAGTTTGGTATTAGAGTCAACTGCAGGTGGATGGCTGGGTGGATGTCAGACCAACCAATGGGTCACTGGCCAACAGTCAGTACAGTATATGGGTAAATAATAAGTTGTGTGTCCTTTTCGGAGGATCTGAACCTATGCCGCTGAAGTGACACAGCACTGATGGGCATATTTCTAAACTGCTTCCAAATTCATAGTGCACACACATAATTAAACAACATCAAAGCAACTGGAGAGAAACAGCCCTGCACACTACATGTATGCAGATCACGACTCCTGAGTTACTCTTTTTTTGTTTGTTTATAAAAATCAAAACATAAGGGACTGTTTGCAACACACTGGCTGGTAAGCATTTAGACTGTGCTGTAAACTGGGGGGGGACCAAAAGCACAAATTACTTTTTACGAAACAGTGTGCCATATGGTGGACCTGCACCAAAGAATAAGCAGAGAAAAAAGATACTATCATTTGAAACAAGTAAGTATTTTGCCTGTCTAAATTAATGTTGGCTACAACTGGTAAGGCCATCACCTGCCAAACAACAAGTCAAGAGAGATCATGGGCATTCTCTTTAATTCTCAACAGTCAATACAGAAAGAAGCACAAAGATACAAAAAGAAGGTACAAACTACAGGTGTCACCAGACACAGAGATCTGGCAATTCCTGATCTTGTTCATAGGCCAGAGAAATGTGCTGGCATAGGAAAGGTCTCTCCCCTTACCCTCCACCGTGAGGTTGCTGCACATGGAGCTCTTTCTTCAGCTGGGCTTGGATGATATGAAACATGCACTACAGTGCGGGGTTTCACACAAGTACACTTACAACCGCCCACCCATTTCCAAAAACGGAATACTTGCAGGAGCATGATGGCACAGGAATGCACATTTCACAAAACACTGTGTGCTGAGGCATGATTTTCTTTTCTTTGGTTTGAATGACTGCTTCTTGGTTTTTCTACCCTCAAACCCCTCCCAAATTTTATACCAGTCTTAAGAAAACTGAAGAGAAAGAGAGAGAGAGAGACACACACACACACACTGACTTTTAACATAATGGCCCAGATATTTTAGACTGCACCGGGCAGTGGCACAAGCCTGGGCACAGCACAACTGGGTTGGGCCAGAGCTAGGACCAGGTGATATTCAATGGTGATGCACCATGGCGCAGCACCATTGAATATGGTAAGGTCGGCACACATACTGCGCATGGCTCAGCGGCACTGCGCAGGTACAAGCCACAGATAGGGAGCACAGGGATGCACCAGCACAAGTGCAGTGGGCTAGGCGCATCCCCCGTGATATTCAGATAGGGGCATGCAAATGAGGCAATGATATATGCAAGGCACAAATGGGGCCATTTGCATGTCATTATGTCCCAATTTACATGCCTTGCACAGTGCAACCTGGCGACTTGCACCTGGTACCCTGCACAGCATGACATGGGCAGTGGGGATCCCAGGGCATCCCCTGCCCCGTAGCTGTGATCGTGTGGTATATGTTAATAAATACATCCCAGGTAGTCTGGTGGCCCCCCCTGTCCCCAAGTCCCCAGAAATAAAAGCCATGACCATCCCTGGTGGTCTAGTGCTCCCCCCTCCCACCCAAGTCTCCAATTCACTGATTAATTTTGAGATGACCGTCCCTGGTGGTCTAGTGGCTCCCCCCACCCATTGCCGCAATCGCGGTAAAACCCTGTAAGGAAATGCCCTGGTGATCCAGTGGCACCCCCCCACCCCTCTCACCCACACAGGCCCTTGCCACCCCACTTCCCCCGTCATCAATGGTGGCAGCATCCCACGCCCGCACTAAGCGGAGGCCAGGCAAGACAGGTACAGTATGGGCTGTAAGCCCATTGGTCCCAGTGTGGACCAATGGGCTTGCAGGGCATACTGTACTGAACAGAATCCCAACTCTGTGGAAGACTTCATTCACAGATGTGGGACTGTCTCAGTACAGTAATCCCTACAGCCCATGGTCCACACTGGGGACCAATGGGCTACAGCCCATACTGCACCTAGCTGGTCCAGCAGGTGACCAGGATGTATGCAGGTGGGATGCTGGTGCCCGCCGATGATGGGGAGTGGGGTGCGGGCAAGGGGCCCTGTGGGTGGGAGGGTGGGGTGGTGCCACTGGATCACCAGGGCATTTCGTTATGGGGTTTTACCGTGATAATGGCAATGGGTGGGGGGGGGCACTAGATCACTAGGGATGGTCATACTGACATTTTGATTGGGGAATTGGGAACATGGGTGGAAGGGGGGACCACTAGACCACCAGGGATGGTCATGGCTTTTATGTCTGGGGAATCGGGGACACTAGACTACCAGGGATGTGTTTCTTAACATATACCATGTGATTGTGGCTACAGGCAAAGGGGGTTCCACTATACCACCAGGGTTGTGTGTGGGGACGGTGTTCTGGGTTGTGAGTGGCCTGCAGGCGGGGAGGCTGTTGTGTTGCTCCTTGCAATACAGCAGCCTGCCTGCGGGTGGCCAGGATTTGTTCCTACTTTTCCGGGGCTCAACTTTGAGCCCGCGATGCGGCACATGTCAGAGTTGCGCCAGCATATCCGCTGCACAACCCGGGCTGAATATTGGGATGTGCCACATATGCATGGGCACACCCCCTGCATCTGCTCCACATACAATTACATTGCGCCCTGGTGCATTGGGATTTGCACTGCACCTTGTAGCCCTTTCAATATCCTGCTGGGGCGCAAGGTGGGGATACGCCAGCGCAACTCTCTTGCGCCAGGCTCAACCCCTTTGAATATCCAGGCCAATGCATACAATATATGTCACAATACAGTAATATATAATGTCTCAATAGACAGTATTTGCTGCTTACAGTGGTGAGGAAGTGCAAAATGAGCTATCGGCAGGGAGCCTAGAGGGTCAAGGTAAAAAGAGGATTAGCTACATTGATCTGTTTGGTGGGAAGGACTGGAGATGGTTACTGGTCACATTTCACAAATACAAGTAATGACTGGGGTGGGTCAGGTGTGATGGGAAGAAGTGATAAGTCAAAACCAACACAGTAAGACTGCAAGTGTGTTCAAAGTCCACAGTACCACAACAGTACTGCAACAGTGACACTGCGAGCATATTCATAGTCCTATGGTTTTGCTGTGCAGGTGTACCTGCCACCTCTGAAGACAAAGGAATGCAGTGGGGGTGGGGGTGGGGGGAGGTCCAGAAATAAAATGGGTTCACAGCAGACTGAGCAGAGTTGCACAGTGATCATGCAGATGTGCTACTGAAGCAAACATAGAAACATAGACCTTGACGGCAGATAAGGACCACTGGGCCCACCTAGTCTGCCCATTTCCGTACCTATTGGATAAGCTGCAGGTTCTAGTTAACCAACAGCCAACTTCCTGCAACCCCCCACTATAACTGCCTTATGTCTGTCCCATGCATGGTTGAATTCCCCCACTGTTTAAGACCCCACAACCTCTCCAGGAAGGCTGTTCCATGTATCCACCACTCTCTCCATGAAAAAATCTTCCTCACATTACCCCTGAGCCGTCCCCCCTCTATCGTTAAATTGTGCCCCCTTGTTCTTACACATCTCTTTTTCTGAAAGATGCTACCCTCCTGGACTTTGTTGATTCCCTTGAGGTACTTAAACGTTTCTATCATGTCTCCCCTGTCCCTCCTTTCATCAAGAGTATACATATTAAGCTATCTCAGTCTCTCTTCATATGGCTTGTGCTGCAGACCCTGCACCATTTTAGTTGCCCTCCTCTGGACTGCTTCCATCCTGTCTATGTCCTTGCATAGATGAGGTCTCCAAAACTGCATGCAGTACTCCAGATGGGGTCTCACCAACTGTCTATATAGAGGGATAACAACTTCCTTTTCTACTTGTGATGCCCTTCCTATGCATCCCAGTATCCCTTGGCTCTCCTTACTGACTTTCACATTGCTTACCCACCTTTAGGTCATCTGATATGACTCACCCCAGGTCCCTTTCCATTATTGTTGTTGTTAGTACCTCCCCTGCTATTGTGTACTCTTCTCCTGGGTTTTTGTTTCCCAGGTGCATTACTTTGCATTTCTTTGTATTGAATCTAAGTTGCCACATGTCTGACCATGCCTCCAACCTTGCCAAGTCCCTTCTCATCTTTTCTACCCCCCCTTGTGTATCAACTCTGTTACAGATCTTTGTGTCATCTGCAAAGAAGCATACCTTTCCCTCCAGGCCACTTCATGTTGCTTATAAGAGTATTGAGATACTCCTCCCTCAGTTTTGAGAATTGTGCTGTCATTTTATGTGAACACTTGAGTTCAGTCTGAATGTCATCTTGCTGAGAATCCTTTATTTTCCAACATGCTGTCATTTGTCCACTAACGCTAGTCTCAATTTCACATGCCTCTTGAAACGCTGTCAGGATTGGGCCTGGCTCACTTTTCATGTTTTCTAACTCACCAACTGCACAGAACACTTGTGGTTTCACATCCACATACAGCACATCCTGCTTTTGAAAGGATTTACAAAGAGTCTCCATTACTTTAAGGATATCACAGAACATACATAGAACAGCTGCAGAAATATAAGTAGTGAGAAATGTGTGAAGGCCCTGAGCTTTGGCATGATTCCTGTCCTCTTCAAGTTTAGGGAGAATAGCAGGGTAACATTTATGTAATGCATTTACAGCATTTTGCATTGACAGCCAATGTATGTTAATTGCTTCTTTCAGCTTTCCTTTTACTGTACCAATCACCCTTTGCATAGAAACATAGAAATATAGACTTTGACAGCAGATAAGGACTGCTTGGCCCATCTAGTCTGCCCATTTCCCTACCTACAGGATAGGCTGCAGATCCTAGTTAACCAACAGCCTATTTCTTCCTACCCCCCACAAGAATTGCCTTATGTCTGTCCCATGCATTCTTGAATTCTCCCACAGTTTTAGACCCCACAGCCTCCTCAGGAAGGCTGTTCCATGAATCCACTACCCTCTCTGTGAAATAATACTTCCTCACATTGCCCTGAACCGCCTCCTTCTATCTTTAAATTGTGTCCCTTGTTCTTGCACGTCTCTTTTTCTGAAAGATGCTACCCTCTTGGACTTTGTTGATTCCACTGAGGTACTTAAAAGTTTCTATCATGTCCCCCCTCTCCCTTCTTTCCTCAGAGGTATACATATTAAGCTCCTTTAGTCTCTCCTCATACGGCTTCTCTTGCAGACCCTGCACCATTTTAGTTGCCCTCCTCTGGACTACCTCTATCCTGTCTATGTCCTTGCGGAGATGTGGTCTCCAGAACTGGACACAGTACTCCAGATGGGGTCTCACCAACTGTCTGTACAGAGGGATAACAACTTCCTGTTTTCTGCTGCTGATGCCTCTCCCTATGTATTCCAGTATACCTCCAGCCCTCCTTACTGCCTTCATACATTGCTTGCTAACCTTAAGGTCATATGATATGATTACCCCAGGTCCCTTTCCTTTTTCGTTGTTGTTACTACCTCCCCACCCATTGTGTATTCTTCCCCTGGGTTCTTGTTTCCCCGGTGCATTATTTTGCACTTCTTTGCATTGAATCCTAGCTGCCATACTTCTGACCATTCCTCCAACCTTGCCAAGTCCTTTTTCATCCTTTCCATGCCTCCTTGTGTATCAACATTGCATATCTTCTATCTTTGCCTGCCTAATAGCAGATGTACTGAAATAGGCATATGTACCATTAATGTTACTCTGAAAGTCTTGTAGGTATCTAAAGTGAGTAGCAGACTGTGAACAGGCCAAAGCAAATCTATGAGCCAAACAGTGGACATGAACCATAAAAGGTGAATACAGTGAAGTCAAAAGTGCACCAACACCATTGGACTTGCTCATCATTATACTAGCCCCATCACTACCAAACCACACAAGTTTACTCATGACGAAGCCCAGGGCCTCACATCTGTTTACAATAGCCTCAGTTAAGTGATGTGCTGAACCATCCTTTACCCTGATGTTGCCAATTAGTTTTGCTTTCATTTCCCCTTCACTGACATATTGAATATACATTAGTACAGTTTTGTGGACTGAAAGATCTGTGGATTCATCAACTAGCAAGCCAAGCACAGGACTTTGCAATGCTTCTTTTATGACTTTGCTATCTAATACTTTCACAGTACTTCTCTGAACATCATGAACAGTGTAATCACTTGTATCATGTACTGAACATTGACCTCCTGTCCAGTGAATGAAATCTAAAAGCTGGTTGGCACTGCAATTTGCCATATCTGTCTTTACTGCAAAGTACACCGCTTTAAACAGATTATGTTCACTGTCTTTTACAAATTTAATAGCTGAATCGTTATCTTCTGAATTTTCTGCCTCATCATTGTCGCTAACTGCTTACAGTCTTCTTCTAAGAATGTCTGCTTCCAGTGCTATACGACGGTCCTTTGTCTGACTGTGCTTCCTGAGGGTTGATTTCTGACAATTTTCTAAAATAGGAAAATTATTTTCTTGTAAATACTATGGAATTGGATAAGAGGAGAATAAAACTGTAAAGGCTAAGCTGCTGTCTGCTTTTACACACACAATGAAATGGCCTACATCAGTGACACAGGGAAATAACAGATACGTAGAATGTACCATAAAGAGTAGATCTTTGAGGTGATTTCACTCACCAGGTGGATTCCAAGTTCACCACAGGAACTGTTCACCATCATGGAATGACAGTAAACACACCAGGTTTTTATTAAGTTTGCAACTTTGGCCACACATGTGACACCGTCAGTCAGCAAGACCTCACCAGCCTGATATACAGGTAGCTGTGGCACTGGTCATTCACACACACTTCATCCACAGTCCTTCCCCACCATCACTCTAGTAAAGAAGGGATCAGATTAACGCACAACTTGCAAGCTCTGGGGAAGACCTTGGCAAGTGAATCTGCCTGTGTCTCCATAAACTTAAGAGAGGAGACTTGGAACAAATGGCCAAGCCAAGGATCTTCTTAAGCTCAAGACAGAAGACCCTGGCAAGTGAATCTGCCCAGGACTCCATAAACTTAAGACAGGAGACTTGGAACAAATGGCCAAGCCAAGGATCTTCTTAAGCTCAAGACAGAAGACCTTGGCAAGTGAATCTGCCCATGACTCCATAAACTTAAGACAGGAGACTTGGAACAAATGGCCAAGCCAAGGATCTTCTTAAGCTCAAGACAGAAGACCTTGGCAATTGAATCTGCCCGGGACTCCATAAACTTAAGACAGAAGTCCTCAGGACATCCCTTCCAAAAAATGCATGGGCTCTTAAATATATCAAAACAGTAATACTCGGCTCAGTGAAATAACTATGTGATACTACTGTACTCCAAGTGGCAGTAGGCCCTACTTTGAAAAAGGTGCTAAATCCACCAACACTGCACTGCTGCTCATCAGTGGAGAATGTGCTTCCTACCTCGGCGGTGGAAAAGAACTGAGGAGTGAGCAATGTACTGCGGAGAATCTTCCATGTGGATTCCCATTCACTGACAGTGATGTTCCTATGGCTATGTTGTTAGTGGTGCTGCTGAGGTACTGGTTCCATACCTACCTGGTTAGTGGGATCACCCCAAAGAATATCTATGTATGTTCTGTGATATTCTAAAAGTAGATAATACTGGTGTGGTGACTCAGTATTACACTCTCTGTACAGATAGACTGCAGGATTCTGTTGGTTGCTTGCACTTCACCATGCTATGTCCGGCTACAGGTTATCAAACTTATTAGCTTCTGGGTGGAGAGGGACAGTGCAGTCCCGAAACACAGGTGACAAATTCAGCATATTTGAGTCATAGATTGTCATTTCTGTTACAAATTATTAATAAAAGTAGCAAGCCTTCGCTAGATGAACTGTGATGAATATGAAGTAAGCAATAAGATGGGTATGCATGGAACAGATTTTACTGCACGTCAAGGGCTAAAGGTACTCGGCCAAGGCCTTGTGCAAAATTATGCCCCTGGCCATGTGTGCGGTAAAATCTGTTCCAGCCATGCACACCCTGTCATGTCTTATTGATTACATAAAGCACCCCGCCACCCCTTGAAGTGCTGTATTGTGGTAATAAAATTGATATTTTTATTGAAATGTTATTAATTTGTTAAAGAAGTTAACCTGGGCTGTTGTGGTGGGATTATGGGCCAGTCATACAAAAGGCATCTGTCTGCCAATCAGAATTCAGCATCCTTTCTACTGATTTCAATATCAGATTATGAAATGTGTAGAAAAATGCTGAATTCTGATTGGCAGACAGATGCTTCCTGCTGGACTGTTATTACAGCACAACTTGGCGCAGTTGAAATAACCTATTTAAAAATTCATAATGGTTTCCAAAAAGAGCACATTTTATTAGCACAATATGGCATTTCATGAGGTGCTTTATGGTGGGATAATGGGGGGCCCTTGCTCGGGTGGTGGAAGCACTAGGCTACACGCACCTCGTGCTTCAAACCATCTGGAGGTAGGCGGGCCATTATCACACCATAACTCTCCCTAGATGGTCATGATGATTATGTCACTCATGGCACGCCTTACCACTTAATTCACAGCCACCACCACTGTGAACTGGAGAAGCCAAAGCCCATTTTGTAACAGCCAATCAGGCTACTCGGAACCATTACTGTCAGACATACTGCATGCACATTAATGCACCTGCACCTGTAGTAACAAATTTGTTTGTGAGACAGTGATCTGAATGGCACACAGAGCAAAACATTTTCTAATCTCTTGCCTCTAGCCAATCAAATTTAGTTTCCCACTGATGTCTGTAATTATGTATAACAACAGATTTCACAGCATCTGATAATTGACTGTTCTTATTTCTAGTGTCACCACTGCATGATTTCTGAACAACTGATAATTGTTGTGTCACTTGTGTGTGACCCTGAGAAACTGCAGACTGTGGGATACACTCATAAGAAGAACAATCATCACTATCTGACAACTGAAGTTTAGGAAAGTCATCAGAATAACAAATTAAAGTTACAGCAAGGTTGCAGCTGTCACTTTCCATTTCAGTATTGGAATTGGAAGAACAATCAGCTGTCAGTCCATTCACATATGATGAACTCCCTCCAGAGTCAGCCGCAAGGCACTGAGTTGTGGGACATTTTTTTATTAACCAGCAGTCTAATAAAGACTTTGTGGTAGTGGTGGTGGTTCTCTTTTGGGTCTTTGCACTGGCTTGACCTGAGCTTGACATATTTGGTGTGTCACGACAGTTCCCTTCTCAAAATTTGTGTTACAAGGTGTTGTTTATGCACAGTTGGTTCGGGTTTTTGTCAGCCAGTAGGTTATCTAAAGCAATTATAAAAGTCATTTCAACATGTGTACACCACTTTACCAACAATCACACATGACTGTCGTCACATGGTGACAAAACAAGTAAGGAATCCCATTGTAATGTATGGGGTTAATAGAAGTTAATACATTTGCCAAGTGTTATGTTGTAAAGCTTTGGGTGACCAGACCACCCTAAGTTGTTCTAAAGAGAATTTGTTTTAATAAAGTCACACTAGTCTGTAGGATCCCATCTGCAGACTGCAGGTCTGGACATTACGTTATTGCTTCATGCATGGACTTACTGGGTTCCCCTCCAGAAGACAGGTCTAGCATGGCCCCATCAATCTCCTGCACCCGGTGGTAAATACACAGCTTATTCTGTAAACACAAACCCCAACTGTACAGACTGAGCCTGGTACACATGCCTAAAGCTGTTGTTGTCACCACCTCCCACCCACCTAACTGTGTACTCTTTCCCCTGTGTTTAGTTCCCCCGGGTGCATTATTTTGCACTTCTTTGCATTGAATCAAAGCTGCCATACTTCTGACCGTTCCTGCAACCTTGCCAAGTCCCTTTTCATCATTATGGTTAACCTCTGATGCTCATGCATTATCCTCTATATCTATGGTAGCTACCCTGCTTCCACAGTACTACTTCTTCCCCACCCACTACCCCCAACAACCTGGCCTCAAACCCAACAAAAAAAGGCATTTAAACATTTCTGTACTGAAGATGTACAGTAGAGGTAACAGTAACGGTAAGTACCTTGCAAATATAGGTGATGGAATGCTGTCACTGGTGATGGCTTCCTCTCGGAATAATATATGTGTACGTTCACCACATGCTACCCAGGGTACCCTTCTGCTGCTTGACTTCTTCTACTGGTGTGTGATGTGACTCCTTGGTATCCCGTGAGAACAGTGACTACAAAATCGTGACTCACAAAATAGCGAATAAATAATAGCTACCGTGAAATAGTCAACACTGCAAAATAGCAATTGTACTTTAATAGCAAAAATACCTGCCACCGATTGCCCAACATTAGCGACTTCACAAGAAATGAGACTATGCGCTCAAAAACACCTGTTTGAGTTTTGCATTGTACATTTAAATGCACTATGTTTTTCTAGCCTAGACATAGATGGCATTACTAGGTAGCAGTAGTGTGACCTGTTCAATGAGGAGCAACTGTTTTTGGCTAGGATTTGTGTCACCTCAAAAACACCTGCATCTTCACAACAAATGCGACTATGCACTCAGTTGCCTACACAACAGCAATCTACTCACCAATGAATCCACCACTGCAATCTAGTCAGTAGTCTCAACCTGTAGCAGGGGGAAGGTCACAACAACAGCACAAAATGCTACTCACTAGTCTCACTGCACTCTGCACTCGAACTGGAGCAGTGGGAATGGTCACAGGTCAAAGGTCAAAGTACACAACAACGGTATACAATGCATAAAATGCATAATCTAACAGCAGCCACCTATTGCATTTGAACTAAGCAACTAGATGCGCAAGCTATTCACTAGCTACTCACTATTCTCAACTCGTAGCAGTCATTGCACTTGAACTGTAGCGGGGGAAGGTTCATGGTCACAGGTCAAAGTGCACAGCACTATGTCAGACATCAAAATAGCGACTCTGTATATAATTCCTTTAATTAGCGCTGTTCAGCACTTATTCCTTTAAAAGTTTGGCATTCAGTGCATTCTTTGGTGCAGTTTTCCATTCACTGCAGTCTTCGTTGCTGTTTTCCATTCAGTGTAATCATTGATTCAGACCTGGTACTGGAAATTGTGTGCAAGTCCTCTAAGATACTCGTACCTACTCCTTACCGAGTACTGACTGACAATTGAAACCACTCTCTCAATTGAATCCTTATACTTTCTTTTTTTCGTACCAGTACCTGCCCCAGACACCATCTGCTCTAGTTTCATTTCAGTTAATTTCTGTTCCTCTTTCAGACACTGAATCAATTTCCAAATGCTGGGATGGCAGGATCCTATGTGGCTAGTTCCCAAAGTATGTAACCTTGCAAGGCAGCTATACTTATGTGCGTCTACACAATGCCAATAAACTTTCTCAGCCTTCTCCTTATCCTTTCTGAAAGTGTAGCCCCCATAAACAGCCAAGGGCTTACCTTTCTGGCTATTGACCAACTCGAACTCCATGCTGCAATGTCAAATAGTAAATGCCAAATGGAAACTGATACAACAGATGTACCTTTAAGGTAATCAAGGTCTGGTCAGGTGGGAGTTGACAACTGTATTGTGGGTACAAGGAAATACTTTTCGTAAACAAGGGGAGAAGGATGATCGTGGGTCATGTGATGATCATGGGTCTGTAAGTATTCCAAATTGTGACCAGAGCTATTTTGACCATAGCACTATATTTTATGTGCTAATAAGCTTCGGCACTATTATTACACTCATGATTCTGACATCGCTATTATTGTAGTCGCTGTTTAAGAGTCGTGATTTTCACATGGAACCGACTCCTTCAGTCAGCCCAGCTCACCGTCGGCCAGTCAGATGCTATGCTGCCTGCATCAGGGAAAAAGAAAATGAAACATATGAAGTTTTTATAAAGATAGTGCTGTGCTGTGCTTCTGTGGTTGTGGAGGGTGCCACTGCCACCTCGTATGAAACCATTCTACTACTGCTTGACACTCTACATGGGCTATTACATTTGCAAGCAAGATGCTTCGCACTGACATTGTGATTGTATGCATCAAAACCAAACTTTTTCATTTCAAGACTTGGAGTGATCCCACCCCCCAACCCCACCCGACTGGCACACACAGACAATCCAAAACCGCAAAATGTGCTTTCAGCCTTGGTTAAGAATCACACACAATTCAAAACCAAAGTTTTTCATGCTATCAATGAAGAACTGGCTCAGGTGCAACTTGAAATAAGTGTATATAGCAAAAAAGCAAGTGCACACACACCTCCTCATATACGACGCAAACACTGCTGTTTTCTTAGTAAAGAAAACATGTATTCAGCAGCACCGGCCCTTGCTGTGTGCAGCGCCACTAGATTCTTACATTTTGCACCCTTCGGTGCTCTGTGCTGCTTCCACAGAGATTTTCATGTCAAGAATCTCTGGAGTGATACAACAACACCCCCTTCCCCAGACTGGCACACACAGACATTACTCTGTCCCTAGGAATGTGAGCAGCGGGGAGGATGGAGGAGTCATATTAAAGGGCCGGGCACAGGTGCAGCACTGACTGAGTCTGGAAAACATAGAAACATGTGTCCAGTGGCACACACTTTCTCTCTCTATCCCCATCCAGCACCATGCACTCTCTCGTGGCCAGCATCCCCACTTCATCTCTCTGTCCCACTACAAACTCTCCCTGGTGGCCAGTCACACCCCCAATATTTCCTTATTCTGTGCCTAGCCCATTCTGGTGTCCAGTGACACTTTTCTCTGTGTCTTTCTGTCCCACAGCCAGCACTCCCTGGTATCAGTGCCCCATCCCAGTTCCATTCCAAACTCTGTCTGGTGCACAGTGGCTCTCTCCCATTCTCTTCCCCATACAAAGCACTTTCTGGCATCCAGTTGCAACCCATCCTCCCTCTGTCCAGTGAAAAGCACTCCCTGTGGTGTCCAATGACTACCCATTCTCTACCAAACACTCCCTGATTTCCAGGAGTACTCCTCCCTTTATCCATCCCATTCCAGAAGTCCCTGGTGTTCAGTGATGATACCCAGCCAGCCAGTTGTGATTGGCTACAGCACAAGTTTAGGAACCTGGTCATGAAACCAGCATGGATACACAGTGGGAAGATCTTGTCAAACAAATCTGATAGAGTACTTAGACAGGGTGACCAGGTGGATGTGAGTGACCTATCTAGAGTTCAGCAAGGTTTTCAAAACTGTCCCATAGAAGGTTGGTAAATAAGTTGGGCAGCCTGGGAGTGGGCCCCAAGGTGGCAAACTGGATCAGAAATTAAACTGGTTGACTGACAGGACACAGTCACAGAAGGTGGTGGTGAATGGTGTTCAATCCATGGAGGGGGGTGACCAGGAGGGTGCCACAGGGATCCATGCTGGGATCAGTCCTCTTTAATGTCTTCATAAGTGACATTGCAGAGGGGCAAGAGGGGAAGGTATCTATTTTTGCAGATGATACTAAACTCTGCAGCAGTGTTGAAACTCCGGGGGGAGGGGTAGGACATGAACATGCTTCAGGAGTGGACACCTTTAGACAACATGTCTGGAGGAAAGCTATGTCTTGGTAGGGCACATCTATTAGACATCAGCGAGATGTACTTCCCTAGAGGTCCTTTTTAGAAAACCATCCAGATAGTAACTTCACGCTAGTGGATTTCATGCTAGTCTCTTGAATACATACCAAGTCACATTTCTGAATTTGAAAATATGGCAGGTATTACCTACAGCCATGCAGGACAGCTACAGGGACAAGTATGGCATGGCATAGCCAGTTATAGTTCTTCCCAAATCTATTGATCTCCTCAATCAGTCATAGTAAGGTTCAGATCTGGCTGCTTGCCCCCCCCAATCAAAACCATCAAGATGAAACCCCTCTGCTTGTGGATCCCCCTTAACTCTTCACCCTTCCCTGACATGTAAACCACTCATAGCAACAAAAGGGGAGAAAAAAAGCAAAACAACTGCACCATAGCTTAGGAGGATTGTTCGCAGATTTTGATGGACTTGTGGCCTTACTGATCTGAACTTGCCAACCCGCCCCATGTACATTATTTATTTCCCTTTTAACCAATCTAGGGAGCTCCCTTATAAAGTTCCTGTGTACCCAGTGTTGAATTGGTGCTGACCTCACTGATGTTGCCTTGGGGGATTGCTGACAAATTTGCATTGTAAATTATATGCTGGGAAGTGGGCACCTGCTCTAATAAACCCCAACCCACAAAGACCATGATGTAACTGCAAAAATGGCGGTCTTCCTTAATTCATCCTGAGGTATTTGTACAGACTAGTGTTCCTGGCTTAAGGCCAAATAAGAAACAATGTCCTAGCTGCCAGCAGCTGCCTACCTTTGCTGGGGATGATGCTGGCTGGCTGTGCTGATGGCCGCTCTCCACTGAACTCCTCTGCTACTCACCTCGCTCCTCTGAGGCTCCAACTGACCTGCTGCCTGGTGCTTTGCTGTGCTGCCAGCCACCCGGACCAAAAATGACACTTACCAACCACCACCTGGAGAGTCTGGCCACTTGGAGGCCTGCCGCCTGCCTAAACCAACCTCCTTCCCTAACCCCACCCAGTGTGCTCGAGTCCCCCAACCCACCACTTGCTCCACTCCCCGATCCCCTCTACAGCAGCACCATTAGTCTGCTGCTTAGCCTGCAGGCCTTCCCCTTGCAACCTACTTGCTTGCTGCCTGGTGGTGTGTGTGCCCCTTCCCGACCCCATCCTAATCTAAATACACCCCTGCCTCACCCACACAGTCCTTCAGCTTAACATAAAAGCTTTAAAATTTTAATTGGTACCCACCTCTGAGGACTGACTGGCTGCTGCTGTGATGGCAGGCATTCGGTCGGTCCCGTTCTCCCTCCACTCACTACGGCACTCATGGCTCCAAGCTAGGCCTCACCCCCAGGCTGAGCTATATGGTTGTTTTCTTTATGCACATGGAGCACTTGTCTGATCTCAATCCTCCAGGCTGCTGTTCCTGGCTGGCTGATCCCTCAGGTGGCTCCGAGCCCTCTCCTCCTCAGCTCCAGAGGCCTCACTGTTAGTCCGGCTTCAGTTGCTTGAAGTTGTTCAGAAGGTGTGGTACTGGTGCACAGTATAGTTGGTACCCCCTTGGCCTTCCACCACGCAATGCAGCAGCTGTGGCCCCGGCCCGCTCACCCCACTGGCACCAGTGCGTATCACCAGAAGAATCGCAGACTTTGCAGCACTGCACAGCCAGGATTGGTTTTCTTTCTAACTTCTTCTGATATATTTTTAACTGGCTCCTGCAGGCAGGCAATGCTGTCGTCAGACTCGTCTGGGAAACCGTGACATGATCCACCGGACCGGACATAGCGCAAGTTCACAACCTGAAACCGAACCCTGTCTCACAGTCTTGTCTCAGCTGCCTGGCCTAGAGTGATGAATGCCCAATCAGGAGCCGAGGCAATTTAGGGACAATGGGATTGGGCACCACATGGGGTCTCCTGCTCTTGGCCTCTACTCTACTGTCTCTACAGTAAGTGGACCGGGATGACACAGACAGATCAGATCTCTGTCTGATAATGAAATTGAACTATTTTTTTTTAGAATGTGGCTGCTTATGAGACACACGCACACTGATGAATATGGTCGATCTCTGTGCAGCCACAGCTTCTTTGCCTCCTCTGCGATGGACAGCTGGTGGCACACTCTGCCTGCCAACTCATGGTGCATTGCATCATGGTTAAACTTAGCAAGTGCCACCAGCAAAGCAGCTCCCAACTCCTCCTCCTTACTCAATCAGTCCATCATTATTGGTGCATATACTTGGCGCTATGCCATCGCAGGAGCCAGAAGGAGCATTATTGGCCCATTTTGGATGGTGCGTGTGCAGCAGATGGACAGAACAGCACTGGAAAAAAAAACATTTGTCGTCTCCACTGTGGGCAGGCTAGACTACTCGGAAGCTGAGTAAAACAAATGATGACGTGATGTCCACACTATAAAAACCAGGTGTCAGCATTAAACTACATAAATATTACTAACATCGATTGACTCCAGATAGTGCATTTTTGGATGATTTTAGCTGATTTTTGGACGTAAAATACGTCCATAAATGACTTATCTGAAGTGCTGTTCAAGAGTGGCCGAATCACGTTGGAATAGTCCTTTATGAACCCGTGGCAGTAGCCACAAAATCCCAGGAAACATTATAGTTCTTTCAAATTGTAGGGCTGGGGCCAAGTAGTCAAGGCTTCAACTTTATTAGGGTCAGTCTTTATCCCTTCTATAGACACTATGTGCCCCACATACTTCACAGAGGTTTGGAAAAACTGGCACTTGTTGATGGACAGCTTGAGGCCGAAATCTTCCAGTTGGTCTAGTACTTTGAACTATCGACTCTCATGTTCCTCTAGGGAGCTCCTGAACACAATGACATTGTCCAAGTACACCAGGCATTCTAGTAAATTCATGTCTCCCACTGCTTGTTCCATCAGTCATTGGAAGGTGGCTGGGGTGCCCGATATCCCCTGTGGTATTCCTAGGAATTTGTAGAATCCCAAAGGACAGATGAAGTCTGTCTTCTCATGGTCCTCCAGAGCCATCAGAATCTGGTAATATCCACTGCGAAGATCCAACACCGAGACCCATTTGCTCCCATTCAAATAATCCAGAGCATCTTGTATATGGGGCATGGTGTATTGATCGGGGATGGTCCACTGATTCAGAGTTCAATAATCAACACACATTCTCACAGATCCATTCTTCTTATGCACAACCACAATGGGAGAGGCATATGGGCTCCTGGGTTCTTGTATCACACCACCCATGAGCATTTCCTGCAAGTGTCTTCTCACATTGTCTATGTCTGAAGGGCTAGGTGTTAAGACCTCTCTCGAAATGGCTGTTCATCATGCAGGTGTATGTGATGCTCTGCACCCTGGACACATCCCATGTCCTATTCCTTCAATGAAAACACTTGATCTCTCTGGGCAAGTTTCTGGCTAATTCTAGTCTTCCATTCAGTTGGCAATGAGGAATCGCTAAAATCAAACAAGTCGGGAGTCACTCTATCTGTCTTGCCAGAGTGCTTGTTGCTGGGCACTACTGCAGTGTCTATGCAGTGTACCATAGCTAGGGTGCATCCTCTGTTCACCCAGATCTTCCGATCTGACACATTATGAATATGGATCATCACTCGTCGTGCATAGGCATGAGCACGAGCTGCAAGATGCTGGGCTTAACCAGTAATCCTTCCGGCAATATTGCATTGCCTGGCATGTCCAACATCAGTATTTTGTTCTTGATATCTTTGCGGAGGTGGACCTCCCCTTGAATGGTACACTAGGAGTTAGGGGCTAGTACCATTGAATCGGGATCCTTCTTCCACATGATCCCTACCAGTTCATCCTGGTCCACTCCCTTGGGGTTCTGTTGCAAATCATAGGCCCTCTTGATCAGAGTGGGAATTCTTAGGGCCCTCCCAGTCTGTCAAACTTGTTTCTTGTGACAGAGTTGTGCTAGTCTCCCAAACACATGGGCGTTGGTCCCAATTAACAGGGGGACCCTTTCATACAGTCTAGTAGGGGGACACACTAAGGCCAGTGTCTTGACTTGCTCCTCTACACCAGTTACAACTGCAGGAAATGACAACCAGAGATGGACATATCCTAGGTAGGGATAAGACTTGTCGCTCGGCTCCCACACATGTAGGACTTCCAGGGATCGAAAGGGCACAGCAGATAAGTGTTTGTCATACTAGTCCTTAAATACAATGGTCACTTGTGACCTACTGTCTAGCACAGCCTGAGTAGGAATACCATTCACAGCCACGGTAGTCTGCATTGAAAGGTCCACTATTTTGTACCAATCTGGAAGGACAGCAGCAGGGGCCTGGATGGACGATTTAGCCACAAAGGGGTTTGAGTTAGAATGTCTGAAACCTTCACTGCAGTCATTTTGTGCACCCCTTGACCACTGATTCATTTTCAGAATCTCTCCTTGAAGCCAGTTCACCACTTTCTCTAAGTCTTTCTGAGACCGGCATTCCCTCTTCATATGGCCATCTTTCCACAGTGGTGATAAATGATAGACTCCTGGGTCATCCTTGGAGAGAACATTGCATGAGGAACTGAAGTAGTAGCAAGGGATTGGGTCCAATATCTGCTTGCAGCAGTGAGAGGGGTGCAACATACCTCAGTAGTTCCTTTAGGGTGGCAGTCAATTCTTTGATTTCAGTCTGGGAGCTATCCTTGGTAGAGGATGCCTGAGGGTGCACCCCCACCCCTATGGCAGTCATGTTCTGAGAGGAACCAGAATCTTGTTCCATGGGGGGAACCCTTGCAGAGGCACCAGCCTTCAACTCTCGGACTTCCTTTAATACCTTGACTTTCAAAAACTGTGTCCAGGGCGGGAAGTCCTTTGCATTCTCAGAGAGCTTGTTAGGTGCTGATGTTTGCCCTTAAATCCCACTTGGATGATCACTCTCTGTCACTTGTGCAGTAGCAGCAGATATTGGTGAAATCCCCCCCCGGGGTTGCCTTTGCTCAACCCCCCCAGATTTCTTTCATTAGCTCGTCATAAGAGGGGGGCGATTCCAGTCGGTTGGTGAGGCACAACTGAAGCAGTAACAATTCTGAAAATGGAGCAGACTTAAGGATCTGGTCCAGCCTAGTTCGATCTAATCAATTTAATGGCAAACTACCCTTTCTGAGGCACTCTTGTAGCAACTTTTCAACCCGAGGTACATACACAGACAATGGCTTCCCTGAGTACTGCTGGGCATATCTTACTCTCCACCATGGGTCCTCATCTGAATCCCGGCTCCCATTCACATTCTCAAATGCATCAAGATAGTCTTGTGCAGTTGCTTTGGGGTTATTGGCCCACTTGGCATGGATGGTAGCCAGAGCAGGACCTCGGAGGCTCTCACTCAACCTCTTTCATTTCTCTGCTTCTGAGCATTGCCATTCAAGTACTAGAGGGGCAACATAGTCTATCCAGGTCTCCTAGTCATCCTCCCCTTGGGGGGGTTGGGAGGGTGCCCAAGAAGATTCTCAACCTTTGGTAGGAGTCATGACTAATGGCAAGTACAGAAATAGGGGCCAGCATTGTCACAGGCACAGAAGGCAGGGCAGTAACAGGTGCTGGAGTGGGATGGGGTGTTGGGGAGGGAACACCCACAGGTGGCAGGAAAAGGTTCTTAAAGTCCTCTATGGTTTTCCCTTCCTCCAGCAACAACTTAGCAAATTTCTCCTCAAAAGTCTCAGACAATAGGGGAGCTCATCCTCCCCGGGGTTTTTACTGTCTCTAGTAGTCACTCTCCAGGCAGCTGGGGTCCCTTCTGGGGCAATAGTCTGTGGCACTTTGTAACTGTCCACTAGGTCACTACACTCTACTAACACCATGAAAGTTTGGGCGGCCAAATCAGCCTGTCGCCTCACCACCACAGCGTTTGTTAAACATTCAACTTTGGAAAGTAGTCCTTCTACATCGTCTTTACCAATGTTCAGGGGAATATCCAATACAAGCAGGGCATTGTGAGGGCCAGTCTCCTACCCTGTACACCACCCCACCAACTGGTACACAGCCACTTCTGTTGGGGTAGCCATTTATGTTTGACAATAATTTGTAGTTTTGTCCACTAGAAGACATAAAATCCCAGCGATGCTTACAAGATGTAACCCCTAGGTGGCGCTATCCCAAGGGCTACTACCCTTGCCTGCTTGGCTAGTAGTAGGTTAAGGGGCCTGAGTTCTGAAACAGGTGCCTCCACCCAGAGGTCACGGTTGGTAGTGGTCAAGCTAACCTGGCTACAGCCCTCTGGAGCACTGTAACCTCCCTCTTTCCCCTCTAGTGGCCTGAATACTGTACAATAAATCACTTTCACAATACCCCTGGTACACCACATAAGTACCCACACTGTTTGCACTTACCACCAGGGTTGGCTCCTTTGGCTTGATCCTGGGGACCCCCTGTAAAAGAAGGTTATGCACAGCAAATAGTAACAGTATGGTACTTTGAGCACAAACTGGAACCACAGTCAGATTACACGCAGAAAAAGTTAAATCTGATTTATTCTGGGGACTTGCACAAGGGAGAGGCAAAATCAGCTTAATTAGCTTAAAGGTTATATCAGTCAAGCAGTTATGCATGCGCTTTGAGTCCCCCCACACAGTCCACCTCTGGGTACTCAGGTGGAGAAGAAATAGGCTAGCCAGGACTGTTGCCCTGGTTTGCAGCGGGTTGGGGCCCTGTGATGGAAAAACACAACATACACAGAACACAATATTTGTAATCTGGAGCCAGAGGGCTCAGTTCAAAAAGGAAATGAAACAAGACAATCAGATGACACACTCAGATTAAGCTGTTGTTGCAGGGAGCTACCCTGGTATTTACTTACGGTACCCAAGACTGGACACAGGCTGGACGGAAATCGAGACTCAAGGTGGTTGATCTGGAATGTCAGGATAAACAGTGCCCACATGAGTAGCAGAGGCATCATTCCTGTTCAAGCGTGGAGCAGGGGGGGGCTGATCCCCAGGCAGGTCTCTTATCAATGGCTTCTCTGTGCAGTGGGTAGTCTGGCTGGGCCAGTCTGGCAAGGCCCAGACCGCATGGAGACAAATTTGGATGCAGTCCATTTTGGGCTAGATACAGCTTCCAGCAAGCAGAACACAGTTCACACAGTGGGGGACTAACTCACAACCCACTAGCAGCTCATAGCACATTTACATGTACAGGAATTCCACTGTACCAGGCAAAGCGCTCCCCGGTCACAATGGCAAAGTCTCTGCACAAACCGGAAGCTTAGGGGTAGCTGGAACTCCTGACAGGCCGATCGCGTTCAGCAAAATCTTCGGTCTTCTTCAGGTTGAGCCTGGCCCACTTCAGTAGCTTACTATAGTCACACAAACTTGGATTTAGTCTAAAATAATTCTCTTCTCTCCCTCTCAGGAGAAGCAGGCAGACATGCAAGCCAAAACTCGGCCCTTTCACAGTTTTCCAATGTGAATCCACTCAGGATTGCTGACCAGAATCACTTGAGCTCTTCTCATTTTACTTCCCAGCTCAGAACTAACTGAAAACTGCAAGCAGCCTGGGACTTCCCCAAGATCCAAAAGATTTGGTTGGCTGATTTGGCTGTCAGTCAAAGCAAGAGCTCTCCTTCAGTTACAAAAAAGGTGCAAAAAAGCTCCAAACTACAGTTCCTACAGATTTTGATTTCAGACAGCTCCTGTAGTCCAGCTACATTTTAGGTCCCACCAGTGCTGTTTGGTCCAATTTGCAGTCCAGGACCAAGATAGTAGAGACAAATAAAACAGTCCTTGCTACAAAGAAAGCAGGTTAGACAACTACATTATCATTATCACTCTAAATGATTTTCAGCAAATAGTTACATCTTTCAACAGAGCTCCCTCTCAGATTACTTACTCTGCAATTAGGCAGCTCTTAAAAAGACAGTACACAGAGGCTATACAGCCTCTGGTAATCACATTTAAACTGCTAAAATGTAGGACACCAGCCTGGCAGTGAGCATTTAGGCAAGCTCAAGGAAAACCTTTTGGGAACCCCCACTTGCAGGGGGTTACACATGTAATGAATCATGTGTGAAGCCATAAGGTCACTGTGCAGAACCAAAAGAACCTGAAGCCTTTGAATTCAAATTCTTAATGTGGTTATATGATCATTCTATTATTATTATTATAATTAGTTTGATTATTGTACATTTTACCTTGGCTCATTTTTTTCTTTTTGCTGCATCCCAGCCTTCTGCTACCTTATCTTTGCTTCAAGAGACACCAGTGTTGCATTCTGCTCATAAACTAGTTCCTGGGGCATCATTTAATAACATGTACAGTAGCGTGCCATCTCATATCAACAAGAGAATGTGTCTGCTCCATGATATAAATGGTCCACCAGTTCTGAGAGTAGAAGCTGTACTGTTGGTCACACTTGAACCCTGGTTTCTCACACTCAACTAAAAGAGCATCATGTAACTTTAAATCACAAATTAGTTAAACGGTTCTATTTTAGATTTTTATCCCTCTCCCCCTTCTGCTCCCATTGGTTAGGCTAATTGAATGAAACCTAGAAATATATCGATTAGCATGATAAGTCACCTACACAAGTTGCTTCTTAGTCCACATCACTGTCTTTTTAAAATTTTAACTTCTTTCCGAAAATAACAGCTTGCCACGGTAATATATAAGCTAAAGCGATGTCACCTACCAGGAGCTATAAAATATATCATAAATGGCCTGACTTCAGGAAAGGGAAATATAGCCAGAACCCATAGCAACTGAGATGCATATGCAGCAAATAAGTCCAGAGACACTAACTTACCCTACACGTGCTAAGTATCACAGTTTGCATCATACACAAGACTGAGAAACATAGAAACATAGACTTTAATGGCAGATAAGGACCTCATGGCCCACCCAGTCTGCCCACTTCCCTGCCTATTGGATAAGCTGCAGATTCTAGTTAACCAACAGCCTACTTCCTGCAACCCCCACTATAATTGCATTATGTCTGTCCCATGCATGTTTGAATTCTCCCACTGTTTTAGACCCCACAACCTCCCCAGGAAGGCGGTTCCATGCATGCACCACTCTCTGTGTGAAAAAGAACTTCCTCACATTACCCCTGAGTTGCCCCCCCCATCTTTAAATTGTGCCCCCTTGTTCTTGCACATCTCTTTTTCTGAAAGATGCTACCCTCCTGGACTTTGCTGATTCCCTTGAAGTACTTGAAAGTTTCTATCATGTCCCCTCTGTCCCTCCTTTCATCAAGGATATACGTATTAAGCTCTCTCAGTCTCTCTTCATTAGGTTTCTGATGCAGACCCTGCACCATTTTAGTTGCCTCCTTTGGACTGCTTCCATCCTATCTATGTCCTTGCGTAGATGGGGTCTCCAAAACTGCACGCAGTACTCCCAATGGGGTCTCACCAACTGTCTATACAGAGGGATAACCACTTCCCATTTTTCTACTTGTGATGCCCCTCCCTATGCATCCTAGTATCCCCCCAGCTCTTCTTACTGACTTTTCACATTGCTTACCCACCTTTAGGTCATCTGATATGACTATCCCCAGGTCCCTTTCCATTATTGTTGTTGTTAGTACCTTAGTCCATCCACGCCAGACAAAGAGGTCAATATCCCCAACTATCTGTTATTCAGAGCCGATAGACTAATCAGAGGCAGTGGTGTAGCCATCTATGTTAAGGACAAGTTTACGGTCGCTACCCTCGACACTACATCAATTGTCAATGCCTTTGAATGCCTGTCCTTAAAAATCAAAATATCTACATCAATGGCCCTCTGTGTCATAGGATGTTATAGACCCCCGTCCTCGAGGTCACAGCTCCTGTCCTACTATCATCTGCTATGAGTACCGACACAATAGAAACAATTATACTAGGGGACCTTAACTACGACTGGCTGTCAAGCACATCTCTTCCACTTAAATCCTTCTGTGACTCTCATGGGCTCGCTCCACTTATTAATGAACCTGCTCTTATCATTAAGGAAAACCCCTATGAAAAGTACACTATTAGATGTACTTCTAGCAAGCAAACCCCATTTCTTCTCCCATGCTGGGATTTTTCCTGCTGATGTTAGTGACCATTGCTTTATTGCTGGTATAAGAGCCATCCCTAAACCGACAGCCTCAGCAAAGTTCTCTACCAAAAGATCGAAACTGAATTTTGACCCGCTTGAATATATCAATGACCTGAAAGCCTCCCTGCTTTGGCAGACCTTTTATTTAGCCAAATCAGTAGAAACAGCATATGCCATTTTCCACAAAATTGTATCCAGCACTCTTATCACCCATGCAGCCTTAGTCAAAACCCGCATAAAGGCTAGAAAGTGACATTGGTTTACAGCAGGCATCAAGGCAGCACTATTAAAGAGAGACAAGCTCTGGAAGCTAGCAGGCAAGTCCCACAAAGCTGAAGACTGGCATCTTTTCAGAACAGCCAGAAACCACTGTACAAAGCTAATATCGCTCTGAACTCGACACTCCCTCCAACTGCCCTACCAAGTTCTGGTCCACAATAAAAGAACTTTCTGGTAATACCACAGGAAACACTCTCCCCTCAAAAATTATTTCTGACAATGTAACTGTCAACAACAATAAAGAGATACTACAAGCCTTCAACAATCACTTTGCTACTGCAGGGCTAGCTTTTGATAACTCACCTGCATGTAACCTATGCTCCCAGCTTACCATGCAACCTTCAGAATCTAGTCCCTCAGATGCAGTCTTTTCATTCTCTCCTGCCTCACTAAAAGAGGTCGAAGATCTTCTCCTCCAGTTGGACACCAGAAAAAGTGCTGGCGCTGACACCTTCAATCCATACTACCTAAAGATTGCCTATCATGTCTTAGCCATACCTATTACACATCTATTTAACTTGTCCCTTTCTCAAGGAACCCTCCACAAACTGTGGAAGACTGCACATGTAATTCCGTTGTTTAAATCCAGAGACCCCTGTGATCTAAACAACTACAGGCCCATCTCACTTCTCCCGGTACTATCAAAACCTCTGGAAAAAATTGTGAATGCCCAGCTGAAATCTTTCATAGATGATACTAACCCACTAAAGTCAATGCAATCTGGTTTCAGAACTGAACATAGTGCAATCACAGCCCTGGCCAAGGTGACAAATAACTGGCAGCACAAGCTAGAGAACAAAAAATGTGTCTGTGCAATTTTTCTAGACCTAGGTAAGGCCTTCGACACTGTCGACCACAGCCTCCTTCTTCATTAAAAGCTATTGGTCTAAATTCTACCTCCTTGCATTGGTTCCACAACTACCTTTCTAATAGGCACCAACAGGTCAAAGCCGAACGTGAACTCTCCCCCTCAAATCTGTTAAAAAGAGGTGTCCCACAGGGATCCATTCTGGGGCCACTCCTATTTGCCATCTACATCAACAATATAGCCTCAGGCATCAATGAGGCAAAAATTCATCTGTTCGCAGATGATACAGTGATCTACCTAAGCCGTACAACTCCTGAAACTGCCTGTAGCGACCTGCAAGCTGACTTCAACATACTTCAATACCAGCTCCTTAATAAGAAATTGCTACTTAATGCCAAAAAGACAAAGGCAACGCTATTTTCTCCTATTAACCATGCAGCCTACCCTGTTCTACCCCCCATCACCACCTTCCTAGGAGAAACCCTGGCATTTGTGCTGAAATTCTAATACCTGGGGGTCTGGCTAGACTTCAAACTCTCCTTTGCAGACCACCTGGAGGATTTGTTAAAAAAACTGAGGCAGAGACTAGGTCTCTTCTTCAGGTTAAACCACCTACTAACTACAGAGGCCAAGAGACAGCCAGTTCAGTCTATGTTCCTTTCCTTAATTGATTACGCCGACTTTATATACAGCCAACGTGATACTTCATACCTCGGTAAACTGAACATACTTTACCACAGAGCCCTGCACTTCATCACTGGTCTCCCGTTCTCCACCCATCACTGCTCTTTATATGCGGCCGTAGGTTGGACCTCCCTATACTACAGACAAAATAAAAATGCAGCTCTCTGGACATACAGAGCTATCACTGGCAAAGTTCTGCAGAGTATTGTTGATTGCCTGACTCTCAATATGCCTGGAAGCTATGCCCTAAGAAGCTGTTCACTGATCTCTCTGAACGTACCCAAAGTCCTAACGCGTTTTGGGAGAGCTGCCATAGGATTCATTCTACCATCACTCTGGAATGTGCTACGGAAATCACTGAAACTGAGGACTTCTGTTAGTCTCACTGTGTTTAAGACCTTATACTCAAAATACATCACAGAAGCCTGCAACTGCTTCCAATAATCCTAGCTTACTTACACCCCTCTTCCACATCCTCCCTGCTTTTCCCATCCTCCTTCCTTCTTGTATCAGTGCATAACTTGTCCCTGAGCCACCTACTTATCTGCCGGCCTAAATCTCACCCTCCCTCACCCACCTATTCCTTGTATACCCACAGCATCTCATTCCTTTGCTCCTAGTATTATCCAGTTCCAGACCCCCCACTGGCTGCCCACTTCTCCTGGACAATATGTCTCCCTTGATACTTCAGGGTCTTTTTAAACTGACTATGTATGTCTCTTTGCTTGTAGCATCCACTTCAACTAATCTCTTCGCTGGACTATAATGCCTTTACCTTACAGGAATACTAAACCATGTATGTTGTTGTATCTGGTATAAATTTTTACTGACTTGCTACCCTATTGTTATGTATACTCTTACCATCTTTTACCTGAACCCAAATGTATTTTTACTTGTCCTGTCTATTGCAGGCCTACCTATACTGTTGTACTCTTGCATTGCAGTGTCAGTGGCTCAGTAGGTAGCACACTCGCCTCTGAGGCCGGGAGATCAGAGGGCTGTGGGTTCAGTTCCCACATCTGGCACTTGGGTTAATATCCCAGTACTGACACTGTAATGCAGCATGAGAGGGGTGCTGCACTTCTGAGGTGCCGTCTTTCGGATGAGGCGTTCAACCGAGGTCCCATCTGCCTGGATTGGTGGTAGTTCAGGTGGATGTTAAAGATCCCATGGCACTTATCGGAAAGAGTAGGGGAATTTCCCCGGTGTCCTGGCCAAATTTCCCTCATTCACTAAAAATACCACCAACAGCTTAATCTGGTTCAAGGTTAGTTGGCATTCATCTGTATCCCCCTCCCCGGGTCGTGCCTGAAAATAGGCAGGATTTGTCTAGTGCACTTACCCGGTCAACAAAAGCTAAATAAATAAATAAAAAATAATCTACTGTCTTATTTGTCTGTATATAAATGCATTGTTACTTGACTTGTGTAATGTAGGTCCACCTTGTAAATGAGATTGCTCAATGGTGTTCACTGAGATGAATAAATAATTTGATTGATTGATTGATAGTACCTCCCCTGCTATTGTGTACTCTTCTACTGGGTTTGTGTTTCCCAGGTGCATTACTTTGCACTTCTTTGCATTAAATCTAAGTTGCCAAACGTCTGACCACTCCTCCAACTTTGCCAAGTCCCGTCTCATCCTTTCTACCCCCCTTTGTGTATCAACTCTGTTATGGATCTTTGTGTCATCTGCAAAGAGGCATACCTTTCCTTCCAGACCCTCTGCAATATCACCTAAAAAGACGTTAAAGATGGTTTGACTGGTTTAGATCCTGCTGTTTATAATACAGGGATGAATAGCTAAGGAAGACATTTTTTCTATGACTGCCAAATATGGTACAGTGGCACATGTTTTGCAAAGGTCAAAAAGAAATTATGTCTATGGGGTAATGTTATTCAAGAGTTGGGTCACGTTTTCATAGAGACTAATTACATTTGTGGTACATGATTGTCCCTTTGTGAATCCCTGCTGCTGTTATTGAAATCACTGTTAGACATGTTACTAACCTATATATTTAAGTAGTGATTCCAGAATTTTACCAGAAACTTGTATTTATTAATTTTTAAAAATAATATTTTGAGAGGGTGCCTGGTTATGGATTATCCCAATATTTAATTTCTGCATTTTAGTGGAAACTTTGCACTCTGATTTTTTTTAATGAATTTTTTGTAGTGTGTTGCCTGTATTTATATTATATATATTCTGTTGCCATTTCTGGTAATGTACAGGGGCGGGGGGACTGCATTGTGATTGGGTTTGAATAAGGAATGCAAATATTTATTTAATTGGTTTGCTATCTCTTCTGTTTTTTATTTTACTGTTTCCCCTTTAATATTAATATTACTTATATTCTTATTTTTTTGGGGGGGCAGGCTATTGATGTAACTACATAATTGCTTGCTGTTGCTTTTGTCTGCCACCAAGTTTGCTAAAAGAGAATGTTATCAAACATCTCCAACAAACCAATCTAGGCAGCCCCAGGTTGTTCTGTGCCCATATCAATGAACTTCTCAAAGGCAATGGTAAGTCTCCACCTGGCTCCATTGAAGTCAATAGCCAAATGCTAAGTGATAGCCTTCAAATTGCCTCCTCCTTAATCAACACTTTACTAATCTTGCCATCCACAAGACTGGTCTACCCCCCTAAATTCTGAATCCAGGATGCCCGAGACTCATTGCCCTATGCAACCTCTTTTCCATCAGGTTGGTCAAGGCAAAGGAGGTTCTCCTCCTCCTTAAGTCCCTTAAAATCAAAGGCACAGGAGGTACCGACGGCATCAACCCAAGGCTGCTAAGGGCTGTGGCTTCATAGATACATAGACAGTATCGGCAGATAAGGGCCTATGGCCCACCCAGTCTGCCCATTTGAGCTTGTAAGTTCAGTTTATGTTTTCCTAGAAGTCTGTTGCCCCTTACCCCTGAGCTCCAGAGTTTCTTTATGTGTTCAGCCATCTCTCGACCCCTTACCTGGCTCCTAAACTGATCCCTTCTTGAAGGTGCTGTGTCTGACATGTGGAAGCAAGCCTATGTGGTTCCCATCCACAATGGGGGGGGCCCAGGGAACCTATTGGCAACTACAGGCCAATCCCCCTACTGTGCACCCTAGCTAAAATTTGGGAAAGGCTAGTCTATGGGCAACTCTGTGACTACCTGGAGACACACCAGCTGCTAGCACCCTCCTAACATGGCTTCAGACAAAACCATGGAACTGACACTGCCCTGATAAAATTCTTGGTTGATGTACTTGAAGCCATGGACAAAGGCACCCCTACAGGGGTGGTCATTACAGACTTGTCCAAGGTCTTTGACCTTGTCAACCACCAACTCCTGCTAACTAAATTAGGTAGGATTGGTCTAGACCCTCACTCTATCACTTGGTTCAACAGCTACCTCTCTTGCTGAACTCAGAGTTAAGTGAAAAGGGGTAACATTGGACCTACTTCCCCTGAAGGAGAGGGTACCGCAAGGTTCCATACAGGGCTCCCTTCTCTTTTCCCTGTTCATTAATGACCTAAGTAGCCATTATGGTGGTAGTTTAGTTGTCCAGTATGCAGACAATGCTGTCATATACAGATCCCTGGACAACCTAGCTGACCTTGGCCTTCAGCTACAGGCTGACTTTGTTAAGCTGGAGGCCTGGCAAACAGAGAACAGGCTGGTCCTCAACACAAGCAAAACCAAGACTATGCTAAATGGACCTAGATCCCTGGGCCAAGGCAGAACCCCATCACTCCTACTTACTTACTTCCTCATCTGGCAACTGCACTGATGTGGTGAGTTCTCTTAAATACTTGGGTATAATGGTGGATCAGGGCTTTACCCTAAAGAATCATGTCGACCATGTAACAAAAACTAACCACTGCAAACTAGGAATGCTCTACTGCCTAAATGACCAACTGATCCCCGAGGCCAGGATAACCATTGCTACAAGTATCCTCCTCCCCAACATGACCTATGCTGCTCCAGTTATGCAGGGCATGGCAAAACTGGAGAATAACAGACTGCACGTGCAGTACAACAAGATGGCTCATTTTGCCTCTCAATCTCATGCAAGATGCCACAACTGAGAAGCCTTGGCTTCTGTAAATTGGTCATCCCTTGACTCTCGCCTTCAGTATCCTATGCTCTGCAATATGTGTAAGTTCTTCCACTCCTTCCCTTCGGAAAGCCTTGCAGGGCTCCTGGTCCCTAAGCACTCCAGCCAAAATCTCCATACAGCAGGATGAATCCTCCTAGAAGAACCCAGGGTGCGGACCAAGGTGGGCGGTAGATCCTTTGTCTCTCTTCCCCTCTGCTGAGGAACAAACTCCCTTCCTTTGTACAGGAAGTCCCCTCCCTCAAAACTTCCCAAACCAGGCTCAGGGCCCACTTGTTCAATGCCAGTAACTGTTCCTGCTAGTGCACTTGATCTGACTGCTGTACCACCTACTGTCAACATATAGTGCATGTCTTATACACTGATCAAACATTCTGTACCCCTGTTTTTAGGTATTGCTTAACGCTCCTTGTATACTACTACGTATGCCTTATATCTGTATTCCTGTAAATAAGTATTGTTTAACATTCCTGTAAACCACAATGAATGTCATAGCTCTGAAACCAACTCCGGGTCGCCTCTGAAAAAGGGACCTTCAGGGCTCAGTGGGCCTACCCAGTCACCAAAATTGAATAAATAAATACATAAAGCGGGTAGGGCTTCATATAGCCTGTGCCGACTAGTTTTCTGTTTTTTTTCCCCATAGTCCCTCTCCAGCCTCAGTGACATGTAAGTGTGTGCACATGGAGGTGCACACACACTACTGAACCTGACCTCTCCATACATGCCATACAGGCCACTTGTACTGTCTACAGACATCCACCTGAGGGCAGCCAAGGGCCAAGTCAACAAACCACCCCACCCTGGGAGAGGAGAGCTGTCCTCTGGACACTCAGTCCTCTCCCTCCTACAAACCTCCCACCCTGGGAGAGGAGAGCTGTCCTCTGGACACTCAGCTCTCCCCCACACAAACATCCTCACCCTGGGAGAGGACAGCTGTCCTCTGGACATTCAGTCCTCTCCCCTCCTTGCACAAACCTCAACATGCAGGGAGAGGAGAGCTGTCCTCTGGACACTCAATCCTTCCACCACCCTACAAACCCCCCTCCCTGGGAGAGGAGAGCTGTCCTCTGGACATTCAATCCTTCCCTCACAAACCTCCACACCCTGGTAGAGGAGAGCTGTCATGTGAACACTCAATCCATCCCCACACAAACCTTCAAACCTTGGAGAGGAGAGCTGTCCTATGGACACTCAATCCTTCCACCACCCTACAAACCCCCCTACCTGGGAGAAGAGAGCTGTCCGCTGGACACTCAGTCCTCTCTCCCCATAAATCTCTCCACCAAGGAAAAGGACAGCTGTCTCTCCCACAAACCTTCCCAACCTGAGAGAGGAGAGGAGAGCTGTCCTTTGGAAACTCAACCCCCCCAACAAACCTCCCCACCATGGGAGACTAGAGCTGTCCACTGGACACTCAATCCTCCCACCACCCCACAAATCTCCCCTCCCTGGAAGAGGAGAGCTGTCCTCTGGAAAATCAATCGTCCCCCCTCCCAACCCTGGGGAGGAGAGGACAGGACAGCTGTCATCTGGACACTCAGTTCCACCCCCCGACAAACCTTTCCACCTTAGCGAGGAGAACTGTCCTCTGGACACTCAGTCCTCCCTCCCCCCACAAACCTTTCCACACTGGAAGAGGAGAGCTGTCCTCTGAATACTCAGTACTCTCCCCCCAACAGAACCATACCCTGGGAGAGGAGAGCTGTCCTCTGGACACTCAATCCTCCCACCACCACACAAGCCTCCTCTCCCTGGGAGAGGAGAGCTGTCATCTTGACACTCAATCCACCCCCACACAAACCTTCCTACCTTGAAGAGGAGAGCAGTATCCTGAACATTCAGTCCTCTCACCCCTGCAAACCTCCCCACCTAGGGAGAGGAGAACTGCCATCTGGACACTTAAGCCCCCCACAAACCAACCCACCCTGGGAGAGGAGAGCTGTCATCTGGACACAATCCCCCGACACAAACTTTCCGAACTTGGAAAGGAGAGTTGTCCTCTGGACACTCAATCATCCCCCTCCCACAAACCTCCCCACCCTGGGAGAGGAAAGCTGTCCTCTGGACACTCAGTTCTCTTTCCCCACAAACATCCCCTTCCTGGGAGAGGAGAGCTGTCCTCTGGAAACTCGCCCCCCACACAAACCTCCCCACCCTGGGAGAGGAGAGCTGTTCTCTGGAAACTCAACCCTCCCCCACACAAACATCCCCACCCTGGGAGAGGGCAGCTGTCCTCTGGACACTCAGTCCTGTCCCTCCTACAAACCTCCCACCCTGAAAGAGGAGAACTGTCCTCTGGACACTCAGCTCTCCCCACACAAACTTTGCCACCCTAGGAGAAGACAGCTGGCCTCTGGACACTCAGTCCTCTCCCCTCCCTGCACAAGCCTCCCCACCCAGGGAGAGGAGAGCTGTCCTCTGGACACTCAATCCTTCCACCACCCTACAAACCCCCCTTCCTGGGAGAGGAGAGCTGTCCTCTGATATTCAGTCCTCCTCTCACAAACCTCCACAACCTGGTAGAGGAGAGCTGTCATGTGGACACTCAATCCATCCCCACATAAACCTTCAAACCTTGGAGAGGAGAGCTGTCCTCTGGACACTCAGTCCTCTCTCCCCATAAATCTCCCCACCAAGGGAAAGGACAGCTGCCTCCCCCACAGACCTTCCCACCCTGAGAGAGGAGAGAAGCACTGTCCTTTGGAAACTCACCCCCCCTACAAACCTCCCCACCCTGGGAGAGGAGAACTGTCTTCTGGACACTTAAGCCTCCCACAAACCTCCCCACCCTGGCAAAGGAGAGCTGTCCTCTGGAAAATTAACCCACCCACCCTCACAAACTTCCCCACTATGGGAGAGGACAGCTGTCCTCTGGACACTCAGTCTTCTCTCCTCCCTGCACAAACCACCCCAGCCTGGGAGAAGAGAGCTGTCATCTTGACACTCAATCCACCCCCACACAAACCTTCCTATCTTGAAGAAAAGAGAGCAGTACCCTGAACATTCAGTCCTCTCCCCATTGCAAACCTCCCCACCTAGGGAGAGGAGAACTGACATCTGGACACTTAAGCCCCCCACAAACCTCCCCACCCTGGGAGAGGAGAGCTGTCCTCTGAAAAATCAACCCCCCCACCACAAACCTAATCACCCTTGGAGAGGACAGCTGCCCTCTGGACATCCAATCCTCTCCTCTTTAGCAACAAACCTTAGCACTCTGGGAGACTAGAGCTGTCCTCTGGAAACTCAATCCTCCCACCACCACACAAACCTCCCTTCCCTGGAAGAGGAGAGCTGTACTCTGGAAAATCAATCCTTCCCCCTCCCCACCTGGAGGAGGAGAGGACAGGAGAGCTGTCATCTGGACACTTAATTCCCACCCCGCCACAAACCTTTCCACCTTGGAGAGAAGAGCTGTCCTCTGGACACTCAGTACTCTCTCCCCCACAGAACCACACCCTGGGAGAGGAGAGCTGTCCTCTGGACACTCAGTCCCCCCCTCCACAAATCTTCCCATGCTGGAAGAGGAGAGCTGTTCTCTGGACACTCAGTACTCTCCCCCCAACAGAACCACACCCTGGGAGAGGAGAACTGTCCTCTGAACACTCAATCCTCCAACTGCCACACAAGCCTCCCCTCCCTAGGAGAGGAGAGCTGTCATCTGGACACTCAATCCACCCCCACACAAACCTTCCTACTTTGACGAGGAGAGCAGTCCTCTCCCCCCTGCAAACCTCCCCACCTTGAGAGAGGAGAACTGCCATCTGGACACTTAAGCCCCCCACAAACCTCCTCACCCTGGGAAGGAGAGCTGTCATTTGGACACTCAATCCCCCCACACAAATCTTCTGACCTTGGAGAGGAGTGTTGTCCTCTGGACATTCGATCCTTCCCTTCCCACAAACCTCCCCACACTAAAAGGGGAGAGCTGTCCTACGGACAATCAATTCTCTCCTCCCCCACAATCCTCCCCATCCTGGGAGAAGAGAGCTGTCCTCTGGACACTCAAATCTCTTTCTCCACAAACATCCCCTTCCTGGGAGAGGAGAGCTGTCCTCTGGAAACACACCCCTCCTACAAACCTTCCCACCCTGGGAGAAGAGACCTATCTTCTGGAAACTCAACCCTTCCCCGACAAACCTCCACACCCTGGTAGAGGAGAGCTGTCATGTGGACACTCAATCCAACCCCACACAAACCTTCAAACCTTGGAGAGGAGAGCTGTCCTCTGGACACTCAGTCCTCTCCCCCCACAAACCTTCCCATGCTGGAAGATAGAGCTGTCCTCTGGACACTCAATCTTCCAACCACCACACAAGCCTCCCCTCCCTGGGAGAGGAGAGCTGTCATCTGGACACTCAATCCACTGCCACACAAATCTTCCTACCTTGAAGAGGAGAGCAGTCCCCTCCCCCCTGCAAACCTCCCCACCTTGGGAGAGGAGAACTGCCATCTGGACACTTAAGCCCCCCACAAACCTCCCCACCCTGGGAAAGAAGAGCTGTCATCTGGACACTCAAACCCCCCACACAAATCTTCCGACCTTGGAGAGGAGCGTTGTCCTCTGGACACTCAATCCTCCCCCTCCCATAAACCTCCCCACACTGGAAGGGGAGAGCTGTCCTATGGACAATCAATCCTGCCCTCCCCCACAATCCTCCCCACCCCGAGAGAGGAGTGCTGTCCTCTGGACACTCAGTTCTCTTTCCCCACAAACATCCCCTCCCTGGGAGAGGAGAGCTGTCCTCTGGAAACTCAACCCTCCCCCACACAAACCTCCCCACCCTGGGAGGGGACAGCTGTCCTCTGGACACTCAGTCCTCTCCCCTCCCAGCACAAACCACCCCAGCCTGGGAGATGAGAGCTGTCTTCTGGACACTTAATCCTCCCACCACCCCACAAACCTCCCCTCCCTGGGAGAGGAGAGCTGTCCTCTGGACAATCAATCCTCCCCTCCCCCACAATCCTCCTCCTCCTCAGGACACTCAGTTCTCTCTCCCCACAAACCTCCTCACCCTGAGAGAGGAGAGCTGTCCTCAGGAAGCTCAAACCCCTCCCCCCATAAACCTCCCCATCCTGGAAGAGGAGAGCTGTGCTCTGGAAACTCAACCCTCCCCAACACAAAACCTCCCCACCCTGGGAGAGCACAGCTGTCCTCTGGACACTCATTCCTCTCCCCTCCCTGCACAAACCTTAACACTCTGGGAGACTAGAGCTGTCCTCTAGACACTCAATCCTCCCACCACCTAACATACCTCCCCTACCTGGACGAGGAGGACTGTCCTCTGGAATATCAATTCTCCCCCTCTCTCCACCCCAGGAGAGGAGAGGACAGGAGAGCTGTCATCTAGACACTGAATTCCCCCCCCACAAACCTTTCCACCATGAAGAGGAGAGCTGTCCTCAGGACACTCAATCCTCTCTATCCACAAATCTCCCCACCCTGGAAGGAGAGCTGCCCCCCACAAACCTCCCCACCATGAGAGGAGAGCTGTCCTCTGGAAACTCAACCCCCTCACAAAACTCCCCACCCTGGAAGATGAGAGCTGCCATATGGACACTCAATCCCCTCCCACAAACCTTTCCACCTTGGAGAGGAGGGCTGTTCTCTAGACACTCAATCCTCTTCCCCCCTAAACCTCCCCACCCTGGAAGAAGACAGCTGTCCTCTGGACACATAGTCCTCTCCCCACAAATTTCCACACCCTGGGAGAAGAAACCGCCCCCCCCCAATAAAACTCCCCACCCTGGGAGAGGAGAGCAGTCCTCTGGAAAGTCAACCACCCCACCCACAAACCTCCCCACCGTGGGAGGAGAGTTAACATTTGGACACTCAGTCCTCTGCCCCCCACAAACCTTCACACCCCTGAGAGAGGAGGCTGTCCTCTGGACGCTCAGTACTCTTCCCCAGAAACCTCCCACATTTTGAAAGGAGAGCAGTCCTCTGGAAACTCAACCCACCCACCCCCACAAACCTCTCCACCCTGGGAGAAGACAGCTGTCCTCTGGACACTTAATCCTCTCCCCTCCCACCACAAACATCCCCACCCAGGAATAGGAGAGCTGTCCTCTTGACACTAAATCCTCTCATCACCCCACAATCCTCCCCTCCATGGGAGAGGAGAGCTGTCCTCTGGACTATCAGTCCACCCCCTGCAATCCTCCACCCTGTGAGAGGAGAGCTGTAATCTGAACACTCAATCCCCCCCCCACAAACCTCCCCACCTTGGGGAAGAGAGCTTTCTACTGCACACTCAGTCCTCTCCTGCCACAAATCTCCCCACCCTGGGAGAGGAGGCTGCCCCCCCCGACAAACCTCCTCACCCTGGGAGAGGAGAGTTGTCCTCTGGACACACAGTCCTCTTGTCCCCAGAACCTTCCCACCATGGGAGAGAAGAACTGTCCTCTGGACACTCAATACTCCTGCCACTCCACTAACCACCCCTCCCTGGGAAAGGAGAGCTCTCCTCTGGAACAATCAATCCTCCCCCCTAAAAACCTCCCCACCCTGGCAGAGGAGAACTCTCATCTGGACACTCGTTCCCCCCGACAAACGTTTCCACCTTGGAGAGGAGAGCTGTTCTCAATCCTCCCCCCCACAAACCTCCCCAACCCGAGAGAAGAGAGCTCTTATTTGGACACTCAGTCTTCTCTCCCACAAATCTCCCCACCCTAGGAGAGGAGTGCAGTCCCCTTCCCAAACCGACCCACCCTGGGAAAGGAGAGAAGAGCTCTCTTCTGGAAACTCAACCCACCCACCACCCCAAAACTCCCCACCTTGGGAGAGGACAGCTGTCCTATAGACACTCAATCCTCCCACCACCCCACAAACTTTCCCTTCCTGGGAGAGAAGAGCTGTTCACGGGACAATCAATCCTCCACCCACCCCCATAATCCCCCAAACCATAGGAGAGGAGAGCTGTCAGCTGAACACTCAATCTCCCCCCCACAAATCTTGCCACCTTGGAGTGGAGAGCTGTCCTCTGGACACTCAGTCATCTCCCCCTACAAATCTCCCAACTCTGGGAGAGGAGAGGAGAGCTGTCCTCTGGAAACTAACCCCCCCACCCACACAAACCTCCCCATCATAGGAGATGAGAACTATCTTCTGGACACTCAGCCCTCTCCTCCCATAAATCTCACCATCCTGGGAGAAGAGAGCTGCCCCTCCCACAAACCTCCCCACACTGGAAGAGGAAAGATGTCCTCAGGAAACTCAACCGCAACCCACACAAACTTCCCTGCCCAGGGAGAAGAGAGCTGTCCTCTGGACACCTAATTCTCCTACCACCCCACGAGCCTCTCCTCCCTGGAAGAGGAGAGCTGTCCTCTGGATAATCAATCCCCCCCACAAACCTCCCCATGCTGGGAGAGGGGAGCTGTGCACTGGACAATCAATCCTCCCCTTCCACAATCCTCCCACTCCGGGTGAGAAGAGCTGTCATCGGGATACTCAATCCACCCCCACACAAAACTTCCCACCTTGGAGAGGAAATCTGTCCGATGGACACTCAGTCCTCTCCCCCCCACAGACCTCCCCACCCTGGGAGAGGAGAGCTGACCCCCCTCTGCCTCCACAAACTTCCCCACCCTGGGAGAGGAGAGCTATCATCTGGACACTCAATTCCCTCTCTCCCCACAAACCTCCCCACCATGGGAGAAGAGAGCTCTCCACTGCACAGTCAGTCCTCTCCTCCCACAAATCTCTCCACCCTGGGAGAGGAGAGCTGTCCTCTGGACACTAAGTCCTCTCCCCCCAACAAACCTCCCCATCCTGAGAGAGGAGAGCTGTCCCCCCTCTGCCACCACAATCTTCTCCACCCTAGGAGAGGAGAGCTGCCCTCTGGAAACTCAACCCTCCCTCTCCACAAATCTCTCCATCCTGGGAGAGGAGAACTGTCATCTGACACTTAATCCCCCCACCAACAAACCTCCCCACCCTGGGAGAGGAGAACTGTCCTCTAGACACTCAATCCTCCTGCCACCCCACAAACCTCCCCTCCCTGGTAGAGGAGAGCTGTCTTCTGGACACTTCATCCTCCCCCCCAACAAACCTCCATCCCCATTAACCTGCCCACCCTGTGAGAAGAGAGGAAAGCTGTGGACAATCAATCCTTCCCCTCCCAGAAGTCTTTCCACCTTGGAGAGGAGAGGAGAGCTGTCCTCTGGAAATTGAATACTGTCCCCCCCCCAACAAACCTCCGCAGCCTGAGAGAGGAGAGCTTTCCTCTGGACACTCAATCCTACCTCCCCCACAAACCTCCCCCACCCTGGAAGGGGAGAGCTGTTTTTCTGGACATAAAGTCCACTACCCCACAAAACTCCCCACCCTGGGAGAAGAGCACTGTCCTCTGGACACTCAATCCCAAAAATCTCCCCACCCTGTGAGAGGAGAGCTGTCCTGTGGAAACTCAACCATCTCCCCACAAACCTCCTCATCCTAGGTGAGGAGAGCTGGACACTCAATCCCCCCACCTTTCCACCTTGGAGAGGAGGGCTGTTCTCTGGACACCAATCCTCTCCCCCGCAAACCTCCACACCCTGGGAGAAGAGAGCTATCTTCTGGACACTCAGTCCTCTCCCCCACAAATCTCTCCACTCTGGGAGAGAGGGGCTGCCACCTCCATGAAGCCTCTCCAGACTGGGAGAGGAGAGATGTCCCCTTGAAACTCAACCCCCCCCACACAAACCTCCCTGCCGGGGGGAAGAGAGCTCTCCTCTGGATACTCAGTATTTTCTCCCAAACAGAAACCTCCCCCTGGGAAAGGAGAGCTGTCCTCTGGACACCTAATCCTCCCACCACCCCACTAGCCTCCCCTCCCAGGGACAGGAGAGCTCTCCTCTGGATACGCAATCCTCCACCCCCCACAATTCTCCTGACCCTGGGAGAGGAGAGCTGTCATTTGGACACTCAGTCCTCTGCCCCCCAACAAATCTTCACACCCTGAGACAGGAGAACTGTCCTTTGGACACTCAGTATGCTTCCCTCACCCTCAGAAACCTCCCCACCCTGGGAAGGAAAGCTGTCCTCTGGAAACTCAACCCACCCACCTCCACAAACCTCCCCACCTTGGGAGAGGACAGCTGTCCTATGGACACTTAATCCTCTCCCCTCCCCCCACAAACCTCCCCATGCTGGGGGAGGAGAGCAGTACTCTGGACACTCAATTGTACCACCATTCCACAAACCTTCCCTCCCCTCCCTGGGAGAGGAGAACTGTCCTCGGGATGATCAATCCTACACCCTCCCTCAGTCCTCCACACCCTAGGAGAGGAGAGCAGAGTTGTCATCGAACACTCAATCCCACCCACCACCCCCACACACTTCCCACCTAGGAAAGGAGGCTGTCCTCTGGACACTCAGTCATCTCCCCACTACAAACCTCCCAACCCTGGGAGAGGAGAGGAGAGCTGTCCTCTGGAAACTTAACCCCCCCCCACACAAACCTCCTCACCATGGGAGAAGACAGCTGTCCTCTGGACACTCAGTCCTTTCCTTCCACAAATCTCCCCACCCTGTGAGAGGAGAACTGCCCCTCTACAAACCTCCCCACACTGGGAGAGGAGAGATGTCCTCAGGAAACTCAACCCCAATCCACACAAATCTCCCCACCCTAGGAGAAGAGAACTGTCCTCTGAACACTCAGTACTTTATCCCAAACAGAAACCTCCCCACCCTGGGAGAAGAGAGCTGTCCTCTGGACACTCAATCCTCCCACCATCCTACATGCCTCCCCTCCCTGGGAGGGGATAGCTGTCCTCTGGACAATCAATCATCCCCTCCCACAATCCTCCCACCCTGGGAGGGGAGAGCTGTCATCTGGATACTCAATCTACACCCACACAGAACTTCCCACCTTGGAGAGAAGAACTCTCATCTAGACACTCAGTCCTCTCCCCTCCCCACAAACCTCCCCACCCTGGGAGAGGACAGCTGTCCCCTGTCTGCCCCCAACAAACATCCCCACCCTGAGGGAGGAGAGCTGTCATTTGGACACTGAATCTCCCCCTCCACTAACCACTCCACCCTGGGAAAGGAGAGCTGCCCCTCCCACAAACCTCCCTACCCTGGGACAGGAGAGCTGTCCTCTGGGAACTCAACCCCACCACCAAACAAACCTCCCAACCCTGGGAGAGGAAAGCTGTCCTCTGGACAATCAGTCCTCTCTCCACACAAATCTCCCCACCCTGGGAGAACAGAGCTGTCCCCCCACACAAACCTCCCCACTCTGGGAGAGGAATGTTGTCCTCTGGAAACTAAACCCCCTTCCCCATAAACCTCCCCACCCAGGGAGAGGAGAGCTGTAATCTGGACACTCAGTCCCCCCCTACAAAAGCTCCCACAATGGGAAAGGAGAGCTGCCCTCTGAAAACTCAACTCACTCACCCCTACAAACCTCCCCACCCTGGGAGAAGACAGTTATCCTCTGGACACTCAATTCTCTCCCCTGCCCCCACAAACCTCCCTACCTTGGGAGAGGAGAGCTGTCATTTGGACACTCAGTCCTCTGCCCCCCACAAACCTTCACACCCTGAGACAGGGGAACTGTCCTTTGGATGCTCAGTACTCTTCCCCCACCCTCAGAAACCTCCCCACTCTGGGAAGCAGAGCTGTTCTCTAGAAACTCAACCCACCCACCCATAAACCTCCCCACCTTGGGAGAGGACAGCTGTCCTATGGACACTCAATCCTCTCCCTCCCCCACAAAACCTCACCACCCCTGGGGAAGGAGAGGCTGTCCTCTGAGAAACTCAAGTCCTCTCACCATCCCACAAATCTCCCCTCGGGAGGGAGACCTGTCCTCGGATAATCAAGCCTTCACCCCCACAATCCTCCTCACCTGGGAGAGAGGCAGTCATCTGAACACTCAATCCACCCACCCTCCCCACACACCTTCCCACCTTGGAAGGCTGTCCTCTGGACACTCAGTCATCTCCTTCACAAACCTCCCAACCGTGGAGAGGAGAGCTGTCCTCTGGAAACTTAACCCCCCCCACCCACACAAACCTCCCCACCATGGGAGAAGAAAGCTGTCCTCTGGACAATCAATAATCCCCTCCCTCAATCCTCCCACCCTAGGAAAGGAGAGCTGTCATCTGGATGCTCAATCCACCCCCACACAAAACTTCCCATCTTGGAGAGAAGAACTCTCTTCTGGACACTCAGTCCTCTCCCCCCACAAACCTCCCCACCCTGGGAGAGGAGAGGAGAGCTGTCCCCTGTTTGCCCCCAACAAACTTCCCCTCCTTGGGAGAGGAGAGCTCTCATTTGGACACTCAATCCTCTCCCCCACCAAACCACTCCACCCTGAGAGAAGAGATCTGCCCCTCCCACAAACCTTCCCACCCTGGGAGAGGAGAGCTGTCTTCTGGGAACTCAACCCCACCACCACACAAACCTCCCAACCCTGGGAGAGGAAAGCTGTCCTCTGGACACTTAGTCCTCTTCCCCCCCAAAAGACCTCCCCACCCTGGGAGAAGAGAGCTGTCCTCTGGACACACAGTCTTCTCTCCACACAAATCTCCCCACCCTGGGAGAAGACAGCTGTCCCCCCCACAAAACCTTCCCCTCTGGGAGAGGAATGTTGTCCTCTGGAAACTAAACCCCTCCCCACAAATCTCCCTACCCAGGGAGAGCTGTCATCTGGACACTCAATCCCCCCCCACAAAAGCTCCTACCATGGGAAAGGAGAGCTGCCCTCTGGAAACTCAACCCCCTCACCCCCACAAACCTTCCCACCCTGGGAGAGGACAGCTATCCTCTGGACACTCAATCCTCTCCCCAGCCCCCACAAACATCCCCACCCAGGGAGAGGAGAGCTGTTCTCTGGACACTCAATCCCCACCTACAACCCTCCCCACCATGGGGGAAAAGAGCTTTCCACTGTACACTCAGTCCTCTCCTTCCACAAATCTCCCCATCCTAGGAGAGGAAGCTGCCTCCCGACAAACCTCCCCACCCTGGGAGAGGAGAGCTGTCCTCTGGACACTCAGTCCTCTCCCTCCCCCCACAAACCTTCCCACCCTGGGAGAGGAGAGGAGAACAGTCCTCAGGACACTCAATCATCCCACCACTCCACAAATCTCTCCTCCTTGGGAGAGGAGTGCTGTCATCTGGAACTCAATCCCCCCCACAAACCTTTCCAGCTGAGACAGGAGAGCTGTTCTCTGGAGACTCAGTCCTCTTCCCCCACCCACAAACCTCCCTAACCTGGCAGAAGAGATCTGTGATCTGGACACTCAGTCCTCTCTCCCCACCCTAGGAGAGGAGAGCTTCCCCCCCAATAAACCTACCCACCCTGGGAGAGGAGAGCTGTCCTCTGGAAACTCAGTCCTCTAACCCTCCCCCAACAAACCTACCCACCCTGAGAGAGGAAAGCTGCCCTCTAGACACTCAGTACTCTCCCCCCCAACAGAAACCTCCTAACCCTGGGAGAGGAGAGCTGTCCTCTGGAAACTCAACCCACCCATCCCCACAAAACTCCCCATCTTGGGAGAGGACAGCTGTGCTATTGACACTCAAGTCTCTCCCCTCCCCCCATAAACCACCCCACCCTGGGAGTGGAGAGCTGTCCTCTGGACACTGAATTCTCCTACCACCCCAAAAACTTCCCTTCCCTGGGAGAGAAAAGCTGTGCTCTGGACAATCAATCCCCCCGCACACAAACCTCCCCACCCTGAGAGAGGAGAGCTGTCTCTGTAGCAATCAACCATCCCATAAACCTCCCCTCCCTAGGAGAGGAGAGCTGTCATCTGAACACTCAATTCCCCCCCACAAACCTTTCCACCTTGAAGAGGAGAGCTGTTCTATGGACACTCAATCCTCTCCCCCCACCCCACAAACTTCCCCGCCATAGGAGAAGAGAGCTGTCCTCTGGACACTCAGTCCTCTCTCCCCACAAATCTTCCTACCCTGGGAGAAGAGAAGTTCCACCCTCTCCATAAACATCCCCACCCTGGGAGAGGAGAGCTGTCCCCTTGAAACTCAACCCTTTACCCCACAAACCTCCCCAACCTGGGAGAGGAGAGCTGTCCTCTGGACACTCAATCCTCTCCCCTTCCCCCATAAACATCCCCACCCAGGGATAGGAGAGCTGTCCTCTTGTAACTCAATCCTCCCACCACCCCACAAACCTCCCCTCCCTGGGAGAGGAGAACTGTCCTCTGGACCATCAGTCCCCCCCCTACAACTCTCTACCCTGGGAGAGGAGAGCTATCATCTGGACACTCAACCCCCCCACAAACCTACCCACCATGGGGGAAGAGAGCTTTCCACTGCACACTCAGTTCTCTCCTGCCACAAATCTCCCTACCCTGGGAGAGGAGGCAGCCCCCTGACAAACCACCCCACCCTGGGTGAGAAGAGCTGTCCTCTGGACACTCAGTCCTCTCTCCCCCACAACCTTCTCACCCTGGGAGAGGAGAACTGTCCTCTGGACACTCAATCCTCCTGCCACTCCACAAACCTCCCCTTCCTGGGAAAGGAGAGCTCTCCTCTGGAACAATCAATCCCCCCACAAACCTGCCCACCCTGGCAGATGAGAACTCTCATCTGGACACTCAGTGCCCCCACAAACCTTTCTACCCTGGAGAGGAGAGCTGTTCTCTGGAGACTCAATCCTCTCCCCCCCTCACAAACCTCTCCACCTTGTGAGAAGAGAGCTCTTATCTGGACACTCAGTCCCTCTCCTACAAATCTCCCCACCCTAGGAGGGGAGAGCTCCCCCCCACAAATCTACCCATCCTGGGAAAGGAGAGTTGTCTTCTGGAAACTCAACACACCCACCCCCACAAAATTCCCCACCCTGGGAGAGGACAGCTGTCCTATGGACACTTACTCCTTTCCCCTCCCCTACAAACATCCCCACCCAAGGAGAAGAGAGCTGTCCTCTGGACACTCAATCCTCCCACCACCCCACAAACTTCCCCTCCATGGGAGAGGAGAGCTGTCCACAGGACAATAAATCCTCCTCCCACCACCACAATCCTCCAAACCATGGGAGAGAAGAGAGCTGTCAGTTGAACGCTCAATTCCCCCCCACAAACCTTCCCACCTTGTAGCGGAGAGCTGTCCTCTGGACACTCAATCATCTCCCACCTACAAATCTCCCAACCCTCGGAGAGGAGAGCTGTCCTCTGGAAACTTAACCTCCCCCACCCACACAAACCTCCCCACCATGGGAGAAGAGAACTGTCTTCTGGACACTCAGCCCTCTCCTCCCACAAATCTCCCCACCCTGGGAGAGGAGAGGTGTCCTCAGGAAACTCAACCCCAACCCACACAAACCTCCCCACCCTGGGAGAAGAGAGCTGTCCTCTGGACACTTAGTACTTTATCCCAAACAGAAACCTCCCCACCTGGGAGAAGAGAGCTGTCCTCTGGACACCTAATTCTCCCACCACTCCATAAGCCTCCCCTCCTTGGGAGAGGAGAGCTGTCCTCTGGATACGCAGTCCCCCCCCCCCACAAACTCCCCATGCTGGAAGAGGAGAGCAGTGCATTGGACAATCAATTATCACCTTCCACAAACCTCCCACCCAGGGAGAGGAGAGCTATCATTTGGATACTCAATCCACCCCCCTACACAAAACTTCCCACCTTGGAGGAAAGCTGTCCGATGGACATTCAGTCCTCTCCCCCCCACAGACCTCCCCATCTTGGTAGAGGAGAGCTGTCCCCCCTCTGCCCCCACAAACTTCCCCACCCTGGGAGAGGAGAGAGCTATCATCTGGACACTCAATTCCCCTTGCCCCTGAACCTCCCACCATGTGAGAGAGGCTTTCCACTGCACTCAGTCCTCTCCTCCCACACTCCCCACCTGGGAGATGACAGCTGTCCTCTGAACAGTAAGACCCTCCCCCACAAACCTCCCCATCCTGGGAGAGCTGTCCCCCTCTGACCCCACAATCTGCCCCACCCTGGAAGAGGAGAGCTGCCCTCTGGAAACTCAGCCCTCCCTCTCAAGTCTCTCCATCCTGGCAGAGGAGAACTGTCATCTGACACTTACTCCCCCCACCCTCAAACCTCCCCACCCTGGGAGAGAAGAACCGTCCTCCAAACACTCAATCCTCCTGCCACCCCACAAACCTCCCCTCCCTGGGAGAGAAGAGCTGTCTTCTGGACACTCAATCCTCCCCCCCAACAAACCTCCCCACCCAGAGAGAAGAGAGCTGTCCTTTGAACAATCAATCCTCCATCCCGATAAACCTGCCCACCCTGTGAGAGGAGAGGAAACAGTCAATCCTCCCCCTTCCACAAGTCTTCCCACCTTGGAGAGGAAAGAAGAGCAGTCTTCTGGACATTGAATCCTCTCCCCCCAACAAACCTCCCCAGCCTGGGAGAGGAGAACTGTCCTCTGGATGCTCAATCCTCCCTTCCCCACAAACCTCCCCCACCCTGGCAGGGGAGAGCTGTTTTCTGGACACGTAGTCCTTTACCACCACAAACCTTACCACCTTGGGAGAAGAGAGCTGTCCTCTGGACACTCAATCCCCCCCAACAAATCCCCCCACCCTGTGAGAGGAGAGCTGTCCTCTGGAAACTCAACCCTCTCCCCACAATCCTCCTCATCCTGGGAGAGGAGAGCTGTCATCTGGATGCTCAGTTCCCCCCACACACCTTTCCACCTTGGAGACGAGGGCTGTTCTCTGGACACTCAATCCTCCCCAACCCCACAAACTTCCACACGCTGGGAAAAGAGAGCTATCTTCTGGACACTCAGTCCTCTCCCCCCACAAATCTCCCCACTCTGGGAGAGGAGAGCTGCCACCTCCACAAACCTCCCCAAACTGGGAGAGGAGAAATTTCCCCTTGAAACTCAACCTCCCCCACACAAACCTCCCTCCGGGGGGAAGAGAGCTCTCCTCTGGATACTCAGTATTCTCCCCCAAACAGAAACCTCCCCATGCTGGGAAAGGGGAGCTGTCCTCTGGACACCTAAGGCTCCCACCACCCCACTAGCCTTCCCTCCCAGGGATAGGAGAGCTCTCCTCTGGATACGCAATCCTCCACCCCCCATAATTCTCCCCACCCTGGGAGAGGAGAGGAGAGCTGTCCACCCGCACAAACCTCCCCACCCTGGGAGAGGAGAGCTGTCATTTGGACACTCAGTCCTCTGTCCTCCCCAACAAATCTTCACACCCTGAGACAGGAGAACTGTCCTTTGGACACTCAGTACTCTTCCCCCACCTCCAGAAACCTCCCCACCCTGGGAAGGAAAGCTGTCCTCTGGAAACTCAACCTACCCACCCCCACAAACCTCCCTACCTTGGGAAAGAACAGCTGTCCTATGGATACTTAATCCTCTCCCCTCCCCCCACAAACCTCCCCACGCTGGGGGAGGAGAGCAGTACTCTGGACACTCAATCCTCCCACCATTTCACAAACCTCCCCTCCCCTCTCTGGGAGAGGAGAGCTGTCCTCAGGATGATCAATCCTACACCCCCCCCACAATCCTCCATACCCTAGGAGAGGAGAGCTGTCATCCGAACACTCAATCCCACCCACCCACAAACACACCTTCCCACCTTGGAGAGGAGAGCTGTCCTCTGGACACTCAGTCATCTCCCTACTACAAACCTCCCAACCCTGGGAGAGGAGAGCTGTCCTCTGGAAACTTAACCCCCCCACCCACACGAACCTCCCTACCATGGAAGAAGACAACTGTCCTCTGGACACTCAGTCCTTTCCTTCCACAAATCTCCCCATCCTGTGAGAGGAGAACTGCCCCTCCACAAACCACCCCACACTGGGAGAAGAGAGATGTCCTCGGGAAACTCAACCCCAACCCACACAAATCTCCCCACCCTGGGAGAAGAGAACTGTCCTGTGGACACTCAGTACTTTATCCCAAACAGAAACCTCCCCACCCTGGGAGAAGAGAGCTGTCCTCTGGACACTCAATCCTCCCACCATCCCACATGCCTCCCCTCCCTGGGAGGGGAGAGCTGTCCTCTGGACAATCAATCATCCCCTCCCTCAATCCTCCCACCCTGGGAGAGGAGAACTGTCATCTGGATACTCAATCTACACCCACACAAAACTTCCCACCTTGGAGAGAAGAACTCTCATCTGGACACTCAGTCCTCTCCCATTCCCACATACCTCCCCACCCTGGGAGAGGAGAGCTGTCCCCTGTCTGCTCCCAACAACCTTCCTCACCCTGGGAGAGGAGAGCTGTCATATGGACACTGAATCCCCCCCTCCACTAACCACTCCTGCCTGGAAGAGGAGAGCTGCCTCTCCCACAAACCTCCCCAACCTGGGAGAGGAGAACTGTCCTCTGGGAACTCAACCCACCACCACCCAAACCTCCCAACCCTTGGAGAGGAAAGCTGTCCTCTGGACAATCAGTCCTCTCTCCACACAAATCTCCCCACCCTGGGAGAAAAGAGCTGTCCCCTGCACAAACCTCCCCACTCTTGGAGAGGAATGTTGTCTTCTGGAAACTAAACCCCCTCCCCCACAAACCTCCCCACCAAGGGAGAGGAGAACTGTCATCTGGACACTCAGTCCCCCCCGCCACAAAAGCTCCCACAACGGGAAAGGAGAGCTGCTCTCTGAAAACTCAACTTACTCACCCCACAAACCTCCCCACCCTGAGAGAGGAGAGCTGTCATTTGGACACTCAGTCCTCTGCCCCCCACAAACCTTCACACCCAGAGACAGAAGAACTGTCCTTTGGATGCTCAGTACTCTTCCCCCACCCACAGAAACCTCCCCACCCTGGGAAGCAGAGCTGTTCTCTGGAAACTCAACCCACCCACACCACAAACCTCCCCACCTTGGGAGAGGCCAACTGTCCTATGGACACTCAATCCTCTCCTCCCACAAACCTCCCCATGCTGGGGAGGAGAGCAGTACTCTGGACACTCAATTTGTACCACCATTCACAAACCTTCCCTCCCTCCCTGGGAGAGGAGAACTGTCCTCGGGATGATCAAACCTCCACCACCCCCACAATCCTCCACACCCTAGGAGAGAGCTGTCATCCGAACACTCAATCCCACCCACCCCCACACACCTTCCTGCCTTGGAGAGGGAGCTGTCCTCTTGACACTCAGTCATCTCCCCCACAAACCTCCCAACACTGGGAGAGGAGAGCTGTCCTCTGGAAACTTAACCCCCCCACCCACACAAACCTCCCCATCATGGGAGAAGAGAGCTGTCCTCTGGACACTCAGTCCTCTCCTCCCACAAATCTCCCCACCCTGGGAGGGGAGAACTGCCCCTCTACAAACTCCCCACACTGGGAGAGGAGAGATGTCCTCGGGAAACTAAATTCCAACCCACAACAATCTCTCCACCCTGGGAGAAGAGAGCTGTCCTCTGGACACTCAGTACTTTATCCCAAACAGATACCTTCCCACCCTGGGGGAAGAGAGCTGTCCTCAGAACACTCAATCCTCCCACCACCCCAAATGCCTCCCCTTCCTGGAAGAAGAGAGCTGTCCTCTGGACAATCAATCATCCCCTCCTTCAATCCTCCCTCCCCAGAAGAGGAGAGCTGTCATCTGGATACTCAATCCACCCCCACACAAAACTTCCCACCTTGGAGAGAAGAACTCTCCTCTGGACACTCAGTCCTCCCCCCCTACAAACCTCCCCACCCTGGGAGAGGAGAGCTGTCCCCTGTCTGCCCCCAACAAACTTCCCCACCTTGGGAGAGGAGAGCTATCATCTGGACACTCAATTCCCCCCCCACCAAACCACTCCACTCTGGGAAAAGAGAGCTGCCCCTCCCACAAACCTCCCCACCCTGGGAGAGGACAGCTGTCCTCTGGGAACTAAACCCCACCACCACACAAACCTCCCAACCCTGGGAGAGGAAAGCTGTCCTCTGGACAATCAGTCCTCTCTCCACACAAATCTCCCCACCCTGGGAGAAAAGAGCTGTCCCCCTGCACAAACCTCCCCACTCTTGGAGAGGAATGTTGTCTTCTGGAAACTAAACCCCCTTCCCCACAAACCTCCCCACCAAGGGAGAGGAGAGCTGTCATCTGGACACTCAGTCCCCCCACAAAAGCTCCCACAATGGGAAAAGAGAGCTGCCCTCTGGAAACTCAACTCACTCACCCCTACAACCTCCCCACCCTGGGAGAAGACAGTTATCCTCTGGACACTCAATTCTCTCCCTGCCCCACAAACCTCCCTACCTTGGGAGGAGGCTGTCATTTGGACACTCAGTCCTCTGCCCCCCACAAACCTTCACACCCTGAGACAGAAGAACTGTCCTTTGGACGCTCAGTACTCTTCCTCCACCCTCAGAAACCTCCCCACCCTGGGAAGCAGAGCTGTTCTCTGGAAACTCAACCCACCCACCCACAAACCTCCCACCTTGGGAGAGGACAGCTGTCCTATGGACACTCAATCCTCTCCTCCCCCACAAACCTCACCACCCTGGGGAAGGAGAGCTGTCCTCTGGACACTCAATTCTCCCACCATCCCACAAACCTCCCCTCCCTGGGAGAGGAGACCTGTCCTCGGGATAATCAAGCCTTCACCCCCACAATCCTCCTCACCCTGGGAGGGAGGCAGTCATCTGAACACTCAATCCCACCCACCCTCCCACACACCTTCCCACCTTGGAGAGGGAGCTGTCCTCTTGACACTCAGTCATCTCCCCCACAAACCTCCCAACCCTGGGAGAGAGAGCTGTCCTCTGGAAACTTAACCCCCCCACCCACACAAACCTCCCATTCATGGGAGAAGAGAGCTATCCTCTGGACACTCAGTCCTCTCCTCCCACAAACCTCCCCACACTGGGAGAGGAGAGATGTCCTCAGGAAACTCATCCCCAACCCACACAAATCTCTCCACCCTGGGAGAAGAGAGCTGTCCTCTGGACACTCACTACTTTATCCCAAACAGATACCTTCCCACCCTGGGGGAAGAGAGCTGTCCTCAGGACACTCAATCCTCCCACCACCCCACACACCTCCCCTTCCTGGAAGAAGAGAGCTGTCCTCTGGACAATCAATCATCCCCTTCCTCAATCCTCCCTCCCTAGGAGAGGAGAGCTGTCATCTGGATACTCAATCTACCCCCACACAAAACTTCCCACCTAGGAGAGAAGAACTCTCCTCTGGACACTCAGTCCTCTCCCCCCCCCACAAACCTCCCCACCCTGAGAGAGGAGAGCTGTCCCCTGTCTGCCCCCAACAAACTTCCCCACCTTGGGAGAGGAGAGCTGTCATCTGGACACTCAATCCTCCCCCCCCACCAAACCACTCCACTCTGGGAGAAGAGAGCTGCCCCTCCCACAAACCTCCCCATCCTGGGAGAGGAAAGCTGTCCTCTGGGAACTCAACCCCACCACCACACAAACCTCCCAACCCTGGGAGAGGAAAGCTGTCCTCTGGACACTGAGTCCTCTTCCCCCCCAACAGACCTCCCCACCCTGGGAGAAGAGAGCTGTTCTGTGGACACTCAGTCTTCTCTCTACACATATCTCCCCACCCCGGGAGAAGAGAGCTGTCCCCCTGCACAAATCTTCCCACTCTGGGAGAGGAATGCTGTCCTCTGGAAACTAAACCCCCTCCCCCACAAACCTCCCCACCCAGGGAGAGGAGAGCTGTCATCCGTACACTCAATCCCCCCCACAAAAGCTCCCACCATGGGAAAGGAGCGGTGCCCTCTGGAAACTCACCCCCCTCACCCCCACAAACCTTCCCATCCTGGGAGAGGACAGCTATCCTCTGGACACTCAATCCTCTCCCCACAAACCTCCGCACCCTGGGAGAGGACAGCTATCTTCTGGAAACTCAATCCTCTCCCCTCTCCCCACAAACATCCCCACCCAGGGAGAGGAGAGCTGTTCTCTGTACAGTCAATTCCCACCCACAACCCTCCCCACCATGGGGGAAGAGAGCTTTACACTGCACATTTAGTCCTCTCCTTTCACAAATCTCCCCACCCTAGAAGAGGAGGCTGCCCCCAGACAAACCTCCCCACCCTGGGAGAGGAGAGCTGTCATCTGGACACTCAGTCCTCTCCCTCCCCCCACAAACCTTCCCACCTTGGGAGAGAAGAACTGTCCTCCGGATACTCAATCCTCCCGCCACTCCACAAACCTCTCCTCCTCAGGAGAGGAGTGCTGTCATCTGGACACTCAATCCCCCCCCACAAACCTTTCCACCTTGGAGAGGAGAGCTGCTCCCTGGAGACTCAATCCCCCCCACAATCCTCCCTCCCTACCCTGGAAGAAGAGAGCTCTGATCTGGAAACTTAGTCCTCTCTCCCCACAAATCTCCACACCCTAGGAGAGGAGAGGAAAGCTGTCTTCCCACCAGTAACCTACCAACCCTGAGAGAGGAGAGCTGCCCTCTAGACACTCAGTACTCCCCCTCACACAGAAACCTCCCCACCCTGGGAAAGGAGAGCTATCCTCTGGAAACTCAACCCACCCACCCCACAAACCTCCCCACCTTGGGAGAGGACAGCTGTCCTATGGACACTCAATCCTCTCCCCTCCCCCACAAACCTCACCACCCTGGGAAGGAGAGCTGGCCTCTGAAAACTCAATCCTCTCACCATCCCACAAATCTCCCTCCCTGGGAGGAGGCTGTCCTCGGATAATCAAACCTCCACCCCCACCACAATCCTCCACACCTAGGAGAAGAGAGCTGTCATCTGAACACTCAATCCCACCCACCCTCCCTACACACCTTCCCACCTTGGAGAGGAGCTGTCCTCCTGACACTCAGTCATCTCCCCCACAAACCTCCCAACCCTGGGAGGGAGGCTGTCCTCTGGAACTTAACCCCCACCCACACAAACCTCCCCATCATGGGAGAAGAGGCTGTCCTCTGGACACTCAGTCCTCTCCTCCACAGAATCTCCCCACCCTGGGAGGAGAGAGCCACCCCCCCACAAACCTCCCCACACTGGGAGAGGAGAGATGTCCTCGGGAAACTCAACCCCAACCCACACAAATCTCTCCACCCTGGGAGAAGAGAGCTGTCCTCTGGACACTCACTACTTTATCCCAAACAGATACCTTCCCACCCTGGGGGAAGAGAGCAGTCCTCAGGACACTCAATCCTCCCACCACCCCACACACCTCCCCTTCCTGGAAGAAGAGAGCTGTCCTCTGGAGAATCAATCATCCCCTCCCTCAATCCTCCCTCCCTCCCTAGGAGAGGAGAGCTGTCATCTGGATACTCAATCCACCCCAACACAAAACTTCCCATCTTGGAGAGAAGAACTCTCCTCTGGACACTCAGTCCTCTCCCCCCCACAAACCTTCCCACCCTGGGAGAGGAGAGCTGTCCCCTGTCTGCCCCCAACAAACTTCCCCACCTTGGGAGAGGAGAGCTGACATCTGGACACTCAATCCCCCCCCACCAAACCACTCCACTCTGGGAGAAGAGAGCTGCCCCTCCTACAAACCTCCCCACCCTGGGAGAGGAGAGCTGTCCTCTGGGAACTCAACCCCACCATCACACAAACCTCCCAACCCTGGGAGAGGAAAGCTGTCCTCTAGACACTCAGTCCTCTTCCCCCCCAACAGACCTCCCCACCCTGGGAGAAGAGAGCTGTCCTGTGGACACTCAGTCTTCTCTCCACAAATATCTCCCCACCCTGGGAGAAGAGAGCTGTCCCCCTGCACAAATCTTCCCATTCTGGGAGAGGAATTCTGTCCACTGGAAACTAAACCCCCTCCCCCACAAACCTCCCCACCCAGGAGAGGAGAGCTGTCATCCGTAGACACCAATCCCCCCCCCACAAAAGCTCCCACCATGGGAAAGGAGAGCTGCCCTCTGGAAACTCAACCCCCTCACCCCCACAAACCTTCCCACCCTGGGAGAGGACAGCTATCTTCTGGACACTCAATCCTCTCCCCTCTCCCCACAAACATCCCCCCGCAGGGAGAGGAGAGCCGTTCTCTGTACACTCAATTCCCACCCACAACCATCCCCACCATGGGGGAAGAGAGCTTTACACTGCACATTCAGTCATCTCCTTTTACAAATCTCCCCACCCTAGGAGAGAAAGCTGCCCCCAGACAAACCTCCCCACCCTGGGAGAGGAGAGCTGTCATCTGGACACTCAGTCCTCTCCCTTCCCCCACAAACCTTCCCACCTTGGGAGAGGAGAACTGTCCTCCGGATACTCAATCCTCCCACCACTCCACAAACCTCCCCTCCTCAGGAGAGGAGTGCTGTCATCTGGACACTCAATCCCCCCCACAAACCTTTCCACCTTGGAGAGGAGAGCTGCTCCCTGGAGACTCAATCCTCTCCCCCCACAATCCTCCAAACCATGGGAGAGGAGAGCTGCCAGCTGAACACTCAACCTGCCCCCCACAAACCTTCCCATCTTGGAGTGGAAAGCTGTTCTCTGGACACTCAGTCTTCTCCTCCCACAAATCTCCCCACCCTTGGAGAGGAGAGATGTCCTCTGGAAACTCAACTCTCCCACACATACCTCCTCACCCTGGGAGAAGAGAGCTCTTCTCTGGACACTCAATACTCTCCCCCAAACAGAAACCTCTCCACCCTGGGAGAGGAGAGCTGTCATATGGACACCTAATCCACCCACCACTCCACAAGCCTCCTCTCCCTGGGACAGGAGAGCTGTCCTCTGGATATGAAAACCTTCCCCCAAACCTCCCCATGCTGGGAGAGGAGAGCTGTGCACTGGACAATCAATCCTCCCACCCTGGGAGAGCAGAGCTGTCATCTGGATATTCAATCCACCCCCACACAAAACTTCCCTCCTTGGAGAGGAAAGATGTCTGCTGGACGCTCAGTCCTCTACCTCTCCTCAGACTTCCCCAGCCTGGGAGAGGATAGCTATTCCCCCATTGCCCCCAAAAACTTTCCTACCCTGGGAGAGGACAGCTATCATCTGGACTTAATTCCCCCCGACAAGCCTTCCCACCATGGGAGAAAAGAGCTTTCTACTGCATACTCAGTCCTCTCCTCCCCCAAATCTCCCCACCCAGAGAGAGGACAGCTGTCCCCCCCCCACAATCCTCCCCACTTTGGGAGAGGAGTGCTGTCCTCCAGACACAAAGTCCTCTACCCCCACAATCTTCCCCACCCTGGGAGAGGAGAGCTGCTCTCTGGAAACTCAGTCCTCCCTCTCCACAAATCTTTCCATCCTGGGAGAGGAAAGCTGTCTTCTGGACACTCAATCCTCCCCCCAACAAACCTCCCCACCCTGTGAGAGGAGAGGAAAGCTGTCCTCTGGACAATCAATCCTCCCCTTCCCACAAGCCTTCCCAACTTGGAGAGGAGAGCTGTCCTCTGGACATTGAATCCTCTTCTCCCCCCCTCAAACCTCCCCAGCCTGGAAGAGGAAAGTTGTCCTCTGGACACTCAATACTCTCTCCCCCCCACAAACCTCCCCCACCCTGGGAGGTGAGAGCTGTTTTCCGGACATGCAGTCCTCTACCCCAGAAACCTCCCCACCCTGGGAGAGGAGAACTGTCCTCTGGACACTCAATCCACCCCAACAAACCTCCCCACCCTGGGAGAGGAGAGCTGTCAGATGGACAATCAATCCTCCCCCCATTAACCTCCCCACCCTGTTAGAGGAGAGGAGAGGAGAGAAGAGGAGAGATTTCCTCGGGACAATCAATCCTCCCCCTCCCACAAGTCTTCCCACCTTGGAGAGGAGAGCTGTCTTCTGGACATTTAATCCTCTTTACCCCCCTCCACAAACCTCCCCAGCATGGGAGAGGAGAGCTGTCCTCTGGACACTCAATCCTCCCCCCCACTAACCTTCCCCACCCTGGTAGAAGAGAGCTGTCCTCTGGACACTCAGTCCTCTCTCCTCACAAATCTCCTCACTCTGGGAAAGGAGAGCTGTCCACCCCCACAAACCTCCCCACCCTGGGAGAGGAAAGCAGTCCTCTGGAAACTCAACCCTCCCCACCCCCACAAACCTCCCTACTCTGGGAGAGGAGAGCTGTCATTTGGACACTCAATCCTTTCCCCCACCTACTAACCTTCCCCACCCTGGGAGGTGAGAGTTGTTTTCTGGACACGCAGTTCTCTACCCCATAGACCTCCCCACCCCAGGAGAGGAGAACTGTCCTCTGGACATTCAATACCCGCTGACAAACATCCCCACCCTGAGAGATTAAAGCTGTCCTCTGGACACTCATTACCCCCCCAAAAAAATCTCCCCACCCTGGGAGAGAAGAGCTGTCCTCTGGACACTCAGTCCTCTCTCTCCACAAATCTCCCCACTCTGGGAAAGGAGAGATGTCCTCTGGAAACTCAACACCAACCACCTCACTCTTCTCCCCACCCTGAGAGAAGAGAGCTGTCCTCTAAACACTCAGTACTCTTCCCCCAAACAGAAACCTCACCACAACTGGGAGAAGAGAGCTGTGCTCTGGACACTCAGTCCTCCCACCAACCCACAAGCTTCCCCTTCCTGGGAGAAGAGAGCTATCCTCTGGATACCAGATCTTCCCCCCCAAACATCCCCATGCTGGGAGAAGAGAGCTGTGCACTGGGAAATCAATCCTCCCCTCCCACAATCTTCCTATCCTGGGAGAGGAGAGCTGTCATCTGGATACTCAATCCACCCCTACACAAAGCTTCCTACCTTGGAAAGGAGAGCTCTCATCTGGACACTTAGTCTTATCCCCCCCCACAAATCTCCCAACCCTGGGAGACGAGAGCTGTCATCTGGACATTCAATCCCCCCAACAAACCTGCTCACCATGGGTGAAAGAGCTTTCCACGGCACACTCAGTCCTCTCCTGCTACAAATCTCCCCACCCTGGGAGAGAAGAGCTGCCCCACACCACAAACCTCCCCACCTGGGAGAGGAGAGCTGTCCTCTGGAAACTCAACCCTCCCCCACAGACCTCCCCATGCTGGGAGAGCAGAGCTATGCACTGGACAATCAATCCTCCCCTCCCACATTCCTCCCACCCTGGGAGAGGAGAGCTGTCATCTGTATACTCAATCCACCCCCACACAAAACTTCCCACCTTGGAGAGGAGAGATCTCTTCTGAACACTCAGCCCTCTCCTCCCCACACACCTCCCCACCCTGGGAGAGGAGAGCTGTCCCCCTTCTGCCCCCACAAATATCCCCACCCTGGGAGGGGCGAACTGTCATCTGGACACTCAATCCCCCCACAGACCATGGGAAAAGAGAGCTTTCCAATGCACACTCAGTCTTCTCCTCCCACAAATCTCCCCACCCTGGGAGAGGAGAGCTGTCCTCTGGAAACTCAACCCCACCCCACCCCACAAACCTCCCAACCCTGGGAGAGAAGAGCTGTCCTCTACACACTCAGTCCTCTTCCCCCCCACAAACCTCCCCACCTTGTGAGAGTAGAGGTGTCCCCACACACAAATCTCCCCACCATGGGAGAGGAGAACTGTCATCTGGAAACTCAATCCCCCCTCAACAAACCTCCCCACCCTGGGACAGGAGGGCTGTCTTCTGGACACTCAGTACTCTCCTCCACAGAACCCCACTCTGGGAGAGGAGAGATGTCCTCTGGACAATCAATCCTCCCACCCCACAAATCTCCCCACCTTGGGAGAGGAGAACTGTCCTCTGGACACTCAATCCTGTCCCCCCACAAACCTCCCCCACCCCGAGAGAGGAGAGTTGGGATCTGGATACTCAATCCACCCCCACACAAAACTCCCCACCTTTGGAGAGAAGAACTGTCCTCTGGACACTTAAGCCCCCCACAAACCTCCCCACACTGGGAGAGGAGAACTGTCATCTGACACTTAACCCCCCACCCACAAACATCCCCACCCTGGGAGAGGAGAGCTGTCCTCTGGACTCTCAGCCATCTCCCCTGACAAACCTTGCCACCCTGGGAGAGGAGAACTATCCTTCAGACACTCAGTCCTCCTGCCATCACACAAACCTCCCCTCCTTGGGAGAGAAGTGCTGTCATCTGGACACTCAATCCCCCCCACAAACCTCCCCACCCTGAGAAAGGAGAGCTGTCTTCTGGACACTCAATACTCCCCCTGCAAAACTCCCCCACCCTGGGAGAGGAGAGCTGCTCTCTGGACACTTAGTCCTCTCCCCCCACATTGCTCCCACCCTGGGAGTAGAGAGCTGTCCTCTGGGCACTTAATTCTCTCCCCCCAGAAATGTCCCCAGCCTGGGAGAGAAGAGCTGTCCTCTGGACAATCAATCCCCCCCATAAACCTCCCCACCCAGGGAGAGGAAGGCTGTTTTCTGGAAACTCGGTTCTCTTCCCACCCCACAAACCTCCCCACCCTGGGAGAGGAGAGCTGTCATCTGGACATGCAGTCCTCTTCCACCCCCCCCTGCAAACCTTCCAAGCCTGGGAGAGGACAGCTGTCCTCAGGAAACTCAATCCCTCTCACACAAACCTCCCACACACTGGGAGAGGAGAGCTGTCCTCTGGACACTCAATCCTCCCCCCTACAAACCTGCCTAGCCTCAGAGAAGAGAACTGTCTTCTGGATACTCAATCCTCTCCCTGCCCACAAACCTCCCTAACCTGTGAGAGAAGAGCTGTCCTCTGAACACTCAATCCCCCCCACAAACCACCCCACCCTGGGAGAGGAGAGTTATCCTCTGGACACTCAGTCCTCTCCTCCCACAAATCTCCCCACAGTGGGAGAGGAGAGTTGTCCCCCCCAAACCTCCCAGCCCTGGAAGAGGAAGAGGAGAGCTGTCCTCTGGAAATCCAACCCCCCTCCCACACAATCCTCTCAACACTGAGAGAGGAGAGCTGTCCTCTGGACACTCAGTCTTCTCCCCCCAACAAACCTTGCTGCATATCTTGGGCATTTTTGGAATTTTTGCACCACATTTTCAACATGGGGTTAAAAGAACTTCAGCAAGAGGGAGTGTATAAATACCTGGGAATACAGGAAGGATCAACAACACAACATGAACAAATGAGAGCAAAAATAAGCAAGGAATATTTTAGAAGGTTAAAGCTCATACTGGAAACTGCTTTGACAACACAAAATAAAGTGCAAGCTATAAACTAACTCACCCTTCCAGTGATATCATACAGCTTTGGTGTGATAGATTGTCTACAGAAAGTATTGAACCAGCTAGATATAAAAACAAGAAAACTGGTTCATGCTTACCAGTTAATATAGAAAAACTAGTGCATGCCAAGATTATACATCCCAAGGTCAGAGGGAGGCGTGGGCCTCCTTGAGACTGATTACACATACAGATCCACAATAGTGGGGCTACATACATACCTACAGACATCCTTGGACCCTCATATAGTCAAGGTCCTACATCATGAAGAAAATAAGCCTAAAATGACTTCACTCATCAAATTAGTAGAAGCCTTCAGGAGGGTAGCAGAGATGGATGTTAATCCACTAGTAGATAAGGAACAGCCAGCAACAGAAAGTGCAAAGAATCAGAAAAAGGAGTATAAAGACAAGGACTGAGAAAAGAAAAAAAAACAACTGGAAAGACCAAAATGATAGTGGAAAACACAGGGAGCTATTGGAACAACCACAGGTTGATCAAGCTCTGACCCATGAGTGGTTAAAAAGAGGTGAATTTAGCTCATGAGGTGAGAGATTGATAATGGCAGCCCAAGATAGTGGACTAAGCACAAGAAGATTAGCAGAATTCATAGAAAAAAACAGGAGAAACAGGCAAGTACAGGTTCTGAAGTACAGAATTAGAAACAGTTGCACATCTCTAGGCTGGATGCAAAGTACTCATGGCAGAAGGCCTGTATACCAAAAGACACAACAGCATAGCAAGATTGATCCACTAGAACCTATGCAAACACTATAACATACAGGTAGCAGAGAGACACTGGAAACATGAACCACAAAGAATCACAGAGAATGAAGAAGTAATGATCACATGGGATCACCCAATATCAACAGCTAAGAAAGTGGAAGCAAGAAAACCTGATATTGTAATACAAGAAAAAAGAACAAAGGTAGCATTGCAGATTGAAATAGCCACCCCAAGTGACTACAGTGTCCTGCATACAGTGAGACACAAAACCATGAAATACCAAGATATGCAGTCAGAAACCAAACTAATGTGGAATAAGGACACACAAATTATTCCAATAGTGCTTGGAGCAAAGGGACTAAATAAAAATAACTTTCAGGCACATTTAAATATGCTACTTGTGGCACCTTATGAACTTCAAAAGGAAGCCATCTTGGGAATGTTGCATGTGCTGAGAAGAGCGCTCTCAGCAAACATCAAAGACTAATACAGTGCTAATTTCTTGAGTTTTGAATATGCCCTGGCTAAAGAATGGGGTCCTTTCTTGCCACGGTATTAGAAATCCCTAAACATTTGGAGACACTAACCCTGAGAGAAAGAGATAATGTAGAAAATACAGGGAGCTATTGGAACAACCACAAATCGAACAAACTCTGACCCATGGATGGTTAAAAAGAGGTGCATTTAGGACATGAGAGGAGAGATTGAGAATGTCAACCCAAGATAGTGGACTACACACAAGATGGGTCACAAAATCCATAGAAAAAAACTGGAGAAACAGATAAGTGCAGGATCACCCAATACCAACAGCCAAGAAAGTGGATGCAAGAAAACCAGATATTGTAATATAAGAAAAAAGAACAAAGGTGGCATTGCTGATTGAAATAGCCACCCCTAGTGACTACAGTATCCTGCGTACACAGAGACACAAAATCATGAAATACCAAGATATGTAGTCAGAAACCAAATTAATGTGGAATAAGGACATCCAGATTGTTCCAATAGTGCTTGAACCAATGGAACTAATCCAAAAGGACTTTCAGACACATTTAAATATACTACTAATACTTGTAACACCTTAAGAACTTCAAGAGGAAGCCATCTTGAGGACATTCCGTGTGCTGAGGAGAGGGCTCTCAGCAAACATCAAAGACTAATACATAGAAACATAGACTTTGATGGCAGATAAGGACCGCTAGGCCCATCTAGTCTTCCCATTTCCCTACCTACAGGATAGGCCGCAGATCCTAGTTAACCAACAGCCTATTTCTTCCTACCCCCCACAAGAATTGCCTTATGTCTGTCCCATGCATTCTTGAATTTTCCCACAGTTTTAGACCCCACAACCTCCTCAGGAAGGCTGTTCCATGCATCCACTACCCTCCTCTGTGAAATAATACTTCCTCACATTGCCCCTGAACCACCCTCCTTCTATCTTTAAATTGTGTCCCCTTGTTCTTGCAAGTCTCTTTTCTGAAAGATGCTACCCTCTTGGACTTTATTGATTCCACTGAGGTACTAAAAGTTTCTATCATGTCCCCCTCTCCCTTCTTTCCTCAAGGAATACATATTAGCTCCTTTAGTCTCTCCTCATATGGCTTCTCTTGCAGACCCTGCACCATTTTAGTTGCCCTCCTCTGGACTGCCTCTATCCTGTCTATGTTCTTGCGGAGATGGGGTCTCCAGAACTGGACACAGTACTCAGATGGGGTCTCACCAACTGTCTGTACAGAGGATAACAACTTCCTGTTTTCTGCTGATGATGCCTCTCCCTATACATCCCAGTATACCCCAGCCCTCCCTACTGCCTCTCTCACATTGCTTGCAACCTTAAGGTCATCTGATATGATTACCCCTAGGTCCCTTTCCTTTTTTGTTGTTGTTACTACCTCCCCACCCATTGTGTATTCTTCCCCTGGGTTCTTGTTTCCCCGGTGCATTATTTTGCACTTCTTTGCATTGAATCCTAGCTGCCATACTTCTGACCATTCCTCCAACCTTGCCAAGTCAAGTAATACAGTACTCAATCAATCAATCAAAATTTTTATTTTGCCAGGTGAAACATTATTGAGACAAGCTCATTTACAAGATGGACCTGGGGCAAAACAATTACCAACGGGGTTAAGACATAATAGGTTGAGTGAACGTACATAACAGTTACATACTAATAACAACAACATAATAACATATAACCACCACACGAACATGATACTTCTACCAGAACATAACAATAGGTTCAACAGGAAGTAGTGTCATTTAAATACAATTGTATAGATACAGATATATGGACATAAAGTAATGAGCTAAACTTTATACAGTAAACATCATTGGAGGAGTCATAGTGAGCAGGAGTGGCAGTTCCTCTAGTGTTAAAGTGTGAAGAAGATTGACATTTAAGAGTCCTATGATAAGTACTGTAGGTATGGCCTGGCAAGTTGGGTGGGAGGAAGAGGGGTATAGGGAGTGGGAGGGAAGGTCAGATGAGATAGAAAAGGGTGGACATGATGGCCTATGTAGGAAAGACTGTTCTAAGGGAGAAACACGAGAGATGCCACAGGCAATGGTTGGATTTTAAGTCCAATATTTGAAGCAAAGACAGATCGTGATGTCAGGACCTTGATTTGGACAATGACAGAAGGGAGGACTCAAATGACGCCTCCAGCAATGGTTGAGGTATAAGTCCAGAATTTAAAGCAGTAACAAATTGTGATGTTAAAAGCTTGACTTGAAGCAATGACAGACCTCGGAGAAGGTTCTCAGGAAAAAGGATTTGAAGAGGAAGAATGTGACAGGGGAACTGAGCCTTAAGGTTTTCTGGATCTTATTCCAGAGTGTAGGAAGAGTGAAGCTTATTGAGACTCTACCAGAGCGCATTTTAACTTTAGGGATAGCCAGAGATAAGATGGTAAGACCTCTGAGAGAATAGGCACTAGGGATGCAGGGAGTTAGGCAGCTTGTGAGGTTCTGAGGTAATTTATGAGTGACTGCTTTAAATGTTCATAGAATAGCATTATTTTGCCTCCTCAAGCTAAGGGAGTTCTAGCCTACAGAAGAATAGAAGATGCAGTGGTGCATGTCATAAGGAGCACCCAAAAGGAACCTAAGGGCTCTGTGGTATAGGGTATCAAGTACTAATTTCTTGAGTTTTGAATACGCCCTCGCTAAAGAATGGGGTCCATTCTTGTCACGGTATCAGAAATTCCTAAACATTTGGAGACACTAACCCCAAGAGAGACCATATAGATATACTGAATGTGACAAGGGTTTTGTCCAGAAGAGAAATCTGTTAATCAGAATCAGTCTGGAGAGAGACCATATAAATGTGCTGTATTTAGCAAGAGTTTTGGTTACAAGAGAAACCTGACAAAACATCAGCAATATCAGTCTGGAGAGAGTGGAAGTGCAAAAAATAGATATTGTAATACAAGAAAAAAGAACAAAGGTAGCATTGCTGATTGAAATAGCAACCCCTAGTGATTACAATGCCATATATACAGAGAGACTCAACATTCTGAAATACCAGGATATACAATCAGAAACCAAACTGATGTGGAATAAGGACACACAAGTTGTTCCAATAGTGCTTGGAGCAATGAGACTAATCAAAAAGAACTTTCAGGTACATTTAACTATGCTACCAATATTTGTGACACCTTATGAACTTCAAAAGGAAGCTGTCTTGGGGATGTTGTGTGTCCTGAGAAGAGTGCTCTCAGAAAACATTAAAGACTAATACAGTACTGATTTCCTGAGTTCTGTATATGCCCTAGCTTAAGAATGCGGTCCATTCTCATCACGGTACTAGAAATCCCTAAATATTTGGAGACACTAACCCTGAGAGAGATAGGAGGAGGGTAGCAGAGATGGATGTTTGGTCGATGACCCATAAGTAGTTAAAAAGAGTTGAATTTAGGTCACAAGATGAAAGGTTGATAATGGCCACACAAGGTGGCTTACAAAATACATAGAACAAAACAGAGAAAACAGACAAGTGCAGGTTCTGTAGAACATAATTAGAAACAGCTGCACATCTTGTGGCTGGATGTAACGTGCTCGTGGCAGAAGGCCTATATACTGAAAGACGCAACAGTGTAGTGAGACTGATCCGCTGGAAACTGCAGACATTATAACATACAGGTAGCAGAGAAACAATGAAAACTTGAACCACTAAGAATTATAGAGAATGAAGAAGTAATGATCACATGGGCTCACCCCATACCAACTGCCAAAAAAGTAGAAGCAAGAAAAACAAATATTTTAATAAAAGAAAAAAGAACAAAGGCAGCACTGCTGAATGAAATAGCAACCCCTAGTGATTACAATGTCCAGCATACAGAGACTCAAAATGATGAAATATCAGGATATGCAATCAGAAACCAAACTGATGTGGAGTAAGGACACACAAATTATTCCAATAGTACTTAGAGCAAAATGGCTTATCAAAAAGAACTTTCAGGCACACCTAAATATGCTACCAACATTTGTGACACTTTATGAACTGCAAAAGGAAGCCATCCTGGGGAAGTTGCATGTGCTGAGAACAGCTGTCTCAGCAAACATTAAAGACTTACACAGTACTGATTTTTTGATTTTTGAATATGCCTTGACTCAAGAATGGGGTCCATTCTTGTTACGGTATTAGAAATCTCTGACTATTTGGAGATACTAACCCCAGGAGAGACACCATATAGATCTTCTGAATGCAGCATAACTTTGGGCCAGAAGAGTGGCCTCATAATACATCAACAAAGTCACTCTGGATCATGACATATCAAGCTATGCAAACAGAACCTAAACTGACATGATATTCTAGTAGTGCTTGGGGGAACAGAGCTATTCAAAACAAACTTTTGGGCACATCTAAATATGCTACTTGTGTGCGTAACACCTTATGAACTGCAAAAGGAAGCTATCCTGGGGATGATGTTGGTGCTGAGATGAGCACTCTTAGTAAACATCAAAGACTAATACAGTACTGATTTTCTAACACAGATGGATGTTAAGCCACCAGTAGATGAGGAACAACCAACAACAGAAAGTGCAACGAAGTAGAAAAGGAATATAAAGACACGCATCAAAAGAGAAGAAAGGACAACTGGAAAACCCATAATTTATTTATTTATTTGTTTTTTTATTGACATCTTCACATTACAAACCCTTTGAGTCAGGGATGAGTCAGAAACTCCTTTACAAAGACTCCGCATCAACAAAGAACATACCCAAAGTTTGGATAACAGTAAGACAGGGACAACAAGGAATATGCAAGTTATATACAGTATATACAGTAAGCAATGTCAAGAGTTACAGCACAGTACTGGGACAACAGAGTAATTACAAATATATTTATATATATATACACACACATATACATACAGACATATATATATATATATACAAAATCACACATGCCCACACAATGCAAAGTATAAAGGGCTGCATATGCAGATCAGCACAGAATGTCATGCTGGTCCAACTTTAAGCAGAATTGCATGGTGCCTAAAGGCCTCTCACACAGTTTGCAAAGGGTGCTAACAGAAGACATAGACACGTTGTTTCATCCTACCAGGACTCATCAGTATGCTCTCATCTGTTTGACACCCCAGTGGAATGGGACAAGCTCACCTAAAACAGTGTGTCTTGAATGTGTTGTGGTGAACCCATTAAAATAAAAAACTATTTAAAAGACAAAGAACCTCTGTGAGAAAACACTGAGGCAAGGGTTACCCCAAAGGGCATTTGGCTGGGAAGCCAAGTTTCAAGAAAATACAAAATCACACATGCCCACACAATGCAAAGCATCATGGGCTGCATATGCAAATCACCACAGAGGTTCTTTGGGAGGGATAGTGAGGCTTAATAAAGGGTAAGGGGTGGGTAGAGGGTGATGGTGAAAAGGCAGGGATACTAAACAAATATTTTTGCTGAGTATTTACATATGAAGAGAGGGAGGTACCTAAAACAAACAATAGAAACACTCTGAATACAAAAGTTGATACCAGCCCATTTACAGAAGAAAGGGTTCTGAAAGAGCTCTTAAAACTGAAGATGGACAAAGCAATGGGGCCTGATAGGATTCATCCCAGAATTCTAAAAGAACTAAGGGTAAAACTAGTGACACCACTGACTACCCTCTTTAACAAATCATGGGAGGATGGGGTGGTACCTGAGTACTGGAGGAGGGCAGATGTGATTCCCCTTCACAAAAGTGGGAGCAGGGCAGAAGCAGGAAACTACAGACCTGTTAGTTTAACCTCAGTGATAGGGAAAATGATGGAATCACTTCTGAAGGAAAGAATTTTCAAGTATCTAGAGGTCAGAGGGGCACAGGACCCAAGGCAGCATGGATACACAATGGGAAGGTCATGCCAGAAGAATCTGATAGATTTCTTTGACTGGGTGACCAAAGTAGTAGATCAGGGAGGGGTTGTGGACATGGCCTACCTAGACTTTAGCAAGGCATTTGACACAGTCCCAAACAAAAGATTAATATACAAGTTAGCCAGCCTGTGAGTGGGGTGCCGCGGGGTTCAGTATTAGGACCAGTCCTCTTCAATGTCTTTATAAGCGACATTGCAGAGGGACTGGAAGGAAAAGTACATCTCTTTGCAGTTGACACAAAGATCTGCAACAGAGTTGATGCACAAGGTGGGGTGGAAAGGATGAGAAGGGACTTAGCAAGGTTCGAGGAATGGTCAAATGTATGGCAGCTTAGATTTAATGCTAAGAAGTGCAAGGTAATGCACCTGGGAAACAAAAACCCAGGGGAAGAGTACACAATGGGGGGTGAGATACTAACAACAACAAAAATGGAAAGGGACCTGGGGGTAGTCATATCAGATGACTTAAAGGTGGGCAAGCAATGTGAGAGGGCAGTAAGGAGGGCTGGGAGTATACTGGGATGCATAGGGAGAGGCATCACCAGTAGAAAACAGGAGATTATCAGTGCCTCCTCCCTTGACTAGTTTAAAAGCTTGCCAATGAAGCATTTAAACTGATTGCTCAAAAGACTTGTTCCCTTCCTGGACAGATGAAGACCATCCTGCCAGTATAGGCTGGTGTCCCTCCAGGTGGAACCCCAGTCCCCAATGAAGCCAAACCCCTGTGTTCCATACCATTTTTTCAACCATTCATTAAACTGCATGGTGCAAAGTACCCTCACCTCACTCATGCCATTGACAGACAGCACCTCAGAGAAGGATACTGTGTGTGCTACTTGTCTTAGGCCCCTCCCCAATTCTACAAAGTCCTTCTGCACTGCTCTAATCTCATGATGAGCCAAGTCATTTGTCCCTAGGTGGACAATAATGTCCAGCTCAGACTCCCGTGTAGCTGTTCTCATGATCCTGAGGATGCGCTTCCTGTCCCTCCAAGCCATGGCACCAGGCAGACACCTTACTTCAGTTTTCCCCTGCTACTCCTCAGTTCTATTCCCCTAATAATTGAGTCCCCCACCAGGAGCTCCTTCCTTTCCTTGTGGTGTCCTCTGCCTCCTTCCTGTGGGCCTCCCTTGTGATAGTTGTCCTCAGCCTCCTTAGTCTCCTCTGTGGGTGCATCCATAGGGGAGTTATGCTCCCCCAGAATGGTGAATGGATTGTGGAGTGGAACAACTGACTGGGTGTGCCTCTGTTCCACCATCCTCCCTCTCCCTGAGCCCACTGTGGTCCAACTGCTGTGCTTTCTTCACAACCTCTGAGGTAGTGGTGGTGGCTCTGGTGCTCCCTGGATGGGGGAGGTTCCCTTCCTACCATCCAGTGTGGCCTGGGGGAAGGTTCCCCTTACTACTGTCCAGTGTGGCCTGAAGATGGGCAACTTACTCCCTCAGGGCAGAGAGTTGTCTGCAAATAGGGCAGCATCTCAGCCTCCAGAAAGACTCTCAGAAGACTGCTGCCCCACAACCATTACTTTGCACTACTCCCCACATGTTTATCTATATGTGTGTGTGTGTGTGTGTGTGTGTTTGTGTGTGTGATTGGTTTGTTATATAAAAATATATATATTATACAATGTGTATGCTTATATTGTCAGTGCAGTGTGCTAGAGAGGATATGACAGTGATATGCACCTTGCACTCTTGAGGAAATGATGTCAGAACCCCAGGTATAAAGGAACTATTTCCAGGGATGGGTGAGGTGAGGGGTGGGAAGGGGTTGGGCCTAAACTGTGCCCTCACAAAACAATCAGCTAAAAGCTCTGACCCACCTCTGCGATGAGTGCCTTCCTGTCAGCAAGATGCCCTACACAACAATTTGACAGAGAAAATACCCTGCTAATCAAACAGAGAAAAATCCAGACATCCAAGTCAGACACAGGTAAACCTCCTTCAAAACATCCTGGTGGTTTGTGCTCTGAAAGCAGTCAGCCCCAAAATAAGTCAGCTGTACTTTAAACTCTTCCTGCACTGAAAATCTTAAGAACTGTAACAAACGTAAAGCTAGATCCACCTCCCTCTGTTGCTTGAAAGACTGTCTTTTCCTGACAATTCTAAGTTCCTTATTTCACCTTTCAGTTAGAAATAGACTCCACCTGCAGAATATCTGCTACAAACCAAAGACAATTGTAAGGTTCACCTCCCTCTGTTGTGAGCACAAAGTGCAACATAGAATTTCTCACACAGCTCACAGCTGAATAAAGAAGTAGTGTCCTTCCAGGTCAAGAAGATGTGTTTTGACTCACTAAATAGTTCTGATAATGGCTCTGCTAGTCCCACCCTTAGCTTCTTTAGTACCCTGTTGCTAGCCTTGCTTGTAGAGCAGAAAGCAGCTAACTACAAAAGCTACATTTTCTTATTAATTTAAAACTTATATCTCAGCAGGAGTCAGTGTCTGTTGAGATTAAGTAGACAGATACTTTATTAGAAGTAGAAGGGGGCTTATTTAAGGTTAAAAAATAAAGAAAAGAAAGTCAGCGTGTGTTCTGTGCTGGGAAGGGTATTGTATCAGCTGACTTTGCTAAAACAGTAGGAGGAGAGAGAGCTTAATTGGGGGTGTGGCTTAGACACCATAAAAGCAGGTGACTCAAATTACAACTTCCTGTTGCTAGCCTTTTTTCTTACTAATTGCCCTCCATCCCACCCACCCTAAACCAGTTCTACTTTTATAGCCACTGGATCTGACTGTCAACAGGAACTTCCTGATTGGCAGTAGGAAGAGAAGGATCATAGAGAAACATTGGTTTTGTCAACCCTAAAGGAAAAAAGTAGCTCACTCCCCCCCTAGCTGCAGGTGGTCTGACATTGAGCAATGAAGAAGGAGGCTACTAAAGAAGATAGGAAGTTGCTGTCCTAGAACAGGAAGGGTGAGAGTTGTAAGGAGAGGAGAGAGTAAGTATACAGAGAAACAGAAGAGGGGACACAGAACAAGACATGATAGGAGTGGTGCAGTGTAATGGCTGTGGGCTGGCAGTGTTCCGGGAGACATTCTGGAGGCTGTGATGCTGCCCTATTTGCAGGCACCTCTCTGGTCTGAGAGAGGAGGTTGCCAGTCTCTAGGCTGACCTGGCTAGGATTTGTGTAACCTCCTTCACCACCAAGGGACCACTAGGGCCAATGTCACTACCTCAGAGGTTGCCAAGAAAGAGGAGAGGCTGGACCAGGGTGGGCTCAGGGAGGAAGAGGGTGGTGGAACATCCCTCCAGCTGTACCTCTCTCCAGCTGTACCTATCCACAATTCATTCACTCTTCTGGTGGATAGTGGTTCCTCTATGGAGGCACCTGCAGTGGAGATCAAGGAGGATGCAGGGAACCTTCACAAAGGAGACCCACTGGAGGGTGGTATGGGACCCCACAGGGGAAGGAAACAACTCCTGGTGGGGGACTCAATCATTAGGGGTAGAAATGGGGGAGGGAGGGGAGAGGGAGGTAAGGTGCCTTCCTGGTGCCATGGCTTGGAGGGACAGGAAGTGAATCCTCAGGATCGTGGGAGGAGCTGCACGAGGGAGGGAGCTGGATGTCATGATCCACCTAGGGACAAATGACCTGGCTAGGAATGGGATCAGAGCAGTGCAAGAGGAGTTTGTAGAGTTGGGGATGGGCCTTAGACAAGTAGCGCATACGGTAACCTTCTCAGAGGTGCTGCCTGTCTATGGTAAGGGTGATGCTAGGGCACTCCTCACCAGAGAATTCTATGAGTGGTTGAAAAACTGGTGTGGAGCTCAGGGTTTTGGCTTCACTGGGGACTGGAGACTGGGGAGCCACCTGGAGGGATGCAGACCTTTACTGGTGTGATGGTCTGCATCTGTCTTGGGGGGGATACCAGGATCCTAGGTGAGAGGTTTAAATGCTTCATTGGCAAGCACTTAAACTAGCCAAGGGAGGAGGCACTGAAAAGAAGCAGGGAAATCCCAGCCTCCCCCCACAAAACATGGTAATTAGTGAGGTAAACACCAAGGTAGAGGAGTTATTAGGGAGTAGGACAGAAGTCAATTTAAAAAAAAAAGGCAAAGGCAGTAAGGACAGGAATGGGGCTAAAAGGGATAAGGCTATCAAAAAGTGGAGGGTGATGAGTACCAGTGCCCATAGTCTGTGTAACAAGCTCCCTAAACTAGTGGCCTTGATGGAAGAGGGTTGCCCAGATATTGTGGCAGTCACAGAAACATGGTACATAGAGAACCATGACTGGGATGTCAACATACCAGGATACACAATCTACAAGAGGGACAGGGAGGGTAAAAGGAGGAGGAGGAGTAGCTCTCTATGTAAAGGAAGGGGATCAAAGCAATAGAACTAAAAAGTAAACAGGGAGCACATGAGGCTTCCTTAGAATGGCAGAAAAAGGGGAGATATTGTTGATGGGGGGACCTGAATATGCCAGATGTTAACTGGAGCACCTTTGCTGCAGGCACATCCAAGAGCAGGGTCATTCTTGATGCCCTACAGGGGGCATGCCTCAGACAGCTAGTATTAGAACCCACTCAGGAGGGAGCAATCTTAGACCTGGTACTCTCAAATGGGGATGGAGAAAGAATCTCAGATTTAGAGGTGGGTAGCCATCTGGGAACAAGCGACCACCAAACAGTGTGGTTCACAATAAATACAGCCATACAATCAAGCCATACAAAAGCAAAGGTATTAGACTTTAGGAGGGCTGACTCTGGGGAAAATGAGAGCGTGCCTTAGAAAAGCACTAGCAAACAGGCAAGAAGGAGGGGTGGAGAAACAATGGGGAGTAATCAAAACAGCCATCACAGAGGCAACAAGCCTTTGTGTAAAGCAAATCAATAAAATGCAATGAAGGAGGAAAAAAACACTATGGTTCTCAAAAGAGGTGGCAGAGAAGGTTAAGAAGAAAAGGATAGCATTCAGGAAATACAAGGAACCACAGAAGGAGCAGGACAGAGAACTTTAACAGTTAAAGCAGAAAGAGGCTTGGAAGGTAGTCAGAATAGCAAAGGCCCAAACTGAGGAAAGGATAGCCAATTTTGTTAAGAAGGGAGATAAGACCTTTTATAGGTACATTAGGGAGTGAAGAAAGACCAAAGGAGGGATACTGAGGCTTAATAGAGGGAAGGGAATGTGGGTAGAGGAGGACAGTGAAAAAACAGGGATACTGAACTAATATTTCTGCTCAGTATTCACAAAGGAAAGGAGGGGGAGGTACCTACACCAAATAAGAGAAACACTCTGAAGATGGGGGTTACTAGTCCATTTACAGAAGAAAGAGTTCTGAAAGAACTAATAAAATTGAAGGTGGAAAAAGCAATGGGGCCTGATGGGATTCACACAAGAATTCTAAAAGAACTAAGGGTAGAACTAGTGACACCACTGACTACCCTCTTTAACAAATCATGGGAGGCTGGGTTGGTACCCGAGGACTGGAGGAGGGCAGATGTGATTCCTCTTCACAAAAGTGGGAGCAGGACAGAGGCAGGAAACTATAGACCAGTTAATTTGACCTCAGTGGTAGGGAAAACAATGGAATCCCTTCTGAAGGAAAGAATTGTTGAGTACCTAGAGGCCAGTGGGGCACAGGACCCAAGGCAGCTTGGATTCATAATTGGAAAGTCATGTCAGACAAATCTAATAGAGTTCTTTGACTGGGTGACCAAAGTAGTAGACCAGAGAGGGGCTGTGGACATGGCCTACCTAGATTTTAGTAAGGCATTTGATACAGTCCCACACAAAAGATTAATGCACAAGTTAGCCAGCCTTGGAGTGGGCCCCAAGGTGGTAGCCTGGATTAAAAAATTGGCTAGACAACAGGATGCAAAGGGTATTAGTAAATGGAGTACACAGTGAAGAAAGGAGGGGTACTAGCGGGGTACCGCAGGGTTCAGAACTGGGACCGGTCCTTTTTAATGTGTTTGTAAGAGACATTGCAGAGGAACTGGAAGGAAAAGTATGTCTCTTTGCAGACGACACAAAGATCTGCAACAGGGTTGACACACAAGATGGAGTGGAAAGGATGAGAAGGAACTTGGCAAGGTTGGAGGAATGGTCAAATGTATGGCATCTCAGATTCAATGCAAAGAAGTGCAAGGTAATGCACATGGGAAACAAAAACCCAGGGGAAGAGTACACAATGAGGGGTGAGATACTGACAACAGTAAAAATGGAAAGAGACCTGGGGGTAATTATATCAGATGACCTAAAGGTGGGCAAGCTATGTGAGAAGGCAGTAAGGAAGGCTGGGGGGATACTGGGATGCATAGGAAGAGGCATCAATAGTAGAAAACAGGAAGTTGCTATCACTCTGTACAGACAGTTGGTGAGACCCCATCTGGAGTAATGTGTGCAGTTCTGGAGACCCCATCTCCGCAAAGACATAGACAGAGTGGAGGCTGTCCAGAGGAGGGCAACCAAAATGGTGCAGGGTCTGCACCAGAAGACATACAAAGAAAGACTAAAGGAGCTTGATAGATATACCCTTGAGGAAAGAAGGGAGACAGGGGACATGATAGAAACTTTCAAGTACCTCAAGGGAATCAACAAAGTCCAAGAGGGTAGCATATTTCAGAAAAAGAGATGTGCAAGAACAAGGGGGCACAATTTGAAGATAGAGGGGGGACGGCTCAGAAGTAATGTGAGAAAGTATTTTTTCATGAAGAGGGTTGTGGAACAGCCTCCCTGAGGAGGTCATGGAGTCAAGAATAGTGGGGGAATTCAAGAATGCATGGGACAGACATAAGGCAGTCCTAGTGGAGGGTAGGAGGAAGTAAGCTGTTGGTTAACTAGGATCTGCAGCTTATCTGTTAGGTAGAAAAATGAGCAGACTAGGTGGGCCAAGCGGTCCTTATCTGCCATCAAATTCTAAAAAACAAAACAAAAACCAAAAAACCCTGGGATGTATGCCATCAGGTCCCATTACCTTGTCCACCCTGAGCATAGCGAGCTCTTGTAGGACCCTTTCTTTTGTGAAGGGAGTAGTGCTCACCTCCCTCCCCCCGTGTCCATGGTGCTGAGCTGTGGGCCCTACCCTACCTTCTCTTCAGTAAATACTGAGCAAGAGTATCTATTTAGGATAGATGCTTTTACAGGGTCCTCCTCCTCACATGCCCCCTTTTCTCCTTTGAGCTTAGCAATACCCCCTCTGAACTTTCTCCTTTCACTAATGTATCTATAGAAAGTCTTGTCACCTTCTTTTACTGTTTGTGCTAGTGTTTCCTCAGTTTGGGACTTTACCTGCCTTACTGAATTCCCTGCTTCCCTTAGGGCAGTTTGGTATGCCTCCCTATCTTCATCCCACTGTGTTCTTTTATATTTCCTGAAGGCCAGCCTTTTGGCTGTAACCTTTTTTGCTACTGTATTTGAGAACCAAAGTGGTTTCCTTCTCTTCTTGCACTTCCTTTTCTGTCTAACACAATGGGATGTTGCTTCAAGTATTGCATCCTTAATGCTTGCCCACTTTGCCTGTACCCCCTCACCTGTGTTTCTTTTTACCAGAGCTAGCTCAACTCTTTTGGCCATCTAATCACAATCAGCTCCTCTGAAGTCCCATATTTTTGCCTTGGAATGGGATGATTTAGTTGTAGTGGCCAAATTGAACCATACCATGTGATGGTCACTGGCCCCCAGGTGACCTTCTACCTGGAGATCTTTGATTCCTTCCCTGTTAGTCAGTAATAGATCTAGGATAGCCCTGTCTCTTGTGGGTTGTTGCACTAGTTGTCTGAGACCCTCCTTCTGCAGGGAATCCACCATGTGTCTAGTTCTGGCAGATGTTCCTGCTGGTATTGACCAATCTATATCTGGCATGTTGAAGTCTTCCATTATCAGAACCTCCCCTTTAGCTGTCATGTTTTGCATATCTTCTAACAGTAATGTGTCTATGTTCTCCCTCCTGGTCTGGGTGTCTGTAGACAACCCCTTTTTCCTTTGGCTGTCCAATTTTCTGTTTCCAGGGTGACCCACAGTTCTTCTGGCTCCTTATGTGCATTCTGAATTTCTGTAGCTTTGATATTTTTATTGACATACAAAGCCACTCTACCCTGCCCTTTTTGCACCTCGGTCTCTTCTGAACAGTACACAGCCAGGTACTGAAGTCTCCCGAGTGTGGTTACTGGTAAACCACCTCTCCCTAATTGCTACTATGTCCAGTTTAGCCTCTGACATTATTGCCTGCAGGTCTGGGATCTTATTTCCCAGGCTGTAACCATTTGTGTACATGATTTTCCATTGGCCAGATTTCAGTGTGTTAGTTGTTGGATGAGGTCTGGCATTTCCCCTGTGCATTGTATGGGGAGATGGACCTTTTTTCTTACCTGGTGATGCTAATGAACTGCAAGCATGCTGAATCCCTGTTTGACCACTAGCTGAGGGGGGAAGGGTGTTCTTCCCATTTGACGTATAGGATGCTGCACCCCCTCCCCATTTGCTAGTTTAAATATTCTGCAAAAACGTCAAACTTCTGCCCCAATGCACTGACTCCCTCCTTAGTCGGATGCAGTCCATCAACTTTAAAGAACATTCACTCACAAAACTGTTGCCATTTCCCTACAAATCTGTGTCCTTTTTCCTGGCACCAGAAAGAGAAGACAAGATTGTGTAGTCTAAGACTTGCTTTAAAGGGACCTAGTTTGATTTCAGAATAGACTATACTAGGAAGAGTGTTCTTCCAGAGAGGAGCCCTATACTTGAATGCCCTCTGGCCTGCAGTAGTCCTACAAGTGGGAACTAGGAAGGTTAATTTAGATGAGCTTTTGGTAGTCCAGTTAACTGGAGCTGGGGTGAGAAGGTGTCTAATGGTGAGGGGGAGAGATCTAAGGCAATTTTTTAGGTAGAAGGCAGGTCTGATAATTTAGCCACCCCTCAAAGTTTAACCACAGTGTTACTTGATAAAGGTCACATGTATGCACGAGCCTATTGCACCCGGCAACCAGGTGACACACTTTGTTTAAAGCTGTCTTGATTCTAATTTGCACACTATTAGCCGACGATCTATATATGACTATACCATAGTCAACTATGGAAACTATACAGCTGGTACAGCCAGATGGAGTGCAGCCTGGGGCAGGCAGGATCTAAGCCTGTAGAGCAAACGGAAGCTATATGATCATGAAAAGAGAGGGAGGGGTCAAGGGAGACAGCGAGGTATTTGAAGTGTTGAACTAGTTTCGGGGGGAAAGCTGACAATTGAGAATGTTAAGGGGTGTGGTTTTGTATTTGTTTTGGGAATGAGCAAATAACATAAGGAATAAAGTATGGCCAAGTATACACAACGAGCCTGTGTTTCCATCGACTGGTTGAAGCTACCAGCAGATGGACCGCAAGGGCGAGGTTCGAGAGGTCCATGTTGGTCTCTTTAAACCCTGAGATGGAAACAAGGTGAGTTGTGTATACTCAGCCATATTTTATTTTTTATAGTATGTGGTTCATTGGCTTTAAAAAAAATGTTTGAAGTGCCACAAAGGTTTCATACCTTGTGGTCACACTTCTGCTTGCTGTCTGCAGCTCAGCTGAGAAGTCCATCAGTGCGCCCCCATTCAGTGCAGTCACCCTGAAGCAGCATTCAACAAAAGAAAAGAGAGAAAACTTTTAAATTGTGGTACTTTGGTTTTGAAACACAGAGCTCAGTAAGCAGCCCATGTCTGAAGCATCTTGTCAAGCCACTTGCTAAACTTTGTCGTCACGTTTGTTTTGATTTTTGTAGGGAGAGGTCTGTTAGGACCTATGAGGTGGCAGGTAGCAGATGGGGTCATGAATATTTTTTTTTTAATTCAAGTTTACTGAAACTTCAGAGTCTGCATACCATCACAAGTCATACACAGTGTAATTGTTTACACATTTCATAAACATTATACATTATTGGTGCCAAAATAGCTTATTTCAGAATCTTAGTTCATTTCACTCTCCAAGATATGTTCAAGTCCTATCTCCACAGGGCAAGGTCACAAACGTAGCTCATTTTTTATTTATTCCCCTTTTCATTTATACTCTCTTTTTTCTACCTTCGTAACTCTCTCTCCTTCCTTCCCAGTCCTCTGGACCAGTTTAAGGTCCCATTGCTAGGTTCCATCTGGTCCATTTACTCATATAACTATTCATCTGGTTGTTTATCTTATGTGTTAATTCCTCCATTTCCCTTATTTCTTTTATAATGGAGTACCATTGAGACAAGTCAGGTACGTCCGGATAGAGCCACTTTTTGGTGATTATTTTATGGGCCGCTGCTAACAGCACACCCCAGAGGTATACGCCATCAGTTCCTTTTACTTCATCAGGAGGTATCCCTAGAACTAAGTTTCTTATTGTTTGTTGTGTGGTACAGGAGAATATTCCCTCTAGTATTCTGGAAACTCCTTGCCTGAAAGGGCGTAGAGCATCACACTCCCAAAAATATGGAAGAGATGTACCACTTGTCCACCACATCCCCACCAGCAATGTGGGGTTACCCCTGTGTCCCACTTACTTAAACTTTCAGGCGTGTGGAAGAATCTCTTCCTTATTTTCCAGGCGAATTCCCACCAGCTAGGTGATAGTGTAGTTTTATTTACTGTCAGGAATATTGCCCTCCATTCCTCTTCTGTTATTGTTAGTTCTATTTCCTGTTCCCATTTAATTTTGATTCTAAGCGATTCCCTTGGGCGGAGTTATCTCATTGCTCTATAGAGAGCTGATATGTGCCTGTTCCCGAGGGTTCCCCCTTGAATAGATGTTATGAACTCTAAGAGGTTCTGTACTTGGGGTTTCGACTTCTGTAGCTTTTTAAGTGGTGTGTATGTCTGTTCTAATCTGTAAGTAGTGATACTGGTCCTGATTCCTTAAGTGGTATATTTGCTTGATGGTATGAAAGTCTAATATCGTGTCACCAGAGATCATCTGTCCTAGATTGGTAAATCCCAATCCAGCCCACCTTTTGAAGGAGTGGTCCATTTTAGCTGGGAGGAAGTGTTGAGACCAGGCGAACCAATGTAACAGCCACATCTCCTTAAATAAGTCGTATTTGGTCCATAATCTATGGATCATTCTTATGGTGCCTTCGACTGTTAGTGGGGGGCGCGATGTTCCCTTATGTAGAGAAGCATCTGCGATTCTCCCTCCGAGGGGGGGGGCCTCAGTTATATTAATCTCTATGTCTCTCCAGTGGGCCTCATATGTTTCAGTGGACCACAGCAGAGTGCTGTTAAGGTAGGCAGCCATGCAGTAGTCTTCTAAGATAGGGACCATCCTGTCACCATCAGCTTTGTCTGTCTGTAGGAGTGCGATTCTCACCCTAGGTCTACCCGGATGCCAAATAAATTTGCCAATCAACTTCTGCCATTCTTTGACGTGCTTCTTTGGAATAAATATTGGTAGGGATTGGAACAGGTATAAAAACCTGGGAAGGATGTTTAGGGTGATGTTTTGAATTTTAGAGTATAGTGGTAAATTCAGGAGCTGCCATTTAGCTAAGTCTTGTGTGATGAGTGTCTGAGGCGGGCCATAATTTGCAGTGAAACGTCCCCCCAGGTATTTTGTTAGTTGTATTCCCAGGTATTTGATTTTCTGTTTATTCCACTTAAGTGGTAATATCTTAATTACTTCTGGGGAGGGGTTATAGAAAAACTTCAAGATTTCTATTTTTTCTTTATTTAATGAATAACCTGTGTGCCGATCTAATTCTTCTAAAAGATTCCAAATTTTTGGGATTGACTTGTCAGGATTTGTGAGATAAAGCAGGACATCATCCACATATAACAAGATCTTATGTTCGGTGTCTCCTATCTTTGATGCCCTCCACCTCCGGATTCCCTCGTATAGCTGATGCTAATAGCTCGATATATAGGGCAAACAATAGGGGGGAAAGGGGGCATGCTTGCCTAGCCCTACGGCCAAGCAAGAACCTATCCGATATGCTTCCATTTAATCTAATGTAGGCTTGTGGGGCTGCATATAAGCTCTTAAGGGCATCTATCATGTTCTGGGGGATACTGAAATGTTCTAGGGTAACAAACAAGAAGGGCCATGACACCTTTTAAAACGCCTTCTCGGTGTCGAGGCTCATTAGGCAAGTAGGGGTTTTATCTATGGAGACTTTATTTATGATGTTAATAGTATGTCTGATGCTGTCTGGGGCTTGACGACCGGCTATAAAGTCTGTTTGATCTTTGTTCATTAAGTATGGGAGAAGGGCATTTAATCTAGTAGCTATAATAGAGGTAAAAATCTTATAGTCAACATTGAGGAGGGAAATGGGTCTGTACGAGCTGCATTCGGAGGGGTCCTTGCCCGGCTTGTGTATTACTGAGATATTGGCATAATCCCACGATGGGGGTGCCACTCCTCCTGTCCAGACCTCATTAAAAACACTAAGTAGGTGGGGTGCGAGGTCCTTTCTAAGTTTTTTGTAAATGTCCCTACTGAATCCGTCAGGACCAGGACATTTCCCAGGCTTCAGTCCTGTAATAGCTTGATCTACCTCTGTTAGTTTTATGGGGGCAACTAGGGCATCTTGTTGGTCTTGGGTAAGGGTTGGCAGGTTCAAGGATCTAAGGAATTGAATTTTCTCCTCATTAGGGGACTCCATTTGGGGTTTATAGAGTTACTTATAATATTTCACAAATGCCTCCATAACTTTTTCTTGGTTATAGGTCAAGGCCCTGGTTTTGGGGTGCTTTATCTTTACAATGGTGGCCCTGGCCTGCCTCTGTCTCAGCCTGAGAGCAAGCATTTTAGTTGCCCGTGCCCCCCCTTCATAATAAGATTGCCGTAGGTAGGAAAGTGATTTTTCTTCCTCTAGTAAATGGAGCCTATGCAGGCGGGTTTAGATGTCTTTAATTTGATTGTCTATTTGCTTTGTCCATCTTAATTTTTGATGTGATTCCAGATCCCTAAGTTGCAGATTTAGTTGTTCTAACTGTACTTTCCTTTCCTTTTGTTTATATATCCCTATGGCAATTAGCTTCCCCCTCATCGTTGTTTTAATTGTATCCCAGATTATCTGGGGGTGGAGTGTCTTTCTCGGAGTTATAAGATAATGTTTGGGCCACAACTTCCGAGAGTTTTTTTTGAAGTGTCATTGTTTCTCAAAAGGGAAGTGTTTAGTCTCCACTGGGATTTCCTTCTCGGGAGGCTGAGGTCCCAGTCCAGGAACAGAGGTTGGTGGTCTGAATGAACTGCCGTTCTCACTTGGAGGTGACCAAAACTAGATAGATCTCTGGTCTGTGTGAAGAACATGTCTATCCTCGAGTAAATTTTGTACAGAGGGGAATAATATGTGTAGTCTCTTGCTTGGGGATAATTTTCCCTTCAGATGTCCCTTAAACCCACCTCCCCTAGGAGCCTGAAGAAGAGTTTGGCGGTCCTGATGTTCTGTGTGAGGATTAGGGATGTGGTGTCCAAGTGCCTATTCAGGGTGAGGTTCCAATCACCTCCCAGGAGTAATGTACCCTTAGTTTTCTCAAGTAACGTCTGAATAAGTTCTGCGTAAAAGGTAAAAGAGGAGACGGGAGGGGCATACACATTAGCTAGTGTTACATACTCATCTTGAATTCGGCCTATGACAATGATGAATTTTGCTCCCGGATCAGCCACTATCGACTCCTCTTCAAATGGGATGGAGTCCGAAATTAATAATGCTACACCCCACTTTTTCCCTCTTTCTAATGAGGCATGGTAGATCCTAGGGTAGGCCCTACTCTTAAGCTTAGTAGCTTTATGGGGAATGAGGTGTATCTCCTGCAGGAAGACGAAATGGCTATGTTGCTCACCAATGTACTTAAGTGCTCTTTTTCACTTGATTGGACTATTAAGACCATTGATGTTATATGTTAAAACCTTTGATCCCTTTCTAAGGCTTATATGAATCTCAACACATTTGTTTGGCTGAGGTTTTATTTCAGTATTGACCAGCAGGCAGGCAGACTCAATCTGATCTATATATATGCACAGCAAACTAATAAAACCGTTTCTTAGGTACTAATCTAAGTTCAGAACAAACTGTTTACATAGTATTTAAAATATGTCTTGTTCTACAGATGGGCAGGCTTCCAAGGTTTGGGGAACCAAATTTGGCTAGTAGAGGGCACTCTATTACGTGCCTAGTACCCGTCAGGTGTAATGGGTACTTTTACACTCTAGAGAATAGCTATGATATTCTCCTGAGTTTAGTTTATGTCAGGGTACTGTGGCTAGGTGGTTTATTCTGCCCTTTCCATAACTGGAACGACCCCTGCTTAAGATGAAAACAAGGAGAAGGAGTTTCCCCTATTATTATTTCAATTTCTTATGAAATTATATGGGCTCTACTTGGACTGGATTCTAAATGAAGGTGCAGAGCCTAGCCCTCGGGGTAGCCCTTAGTGGACCATCTCCAAGCCGCGTCTCCCGAGGGGCCACCTTGCACCCGCTTAACGAGGATTCAAGGGCCACGTTTACAGACAATTCACTATGTAAAAAAGGAAGGGCCCAGATTCCAGATTCAGCCCCGCACCCAGCCCAAGCAAAGCAACCTTTTAACTAGCAGTAGGTGCAGTCTGTAGCTCTCAACATTATTCTAAAACATTTGGGAGCTTAACAATGACAAAGTGTTAGTTATGTTCAGAGAGAAGTTGAACCAGCAATAATAAGTATATCCTACAACACATGAACATATAAACAAAACAATAGAGTCATTTAGTCTCTCTAGGGAGGGTGCAGTCAAGGCCCTGAAAGTACTCGCCGGGCCTGCAAGGGGTCTGGTACATGTATTTGTATTCCCTTACCCCACCTCCCCCCGAATATATAATGCTGACTGTGGATGCGCTCTAAAATTCAAAGGGCATCTCTGAAGAAGTCAGCAAACAATTTTCGTTGGTTTGATCATAATGAGAAAAGTCTCAATCAGGAGAGATGTTGCAGGGCAATTCAGTGACTTCCTGATCCCGGGGCACTAAAGACTCCCAGGTGAGGATTGATTTGCAGGTTTGCCTTTGCTATTACTCATGTGGTACCATCGCAATTTGTTTCAGATGTAGATCTGTTCTTTGTGTTGTTATTTCCCTCATTCTCATCTTCCTATGCAGTATGGCTTTGCTGAGTTGTGGGAGGGTGATATGGTTTCACAATCACAGCCAGATCCGCTTGGAGGTTCGTCTGTGGGTCAAACTGCTGTGTGCCCTTATGTTTACTACCTTTCTGCGCTACCGACCACGCTGCACAGAGCAGCTCCTTCTCCATTTGGTCCTTATACAGAGGACGAAGAGAGATCCCCAAGTTTTGTAGGTATGATTGTGCAGAGAGTAAATCTTCAAAGATTCTGGGACCTCGGTCTGTTTCTACTAGGAGGCACGCAGGATGCAAGATTTTTGCTTTTTGTCCCGTTTCTTAGTTGTTTAATGACAACCATAGTTTTTTCCTTCTCTCTTGTACCTATGTGGTATAATCATTGTCCAGGGAGATACGATTTTGCTTATAGGTAATTGCTTTCATTTTCCAGGCCTTATTCAACAGTTCTTCCTTCGTGGCATAGTAGGTTAGTCGAACTACAAATGTCCGAGGACGAGCACCTGCATTGGGTGGTTTGGAAGCTAACGATCGGTGGGCTCTGTCTATGCTTAAGTCAAAATCTTGTGAGAGGCCCAGTGCTTCTCTGAGAACTGCCTGAATGAAGGAGGCAAAGTTCAGGGTCTTATCTTCCGGCCCCTCGGGGATGCCATATATCCTAATATTTTGTCTCCTACTACGGCCTTCCAGGTCATTGATTTTGTGATTCATTTCTCTCTCTCCCTGGCTAAGAGGTAAAGGACAAGTCGATCTTGTCTGTCTGTTTGTTCAGAGACAGTAATTAGGCCAAGCTCCAGCTTATTGGTGCAATGTTCTATGTTGTTGATGTCTGCTTTGATTTCAGTGAGCGTTTTATCTATCTTTTCCACTGTTCAGGCTGTTTGCAGGATTGTGGCAATAAGATCCTTGTCTGCCATGTTGGTCTGGATCTCTGGAGACATGCTTTCCCTCGAGGCCTCCTAGGTGGGTAAACCATTAGTTTTCTCTCTGGTTAAGAGCTCCCGAAGCCACAAAACTGGCATGTCAGCGTGTCTCAGGTTTGTATTTTTCAATCTGGTTGCTTTAGCTGGCGAATTCATGTGTTTGTTCAGTCGATGTATTTAGATTGTATTAGGGTCGATCCGGAGCTACAGGACTAGGCAGCCATTGATTTCCTGATGTCACTGGAAGTCGCAGGTCATGAATATTGATGAGGAGGTTATGAATATTGAGTAGAGAATGTTCAGAATAACTTTAGAGCATGTACAACAACTTTTAGAACATGCACAACAATGTTTAAAACATGCACAACAACTTTTGAGCAGCCACTGAATTCCATACATAATAAACTCTAACCATATATTATATATTATATAACTTTCATTTTTTAAGGATGAATTTATGCTTGGCAAACCATAATTCTGCTTCAGAGAAGAACCTTTGCAGGTAATTTTGTAGGGGTGTGAGGTCAGGATGACTACAGAATATTACTGCATCATCTGCACACAACAGAAAGTGCCCCATACAGGCTAGGATGAGTGTTAAAAATAGGCTAAAGAGCAGTGGGCCAAGAATCGAGCCTGAGGAACCCCAGACAGAACAGGAAGGCTAGAGGAAAGGATATTATTGATTTTTACCTTCCACTAAGATAGTTTGCATACCACGAGGGTGAGAGATGAATTTGCCTTTCGGCTCCTTTATATTGTCCCAACATTTCCTCCCAGCCCCAGGTGGATGTGAGGCAGGATTGAAAGTAGGCAGCCTTGGCACGATGAATTTGATAAGTGCATTGGTTTCTTACAACCTTGTATTGTTGTCTGTCTGAGGAAAGATCAAACTCAAGAGCTTTGTGCCAGAGGTTATCCCAAGTGTGCATGAGGTCAAAAAGGGCCTGGTTGCTTCATGAAGTTTCATGGCCTTTAACATTCCGTTTGGTATAAGGGGTGACTATGTCACATGCCTCATTGAAGGAGAAGATAAAGAAGGTAAGGGCATCATCAGTGTTGTCAAAGGAGTCACGGGGTGTCCAATCAATTGTTTGGAGATAACTTCTGAACTAACTGAGGGAGCATCTCTTGAGGGTATGCTGATAGGAGACTTGGGGGTGGAGGGTGTTTGGTATGGTTTGAACATTTGACCATCATAAGAGTATGAGGGAGTGGTCACTTAGTAAGTTAGACAGGACCATGACAGCTGAGCATTAGATCAATAAGAGTATGGTTACCTGATTTATAATTGACCCGTGTGGGTGTTAAGACCACCTGAGTTAAGTCAAGAGCTGACATCGCATCCCTATAATGAGCTGCAGAGGAAGCCAGCCAGTTGATAGTAAAGTCACCAAGGGCAATGATTTCTGTCTTCTTAGGTAACTGGGAGATACAATCTATAATGGAGGTGAAAACCAGTCTTTGGTTATGAAGGGGGATAAAAGCAAACATCAGTACGAGAGATTTCGAAGTGTTCCTGATGGCTAGTTTGATAGTGAGGGACTGGGCTTCATGGCGTGGAGGGTGGTCTAGAGCACATGGCCTTGGAAAGAATTGTGGAGATAGAAGTCACACCCACCGCTCCTTTTACCCATTCTGTCTACTCTAAAGATGGAGTAGCTGTTCAATGCAACAGCAGAGTCTGGGGTTTCTGAGGACAGTCAGGTTTCCACCTTTGCCATTACATCAGGCTTGTGCAAAGTGATCCAGGCTTGCAAAAAGACATGCTTCTTGAGTAAGCTACACATGTTCACAGAGGCTAGTAGAAGGTCACCTGCCCACCCACAGCTGGGACTGGACAAGGGGATGGGGCATGGATTAGGGTGCACATTGTCTGAGAGGAGCAGTAATAGGAGAGCAAGCTTGTATATGATATGTTTAAGTAACTTAAAGGGCCGCTGTCAGCCTTGCCCCTTCATTGTGTGCACAGTGTGAAAAGTGTGCCTCCTGGCACATACCTAGCACACATGTACTGAATAATGCCCTATGTATGTAAAACATAATCTTTATTACCTCACTCTAATTTTGGCTGAAATACTGTTTTCATCTGGGACGATCAGAAATCAACTGCGTCCCGGAAGCACATCCAGATCGGAGACGCGAGTTAGGCAGATGCGCAGTCCTGAAGTACGACTTTTGCACAAGGAAGCTGCAAAAACAAATTATTCCTGTCCCAGCTAATATAAGGGAAAGCTGCTGCTATTTCAAACATGAAAATGAGCACTGAAAAGAATACAATTTAAACTTTTAGAACGGAGCTAGGATCCCATGCATGCGCATAAACGGCATGCTCCTGTGCATGCGCGGGATCTTTCTTTATGCCTCTTGAGTGCATGCATGGGAGTTTAGCTCCATACTAAAAGTTTAAATTGTACTATGGAATAATTCAATAAATTGAGGAATAATTCATCAAACTGCAGAAAAAATATCTCAGAATGGTTATTCTGCAGTTCATGTGCATTTTTCTACAGTTCAGCCAAAATATTTTGTGGAAAACAGTAAATATTTGCCACACATTCAGAATATTCTGATCTTGCCAATGGTGGAAATTAAAACAATTCAGTGAAATTTCCAAATTTTAACAGAAATTCCATGAAAGCAAAATTCACAACTTTCATCCACCCCTAGTCTGTAGCTTCTTGAATATCACCTACAGCCTTCATAAGTGCTGTTGTGGTGCAGTGTCCTTTTCTAAAATCTGATTGTTGTGTATTTAATAAATTCTGATCTTCCAAAAACATATTTAGCTGCTTACTAACCAATCTCTAAACACTTTGGATGCTACTGGAAGGAGAGATATGGGACAGTAATTATTAATATCATTTTTTTCTGGATTTTTGTAAGGGAATGACCTAGGCTTTTTTTCCATTCCTTAGGAAACTCAATGGTTGCGAGAGATAAATTAAAAATATAGGTTAAAGGACCTGAAAGAACCGGTGCTGCATATTTCAATAAAACTGTGAGGATTCCATCCAGTAACATGGCTTTATGAGTATTTAACTTAAGTAGTGCAGCAAAGACAATGGATTCATGTATTTCATGGAAACCAGAGTCCAGTGTTACCCAACTTAATATCATTCAACAAGGGTATATCATTTGGAGAAATTATTATTGTGTGTAATGCATTCTTACCCATATTTGAAAAAAATATTAATTAAAGGGACACTGTCAACCCCCTTAGGTCTCAAAGTGTCCCTAGTTTGAAAAACACATTTTATGATTGCCAACATTCTGTAAAGACTGTTGATGTAGCTGGTAGTTTTGATTCTGGCTCTTATTTTCTTTAAAAAAGTAAAAAAAAACAGACTGCCCAACATACTGGTGTTATCTCACCAAAACAGGTTTGTTTATATTCCTTGATCAACTTCAAATGCATCTTTCCTGGACTTGGGAAAACCCACAAAACAGTCTAGTTCCTCACGATACATTGGGAGATTAGGAGGCTACTGTCTTATGAGTGACTGCACTGTTTGTGTGTGTTTCTAATGCTCAGGACATATGCAGTAAGAACAGAACCAGGATTGTAAACAAAAACAAGGTTGTTTATAAGTATACATTTCCATGCATTTCAGGTCTACTGAACTAGGAAACAGACAAAACAAATAGCAACATCAGTGAATTTTAGAGAGGGGAAAGCAATCATAAAATGTAAGGTTTCAACTAGAAATAATATGATGAAAAACAGGTTGACAGTGTCCATTTAAAATAATTAACACTTTTAGGACCCAATGCAATGTGTTGTTAATTTGTCAAAAAATAATCAAGTAGTTTCGTGCTATCTGTGGGATATAATTTATGTAATAACCCCCCCCCCAAATCCCCAAATCACATGGCCATTTATGGTTGTCAAAGATCTAGTATGACAAAAATTCTGTTTTGCCTTTTTTATCTCCCTTATAAAGATGCTTCTTGCCTATCTATAAAATGTTCGGTCCAGAGCAGAGTTGTTTTGTTTTGCTTATTTCCAATATTTGTCTCTGTCACGTCTAAACTTAGATAGCGCTTTATTATACTATGATGCGTTACCTGATTTCACTAGTCTCTTTTGATGGATGATGTCTGTTATAAAGTACCTTAATTTCCCCCATACAGATATGCCCATGCATCATCCACAAATGAAATAAGAGATAACCTACTCCAAATAATGCTTTCTAACTCAATCATAAAGGCTGGAAAGTCAAAATGTTTCCAGGAACAATACTATACAAAATTCTGTCACTTAGATTTCTTTGTATTAACTTCAACACAAATAACTCTTTGGTGGTTACTAAATAATTTTGAGGTTACCCCTGAATACCTATAGTGGTCAGGTTTGGATTGAAACTAAATATAAGGTCCAGAGTAGTTGAGGCTGTGGGAGTAACTACATTAATTCTAGTGGCCTCTTTAATTAGTTGTTGCAAACCTAAATTATAGCACAAATCTACAAGTTCATTATTTTGTTTCACTAAATTTCAATTAACATTAAAATCACCAATAAGTAATAAATCGTGGGTTTTTTTTTAAGGCAAAACAGTTCACTCTACAACTCATTAAACACTGTGTATGGGCATTTGGGAAGAATGATGAATACCCACTAATAAAATGGACTGCACATAAGGCATCTTTGACCCAGATATTCAAAGGAGATGGACCCGATTTAATTGAGTTGCACTAGTGCATCCCCAGAAATTTGCCCCTGGGCCATATTCAAAGGGAAGTGATGTACTGCACAACTCCTGATGTGACACAGTGCAAAGATAATATATACAGCACATCTGGAGAGGGCATTCCCATGCATATGTGGCAAATCGCAATATTCGGCTGAGATGTGCAGTGCAGCTGCCCGCACCTGCTGGAGATGTGCTGCACAAAGTTAGACATGAAAAAAAATACCTAACTGGTAGCCACCCACAGATGGGCTGCTGTATTGCACAGTACAACACAGCAGCCACCAGCCCCTTGGTGACATTCCCCCCAATCCATGATCAAAGACTACAATAACCCTGAACACATTTCCCTGGTAGTCTAGTGGCCCCCCTCCCATCCCTTAGTGTAAAATAAATAACAAATCCCATATTCCTGGTAGTAGAGTGGTCCCCCAATCCCGACTTTAAAATGAAATAAATTCAACACCCATTTCCCTGGTAGGCTAATGGCCCCCCTTCAATCCCCAATCATAACATGAAATAAATCCAAACCTTGTTTCCCTGGTAGTCTAATGGACCCCATGTCCCAAACCCAATTGTAGTGTAAATTATTGTGAAATAAATCTTCCTGGTAGTCTAGTGGCCCCCCTTCCCTGTACTCCAATCATAGTGTAAAGTACAGTGGAAGAAATTTCCCTGGTAGTCTAGTGGCAACCCCCACACACTCAAGACCCCACAGCCCACCCTGATCCCCCATCCCAGCAGTGACATACTGTCAGAAGGCAGCAAACCCCACTCGCACACCTCCACGGCTGCCCGCCAACTTAGTTGTCACAGAATGACAGCATACAGTATACACTACAGTACCATCGGTTGACACTGTTGAGCAATGGACTTGCAGTGTGTACTGCATGCTTTCCTTCATAAAGTTGACAGCTGTAGAGGTGTGTGGGTGGGTTTGCTGCCTGCCGACTCTATGATACTGCTGGGATGGGGGAGTGGGGTGGCCTGTGGGGTCCTGAGTGGGTGGGAGTTGAGGGTGCCACTAGACTACCTGGGAAATGTCTTCCACAACACTTTACACTATGATTGGGGTATGGGGAAGGGGGGGCCATTAGACTACCAGGGAGATTTATTTAACAATAATTTACACTACGATCAGGTTCAAGGAAGGGAAGGGGGCCATTAGACTACCAGAGAAATGGGGCTTGGATTCATTTCATTTTATGACTGGGGACTGGGGGCACTATTAGACTACCAGGGAATATACTGTGACATATTCCATACCACTGGATTGGGTGGGGGGTTGGGGTTTGCAGGGCACCCAACACATCCTGCTGGGTGCATTCCTGCACAGGACATGCAAATGGGGCCATAATGACATACAAATATCCCTATTTGCACCTTGCATGATTAGTGGCTCCATTTGCATGTTACAATCTGAATATCTTTAATTTGTGCTCAACGCATCCCAAAAGATGCACCATGTATCCCCATTCCAGGTATTCAGACCACACGGGGGATGGATCAGTGCAACTTCAGTGGCTGCCATTTGTGCTTCCCCTTATCTTGTGCTATACTTAGACGGGATGCGTGATTGTGCATCTTGTTTGAATATAGCACTTTTGTACTCCGGCACATCCCAGTTACGGGAAGCAACCACTTGCTCCCTTTCCAGGTGCAGTTTGAATAGCTGGGCCTCTATTTTTAAAGCTAGCAATTACAATTGAATTTTAAAGGTTGGATTTGAAACACAGATTTACCATAAATGACCACTCCCAACTTTCATATTGCTATCATTCTTCCAGAGTTCATAACCAGAGATGTTTATGGAGGAATTAGTTATTTTTCTAGATAATCAAGTTTCAGATAATACCAAAAAAAAATCAGATTTGTTGTTTTAAGTCCATTCGCTCACCAAATCAGATTTTGGAATAAGACTTCAAACACTAAAATGAGCAGTGCTAAAAGTATTTCCCTTTAGCATATCTGTAGTCAAAAGGTCAGTGTTTAATGGTCCTGGGTTTGAGTGACTGTCCCCACATAGTAATAGGTGGAAAAGCAAAATATATTTTAATTTGCCATGTATATTATTTAGTGATTATAGGTGAGGTTTCAATGCTGATGCACATGCTTCAGACCTGGATAGTTTCTTTGCCAGACTAGGCCTGTTACATAAACATTGTAATAATGCTGCTGCTTTTATAAAACCAGATACAACCTGTTTAACATGCTAGAAATAATTGAGTACTGAGTTTTCATAAAACCACTGAGTCTGTCGAATGCATCCATTGTGCACTTCTAAAATGGAGTGTATCCCCCCCCCCATTACCCTTGTATTATTTATTTCAAGAGACCTATTTAAGCATAAAAATACCCCCAAACCTAACTCCAAGATAAAAATAGTACCCACGTTAGATGCATTCTCAACAGCAGGATTTAATCTAACCTTCATATAAAATCCTGGAATGCTTCCTGCAAGGTAAAATAGATTAATATCATGCACAATTCAAGTTAAACTTTTTTTAACTGTTTCTTTCCGTACCACTCCTGCTTTTGCCACACTCATGCTAGGGGGTGGTGCAGGCTTTTAAACAGGTGAGCAGCCCCGCCCTTGAGTGATGCACCCAACTGCTGGCTTCCCCAAGCTCCCTGCACACAGGGACAAGCACTCAAAGCAGTATTGCACCTGCCAATTAGCACAGGCAGGCTAGCACACGTTCACTCAGTCCAGATGGAGCACGAAAACAACTGCCATGTCTTGCCTTGGACTGCACATCTTCTGTACCCTCCTTTCTTCTTTAAGGCTGTTTCAGTTAAAGACAAGTGGGGTACTTGGCAAAACTATTTATTTATTTATTAATTTAGCTTTTGTTAACCAGGTAAGTACACTAGACAAAACATATGCCTATTTTCAGGTATGACCCGGGAGAGTACAGGAATTACAAGGTCATACAGAGTACAACTTGACACAAGTAAGGCAGATACACTGAAGTCAGGAAAAGCATAACATACACAGTAAGATAACTCGGATTACACAAGTGGCACAGTCAAATATATAATAAATACAGAGTCACTAAGGCAATTTTCTAAGCATTATATACAGATATATACAGAATTTACACATTTTACACAGGCCACACCTAGGCAGGCAGGCTACCACAGCAGGACCAAAGCCAAAGTACAGGAAATGACATGCTCAAATACAGTGCAGGGGACCAGGGTAATCAGGGAGGCTTAAGACAGTCACATGCTGAGGAGAGCTTCAAATGTTTCCACAGGGAGGTTCGTAGGCACGCATGGGAGGGGAAGGAGTGGACCAGGACAGGAAAGGAGTTTCATAATCTGGGGCACATGAAGCAAAATCCCTGTCCCCCATTTGAGTATGCATAGCAGGAACCTTAAGGATAGTGGGGCCCAGAGACCTGAGGGAGTAGGCAGAGGAGGCAGCAGGCACAAGGAGCTCTGCCAGTCCGGGGGAGGTGGGGTGGGCCAGTGCCCAGAACCTTACCCGTGAAACAGCCCAAAACATAATGTATATGGTTGGGCAGAGAGAGCCAGTTGAGCTTACTATACAGATCACAATGATGAGTGAGGCAAGGGGCTGCAACAGTGAAATGACAAATGTTATTGTAGGCTACGGTCCACTTGGTGAGGTGGACCTTAGAAGTATGGGCAAACAGAAGGAGCCCATAACAGCGAGATGGGAGAAACACACCTCTGGCCAGCGCTAGGTGAGTGGCCGTAGTGAGATTATTCTTCACCCTGTAAGCCAGAACCAATTTCCAGTTAACAGCTCGACACACATTGTGAATGTGGCAACCAAGGTTGAGCTGAGGGTCAAGAGTGACCCCAAGGTATCTGACAGAGTCAGTGATAAGAACAGGAGCACCGTCAATACCCAAGATGCACAGAGGGACAAGGGAGGCCTTTAACTTGGCCAGGGATCCAAACAGCATGGCCTGAGTCTTTTTAAGATTTAGGACCAGATTGTAGGACGATATCCAGAATTGGATACTCCTGAAATCCTCACTCAGTTGGTGATTAATGACCCCAATGTCCTGGGAATGAGCGAGGATAACTAGGTCATCAGCATACAGGATGGACCTGCAGGAGGCAGCAGAGGAGGAAAGATCATTGATGGAGAAGAGCAGGGACACAAGGACTGACCCCTGGGGAACCCCTGAGAACACGGCGGTGGCGTCCGAGAGCACCTTACTATATTTGGAAAGTTCCTGCCTGCCTTGAAGGTAATTGGATAAACAGAGAAACATAGACTTTGACAGCAGATAAGGACCGCTTGGTCCATCTAGTCTGCCTATTTCCCTACCTACATGACAAGATGCAGATTCTAGTATACCAACGGCCTATTTCTTCCTACCCCCACAAGAATTGCCTTATGTCTGTCCCATGCATTCTTGAATTATCCCACAGTTTTAGACCCAACAACTTCTTCAGGAAGGTTGTTCCATGTGTCCACCACCCTCTCTGTGAAAAAATACTTCCTCACATTGTCCCTGAGCAGTCCCCCCTCTATCTTTAAATTGTGTCCCCTTGTTCTTGCACATCTCTTTTTCTGAAAGATGCTACCCTCTTGGACTTTGTTGATTCCACTGAGGTACTTAAAAGTTTCTATCATGTCCCCCCTCTCCCTCCTTTCCTCAAGGTTATACATATTAAGCTCCATTAGTTTTTCCTCATATGGCTTCTCTTGCAGACCCTGCACCATTTAAGTTGCCCTCCTCTGGACTGCCTCCATCCAGTCTATGTCCTTGCGGAGATGGGGTCTCCAGTACAGGATGCAGTTCTCCAGATAGAGTCTCACCAACTGTCTGTACAGAAAGATAACAGCTTCCTGTTTTCTGCTGCTAATGCCTTTCCCTATACATCCCAGTATCCCCCCAGCCCTCCCTACTGCCTTCTCACATTGCTTGCCAACCTTAAGGTCATCTGATATGATTACCCCAGGTCCCTTTCCATTTTTGTTGTTGTTACTACCCCCCCCCCAATTTGTAATCTTCTCCTGGGTTTTTGTTTCTCAGGTGCATTACTTTGCACTTCTTTACATTGAATCAAGCTGCTATACTTCCGACCATTCCTCCAACCTTGCCAAGTCCTTCTCATCCTTCCATGCCTCCTTGTGTATCAACCCTCTTGCAGATCTTTGTGTCATCTGCAAGGAGGCATACTCCTTCAGTCCCTCTGCAATGTCACTTATAAAGACATTAAAAAGAGCTGAACCCTGTGGTACACCACTAGTAACCCCTCTTTCTTCAGAGTGGACTCCATTTACAATTACCTTCTGTGTCCTGTTGTCCAGCCAATGTTTTACCCAGGCTACCACCCTGGGACCCACTTGCAGACTGGTTAGTTTGATTATTAATCTTTTGTGTGGGACTGTGTCAAATGCCTTGCTAAAGTCTAGGTAGACCATGTCCACAGCCCCTGCCTGGTCTACCACTTTGGTCACCCAGTCAAAGAAATCAATTAGATTCATCTGACATGACCTTCCCGCTATGAACCCATGCTGCTTACATCCTGTGCCCCACTGGCCTCTAGGTACTCAACAGTTCTTTCCTTCGGAAGTGATTCCATCCCTTTCCCTACCACAGAGATCAAACTGACAGATCTGTAGTTTCCTGCCTCTGTCTTGCTCCCACTTTTGTGAAGGGGAATAGCATCCACCTTCCTCCAGTCCTTGGGTACCACACCATCCTCCCAAGATTTGTTAAAAAGGGTAGTTAGTGGTGTCATTAGTTCTCCCCCCCCCAATTCTTTTAGAATTCTGGGGTGAATTCTGTCAGGCCCCATTGCTTTGTCCACCTTCAGTTTTAGGAGTTCTTTCAGAAACCTTTCTTCTGTGAAAGGACTGTGATCGACCCCCCCCAATCCAGAGTACTTCTCTTAACTGGATTAGGCACCTCCCCCTCCTTCTCCTCTTTTGTGAATACTGAGTAGAAGTATTCGTTCAGTATCCCTGCTTTTTCACTGTCCCCCTCTACCCACCCACTGTCCATTCTATTCAGCCTCACTATCCCTCTCTGTCTTTTTATGCTCCGTGATGTGCCTATACAAGGTTTTATCCCCCTTCTTAACCAAGTTGGCTATCTTTTCCTCATCTTTTCCTCAGTTTGGGCCTTTGCTATTCTGACTTCCCTCCCTGCTTCCTTCTGCCTTAATTGGTACAGTTATCTGTCCTGCTCCTTCTGTGCTTCCTTATACTTCCTAAATGCTATCTTTTTCTCCCTAACATTCACCACCACCTCTTTTGAGAACCATAGTGGCTTTTTTCTTTTCTTTTGATTTGTTTAGTTGCTTCACACAAAGGCTTGTTGCCTCTGTGATGGCAGTTCCCCATTGTTGCTCCACCCCTCCTTCTAGCCTGTTTGCTAGTGCTTTTCTGAGGTGCTCTCCCGTCTTGCTAAAGTCAGCCCTCCTTAAGTCCAGTACCCTCACTTTTGTATGGCTTGACTCTGTAGCTGAGTTTATCATGAACCACACTGTTTGCTGGTCACTTGTTCCCAGATGGCTTCCCACTTCTAGATCTGAGATCCTCTCACTGTCCCCATTTGAGAGTATAGGGTCTAAGATTGCTCCCTCATGAGTGGGTTCCAAAACTAGCTGTCTGAGGCATGCCACCTGTAGGGCATCGAGAATGGCCCTGCTCTTGGATGTGGCTGCAGCAAAGATGCTCCAGTTAACATATGACATATTCAGGTCCCACATCAACAATATCTTCCCTTTCTCTGCTATCCTAAGGATGCCTTCTATCATATCCCTGTCCATTCCCTCCCCCTGACATGGGGTCTGTATACAACCCCTGTGCAGATTGTGGTGCCATTTCTAGTTTCTAAGGTGACCCACAGTGCTTCCTTTCCTCCCTGTTTACTCTTTTGTTCCATTGCTTTTATCCCTTCCCTTACATGGATACTCCTCCCCCTCTTCTCCCCTCCCTGTCTTTCCTGTAGGTTATGTACTCTGGTATGTTAACACCCAGTCATGCTTCTCTGTGTACCATGTTTCTGTGATTGCTATGATATCCAGGCATCCCTCTTCCATCAATGCCACCAGTTCAGGAAGCTTGTTGCCCAGACTACAGGCATTGGTACTTATTACCCTCCATTTCTTGATGGCCTTACCTCTTTTTTGCCCCATCCCTGTCCTTATTACCTTCATCACTTTCTCTATTTCCCCCAGCCCTTCTCCCTATCAACATACCTAGGTTGTTGTTAACCACACTTACTACCCTGATTTTTGGGGGGGGGGGCTAGGATTTCCCTTCTCCTTTCCAGTGCCCCCCCCTTGGCTAGTTTAAATGCTTGCCAATGAAGCATTTAAACCTATCACCTAGGATCCTGGTTCCCCTCCTGGACAGATGCAGGCCATCTCACAGGTATAGGCCTGCATCCCTCCAGGTGGACCCCCAGTCCCCAATAAAGACAAATCCCTGAGCTCTGCACCAGTTTTTCAACCACTGATTGAATCCCATGGTGTGGAGCACCCTAGCCTCACCCATGCCATAGACAGGCAGCACCTCCGAGAAGGTTACCATGTGTGTTACTTGTCCAAGGCCCCTCCCTAACTCCACAGATTCTTCTTGCACTGCTCTGATCCCTTTCTGAGCCAAGTCATTTGTTTCTAGGTGGACAGTGACATCCAGCTCCCTCCTCCATGCAGCTGCTCCGGCAATCTTGAGGATTCACTCCCTGTCCCTGCAAGCCATGGTGCCAGGCAAGAACCTTACCTCCTTCTCCCTCTTCCTCTCCCTCTCCCCTTCTTCCCCTAGTTCTACCCCCCTAACAATGGACCCCTGTGGGGTCCCATGCCACCCACCTGTGGGTCCTCTTGTGGGTCCTCTTTGGGTCTCCTTTGTGGAGGTTCCTAACATCCTCCTTGGTCTCCACTCTGGCTGCCTCCATAGAGGAACCACACTTTGCCAAAATGGCATATGAATTGTGGAGAGGTACAACTGGAGGGATGCACCCCTTGTTTCCCCACCCTCACCCTCCCTGAACCCACTGTGGTCCATCCACTCCTCTTTCTTGGCAACCTCTGAGGCAATGGCAGTGGCCTTAGTGGTTCCTGGCTGGGAGAAGAGGTCCCCCAAATCCTGGCCAACTCAGCCTTGAGATGAGCAACCTCCTCCCACAGCCCGGAGATATGCCTGCAGATGGGACAACACTGCATCCTCAAGAACATCTCCTGGAAGACTGCTGCTCTACAGCTACTGCACTGCACCACTCCCATCATGTCTTATTTCTGGCCCCTTAACTGTTGTTTGGAATACTTCCTCTTTCCTCTGTTTATTTATTTATTTTTTTTCTCCCTACTTACTTGCTGCCTCTGTGCCCTTTAAGCTCCTGATCATCTTGTTCTAAGACAAGATGTTCCTATATTTCTCAGTAGTCTCCTTGCTTGCTCAGAGTCAGACCTCCAGCAGCTAGGGAGGGATGAAGAGCTACTCTTTTCCTTCTAGGATGGTGAGTCTTTTGTGGCTCTGTCATCATTCACTTCCTGTTCCCAAGCAGGAAGTTCCTGCTGTCAGTCAAATCCTGTGCCTATAAAAGTAGAACTGGCTTAGGGTGGGGGGGGGTGGAGGGGAGGGAAGGAGGGCAATATAGTCCCAATAGTGAAGTATTGTTATAACAGCAGCTCCTTCCTCTTGGTGTTCTCTGCCTGTTCTCAGGCAGAAGCTATCTAGGACAGTTTATAAATCTGTCATTAACAAGGCTTAATTCTAGCCAAGCCACTCCCCCTACTTTACAACTATTTCTACACTTAGTTAATTGCACAGATAACAATTCCCTTCAGCCACTTGAGACAAACACCTAGATAACTGCACATATAACAATTCATTTCAGCCAACTCAAACACACTAACTCTTTTTTTTTTGTTTTGGTTTGTCTTTACCCTAAATTGAAGGTCCCAGTAGTAGAGTTCTAGTTCTTTAGTCCCAGTAGAGAAGCAGAGTTATAACAGCAGTTCATTCCTCTTGGTGGTCTGTGCATGTTCTCTGGCAGAACCAACTAAGCACAGGAGGGGACTGACCAAAGGACCTAAGTTGAGTGCATAGTAGGACATGGTCAACTAGGTCAAAGGTCTTAGAGAGATGAATAAAGATGGCACCACAGAGTCTGCTCTGGTCCATAGCAGCCCTTATCCTGGAAGTGACAGTGACCAGGGCAGAGGTTGTACTATGCCCTTTATGAAAGCCATGCTGAGAGGGAGACAGTAGCTCATGAGACTGAATGTACTCCGTTAGTTGTCCCGCAACAACTTTCTCAAGAAGCTTACTGATTACAGACAAAATGTCAATCGGATGATAGTTGTCAAGAATCCTAGGGTTGCCCTGTTTGAGTACAGGGACAACCCTCGCCACCTTTCATAGGTCAGGGATAACCCTGAGGCTAAGGACAAGGGGCAATGGAGGCAGCAGCAAGGCAGAGGAGCTTTGGTTCCATACCATCATGGCCAGCACTAGAAAAGGGGGAGAGACCAGAAAGTAATCTCTGCATCTATTATGCCATCACAGCCTTAAAGTAGAACAGCTAATGGGAGGTAGGAGCCAGATGAGATGGAGGGACGTGGACAGGACTGTCATGACCAGTGGAGGAGAATAGAGAGGTGAAGGTGGACAAGTCTGATAAATTTGAGTTAAATGCATTACATAGAAACATAGAATTTGAAGGCAGATAAGGACCGCTTGGCCCACCCAGTCTGCCCATTTCTCTACCTAATGAATAAGCTGCAGATTCTAGTTAACCAGCAGCCTACTTCTTTCTACCCCCACCCACTAGAATTGCCTTATGGCTGTCCCATGCATGCCTGAATTCAACTACTGTTTTTGACTCCACAGCTTCCTCTGGAAGGCCGTTCCATGTATCCACAACCCTCTCTGTTAAAAAATACTTCCTTACATTACCTCTGAGCTGCCCCTCCTCTATCTTCAAATTGTGCTCCCTTATTCTTGTACACCTCTTTTTTTGAAAGATGCTACCCTCTTGGACTTAGTTGATTCCCTTGAGGTACTTGAAAGTTTCTATCATGTCCCCCCTCTCCCTCCTTTCCTTGAGGCTATACATATTAAGCTCCTTTAGTGTCTCTCTTCATATGTCTTCCGGTGCAGACCCTGCACCATTTTAGTTGCTTTCTTCTGGACAGCTTCCATCTTGTTTATGTCCTTGCGGAGATTGGGTCTCCAGAATTGCACACAGTACTCCAGATGGGGTCTCACCAGCTGTCTGTACAGAGGGATAACAACTTCCTGTTTTCTACTCGTGATGCATCTCCCTATGCATCCCAGTATCCCCCCATGCCTCCTTACTGCCCTCTCACATTGCTTGCCCACCTTTAAGTCATCTGATATGACTACCCCAGGTCCTTTCCATTTTTGTTGTTGTTAGTATCTCACCCCCCATTGTGTACTCTTCTCCTGGGTTTTGTTTCCCAGGTGCATTACCTTCATTTCTTAGCATTAAATCTAAGCTGCCATACATTTGACCATTCCTCTAACCTTGCCAAGTCCCTTCTCATCCTTTCCACCCCACCTTGTGCATCAACTCTGTGTCATCTGCAAAGAGTATACGTTTCTTCAGTCCCTCTGCAATGTCGCTTACAAGACATTAGAAGAGGACGATCTAATACTGAACCCTGTGGCACCCTACTAGTAACACTTTCTTCAGAGTGGACTCCATTTACTATTACCCTCTGTGTCCTATTCTCCTGCCAAGTCTTTACCCAGGCTATCATCTTGGGACCACCCCAGGCTGGCTAACTGTATATTAATCTTTTGTGTGGGACTGTGTCAAATGCCTTGCTAAAGTCTAGGTAGGCCATGTCCACAGCCCCTCCCTGATCTACTTTGGTCACTCAAAGAAATCTATTAGATTCGTCTGGCATGACCTTCCCGCTGTGAATCCATGCTGCCTTGGGTCCTGTGCCCCTCTGGCCTCTAAGTATTCGACAATTCTTTCCTTCAGAAGTGATTCCATCATTTTCCCTATCACTGAGGTTAAACTAACAGGTCTGTAGTTTCCTGCTTCTGTCCTGCTCCCACTTTTGTGAAGGGGAATCACATCTGCCCTCCTCCAGTCCTCAGGTACCACCCCATCCTCCCATGATTTGTTAAAGAGGGTAGTGTCACTAGTTCTACCCTTAGTTCTTTTAGAATCCTGGGATGAATCCTATCAGGCCCCATTGCTTTGTCCACCTTCAGTTTTAAGAGTTCTTTCAGAACCCTTTCTTCTGTAAATAGGCTGGTATCAACTTCTGTGTCCAGAGTGTTTCTATTGTTTGTTTTAGGTACCTCCCCCTCTTCGTTTGTAAATACTGAGCAAAAATATTTGTTTAGTATCTCTGCCTTTTCACAGTCACCCTCTGCCCACCCCCTCCCCTTTATTAAGCCTCACTATCCCTCCCTTAGTCTTCCTTTGCTCCCTGATGTACCTAAAAGAGGTTTTATCCCCCTTCTTAACTGAGTTGGCTATCTTTTCCTCAGTTCAGACCTTTGCTGTTCTGACTGCCTTCTCAGCTTCCTTTTGCTTTAACTGATACAATTCTCTGTCCTGCTCCTTCTGTGATTCCTTGTACTTTCTGAATGCTTTCTTTTTCTCTTGAACCTTCACTGCCACCTCCTTTGAGAACCATAATGGTTTCTTACATTGTTTTGTTTGTTGCTTCACACAAAGGCTTGTTACCTCTGTGATGGCAGTTTTTATTATTTCCCATTGTTCTTCCACCCCTCCTTCCTGCCCATTTGCTAGTGCATTCCTTAGGCACTCACCCATTTTGGCAAAGTCAGCCCTCCTGAAGTCCAGTATTTTTGCCTTTGTATGGCTTGACTCTATTGCTGTGTTTATTGTGAACCATACTGTTCGATGGTCGCTAGTTCCCAGATGGCTACCCACTTCTACATCTGTGATCCTCTCTCCATCTCCATTTGAGAGGACCAGGTTCCTCCATTCTCCCCTTCTCTTATTATATATATTAAAAGTTATTGTGGGGGACACAGTGCTGCACACCTACTCACATACATCACAAAGGTTTTATCTAAGAAGAATCTTATGAGGGGTGCTGCCTGTTTCTCTTCTTTGATCTGACAGAGATGTGAAAGAGAAGGGGACGGGAAACTGAGGGATTGTTCTGAGCTGCACATGGGGGTCTTGGCTCTGGTGGGGGAGGGGGGAGATTTAATGGAGAACATTCCAAGGGACAAAAGGAAGTTAATAATAACCTAAAAATAAGTTCTATCTAGAAATCTCCTCATGGAACATGAAGCCAAAAATACACTTCTCCTAGGGGGGAAGGGGCTGTGGCCCTGTGACATACAGTTATCCCTCCTAATGGTAAAGTTGACATATGTATTAGGTGACATACAAGGGGGCCAAATACAACATTGAGGACCCCAGAAGATGGCCCTGCTTTGACAGGACATACAACAACCTCTTCTTCTCATTTCCCTTCAGACAGTAATATCGTTCTGGTTAAAGGGAAGAGAACAGAAGTTTGTGAGATCAGACTTCCTACCTTGGAAGACACACAAGTTTATTGTTTTTACTGCTACCCAGTTGGTAGCTTTTGTTAGTATGGTTATTGGTCACTGTGACAGATTAAGGCTGGAAATAGTGGAAATACTGCAGACTATATACATGTCAAATTTTTAAGAAAAGGATGTTTTGCTATATCATAAGGCAGACGGTAAGGTTTTAAAATGGCTATTAAACTTACCAAATGCCTTGGCGATGGTTAGCAGATTATTACAGCTAGCACCAGCAATAAGCATGTCATGAGCCTCACAAGTAGAGGAGCAACTCACTATGTTTTTAATATTCCTCCAGAAATTGCTAGGGTCCTTAGCTGATGTCTGTAAGGCGGCTTTACAAAATTCACTTTTGGCAGCCTTGATCACCTTTTTGCATTAATTTCTGAGCCTCCTGTATTGCTGAAATGTGGCCTGGTCCATCATGACCTTGAAATTGGCTCAGCATTTGTCTCTAGCCCTCATGAGAGCAAGGAGGCTCCCATGCAACCATTTCATAGCAGCCCCACTTACCCTGCACCTGACAAGAGGGGCATGCTTATCCTGCAGCACCCCGAAGATGCTGAAGAAATGATAGACTGCAGAGGAAGTATTCTGGGCATCCATCACTGCAGACCAGTCCATGAGCATAAGATCCTCACAGAAAGACCCCTGGTCAAACCTGAAGAAATCCCTGACTTGGATGATTTTAGGAGGAAACTTTGGGGTGGAGACCTTTCATATGCAGTACACAGGGGCATGGTGTTGGAGTGGCCCAGTTGATAAGAAACTTCTTGCCCTGGCAGTAGAGAAACTTTCCTACCCCATCTAGAACTTTTAACTTTCACCTGTGTTATTCACAGTTCCCAGAGAACTGGAAGTCCCACTTGTTACACCAGTTTTTAAAAGCGGAGACCTCACTAGCCTTGCCCGTTACAGACCCCTTTCTATTCTCTCCCCACTGTCTAAAGCCCTTGAAAGAATCCTCTCCTTGAATGATAGCATCCAGTGTGTATAGCAGCATGACTTCCGGAAGATCCACAGCACCAACTTGGCACTGTTGGAATACACCAACAGTGTGCATGAGGCTCTTGATGGTGGTGATGTAGAAAGAGCTATATATACATTGACATTACTACAGCCGTCAACCTGGTCAACCATATCTTTCTATATAACAAAATTTAGGGCCTGGGTTTGTCACATAACACAACTGATTGGTGTCAAAGTTATCTCATCAATTGTTTCCAGCAGGTGAAGATTGATAAATGCTTGTCCAGCATTAGGGGAGTATCTATTGATGTTCCCCAGGCATACATCCTGGGCCCACTCCTTTTTGGCCTGTATATAAATCAGCAGCCCAGAAAAATAGGAAAAGAACAAAAGATCTTGGCCTATGTGGATGATATCATGCTATCCAATACAAATCCTCAACTGTCGTTACATCCCGTCTTACAAACTATACAAGAATTCTCTGATGTTTCAGGATTCAATATAAATCTTAAGAAATGAGAGGCTCTACAGCTATCTAGGGAAGTGAATAAGACACTGTTTATTAAGCATAATATTAAAACTGCAACACATGTATTAAGTTCCTCGGTATTGCCATAACTCCAAACATTTCCCAAATCATCTTGGGAAACTTTACTACACTTTTATAGAAGATGGATTTGGATTTTACAAGATGGAGCAAAATATTTTTTATCATTTTGGGTTAAAATACAGGCCTTCAACATGATGATTGCTCCTAAAATCGGTTACTTATTGCGGCCCTACCAGTTTATATCCCCGCATACTTTTTTAATAAAACTTACAACCTGATCAGAAAACTCGCATGAGATAACAAGACACCACAGATTGACTTTCTATAGCAGCTAAGGAACAAAGGTGGGTTTGGCCTACCCAATTTTAAATTTAGACTCAATGCTTTTTTGGTGGTGCAATGCGTTAAATCATTATGGCTAAACAATAGCCACGACATTCCAGAGTGGGTTCATGTGGAAAGGGCCTTATTAAAAGGTAAACACCATAGAGTGGACTTATTTACAGACTCTGTTAGGCTATTTAGCTCAAATCCCATATTGTGACAAGTTAATCAAGATTGGAAAAGAGTTGCCATGACACTGGAATGGGAACCAAAGTACTCCCCTCATTGTCCTATTTGGGGTAACCCTGCTTTTAAAATTAAAGACAAAAGTCTAAACTGGCGAATTTGGAAAGTAAAGGGCATAGCATTTATAGAAGATGTAACAGATCCCAGTACAGCTACCCGACTGTCTTTTTCACAGTTATCCCTCAAATTCAGTCTTCCCAGAACCAAAATTCATAATTACCTTCAGTTACATGAGGAGCTTAGAGAGCAAATAAATGGTGAAGTGACCTTTCTTCCAGTTCATGTCCTGGATAAGATCTGCACAACTAATAATGGGCACAAGAAATTGTACTGATTGCTTCTGGACTCAAAATCAGGTCCAGTGGCAGCATTATTACATAGATGGCAGCATGAACTGCAAATTCAAATTATTGTGAAAGAAAGGGAAAACATCTGGACTATGACAGAACGAGCTTGTAGGGAAACCAAAGAGAGACTTATTCAACATAAAATAATACACAGATGGTACTACACTCCCTGTAGAATGGTTAAGTTAGGGTTGTCTTCTGATGAGAAATGTTGGAGATGTTTAACTGGCAAAGGTATATTGGTGATAGTGGAGAGTGTCGGACTAGTGCTACACTAGTAACATAAACCTTTCATGACTACAGCACATGCTTGCGCTTACTGTTGATGTTGTTGTGTCAGTTTGTTTGAGTTGGGGGGCTTCGCCCACCATACCCACCTTTTTGTTTTTTTTTAACAGGGGGTGTTGGGACTGAAGTGCACCAACTCAAATAAACTACTAAAAATAACCCAATGACTGATTTAAGACTGTAGCATAACTTGCTCCCACGCTAATAGTGTAGGTCCATTGATGGTCCGATATTCTCCACTATCTCTGGTACATTATACCACATTCTCTCATGTCCTCTCCTATTACCTTAAGGGAGAAGCATAATAGAAGTATGTAAAGAAATAACAAAATGTTAGACTGATTGCTCAGCCAAATTCATTACCCTGGGGATACACTCAGAACTAACACAAGGTTCAGTACACCAGAAACTTTGGATGCTAGCAGCATCCATCACTGCAAAAAAAAATGCTATTCTGAGGCATTGGAATTACTCAGTGATTCCATCAGTGAAGGAATGGCTCCAAGACTTACATATCAGAGCTACTGTAGTTATGAGAGAGTGACATATGTAAATATTAGTTGTTTAGATAAATTCAGATCCATTTGGGAACCATTTTAAATAGTTCTAAGATGGAGATTCATTTGTGTTTACTGTTCTTTACTTTTCTTATTACTTTTATATTTCCAAAATGTTTCTTCTTGTATGATGTAATAATCTAATGTACCTTGTCATTAGCTGGTCTTATGTTATTCTTGTGTTTATTGACAAATTCTGTTATGTATGAAAAAAATGAACAACATTATGAATTACAAAAAATAAATAAAGCAGCCCATTGCTTGTCATACAGCCCAGGTACTCCTCTATGCTGCTGATGCTGTCATCTGTTCCAAAAACACTGACCTCTACAGCCTTAGCCCCATTCTCGAAAGTAACTTGAGGCCACTTGAAAAGGGTTCTATAATAACAAACTTGTCCTCAACACACACAAAAAATAAAGACCATGTTCTTCTCTAACCTTCCACAGAGGAGCAAAGTTCCACCCATTGTCATCTGAAATGGTCAAGGTTAAAGTCTTGAACAGGTGGAGATCTTCAAATATCTTGGAGTACCTCTGGATAACACATTATCTTTTGCACCACATGATGACAACCTAGTGGCCGCAGTTAACAGAAAATGGGTGCCTTTTACTGTAGCAGAAACAATCTCACTGTGGATGCTGGATGCCTTATTTTGGCCAGCTCTATTCTGCCACATATAGTTTATGGGCTCCCTGTTAATACTGCTGCCTGTGACATGGTGCTAAACAGAGTGAAGCTGATCTATAATAATGCACGTGGGATTGTACTTGGTGCAAATAATCCCACTCATAGTTGTACCGGTTATGCACTTATAACTAACTTTCTACACCCATCAGAATAAAGCTCCAGATGTGTTTGCTAGCCAAAAAGGTGCTCTTGGGCCTAACACCCCCTGCTTTAACAAAATGCTTACACACTGTCTCCAACCAACACAAGACTGGGAACATGGCCAGTATACTCAGCTAGGAAAGTGGTTATTGGCTGTCAGGGCTGCTAACGATTAAATGAATTGCTTGATACACTGCTAACTCTCCCCAAGTTTATTCAGCTCTAAAGGTCTTTGCTATCTGCCTCTTCAGTCCAATACAATTGTAACCATTAAATAGTTTTATGTGGTTTCTAACTGTACATTACCTGTGACTTTTTATGCAATGATATGCATCACTTTTTTCAAAACTGTATATAATTGTTCTGTGTTAAGCGTTTGGAGCCTGACTCAACTGCATCTCATTTGGAACTGCTTATTGTACTTGTAATGTTTTTGTGATTATGTATTTGACATGGAACCTTTGTAAATAAGCACTTGTGCTCAAACGTTATTTCTAAAGTTTTCACTAAAATAAAAACAGAACATATTGCCTCTTCCCAACGGAATCTGTTGGTCTTTTATCATATATTTATTGTAACTAAAGCTCTTGTCACATTCAAGACACTCATATGGCCTCTCTTCTGAGTTAATTGGCAAATGTGTTTTGAGGTTACTCTGATGTAAAACTCTTGCTGCATTCAGCACAACTCTATGGAGTCTCCCCTGTGTGAATTTTCTGATCTGTTCTGAGGCTACACTGTTCTCTAAACTCTTCTGACACTGAGCACATTCATATCATCTCACTCAGTGTTAATGTCTCTAAATGTCCAGGGATGTCTAGTGTCATAGTGAGAATGGATCCACTCATAAGCAGGGGCGTAGCTACAAGGGTGCAGGGGCTGCAATGGCACCCAGGCCCATGAGGTTTGAGGGGCCCAAATCATAATTTTGATATATATATTCAAAACTGGGGAAGGGCCTTGTAACATCACCTTGCACCCAGGCCTTTTGGGAATTTGCTACACTACTGCTCATAAGCCAGAGCATTTTCAAAAATCAGGAAATCAGTACCGTATTAGTCTTTGATGTTAGCCGAGAGCACTCTTCTCAGCACATGCATGATCCCCAGGATAGCTTCCTTTTGTAGTTCATAAGGTGTCGCAAATATTGGTAGCATAGTTACATGTGCCTAAAAGTTTGTTTTGATTATCCCCATTGCCCCAAGCACTACTGGAATTATGTGTATGTCTTTATTCCACATCAGTTTAATTTCTGTTTGCATACCTAGATATTTCACGATTTTGTGTGTCTCTGTGTGCAGGACACTGTAGTCACCAGAGGTAGCTATTTCAATAAGTAATGCTTCCTTTCTTTTTCTGTTACAGTGTCTATTTTTCTCACTTTCACAGCAATTGTTATCAGGTGATCCCATGTGATTAACATACTAACAAACTAAAAGTCAGCAGACTAGGCCTCATGGTCTGTCGTGTTTGCTTGCTAGCCAGCACCCCTACTGGGTGCTTGATTTTGTGCCCAGCCCTCCCTCACAGAGGGACTTCCCTGGCTTCAGTTTCCCCCTGTACCTGTCCCATCCCCTCTTGAAACTCTCCACTGTGCGCTCATTTACCAGGCTCCTGGGCAGTGCATTCCATGGATCCACCACCCTTTCAGTGAAGTAGTGCCTCCTTAGCTCCCCCCTGTAAATCCTCCCTCCAGCCTCCACTTGTGCTTAGTTGTTTCCCCTTCTTAAACCTGAACACTTCCTCAGCTCCCCCTTTGTTGATCTCCTTTACATACTTAAAGACTTTTATCATGTCCCCCCATCTCTCCTCTTCTCTAGTGTGTGCAGATTGAGCTCCTCCAGCCTCTCCTCATAGGGTCTACTCCCCATGCCTCAGATCATCTGATTCACCCTCTTCTGGACCCTTTCTAACAGTGTAATGTCTCTCTTTAGGTGTGGTTTCCGGAATTGCACACAGTACTCAAAGTGCGGACTGACTAGGGCATTATACAGAGGTAGGATCACCTCCCTCTTCCTGGAGGTAATTTCCCTGGCTATGCAGCCCAGCATCCTGTTTGTATTTGCTGCTGCTGTGCAACAAGTCTCAGTGTTATTCATTTTGATATCCGCCACCACCCCAAGGTCCCTCTCATCCGACAAGCTCTGCAGTGCGTCTCCCCCAGGTTATATGCATGGCCCAGTTCTGGCTCCAGGTGCAACACCTTGCACTTCCCTGCATTAAACCTCAGCCCCCACCTCCTTGATCATCTGCCCAGGGCATCCAGGTCCCCCTGTAGGGCCACTCTCCCCTCTTCCCTGTCCGCCAATGCCCCCAGCTTCGAGACATCCACAAAGAGACTCAGTTTTCTCCTAATACCTCTCTCTTTGTCTGAGACATAGGTATTGAACAGGAGTGGCCCTAGGACTGATCCCTGGAGGGCCCCATTAATGGGGGAGGAGACTATCCCACCAACCACCACTCTCTGCACTTGCCCCGAGAGACGGTTTTCTATCCACCTGAGCAACTGTCCTCCCCAACCCCATCTTCCCCAGCTTGGTCATCAGGAAATTGTGGGGGATGGAATCCAACGCCTTGCCGAAGTCCAGATAGAGGATGTCTACCAGCCTATTTTGGTCCAGGGCACTTGTCACCCAATCATAGAAATCAGCAAGTTTGGTCTGGCATGATCTCCCTGGGACAAAGCCATACTGCCTATTGTCCAGGTGCCCCATCTGTTCCAGCTCTCCCCCTTGCCTCTCCTTGACAACACCATCTATTACCTTGCCTACCACAGACATTAGGCTAACAGATGTGTAGTTCTCCATCTCCTGTCTAGACCCCCTCTTTGTGGACAGGCACAACATGCATGACCCTCTAATCCTGAGGAACCCATCCTGTCTGCAGGGAGATGTTGAAAAGTGCAGCTAGTGGAGCTGCCAACACATCTGCCAGCATCCTTAGCACCTTTGAATAAAGCTCATCCAGCCCTGGCACCTTCTCAGTCTTTAGTGACCAGAGGGCCACTCTCACCCTGTCCATCGTGATTATGCCCTCCCCCCCATTTGCCTGTCCATTCTATCGCTCCCCATCTATTTTTGACTCGTCCTCCATCTGAGCCTCTTCCAGTATACCCAACTCCAAATTACCTACCTTATTTGCGGTCTCACCATCCCTCCCATTGGGGTGTGTGGACTCCCATCTCCCCCAGTAAAGACTGAGGCAAAGTACTCATTTAATATCTCAGCTTGCTCCCCTGCTTCCTGAGGCCATCTCTCCCCAGTCCTAATACTGCTGATCTGTGCCCTCACTTTCCTTTTCTCCCCTGTGTGCCTAAAGAACCCCTTCCCCTCAGATACCCCGGCCAGGTTTTGCTCCATCCTCACCTTAGCTACTCTGACCACCCTCTTGGAGATCAGCTTATACTCTCCCCACTCCTTTTCTCCCCTTGAGCACTTGAAGTGTGCATAGGCAACCTTTTTCTCCCTCACAGCCACCTGAACCTCCATGGTCCACCAACATGGCTTTCTGGCCCTACTGTGCTTGCACCGTACCCTCATGCAGGTTCTGGTAGCCTCCTGCACCCCCCCTTCCTAATAGCCTCCTACCTGGTCCCAGCATCCATATCAGGCCTTAACTCATCCAAATACCCTGAAGAATCCTCTCCATGCCTTCGAGGTCCGCTCCCCTAAAGTCTATTACCACCGTATTTGTGTGATTTTCTTCCCCCCCAGATACAAGTAAAACCAGACCATGGCGTGGTCACTTCCTGCTTCTGTGATTCTTTGTGGTTCATTTCCAGTGTTTCTCTGCTACCTGTATGTTATAGTGTTTGCATGGTTTCTGGAGGATCAGTCTCACTACATTGTTGTGTCTTTCATTGTACAGGACTTCTGCCATGAATACTTCAAATCCAGCCACAAGATCCAGAGTGAAATTGCTAATATTTCATCAGGTCACCCCTCTGGCCAAAGTTCTTGACGTATTCAACACTTCACGTGACTGCTCTGTTGGAGTTAGTATCTCCAAATGGTCAGGGATTTCTAGTGTCATGATGAGAATGGACTATATTTTAAAACCAGGGCATTTTTAAAAGTCAGGAAATCAGTAACGATTAGCCTGATGTTTGTTGACAGCACTCTTTTCAGTCCAAGCAGTGTCCTCCAGATGGCTTCTTTTTGCAGTTCATAGGGTGTCTCAGATATTGGTAGGATATTTAGATGTACCTGCAAGTTCTTTTTGAATACCCACATTACCCCATTGCTCTTAGAACTACTGGAATGTTTCTGTCTTTCTGTTTGCATATCTAGGTATTTCATGATTTTGGGTGTCTTTGTGCACAGGACACTAGTCTTTAAAATGATCCTGTGCAATCATTACTTCTTTGCTCTCTGTTATTCTTTGTGGTTTGTGTTTCCATTGTTTCTCTGCTACCCTAATTTCCAGTAGATCTATCTCATCATGTTGTTGTGTCTTTCAGTATATGGGCCTTCTCCCATGAATATGTCACATCTAGCTACAAGATGTGCAACTGTGTCTAATTCTTCACTACAAAACACACACCTGTCTGTTGTTCTGTTTTGTTTTTGATGGATTTTGTGAACAGACTGAATTTGCTGATGTCTTATCAGGTCACACTTCTGGCCAAAACTCTTGTTGCATTCAACTTTTTATATGGTCTCTCCTAGGCTTAGTGTCTCTAAATGTCCTGGGATTTCTAGTGCTGTGACAAGAACGGACCTCATTTTTGGGCTGCTAGCTTTTGGCAGACAGGAATCTTGCTTTTATAGCAAGGAGCAGCTGACTAAGGAGCTAGAACCTGTCTTACTAATTGCCCTCCTTCCCCTCCCCTCCACCCTCAGACAGTTGTACATTTAAAGGCACTGTATTTGACTGCCAACAGGAACTTCCTGTTTGGCAGTAGGAAGGGAAGGATCACTGTGACACAAGTTTTGTCATCCTTGAAGGAAAAGAGTACCTCTCCCTCCCCTCCTAGCTGCTGAAGGTCTGACTCTTGAGCAATGTAGAAGGAGACTACAGAAAAATACAGCAAAGTCCTGTCCCAGAACAGAAAAGGCAAGACCTAGAAGGGAACATGGGCAGTAGGAGGAAAAATAAATATAGGGAGGAGAAAGTAAGCATTCAAAGCAACAGGAGAGGGGGCCACAAAATAAGACATGATGGGAGTGGTGCAGTGCAATGGCTGTGGGGTGGCAGTCTTCAGGGAGACATTCTGGAGACTGCAATGCTGCCCTATTTTCAGGCATCTCTCTGGTCTTAAGGAGGAGGTTGCCTGTCTTCAGGCCAACCTGGCTAGGATTTGTGAAACCTCCTCCTCCAACCAGGCACCACCAGGGCCACCGCCACTGCCTCAGAGGTTGCCAAAAAGAGGAGCAGTTGGACCAAAGTGGGCTCAGGGAAGGTGAGGGTGGTGGAACAGAGGCATATTCCTCCACTTGTACCTCTCTACAATTTATATGCCATTCTGTGGAGAGTGGTTCCTCTATGGAGGCACATGCAGTGGAGACCAAGGAGGATGCTGGGAACCTCAAAAAAGGAGACCCACAGGAGGGTGGCATGGGACTCCACAGGGGAAGGAAACAACTCTTGGTATGGGACTCTGTCATTAGGGGTAGAAATGGAGTGGGGGGGAAGAAGGATGTAATGTGCCTGCCTGATGCTATGGCTTGGAGGGACAGGAAGCAAATTCTTGGGATCATGGGAGCAGCTGCATGGGGAAGGGAGCCAGATGTCATTATCCACCTAGGGACAAATGACCCAGCTGGGAATGGGATCAGAGCAGTGCAAGAGGAGCCTGTAGAGATAGGGAGGGACCTTAGACAAGTAGCAAGTACCATAACCTTCTCAGAAGTGCTGCCTGTCTATGGCAAGGGTGATGCTAGGGTGCTGTGCACAATAGGATTCAATGAATGGCTGAAAAACTGGTGCAGAGCTCAGGGTTTTGGCTTTACTGGGGACTGGAGATCCACCTGGAGGGATACAGGCCTATACTATCACAATGATCTGCATCTGTCCTGGTGGGGAACCAGGATCCTTGGTGACAGGTTTAAATGATTAATTGGCAAGCATTTAAACTAGCTGAGGGCACTGAAAAGGAGCAGGGAAATCCCATCCTCCCCCCACAAACAAAACGGTAGTTAGTGAAGTAAACACCAAGGTAGAGAAGTTAACAGGGAGCAGGACGGGGTAAATGGAGAAAAAGGCAAAGGCAGTATGAGCAGGGATGGCGCAAAAAGGGGTAAGGTCATCAAAAAATGGAGGGTGATGAGTACCAATGACTGCAGTCTGTGTAACAAGCTCCTTGAACTAGTAGCACTAATGGAAGAGGGATACCTGGATATTGTGGCAGTCACAGAAATATGGTACACAGAGAACCATGACTGGGATGTCAACATACCAGGGTACCCAATCTACAGGAGGAACAGGGAGCGTAAAGGAGGAGGAGGAGCTCTCCATGTAAGGGAAAGGATCAAAGCAATGGATCTAAAGAGTAAACAGGGAGTAGGGGAGGCACTGTGGGTCAACCTGGAGACTGGAAATGGCACCACAATCCGCATGGGGGTTGAATACAGAATCCTGTCTCGGGGGAGGTAATGGACAAGGAAATGATAGAAGGCATCCTTAGAATGCCAGAAAAAGGGGAGATATTGTTGATGGGGAACCTGAATATGCCAGATGTTAACTGGAGCACCTTTACTGCAGCCACATCTAAGAGCAGGGTCATTCTCGATGCCCTACAGGAGGCACGCCTCAGACAGCTAGTGTTGGAACCCACTCAGAAAGGAGCAATCTTAGACCTGGTACTCTCAAATGAGGATAGAGAGAGGATCTCAGATTTAGAAGTGGGTAGCCATCTGGGAACAAGTGACCACCAAACAGTGTGGTTCACAATAAACACAGCCATAGAATCAAGCCATACAAAGGCAAGAGTATTGGACTTTAGGAGGGCTAACTTTGGGAAAAACAGGAGAGTGCCTCAGAAGAGCACTAGCAAATGGGCAAGAAGGAAGGGTGGAGGAACAATGGGGAAAAAATCAAAACAGCCATCATACAGACAACAAGCCTTTGAGTGAAGCAAATTAACAAAGTAAAGGAAAAAAAAATTATGGTTCTCAAAAGAGGTGGCGGGGAAGGTTATGGATATAAAGGTAGCATTTAGAAAGTATAAGGAAACATAGAAGGAGCAGGACAGGGAACTGTACAAGTTAAAGCAGAAGGAAGCGGGGAAGGAAGCCAAAATAGCAAAGGTCCAAACTGAAGAGAAGATAGACAACCAAGTTAAGAAGGGTAATACAACTTTTTATGGGTACATCAGGGAGGGATAGAGAGGCTTAATAAAGGGAAACAGGAGGTGACTAGAATAGAAGCACTGGAGGGGTGTTAGATGCTATTTCATTCACAGAAGAAAGGGTCCTGAAAGAACTCCTAAAACTGAAGGCTGACAAAGCAATGGGGCCTGATGGGATTCACCCCAGAATTCTAAAAGAACTAAGGGGAGAACTAGTGACACTACTGACTACCCTTTTTGATAAATCATGGGAGGATGGTGTGGTACCAGAGGACTGGAGGAGGGCAAATGTTATTCTCCTTCATAAAAGTGGGAGCAAGACAGAGGCAAAAAACTACATACCTGTTAGTTTGACCTCAGTATTAGGGAAAATAATGGAATCACTTCTGAAGGAAAGAATTGTTGAGTTCATAGAGGCCAGTGGAGCACAGGGCCCAAGGCAGCATGGATTCACAGTGGGAAGGTCTTGTCAAATGAATCTAATAAATTTGTTTGACTGGGTGACCAAAGTAGTAGAACAGGGAGGGGCTGTGAAAATGGCCTACCTAGACTTTAACAAGGCATTTAACACAGTCCCACACAAAAGATTAATAAACAAGTTAGCTAGCCTGGGAGTGGGTCCCAGGGATATAGCTTGGGTAAAACATTGAGTGGACAGAAGGACACAGAGGGTAATAGTAAATGGAGTCTACTCTGAAGAAAGGGGGTTACTAGTGGGGTACTGCAAGATTCAGTACTGGAACTGATCCTTTTTAATGTCTTTATAGGTGACATTGCAGTGGGACTGGAAGGGAAAGTATGCCTCTTTGCAGATGACACAAAGATCTGCAATAGGGTTGATACACAAGAGGGGGTGGAAAAGATGAGAAGGGGACTAGCAAGGTTGCAGGAATGGTCAAAAGTATGACAGCTTAGGTTCAATGCAAAGAAGTGCAAAGTAATGCACCTGGGAAACAAAAACCCAGGGGAAGAGTACACAATGTGGGGGGAGGTACTACTAACAACAACAAAAATGGAAAGGGACCTGGGAGTTGTCATATCAGATGACTTAAATGGAGACAAGCAATGTGAGAAGGCAGTAAGGGGGGCTGGGTGGATACTGAGATGCATAGGGAGAGACATCACCAGTAGAAAACAGGAAGTTGGTATTCCTCTGTACAGACAATTGGTGAGACTCCATCTGGAATACTGTGTGTTCTGGAGACCTCATCTCTGCAAGGACATAGACAGGATTGATGCAGTCCAGAGGAGGGCAAGTAAAATGGTGCAGGGTCTGCACCAGATGCCATACAAAGAGAGATTAAAGGAGCATGATATGTATACCCTTGAGGAAAGGTGGAACATGATAGAAACATGTAAATACCTCAACGGAATCAGTAAAGTACAAGAGGGTAGCATCTTTCAGAAAAAGAGATGCACAAGTACAAGGGGGCACAATTTGAAGGTGGGTGGTGGCTCAGAGGCAATGTAAGAAAGTATTTTTTCCACAGAGAGGGTAGTGGATGTATGGAATGGCCTTCCAAATGAAGTTGTGGGGTCAAAAATAGTGGGGGATTCAAGAATGCATGGGACAGACATAAGACAATTCTTGAGGAGGGGTAGGAGGAAGTAGGCTGTTGGTTAAGTAGGATCTGCAGCTTATCCAATGGGTAAGGAAATGGGCAAACTAGGTGGTCCAAGCAGTCCTTATCTGCTGTCAAAGTCTCTGTTTCTATGTATGGCCGGATATATTCAAAAATTCAAGAAATCACTGCTGTATTAATCTTTGATGTTTGTGGAGATCCCTATCTCAGCACACGCAGCACCCCCACGATGGCTTTCTTTTGCAGTATAAGGTGTCACAGATATTGGTAACAGAGATGTGACTGAAAGTTCTTTTTGATTTGCCATGTTGCTCCAAGCACTATTGGAACAATCTGTGTATCGGCATTCCACTTCAGTAGTTTCTGTTTGCATATCTTGATATTTCATAAATTCATAAATTTGTGTCTCAGTGTGTGTAGCACACTGTAGTCACTAGGGGTGGGTACTTCAATCAGAAATGCTGCCTTTTTTTTTATCTATTACAATGTTTGTTTTTGTCACCTCAATTTTCTTGACAGTTGGTATCTGGTGATCCCATGAGATTGTTACTTCATTCCCTGTGATTCTTTATGGTTCATGTTTCCAATGTTTTTTCTGCTACCTTCCTGTGTGAGTTTTTTGATGTGCTGAAATTTTACCAAATTGCTTAAAAGTCTTGCTGCATTCAGTACACTGATATGGTACCCTCCCCCAATGAATTTGCTGATGGCTTATAAAGAGGATCTGTGCTCCAAAACTCCTTGTTACATTCAGCACATTTATATGGACTCTCCATGGGCTAGGGTCTCCAAATGTGCCAGGTTTTCTAGTGCTGTGACAAGAATGGACCCCATTGCTAAGCAGATTCAAAAATCAGGAAATCAGTGCTGTATTAGTCTTTCATGTTTGTTGAGAGTGCCCTTTTCAGCACACACAACATCCTTAGGATGGCTTTATTTTACAGTTCATAAGGTGTCACAGATAATAGCAGTATAATTAGATGTTCCTGGAAGTTCTTTTTGATTAGTTGTGTTGCTCCATGCACTCCTGGAATGAATTGTGTGTCTTTGTTTCACATCAGTTTAGTTTCTATTGTATATTTTGGTATTTCATGATTTTGTGTTTCTCTGTGTGCATGACAGAGTGAAGTTGCTGGTGTGTTATGAGGTAACTCTGTTGTATAAAAAGCTTGCTACATTCAGTAAATTTATATGCTCTCTCCCCTGTGTGAATTTATTGATGTGTTCTGAGTTTACCCTGTGCTGAAACAGTATTCCACGCTGAGTGCATTTATATTGTCTCTCTCATCATTAGTGCCTCCAGATGTTCTGGGATTTTTACTACCATGATACGAATGGACCCTATTTTAAGCCAAGCACTATCAGAACCCAGAGTATTCAATGATGTGTTATGAGGTGTCTCTGTTGTATAAAACTCTTGCTACATTCAGTATATTTATGTGGTCTGTTCCTCCCATTCACTGATGTGCTTTGAGGTTTAGTAGCGATGTAGAACTCTTGCCACATTGAACACATTGATATGGCCACTCATAAGGTTATTGCTGTGATGAGAATGGACCCCATTCTTAAGCCAGGGCATATTCAAAAATCAGGAAATCAGTCCTGTATTTGTCTTTGGGGTTTGCTGAGAGCGCTTTTTTCAGCACACACTGCATCCCCAGGATACCTTCCTTTTGCAATTCATACTGTATCATGGATACTAGTAGCATATTTAGATGTGCTTGAAAGTTCTTTTTGATTAGTCCTGTTCCTCTGAGCACTGTTGGAACCATAGCTCTCAACTGTCCCTGATTTTCAGGGATGTCTCTGATTTTACCTCAAAATATTACTCTGTCCCTCCTAAAAATTGTGTTTCTATGACCAAACAGTGGGGGTTGTCAGCATAAAATAATGTCAAACATTAATGTTACAGATGTGTTCTTCCTTAGAAAATGCATTTTACACTAAACCACTTATTCTACCATCTTCCTGAGTGGATATCATCACTTTTTAAGATGTGTCCCTGATTTTAAACCTCTGTCCCTGATTTTGTTAAGCCTTGTCCCTGATTTATGAGGCAGGGGGTTGAGAGGTGTGGTTGGAACAATGTGTGTGCCATTCTTCCACAATGGTTTAGTTTCTGTTTGCATACTTGGTATTTCATGATTTTGTGTCTCTCTGTGTAGGACACTGTAGTCACTGGGGTGACTATTTTCATCGGCAATGCTGCCTTTATTTTTTCTTCTATTGCAATCTCTGATGTTCTCATTTCAACTTTTTTGGTAATTGGTATTGGGTGATCCCATACGATCACTACTACTTCATTCTCTGGGATTTTTTGTTGTTCACGTTTCCCATGTTTCTCTGCTACTTGTGTGTTATAGTGTTTGCACAGTTTCCAGTGGATTAATCTCACTATGTTAAGTCATTCAGTATACAAGCATTCTGCTATGAGTGTTTTACATCCAGCCACATGATGTACAACTGTTTCTTATTCTGTACTACAGTACCTGAACCTTACTGTTTTTCCCATTGTTTCTATAGATTTTGGGTACCACCTTGTGTGTAGCCCATTATCTTAGGCTGCCATTATCAACCTCTCATCTCATAGCTGAAAGTCACCTCTTGCTAACCATTTGTAGGTCAGTTCTTGATAGACCAGTGGTTATTTCAGCAGCTCCCTGTATTTTCCAAGGTAAGTATTGGTTTTCCAGTTGTCCTTCCTTCTCTGTTGATTTTGGCCTTATAGTCTTTTTTCTGCTTCTTTGCACTTTCTGTTGCTGGTTGTTCCTTATTTCTTAATGGCAAAACATCTTTCTCTGCTACCTCCTGACCTCGTTATTTGATGATGGAAGTCATCTTAGGCTTATTTTCTTCATGATGAAGGACCTTGACTATGTTTGGGCCCAAGGATCTCAGTAGGTATGAATGCAGCAGAGCTGTGTGAAATTGGAACATTCTAGATTCATAGAATATTGTGGAATTCCATGAAATTTCATCTGAATGTTAAAACTTTAGTAATTTGGTCATAATGTGGGTGTCATTGAAGCTAGAACTATGACATTTAGCAAGTTTACTCTCTGGTGGATGGCCAAAAATGTTACAAATATCATGAACATTGGATGGATATTTTCAAAATTATAGTGTTCAAAATCTGTCATTTGAGTTTTGTGCAAAATTTTATGAATGTTTTTATCTGCATATATCTCAGCTGTCTATTTGCTTAGAGATCTTAAATTTGACATGATCCCTTGATACTAGGTGTTTCAACAATGTGAAATATTTCATGACAATATGACACATCATCTCAAAATTATATGTGCTCAAAATCTGTCATTTTATTTCTTGCAGGGAATTTCATGAACACATTTCATCTGCATATGACTCAGGCACCTTTGGAGCTAGACAAGTGTAAATTAGCACAAATAACCTTTTTTTCTAATGAATATAGAATGATTTCATATGTAGAGAATTAGATTAGAGACTCTTAAGTTACAGGGGTTCAGCCCTTTACAATGTAAATATTTGAAACTATTGTGAAAACTCTCAAAAATGTGGATGTTTGTAACTTCTCTGCTCTTGCTGACATAGGCTTAACATTTGATATGCATGTCCATAGTCTGTGAATCCTGATGTCTGCGTTAGCGGTTTTAAATTTGCAGTAGAAACAAAATAATTGTAACAAAAACAGTAGGGGGGACTCAAAAATGCATGGGACAGACATAAGGCAATTCTTGTGGGGGGTATGAAGAAGTAGGCTGTTGGTTAGCTAGGATCTGCAGCTTATCCAGTAGGTAGGGAAATGGGCAGACTAGGTGGGCCAAGTGGTCCTTATCTGCTGTCAAAGTCTATGTTTCTATTTTCTCACATAGTCATGGTAGTGATGAAACATACAGAATTCTTTTTGTGAAATTTAATATCAACAATACATGTAGCACTACTTTATCTGATAAACTGGGCTGATCTTTTTGCAGTCCTGCTGTTCCGCTCTGTGTTACTATCCTCCCCCCACACACATTTTTATTTGGCATAGCCAGAGATTGACTCAGCATAACTACTGATCCCACTGATATTCTCTTCATTCTTTACAGTGACAAACTCCCTTAGAACACAAGTCACCTACTCCTTTTCCTATCCACCTATTCTGATGGGATAGCAAGAATTCCTCTTTCCTGCTGCCCCAGATGTTGTCTTCTCCAGTACATTTTTTGGGGCACCTCTAAGTCCCAGATTTGCAAGTACATTAGGCTCCTGCGATCATACATTTACTGGATGTGAGCCTTAACTATCCTGCATTCAGGCTGGAATTGCTGGCACACTGTTCTTCCTTGCTCCAACCTGTGATCTACCATTGTTGTGCTACCCAGCTCAGCTGTCCATTTCTTTGTGAAATTGTGCATCTCACTCCTGAACCTGGTGACCCCCTGGACTACTTGTCTCTCATACCCCTATCTTTTAATTAGAATCTCACAGATAAGACTAAGTGAAATTAGCAAATTCCTGTTTTATGGATTTTTTTTCATGAAATTCTACAATTTTCACAAACACTCATGAAGTCTGAATTTAAGTACTGATGTTATTTTGCAATTTCTGGTACCAAGCAATTAATAAAATCGGTACACACAGTCTCCTTGTAAGATCTAAGACCTTGCCAAATTTAATGGTATTGCATTATCTAGTTTTAAAGTTTCAGGGGTTTAGGCATTTGTAGTTTGCATTCTTGCAAAAATGTGATTTTCAAATGTTGTGCAAGTTTGATTACTTTTAATTCAAGCAAAATGTAAAGCTGCAAATATGAACTTTTTCAGAAATTACCATGTGGTATAGTAGTTCAGATGTTTCAACACTGGTTATGTTTGAATATGTTATTTTAAAATTAGAGGTGAATAACTGAAATTTAAATGTTGGCAAGATGTTTGGCATGCTATAACTCAGTCCCATACAAAGCAAGAAATCTCAAACTATGTACATATAAAAATGTCATAACGTATACCTGCCAAATTGTATAGTATTTCAATGGATACTATTAACATTATACTAAAATTACAGAAATCTAAATTTTAGCAGACTGGCTACCTATAATGAAGCTTCCATTGAACCCTGAGACTTAAAACATAGTGCATATACCAATGCTGGATGCTTCTCTAAATCCTGACATTGTGGAGAAATTTTAAAATGAACTCAAAATAACTGAAAATTAAATTTTGATTAAGTGTTTGGACACCCATAACTCCTCCCCCTTTCAATCCAAACATCCGTACTTTTGTAAGCCATTAGTTACTGTGCATGTTCTAAATTTGGTGGTATTTGATTACCTACTTTTAAAATTATTGCAAAATAACTGAAATTTAAAATGTGGCAAAATTTTGCAGAATTCTCACAAACATTCCTTGAAATTCTACAGAATCAGCATGGTCATTCTATGGGTGGCATTTTATATTCTGCACTCTCTAGTATGTAGCCCCACTATTGTGGACCTGTATGTGTAATCAATCTTGAGGAGGCCCATGCCTCCCTCAGATTTACTGGATTGTTTTGGACAAAAAAAAAGGCTCAAGGCCCATCAAGATTTGTTCCCCACACTAGTGGGTCATGAATCAAGGGGTAAAGATTTTAGCCACATATCTAAGTTAGTTTTGAAGTTATCAAAGTTGGTCAAATTAACCAACTCCTGTGGTAGTAAATTCAATTTTTTTGCTGCTCTGATATAGAAGTAGTTGTCCTGTTTGTTGGTGTAGGTCCAGTCTAATTCAAGTTGTTGATTATGTAATCTGCTAACAACGCGTTTCCTTACTAATGTGAGACCACATTGTTCCATTAGAGTTGGGGATTTTAATAGTTTATAGGTAAGTAAAATGTTGCCCCTAAGTCTTCTTAAATGTAGTGAATGCAAACCCTTGGGATGTATAATCTTGGCATGCACTGTTTTCTTCTGTAGTAACTGGTAAGCATGGAGTAGTGTTCTTGGTTTTATATCCAGCTGGTTGAACACTTTCTGTGGCCAGACAATCACACCGAAGATGTATGATATCACAGAAAGGGTGATTTGATTTATATCTTGCACTTTGTTTTGTGTTGTCAAAGCAGTTTTCAGTATAAGCTTAAGCCTTCTGAGATATTTCTTTCTCATTTTTGCTCTGATTTGCTCATGTTGTATTGCTTCCCCTTCATCTATTCCCAGTTTTTTTTACATTCCCTCTTGCCTGAGTCCTTGTATGACACAACTGTTCATCAGGTTGTTTTCTTTCCTGTTGTAAATGTTGCTTTGGCACATTTGTCTAGGCCAAATGTCATCCA